>CAWUFW010004332.1:0-1200000 GCA_963921515.1 Calotriton arnoldi | reverse complement strand
TCACAACCAACCCATGCACATGTGCCAAACCCAGCAAAGCGGCGTGTCTGTGAGCCACACTGATAATGCAAGTGACACTGAATGACGAATAGCATGGCTGCAGTCAATATATCATGACATGTTGCACGCCACAACACTGAGGTGGCTGAGTGTGGACCACATCCTTAAAGGAGCAGGTCACACTCTGACACATCCAGGTGCACATACAACCCCTGACGACAACAACACATCTGCGGACAAACCATGCCCCAGAGTCCCAACTCCCACCAAGAGCCCAATTTACCCAAGTATGTAACATATAAGCACTGTATAAGCACAGAAGTCAAAGGCACACCTCCTGAAAGGGATAAGGGGCAGCAAAATCAGAGCTGCAGGGGCGACTCTCCCAAAATGCAGCACACACACATAACATTCTGAGCACATCAGCATTGACAACAATGTGGTACAAACTGCAACACGTTCACAACAGAACAGAGGACACAACTGGTGCTGCTTGTGTGTAGGAACTGGTCAATCACATTTGGCATAGCAGGGAAATGTGAGATGATAATGTACAAGTACAAACACACATCCGTGATGTTGTCGAAATGTCCACTGTCCCGCATCAATAAGGCAGCTCCTCCCAAACAGTCACAATGTACATTGTCATGTAGTCTGTATGTAAACTAGTACAATGCGTCAACATACATGTGATCACAATGTTAAACTGCATCTCCCCTTCACATTGCAGAGGGAGAATCAACACCTCCTGCAGAGCAGACCCAACAACTCAGCACTGATGATGAAGAGGACCTCCCCAACATCGACACCGACGCTCTCCAAGAGCCCATGGACAGCTTCTGCACCTCACCTCCAGGAGCAGGGCAGCCCAGCTGCATCGAGGTGACCTCACCCCCTGCACAGACCACACAGCAGGAAGCACCCACCACCACGGCTGTCTCCCAGGACCCCCACGAACAACACATGGCCTTCCAACGCCGTGTGTTAGGGTACCAGGAGAAGATGGCTGATCAGGTGCGGTGGAGTTCGACCTCATGGCAGCCAAACTAGATGCCATATGTGGGTGTCTAAGTCCCATCAGGGACCACTTACAGTCCCTAACGGACACCCACAATCCGCTCCATGCTCTCCAACGATCCATGGCTGACATCGCTGGAGTCCTGACTCTGAGACAAGAACAACTGTCTAGTCAGAGTGGCTCCAGCGATGTCAGCCGGGAGTTGGGACACATGCGGAGGATCATGGAGAACATGGTGCGGATGCATGCGGAAAGAATGGCTGCCATGGCTGCACACCAGCGAGATGTAGCTGGGTTCTTCCATGCCCTGCAGACCCTCATCATGGCATTGCTGCCACAAGGCCTGGCGCGGATGAATGCTGCTGCTACTACTCCATCCACATCTCCGCCCCCTGAAGTGTCAGTGCCTCACAGTGCGGCAGACAATCCACCTCCGGCCCCTGATGTGTCAGTGCCACACAGTGCTGCAGACAAAACCCTACCACCCACATGTGAGGCACATGAGACATCAGAGGAAGAAGATGCGGATGATTCTGCCTTAGTGGAAAGAAGGAAGCGGTAGCATTCATCTCCGCCATATGGCCTGTTTCTGCTTGGTTCTGCCCTCTGCATCATCACCTTCCACTGTCCCCCGATACACTCTGCGACACTCACCTTGGACCTCGACATGGACTGCCATATTCTGTTTGGTTACCAATGACACAGCAATCAGACTGCGGACTGAACTCTTCCTCTACCGATGAACTTGTCAATCCCTAAAGGACTCTGGCTAGCCCTCCACGGGGCAACAATGTAAAGTGGGGTTTGCATGGCCCTGTACTGCTCCAGCTTCAACACTCCTCCGAATGTGAATAAAACATTCTAATTCACACAGATGTGTCATGTCTATGTTCAATCAAGTATGAAAGTATGGATGAATGTAGGGGCAGTGATTCCCCCTCACATCCATGTTGCTAATGTTGTGGGACTTGAGTCACAGGGTGCAACTCTCTGCATCATGGTGGTACATATTTGACCCCAAAAGACGCCCTGTTGTCTTTTCTTGGTCACAAATGACAGCCTTAATGTCATGAATTTGGACACATGTGATACGCTGCTGAGTGGGATTACGTACTATCTTTGACACCCTGAAATGGCATTTTGAATACGTGACACCCTAAACAGCCTCTCTGTACAGAGGTGACACACCCACCATCTAATTGCCATTTGTGAGATTGTTAGCACTAAATGTTGCACTTACACTTGTCAGAGTGATGTGCTTATGCAGAGGAGTGACATGCACACAGGGAATGTGTGTTGGAATGAATGTATTTGCACATGCTGTGCCTGTGGTCATTTTGTCCTGTCCCATGATTGCTACGGACAGTCACAATGTGACGTGCTCATGTGAAGAAATTGTTAATGATTGTGTTCCTTCGGGCTAATCCTGCTGCCGCTGCACTGGGGTGTGGTCCACCTGCCTCATCTTCATCATCATCGTCCGGTGCATCTGGCACTTGGATCCATGGGGCATTGGTGCGTACACATATGTTGTGCAACACACAACATGCAATGATCATCTTGCACACTATTTCTGGGCTGTACAGGAGTCTTCCACCTGTGATGGCCAGGCACCTGAAACGTGACTTTAACACGCCAAATGAGCGCTCCACAATGCCCCTGGTGCGTGTGTGGGCCGCATTGTACTGCCTCTGGGCCTGGGTGTTCGTGTCTCGGAGGGGTGTCATCATCCACGGGCAGAGTGCATATCCTTGATCACCTGTGACAGGGGAGAGAGATATGTGTCAATCGGTGGTTCTACATTCTGTGTTGGCAGGCTTATTAGTTTAGTGGTGTGTGATGTGTGCGACATGGGATTCATGTTTGACATGTATTACTTGTGGCATATGAGCGGCATCCATGTGTATTACGTTGCCTCACAGCTGCTCCTCACTCCCCCCGAGCCTATTTACTTGTGTGCGCTGCGCTGTTGCATCACTTGCACTCATAAGACACACCATTGTCATGACTGTCTGCGCATGTCCACAAGCCTGACAACGACACTGTGATATTGGCCGTTGAAGGTGGTCGGCCACGTGTGTGTAGGCCTATGGTCAGGATATGGCGGACACAGAGACACACGCAGTATTTACTTTGGTGGCCATCCCGGAAGTGAAACACGCCCACAGCCCCGGGCTATTTTTCCCACTCCTACGCTGGACTGGCGTACGCCAGCCCAGCCCACTCCGCTTACGCTTACAGGGGGGGACGACATAGCTACATGTCCAAGGTCTTCCCCACTGCCTGAGGTGACATGGTTGCGTCCACTGTCCACAACACTACAAACACCAGCAGTATATGTCCACATGGACATGTCTGTGCTCTGCATACTGAAGTCTGTCCAGCACATCACCACCACACTTGGCATTGTGTACATTCTTATTCATGGGTCACTTGCCTCCTTCGCACAGACTTGGTTCCCACCTCTCCCCACATTTTGCAATTGTATGGCAGAGGTGCCATGACGTGGATGGTTTGTCTACATGGCTGGCCACGGTTACCACAGTTACTTGTGTTGTCGTGTCTGGTAGGTGGGCATGTTGTTTGGCATGTTGTATGTGATTTTGTAACATGTGCATTCCCACAGTTGTGAGTTGCATGATTGTGGAGTTGAGGTGTGTGGTGTGTTCATTTGGTACTTACCAACGAGCAGTGCATTTCCATAGGTGCCATCCTGGAAGCGCTGGTTGATGATGGACTGTCGGAAGATGTAGGAATCATGCACACTGCCTGGGTAGTTGGCGACGACGTTGGTGAAGAGTCCCCGGTGGTCCACTATTGCCTGCACATTGATGGAATGGGTGTGCTTTCTGTTGCGGTAATTGTGTGCAGTGTCGGCAGGGGGCACAAGTAGGACATGTGTGCAGTCAATTGCCCCCAACACGTGCGGGAAGCCAGCTATGGCGTAGAAGCCTTGCTTGGTCTCCAGCTGTTCCTGCGCAGTGTGGGGGAAGTGAAGGTACTGGGGTACCAAGCTGATGATGGAATCCAAGACAGGTGTGAGGAACTTTGATAGGGCTGGCTGTGAGACTCCTCCGACTCTGGCAGTTGTTGTTTGGAAGGTACCAGAGACCAACAGGTGCAGCACAGCCAGCAGCTTTGTCAGCGGAGGGATGTTGGTTGTCCGCTGTGTTGGTACCGTCAGCCTGTGGGCAATGTGGGTCAGGATGCGGAGGATGGTTGTCCTTTTGAGCCTGTGGTGGGCAATGACATGGGGGTGGAGGCGGTGGGTGTTGTGGCCCTCTTGGGTTTCCGAGCTGCATGATCAGTAGCTCCATGATATGTGTTGGTCTTCAGATGTGGCTCTGGGCTGGGCTCCCTTTCATACTGCAGGTTGTCGTCCTGCTTAACACCAGTAAAAGGCAGGTGTTAAATCCCTGCTGCTAACGCGCCTTATCGCCTGTTTTTGGATCGCATCGCAGATCTGGCTGGTCGTTGAGAATATCGCGAAGTGGTGTTTTCGTGTGTTTTTGCACGGGAACGCCTACTCTGCATATCATTAGCGTTAGTTGTCGCTCTCATCCGTGGCGATGTTTTTTGCGGAAGCTATCGCTGGTAAACTGGCAATATCGGCAGTTTGCACCAGCTTGGGAATTGGGCGATAAATCTATCGCCACTTTTGCGGCGCTGAAGTGCCGATAAATGGGCGATAAGTCCTTGAGAATATGCCCCATTGTTTTATAAGTAAAGTTGAATGTGGTGTTGCTGGGCTGTTTCCGATAATACAAGTGATAGAGCGCTGATAGCACTCTATTTTGTATGAGTGCACTATACTCATGGTTTAAACGCACTCTCATGTATTCGTATTGTTTGCAGTGTTTTACGACTATTAAGAAACATTTATTTGAATCATTTGATGTTGAAATCTAGTGAACGCATTTAAGTAGAACTTTGTATGTATTACGATTCCTTCATGCATAATGTGCAGGACGATATTATTTCTATACACCGTAATTGTGGTTAGTTTAAGTTGCCTGAATTATAGGCCCAAAGTCTTAAGTTTCGATTCTCCTTGCTCTTGAGAAATAAATAATTAAATGCTGTTGTGTTCGAAATTAGTATGTTCTCATCCTACTGCAGGTGAAAGAAACACATCATTATTTTCAAAGTTAAGGAGAGACCCGGAATGTCTTTGAAGACGGCTGGGAAGCGAGAAGGGAGGATGCCTTGCGTATCTGGTCTGTCTGAAAGCCAAGGCTACTGGAAAGAAGATATCACTAATTAAATTTGTGCCATGAAAAGAAAAAGCTACTGCATAGAGGTGCACTGGAAAGTTTTAAGAAGAATGACGTATTGTGGGTTGAATCCCATCTTTTGTATGATGCGCAGGGACAGCGAGACCAGACTTTTGCTAGCTTTCGGAGGAGAAGGAGCATCTGAGAGCGAGCTCCATAGCCATAAGCTAAAACGACCCATTTGACGTGAGTACTTCTTAGGAAGTCAACACGTGCTGACACCGTTAGGGAATGATAGAAGAGAGACAGCCCTCATGTAGAGCAGTGTAGGGAAAGATTTTGATTTCTTTCAATGAGTCGAGAACTGAATATCGCATCTATTCTGTGTTGCGTTGTGATTTTGGAATTTATAATCATTTGTCTTTTGGGCCGAATTACTTATATTCGTAAACTTGGCTCTGTATTAATTTTTCTGTACCTCTATACTTTGCTATTAAGATGTATTTACATCCAATTGTTTTTGGCCTTATAATAAATATTCAAACTGCACTTTGGAGTTGGTGGTCTTTTCAGGCATGACGACTTTGCTGATATCTGTCTGAGTTGTTTCCTCCCCTCAACCACTTTAGGTAAATAAAAGATCGATCGCTTACGCTATACTTAGTAGGGAACATTAGGTGTGCAATTTAGCGTAACCAAATGGTAGCAGAGGATGGTTTACCTCTAAAGTGGTTTATCTCTAAGGTGAGGGGAGTAATCAGGAGTAGGGTTGAAGGTCGAAGAGCCCTGAATGGAGTGGAAGACGGCGGAGACCGGCGGACGTTGATGGTGCGGCAGAAACAGTGGTGGCGTGAGTATGAAAGGAATTGTGGTGTTACATTGCAGTGATGAGTAAGTGGGTGATGTCTTGCAGAGTTGGGATGTATGTTGAGTGAATGTGGTTTTTGGTTTACTGGTCCGGACACGTGCGGAGCAGGAAGTTTTGGTGAGCGGACTCAAGAGAAGTCCAAGATCCCGGGATAGTTTTGTATTGTAATTGTCTGATTAAATGTGGGTGTTGTGAAGCGCTATCGACGATCCACTTGTGTTAGGGAACTTTGTGGGAATGAGGAATAGGTCGCGGTAGAAAGCCTCAGGTACCGGGGGTGGACTATGGCGATTGAGTGACCAACGCAGGTCGGGGGTCACAACGGCTGAATGTTCTTGTGAGAGTGTTCTATCGATCTTTAGTGGCAGACAATTACTTGTTTTATGTGACTGTAAGTTATTGTAATTGTGTAGGAACAGTTACTTGGTTTAATAACTTTTGGATATACAGTTACTTGTGG
Organism: Calotriton arnoldi; assembly: GCA_963921515.1. NCBI lineage: Eukaryota > Metazoa > Chordata > Amphibia > Caudata > Salamandridae > Calotriton > Calotriton arnoldi. The sequence continues at coordinate 1,193,440 of CAWUFW010004332.1, read as the reverse complement.
TACGAATGTGTGTAAGCGAGTTTGCAGTGAAATTGTAAAGGCGGGTGAGCCGCTGCAAGGAGTGAGAAGTGACGTCAGGGTGCGCCGCGCTGTGATAGGTTGGTTGGTGTAACGCCGTGCTGGGTTTGGTGGAAGTTCGTTTGCAGTGGAACAGCGTATTTTGGGCTTGCAATTGATCGATTTTACAATGAGGTGCTTTAGGGTATTGCGAGATTTGTGTAGAGGCGACACAGGGGTAGTGACTCGGGTAGGAGAAGAAGGCAACGAATGTAGGACTTCATACTATAGTGTGGCTTCAGAATTGGCATAAAATTACAGAGAAAGAGGGTGAATTGGCTTTCCCTCGTTATGGGTCTTTTCGTATGGAAGTGCTGACCCAGCTGAGGGGGTGATGACTGCACTGAAACCTCCCCTAGACCCACACAATTTGAGGCATTAGATGCATGGATGAGAGCTGCTCTAGCAAAAGGAGAGAGGCTTCACAAGGAAGAATGAGGAAAGCAATGAAGGCATATCATGATGCTAGATGGGATGCCCAGTTGAAAAGATGGAGAGTAGACACCATAGAGGGAGAACGCTTGTGCCCATTTCGTACGTTAAGAGAGGGGGCTGAAGGGAAAAAGACGACAGAGGAGGACAGTGATACAGATGACAGCTTCCTCAATAGATTGCTAGCGGACCGTCCTCACCGTGCGACTCTAGATCAAAGACAGAGAGGTTACGCCCATCAGAAGAGCTTTTAGGTGTGGGACAACTGGGTTCAGAGGAACAATCGGCAGGAGTAAGAGGCAAGATTACAATGGTACACACTCCGGGAGGGTCTGGAGGAATGAGGTATCCAAACCCTGAGCCAGTACAACCTGCAGGAAACATGCAGTTACCAGATGCTTTGTCGGTACCAGTCACAAAAGGGCCGGTGGTTCCGATATATAATCCTAGAGAAAGAACCGATGACAGTCAACAGCAAATAAGTGAAGGGGAAGAGACAATGTCTGGAGGGAGCCTTGCAATGAGTGGGACTTGTCATAAGGTTTCTGCACATACACAGAGCTATGCACAGGAAAATGGGACCCCGGAATACAGTGGTTTGCCACCATATACCGTAGCACCCAAAAACCCCAACCCAACTAGCTTAGCATCCCATTAGCACCCAAGTACCAATGATTGGACAACCCAGAACACAGTATCTTTATCTCAGGACTCGCAGAAGCAAGAACACTTTTTCGTCACTCACTCGTACTTGTCCACAAGGTGCGTAGGAAGAGACACTGGATAGGTTAAAATGTTTATTCCAACTTACGTGCTCTAATGTACAGTACACGTGTCAGTACTAATAGCATAATGCATATGACTAATATAAGCAGCATGGTTACAATTCCATAGAATACAAACGGGGAAAGCATCTCAGAGCTCAGTGGATAAACGTATAAATAACATTACCACCCTCCCCTTGCAGTAAGATAGTTTATTATAATAATAGAAGACCTCTGGGCTTTGACTAGCGAACCCCCATACCTCAGTCTCTAGATGCAGAATTACATCAGCAGGACATCATAGCTCTTCTCACTGAAAGGGATTTCTCCAAGTGTGTGTTAAGCGCTAGTAAACCACAGTATTAAAAGCATACCAAATTCTTCATGGCAATTGCACCTAATGTTATGTCTGGGTGCGCGAGACTGGCCATATCAGGAAGAACCAAAATACATTGTTATGCGACCTTGTACATGTTTGTGCAGACTGAGCCCAAAAGGTGAACAACAGAAAATGCAGACAGTGCAAAAGAACTTGGCACGAGCAAAGGGCGAGGGAGGCCCGGCTCAGTGTAACGTGCGCAAAGAAAAGCAGCATGGCAGCCAGGCCTAGGCCAACATAACAAGGCAGGTAACAATCCACAAGACACCCTCCCTGGACAGTCCAGCGGCCAGGACAGAGGCCCATCAGAGGAAAAACACAGCCGTTGGAGCACAGGGAGCGCCCAAACGGCGAAGGGCAGGTCAATCCATGAAAGTGTAAGTGCAGAGAAAAGCCATACCCTCCAAGAGTTCATCATTGGAATTGTCAAAAAACATAGATGCCATCCAATCCATGAGATCAAAGAGCAGGAATGCTCCTCAGCAAAGGGAGCATCCAGAAGCAATGCGGGACAGCTTGCGTGATAATTGAAACAGCTTCGTTGTAGGAGATCCTGGGCAGCCGCCCAGATATCCCATTGCGCCAAAATCCCCAGTGCAACCGCACGCGCCATACAGCCAGCAACGGAACAGTCCTGCTCATGGGCCTCTAAGGGACCCATCAACTCAACAAAATCCGGAACAGACAATGACGAATTGGAGAGGCAATAATCCAGAGTCCAGGTGAAAGGACAGCGGACACAAGTCATCACAGGTTGCACGCAAGTGAAATACGCAAAGCGAAATGAAAGAGTATATGACACACTCAGTGTCGCCAATGGCAAGACACCAAAACCGGCCAAAAGGCGCTCACGGAGCAGCTGGAGGCGTTCTGGATCTAGCAGGTCCCATCGGGAGCAGCCATTGCGCAGAAAGCAAATTAAGAGCAAGACACCAGCCGCTAAAGCGAGGATCAATGGGAAACCGCCAAAGACACTGGAAAAAATAGAATGTATGAAAGCCGGGATGGCACCAAAAATGGTTTGGAAGGAGGACACCAAGCCCGACCCCACGACCTTAAAAAAGTGTACTAGGCCTTCAGTGTTAGATGCGTTAAAAATACGATGTATTAACTCCCAAAATGTTGGGGGAGATTAGTGTTTAAAAGGGCCTGTATTTCACTGTGGGTACTCGCCACCTGGAGAATGAATGTCTCCCGGGCGGACGTGAGCATAACTTCCTCGTTTAATAATAGTGCCTTTATTCTGCTCAGTCTATTGAAATCTGCTTCCATGGTAGGGATGGAAGGCCAAATAGAGATATCAACCTTGCCATGAGGGGGAGGAAAAAGCACATTTTTGCAGCAGACAACCCTGTGCGAAACTGTTACAATGTAAGGAATGCCAGCCTGCAGGCCACAACAGTTTTCGTTATTTAAAAGTAAATAACTACCATTGGAAAGGAGAGTGAAAGTAGGAGAAATAACAGGAGCAGGAATACCTTTCAGCACACAAGCAAGATTAGGAGCGGAAACGCTACATGAGCCATGCAATTTAATGTGTTTACAAATAAGCGAATGACCCATAGTCGAGTCGCAGTACTCCCCGTGAGAAAGACTTCCTTGCCGTCCCGAAGGCATTTATACATGAAAGGCAAGGACCAGAGTTCATGCAGGAAAGCACTGCCCAAGGGCCGGTAACGGCCCACAGGATAATGTTTCATGCACGAGTCAAATTCAAACAAGGAAAAAGGTAAAGCGATAACCCCATGGACTAGCCATACAGCAGAATCGAGTTCTGCAACAGAGAACGGCAAAGGATCCATCTTTTCGATATGTAATAGAGTGTAAGTTGCATCTTTCATGGACATAAATTGCTGTTTGTCAGTTAAGTTAAAAGGTAGAAACAAGGCAGAGGTGTTCAAAAATGCCAAGGAACTTTACCTAACTTGAGCGTTTGTAAAGTCCATGCAAACTGCATAACCGAACGCAATTGATTCTGACCATGATATAACACAGAAACATCATCTTGTACAATATCAACAACAGAGGACACAATATTCTCTAAAGTATAAATGCGAGAAGACAGGGTATTAATACTATTGTCAACAACAGCAAGCACCTTCTCCAAATTTGCTTGATCTATCTCCCGAAGACGGGAAGCAGCTTCCATTTGTGATAGCTTCCAGAGTTCATTATATGTCTCATAAATGAATCTTTTAGGTCGGGGACCATGAGGTCCCAAAACAAAGTCGGACAGATCAATATTGCCTGAAAGGAGGGACAAATGTTGTTTAACAGAATCAAGGGACGAATGTTGCAGCCATTGTTTGCATAATTTACCAACAGAATATGTAGTGACAGTACGGGAAGCAGTAAATCTCGGATCAGGCCTATCCTGTGTGTATCTAGTTCCTGAGTCGTGAAAACGCATTTGACATGCATTAGATGATATAGGCCATACCAACCAGGGTGACTGATCCAGTTTGGAAACATTAAATGAATTATTCTGTAATAGAGCCTGTAGGGTCGTCAGGGACAGGTTAAAACGTGAGCTATCATTGGGAAAACTCGAAAGGGATGGAATTGAGGGCGAGTTTAATTGTTTAGTGGTAGCTAAGCTCCAACACGTAGTTTGATAGATGGAAGCATTTAGGAACATAATTTGGGTAGGGATGATGCAAGCACGATGCAACGCCTCGGTTCCCTGTACCTGCCATGGCTTGGAGCCCCAAATAGATTTTAAATCCACTGTATTATCCCAGTACTCATAACCACCCACTGCTAGGGCACTTAAAAAGGAACCCGAATAAAGCAATTTGGTGTGTGTTAACATAATTTTCTGAGTTGATGTGGTATTAAGTCTAAAATAATAGGATGCAGGGTTTGACCGATTAAAATCAGTAAAATAGGTAAACTTATTTCGAAGAGTTTGTGAGCTACCTGGCAAGGGGTTTGGACAATGTTCCCATTGGGTGTAGTTAACAGAACTACGCTGGGCACTTGGCTTATGGAGAAAATGATTACCCCAATGTTGGTAACAATACAAATCGGCATAATTCGCAGAATTCATATATAAATCTTCAGCATTAAAAGATGCATAATATTTTAAATCGGCAAACAATGCTTCAACGGCATGCACATCCCAATCATCAGAATGAATATTATTTTGTACCACATCACCCATTGAAACACGAAGGACATTAGGTACATTAATAATTTCCGTTGGACCATGGATTTGATAGTTCACTGCATCCCATACGATGCCATCAGCAACTGGGAAAGCTGAAATGTTCACAAATGTGTGGTCACGCTTCATGATGTGAGACGAGGAATGAGGAGCCAAAGTTCCAGAAACATAGTCTACAGCAGAGCGTTCAGGTAAATAGTGACCATTAATTAGTAGAAAAAACACTGTGACAAAGCCAATGGACATGAACAAAAAAATCAAGAAAAGTACCAACCAGAGGTATGTCCAGGGTGGAATCAAAAAATTGTCTCTAAACCAGGATACAAAAAGACTGAACTTGGATGGGACTTTTGAAGATGTGGAATCCGAATCAAAGGAATAACGAGTCGGGCCAAGTGGCGTTGTTGGTTGATGTGCCACCGATTCTGATGCAGGATAAGTATACTCGTCCTCGTCGATATTGGTGGAGAGTTGGGGATCAATCGTAGTTTCAGGCAAATCAACCATCTCAATTACAGCATCAGCGATCGTTCGCGCAGATGGACTATGAACATATGTCCGATAAATGGCAGGACAAGAGACCGCTGGTGTGACACTATTCAGGATCGGCCAGGCGCTGTAGCTTGACATTTTCCACTGAGATGTATCTGTTCTCCTTGCGACCAGGAAGCGGTGGTAGAATGACTGTACGTGTTCCCTTCAAGCCCAGAACTGGAACCGGTGCACGAAAAGAGGGGCCGAATTCTTTTTTGTTTTCAACCTTTTCTCGAACCAGTTCTCCAACCTTTGGAAGCCAGCCGGCTACCGGAATCTGCAACGCAGGATCTGTGGCTGAAGGCAAATGTGTAGTTGCAAGTTTGTCTCGGGCTTCTTGTAAGTCCTGTAACATAGCAGAATGGTTATCTACATCAAACTTGGCGGATTGCGCCGCGATGTCTGGACCCTCAAGGTCAGGCACAAACATTCTTATGCCAAAGAGCATTTCGTATGGGGTCCGCCCACCCAGAGGTCTTCTAGGGAGATTATTAAGTGCACGCTGAACGATATACAAATGGGCCAGCCAGTTCCTGCCAGTACCTATAACCCTAGCTGTTAAGGATTGCTTTAAGTCACGGTTCATTCGTTCAACGATAGAGTTGCCCTCAGGCCTATACGGAGACGAAAATTTCACCCGCACCCCAAGCGAAGCCATTGCATCCTTGTAAGCCCTAGAGGCAAACGCTGGACCTTGGTCCGAATGGAAGGTGCCGCATGCGAAAATTCCCACAAAGACACGCAAATCCCTGATTACATTTCGGGCGTCAGCACTCCGTTGTGGCCAGACCCAGAGAAACCGTGTGCACGAGTCCACTGCCACTAAGATGTATTTATAGGCAGTGTCTGATGAGAATGGACTGCAGTGATCCAAGTAAACACACCCAAAGGGTCTGTTAGCAATGCAGAGCGAGGTCTGTGGTGGACGTGTTACCGTGGAAGGCTTAATCTGTTGACAAACGTCGCAAGAAAGCACAAAAGCACGGGTGTCTTTATACAACCCACGCCACCAATAACGCTGCTGCAAGATGGAAACCGTAGCTGACACACCAGCATGGGCAGAAGCCATGCCTTCGTGTGCAGCTGATATCAAGGCACTCCTGCGGTCCGCGTTGGGGATCAGCCGATCTCCAACGTCAGGTATAGTTACATAAGGAACCTGATCGGGACTTAATGTGTAAGAATACTTGGAAGGGAAACCTGTAGGGTAATTATTACCTTCCTTGGTTGCAGCAATAGCTGCTAATATAACAGGGTCTATTTTAGACATGGACCTGGTAACCGCTGCTACTGAACACGTGACTACTGCTGAACGGGCAGCCTCATCTGCCAGATCGTTACCAATAGCGTGTGCGCCCACCCGCTGATGGCCTAAGGTGTGAACCACCTGTGTGAGGGGCAGACGTTGTTGCAATTCTGCCACTCGAACCCAAAGCATTTTATGCTTAATTGTGCTCCCTTTTGCGTCCTTGTAGTCGTTTTTCGACCAGAAAAACAGATTGTCATTGTAAGATTGTACACAGTAGAAGGAATCACATACAATAAGAGTTGTCTCATCCTGAGAGGCGAACTCAAGTGCAAGTAGCAATGCATGCAGCTCGGCCAATTGTGCGGTACTGTCTCCAAGTGTGCGAGTGTGCACTACAGAGGATTTGAACGTTCCATTTACAAAGGAACCCGCAACAATAGCACATGCAGCTGAATAAGCATGCTTGGACCCAGTGGCCGGTTGCGCCGAACCATCGGTGTAGATCACACATTTGTAATCCTCAAGCGGTAATAAAAACAAAGGAGGAGGATGAACGAATTCATACTGCAAAAACTCCTGAGTCTGCAGAGAAGAATCAAAAACAAAAGTGACGTCCGAAGACGTCAAGGATGTAGCCCATTGTATCCAACGGGGATGCATTGCTTTTGAGTTCGGTACACTTGCCTTTGTTACTGCCTCTAGGGCAGGACAGGGTGTTACCACTAGAATCCGCTTTCCCTGTGCCAGTGCGCGTTCTTTTAGAATCGCCATTTGCACTGCAGTTAGAACTTTTTCGACAGATGTAAAGCGCAATTCAGCGGAAGTGTACAGATGTGACTTGTATGCGATGGGTACTGTATCACCTTCATTAAAGGTTAAGTATGTGAATCCCACCGCCCCGGAATTATTCTAATCACCAGGTTTGTGTGGTTATCACGAGTCAAAAGATATTTAGACTCCAATAGGTCTGTCTGCAAAGACTGCAGAATCGAGGTATGCTCAGGCAGCCAGCAAGACCTTGAATAAGTAGGTTGTATCAAAGCATACAAAGGCTTGATACGCTGGGCATATTCGGGAATGTAAGTACGCCCGAAATTCAAGAAACCCAGCAAAGACTGAAGTTTCTTCAGAGTATTTGGGGGCACAAATGTGCACATTTTTCCAAGAAATGGGGGGCTAAGCCCTTACCTTCGTTATTGAGCTCATAGCCCAAGAACAGAACGGTAAATTCAGCAATGTGTGACTTAGTAAAGTTAAATTTGTAACCCTGCTCCGCAAATTCAAGAATAATGCGGTCCACACGGGACAAATGCTGAAATAATTTGTCGTCCGTCAGATAGATGTCATCTACGTACGAACATGCGTCTTGATCAATGTCATTTAACAAAGAAACAACACGGGCGGCGAATATACCCGGACTATTTTTGTAGCCCATGGGTAAACGCCGGAACTGGAATAATTTACCACCGGAAGTGAATGCGGTCCATTGACCACTCTCCGGGGCTAGGTTGTGCGTGTAGAAACCGTTTGAAAGGTCAAGTGTCGTTTTGTATTTTTTACGAACAAGACTGTCTACAAGCGCAGAACTGTGTGTATTTTGCACCGCAAAGTTCCGACAATGAGTATTTAAATGCCGGTAATCCAAAACTAAGCGGTACGATCCATCGGGTTTAGAAACCATGAAAAGGGGATTGTTCATAGGTGATACGCATGGTTCAATTACTCCCTGATATTCCAACTGTGTCAGAATTTCGGAGACGGGGCCTTTTGCCTGCAGTTTGATGGGATATTGGGGTTGTGGCTGCGGTAGTGACCGCAAAGGTATTGCATGAGGAGGTGATTCTTCATCCCATCCCACATGGTTGCGGTATAACGCTGGTGCCAGGTACACAGCCCACTCAGCTGCAAGTGCTTCAGCTTTGTCTTTTGGGACATGCCGTGAGAAGCTTGGAAGGATTACCTCCTCTCCTTTATGTGCAGCTAAAACGAATGGGGGTGGCCAATCCACCTCTGCTAACAAAATGTCATATGAAGAGGTTAGATTTTCCCAAAAAATCCCTTTTATTTCACGCGGTATGTCACCTTCAATTTGTATTACTATGTTGTAAAGTCTGTCAGGGGGTGCCACTCTCGTGTCAGCTGTCTCTACAGTAACGAATGTTTCAGTTGCTGTCGCCTCCATATGAGGACGTAGCGCCTCCCGCACTATGGTAACTTCCGCGGCGCTGTCTAGGAGGGTCACTGCCCACGTCCAATTCTGGAGTCTCGTTCTCACGGTCTGAGGCATATTTCGCTGTGACAGCGGCAACTTTTTCTTCTGAAATTGCGGTCGAGGAAGATGAAAGTCTTCTGCTTTCCCTCTGACTTGTTGTCGAGGTTGGTCTCGCTCCTGGGGAGCCTCTCGGCCCCTTCCTCTATCTTGCCGTCCTCCTCCACCAGCCTGTGACGACGTCTGGGCCTGTGAAGAACGAGGAGAACGCGTATCAGAGCTCTGAAACCTTTCTGGTGATTTAATCCTTGACCTATCACGTAAATCATAAGTACGTTCAGAAGAAACCGAAACTGGGGAAGCGCCTCTCGACCCCGGCTTCTTTTGTTGCTTACCCTGTTTTTTCTGTCTCCAACTCTTTTTAGTAAAGACCGGTTTATCATCTTTCTCAGATGCACTTTTTGTTTGTGTAACTTGTGTTTGCGATTGAGTTTGCATTTTTACAAAAGGCTTGTTGCCCAGGCTATTTCTTCCAATTGTTTTATAAGCCCGGGCAATAATTTTCGGTAATTCGCGGGGCCTGTCCAACTCTGGGACCAAAGCCAAAGCATTCGCTACTTGAAAGTTCATAGCATCGCCCTTGACATTTCCAAGGATCAGCTCAGCTACTACATCAAACACTCCCACTAGTCTCATCCCTAATTCCACAGCCGCTTCAGGGCCATGTTCATCCTGTACTTTTTAATTACAGAGGGTAGAACCGTCATGGAAGGAGTTCCAAAACATTTTGAATAAACTGCTGCGAATACCTTACCCCAGTTTTCACATGATGTCAAATCGGGGATTATGTCTTTTGGCAAACTTATCGTGAGGATGCGATGTTTATCTACTGGGGATGTATGGGGAAACACTGCTTCTATCTGATCGAACTTTTCTGCAAGCCAGTAAGGATAGTCGTCCTTATTTTGTGGACGTTTGCCCATCACAGAATTTACCATGACAGGACTTATGGTCACTCCAGCGGCTATAGCTGGTTGGCCTGCGACTACAGGAGCAGCTCCATGTAGGCTACCTGTAACGTATGTCACTAGGGCTCGATGCACTCGTACCAATTCGGTATGCATAGTGCGCAGTTCCGCAAGCGGTAATGCCAGATAATTTGGATGCGGGGTATACCCGGCCAATACAGGCCAAGTGGCCCCCTGAATTGATAAGGGGCCTAAACGAACTGCGGTAGTTGGTTGTGGTAGGGCGCCATTAAACCAAACACGGTGCTGCCAAGCCGTGAGAGGTACTTCAAGAGTGGTATAGGGTCGATAGGCAGCAGGAATAACGGTGGGTTTATATTCATGAAACAGATTATCATCTGCCTCCACCGCTTCAAAAGTGATCCAAGTGTAAAACACCTCAAAGTGGTAAGCCGGATCGGCTTGAACCACAAAGACCAAATCGATCCCTGTATCAGGCACTCCATACACCCGTAAGTGGTCTCGGAGTGCTCCTCGACTATGTGCAGCAATCGCCACACCAGCCATGACTAAACAGTTATATTCGACAACCTAACAGGGAGCACTAAAATGGGTCTTTTAACTAACCTTTTTAATAACATCAAGCTTGAAAGAACCTATAAAACATTCAATATAGGAGGTTTCACCGTCACATACGCCTCCGGAAGCGTACGCGAGGGGATTGTGGACAAGCACAAGTACTACTCAAGCGTCTCGCAGTTAAGCTGCCCCACGGTGGTCGCGCCATGTCATAAGGTTTCTGCACATACACAGAGCTATGCACAGGAAAATGGGACCCCGGAATACAGTGGTTTGCCACCATATACCGTAGCACCCAAAAACCCCAACCCAACTAGCTTAGCATCCCATTAGCACCCAAGTACCAATGATTGGACAACCCAGAACACGGTATCTTTATCTCAGGACTCGCAGAAGCAAGAACACTCTTTCGTCACTCACTCGTACTTGTCCACAAGGTGCGTAGGAAGAGACACTGGATAGGTTAAAATGTTTATTCCAACTTACGTGCTCTAATGTACAGTACACGTGTCAGTACTAATAGCATAATGCATATGACTAATATAAGCAGCATGGTTACAATTCCATAGAATACAAACGGGGAAAGCATCTCAGAGCTCAGTGGATAAACGTATAAATAACATTACCACCCTCCCCTTGCAGTAAGATAGTTTATTATAATAATAGAAGACCTCTGGGCTTTGACTAGCGAACCCCCATACCTCAGTCTCTAGATGCAGAATTACATCAGCAGGACATCATAGCTCTTCTCACTGAAAGGGATTTCTCCAAGTGTGTGTTAAGCGCTAGTAAACCACAGTATTAAAAGCATACCAAATTCTTCATGGCAATTGCACCTAATGTTATGTCTGGGTGCGCGAGACTGGCCATATCAGGAAGAACCAAAATACATTGTTATGCGACCTTGTACATGTTTGTGCAGACTGAGCCCAAAAAGGTGAACAACAGAAAATGCAGACAGTGCAAAAGAACTTGGCACGAGCAAAGGGCGAGGGAGGCCCGGCTCAGTGTAACGTGCGCAAAGAAAAGCAGCATGGCAGCCAGGCCTAGGCCAACATAACAAGGCAGGTAACAATCCACAAGACAGACTGGGTTAAGTCGGATACCAGTGGAATCTAGTACTCCACTGCCAGCTACAGCTGATCCATCAAGAATGGATAGTGGGTCAAAACGAAGACGGACAGGAGCGCTAGCGAATTCTAGGTCTGACCTTCGAATGTGGGTTCAACCAGTGAGAGAGTCAATGATGCCGAGGGAAGAGATAAACAAGAGACAAGAAGCGCCTAGAGTACTGTTTGAGCCACAGGTTATTTGTGCAGGTGACCATTGGAGAAGTCGAAGCTTGGAAAGAGATAGACGCCCAGCTTCGAAGATAGAAGAGGGTGCAGTTCCTAAGAGAACCCAAAGTTGTGACAGGGAGATACAAGAAATTAGGAAATTCAGAGAGTGTTAAAAAGTGCAATAAAAGTGCCAATGCTAGATGTGGTCCGATTAAAGGCAGAACTAGACGAGGTGATTGAAGGTAATCTACCTCTGAACAGAATTGAGACGTATGACTCGAGCGAACTACTGTTCGTAGCAAAGGACATGACAAGAAAGGCCAAACGAGCTTATGGTGCATTGTTGCTTTTGGCACAAAGGTATGAGGTTGATTTGTCAAAGACCAAGCTGATACAGGGTTCTTGCAGATTAAATTACACAGATAAGGATTTGGAAGAGAAGCGAACGATTGGATTAAAAGCACAAATTAGAGAACTAGTGATAGGGATGCGGACATGGAAAGAATTAGACAGATGGAAAGAAAGATGGGCCAAAAAGAAAAGCTTCAAGACTGGAATAGAAAATACTCCGCCTCCGGGTGGAGAGACGGGAGCTGCAGGAAATTTCCCCCTCAGGGAGGTACAGAATGGAGGGTATGTACATGTGCCATGGAGCAGGGGTGATTTAGCAGCATTTACGAATGATTTTCCTCGGCTGAGGGAAAAACCTGCTGAGTGGTACAAGCAAATAGATCGGTTTGTAAAGATTTCGAAAGTATTGTGGATTGATTTAAACACCTTGTTTGATATAGTAGTGCCGGCGGATTTGTGGGCGGCATGTAAGATTGCCATTGAGTGGCCTACTGCAGAGCCACCTAGAGATTCAGTGACTCATGGTCCTTCACCTGATGTAATGAGAAAATACGAGCAAGTGATTACATGGTTGCAATCGAAGGTAGCTCCTCAGATTGTTGATTGGTTGAAGATTGATCAAGACTCTAAGGAATCAGTACATGATTATTACGAAAGATTGTTGTTAGCTTTTAAGCAGCATAGTGGATTGGATACAATTGAACAGAAAGAAATGGGACAATTTGTCTCGAAGTTTGTGTTGGGACTGAAATCTGATATTAGTTTGATGATACAGCATCACTTGATATGTTGGCAGAATAAGTCAGTAGACGAGATTTTGCGTTATGCTAAATATTGCAGTGATCAAGTGGAGTCAACACAGAAGAAGTTGAAGGACAAGTTGATGTTGGTGTAGTTGAGAAACGCTGATATGACGCAAGGGATTGGAGGAGCGATAGGTAGAATTAGAGGAGGTGGAAGAGGAATGGGACAACAGATGGTGACCCAACCTGGTGACCCAACCTGGTCAGGGTAGAGGAAGAGGAATGGATCCAGGTGCAAGTGAATGGGTGGCCCAACAGAAAAGGGTCACTGCCTGCCACTATTGTCACAAAATCGGGCATTGGAAGCGCGAGTGTAGATCGAATCCAGCAAATCAGATACAGATGGAAGGAGAGGGACAGCTGTCCGAAACTGTCAATACTGTGACAAGACCCAGGTCTATGTATGGAGGAGGATATGAGCCGCAAGTACCTCAACCTCCTAGGATACCAATGCATAATCAGTTATACCATCAGATGCCTTATTTTAAAATACAAGATAGATTTGATCAAAATCAAGATTTACGAGAGTGTCAGAGGGGGGTGCACGAGGAATACACCTTAGATGCGATCCTAGAAGTAGATCAGAGTGGGCCGTTTGTAGATGCAGATGTGAATGGATATCCTGTTACCTTCTTATTAGACACTGGAGCTGCTCGCTCCACGGTGAGAACTGAAGTAGTCCCAAATTTAACTCTTTCGGGACAATCGATTCAAGTAGTGGGGGTTAGTAATCAGAAAATGACCAATCCATTGACAAACGAATTACCCACGAGAATAGGACCATTTCGGGATAAACACCAATTTGTAGTGTGCAATTCAAGTCCGGTCTGTCTTTTGGGACGAGACCTCTGTGCAAGCTCAATTGTACTATATCGTGCACTCCGAGAGGTGTGGAATTGCAAACATATGATGACGATGCTGATTTTAAAATGGCTAACATGAGTCTGTGTGCAGAAATGTTTGTGGTGCTCACAATAGCAGAATTGCCACATGACTTGAGAGACTCGGTTGATCCGAAAGTGTGGGATTTTACGGGCGAGGATGTAGGTCTGATGAGAGGGGTTGAGCCAGTTAAGATACAGGTCAAACCCAATGCTGAATTCCCACAAACGCCACAATATAAATTGACTCCAGAAACTGTGGCCGGAATAAGACCTGTGATTGAGACTATGATTGCCCAAGGTATTCTTAAGGAGATAAGAGGAAGTCCCTGCAACTCACCTATCATGGGACTGCAGAAGCCAAGTGGCAAGTACAGAATAGTGCAGGATCTGCGTCGGGTTAATGACATTGTGATCCCATGTTGTCCTGTGGTACCGAATCCAGCTATTATTCTATTCCAAATACCATGCAAAGCAGAATGGTTTACAGTGATAGATTTGTGTCATGCATTTTTCTCCATTCCATTCCATTGCATGAAGAAAGTCAGTTTTTATTTGCGTTTAGGATGGACGATCGTGTGTTAACATGGGAAAAAATTCCTCAGGGGTATACAGAAAGCCCCTCCATTTTTAGTCAAAGTCTGAAAAAGAATCTTGAAGGACTGGTGATGCCCCAAGACAATATATAGACGACCTTTTGGTCGCCTCAGAGACTGAGGATGCTTGCAGGATTGACACTGTGGCATTGCTGAATCATTTGGCAGAGAATGGACACAAAGTGTCTCCAAACAAATTGCAGTATTGTTTGTCTGAAGTTCAGTACCTAGGTCACCGGATTGAGAAAGGAAAACGAAGGGTGTCCCCAGATCGCATAGAGACGATTCTGCAAATGGGAACTCCGAAAACACAAAAAGAAGTCTGCATGTTTTTGGGAATGGTCGGCTATTGTCGACAGTGGATCCCAAATTTTTCCTTGCAAGCAAAGCCTCAGTTGAAACTGACCCGAAAGGATGTTAGTGATCTGGTACCATGGGATGACGAGTGCTTGAAAGCCTTCCGTGAGCTGAAGGAAAGTATCTGTCGTGCTCCAGCTCTCGGAATGCCGGATTATAACAAAGCGTTTTCGCTCTTTTGCTGTGAAAAGGAGGGATGTGCGTTAGCAGTCCTTGTACAGACACATGGGGGTGCCCGTAGGCCAGTAGCTTACTCCTCAGCTACATTAGATCCTGTAGCTTTTGCGTTGCCCGGATGTCTGAAATCCGTTGCTGCAACCGGTGTCAGCATTGAAAGATGTGAAAGCATAGTGATGGGTTATCCGCTCATTGTTTATGTGCCCCATTCAGTAGAATTGTTGATGACCCGAACGAAAACACAGTATCTGACCAACAACAGACTTACAAAGTATGAGCAGGTTATCTTGGCCGCTGAAAATGTTACCCTGAGACGTTGTACCACCCTGAACCCTGCTACATTGTTACCTGTTCCGGAAGAGGAAGGAGATGAGGATTGTGAAGAGCATGACTGCCTAGATGTTACTGACCTATCTACCAAACCCAGACCTGACATTGTCGATGAACCTTTGCCCCAATCTGATTTGATCCTTTTTGTTGACGGTTCATGTTTAAGAGACAATGAAGGGTATTTGAGAGCAGCGTTTGCTGTGTGCACCATCATGGGAGTAGTGGAAGCTGCCTGTTTAAATAGAGTATTCTCTGCTCAGGTGGCCGAAATTGTCGCTTTGACACGTGCCTGTATCATTGCAGCTGATATTCGAGTGACTGTGTATACTGACAGTCAATACGGATTTGGTGTAGTTCATGACTTTGGGCAGTTATGGTCACAGAGGGGGTTTCTAACGTCCTCAGGGTCACCTATACGTAACGGCGAGTATGTGCGCCAACTATTGGAAGCTTTGCAAAAGCCCAAAGAGATAGCAGTCGTTAAATGTGCAGCTCATGGAAAGGGAGAAGACTTTGTCACTAAGGGCAACAATTATGCAGATGAAGTAGCATGATTTTGCGCTGAACATGCTTGTATTTTCAATGGAGAATATATAGGCGAGAGCACAGAAGAGACCGAGCTCAGCATGATGTTAGCTATAGCCGATACTTGGGATGAGGTGAAGCGGTTGCAGGATGCAGTCCCAGAAGAGGAAGCTGCTTCATGGGTCAGAGCAGGTTGCACAAAAAGAGACGATGGCATTTGGGTGTCCACAGATGAGAGAGCAGTATTACCCAATTGTCTACTGAGCCCAATGGCAAGGCAAATCCACGGAGCAGTTCATCTGGGAAGAGATGCTATGGTGCGAGTGTTTAGGCAGACGTGGTTTAATCCACGCTTTCGTGTGTGGGCTGAAACGGTATGTCACAGGTGTGTTACTTGTCAACAAATGAATGTTGGAAAGAGAACTGTGGTTGCATTGAGTCACATTGGAAGATCTGGAGGTCCCTTCAATAGGATACAATTGGACTTTATTGAAATGCCGAGGTGCAATAGGTTGAGATACGTTTTGGTGGTGGTGTGTATCTTTTCGCGTTGGGTGGAAGCATATCCAACTAGACGATGTGACAGTCTCACAGTAGCCAAGTTGTTGTTAAGAGAATTGATCCCGAGATATGGATTTCCGACATCAGTGAAGACAGATAGAGGAACTCATTTCCACAGTGAAATCATGAAATTGTTGTGCTCTGCTTTGAACATTGATCAGAGACTGCATTGTAGCTACAGGCCGGAGGCTTCAGGTCTTGTAGAGCAGGTTAATGGCACCATCAAGTCAAGAGTGGCAAAGGTGTGTTCGTCAACTTCATTGAAATGGCCAGATGTGCTGCCTCTGGTGCTCATGAGTCTGCGTAGCACCACTGATAGGAGAACAGAGCTTTCTCCCCACTAAATTTTGACCGGAAGAGCTATGCGTTTGCCTATGGTGCCAGCTACAGCATTGATAAACATCACTGATGATTTAGTGTTGGATTATTGTAAGGGACTGGCTGATGTGGTTACTTCTGTATCCCACCAGGTCGAGGCTGCGACTGCATCCACCTCGAGAGACCTGCTGCATGATCTTAATCCAGGTGATTGGGTACTAGTTCGCAAGCACGTGAGGAAGAGTTGTCTTGATGCTCGCTGGCGAGGACCATATCAGGTGATATTGGTCACAAGTACCGCTGTGAAGTGTGGAGGATTGCCGAACTGGATACACGCTTCCCACACTCGCCGAGTTCAAGCGCCTGCGGAGGAAGAGTGTCCCCTGGTTCCGAGAAGCGTGGGTGGACCTGCCACAGACAACGACGAAGGCACAGGCCCAGCTGTAAGAGTTTCGGATGAAACGGAACAGCCAAGTGAGCAGGAGAGACGAGAGCTGAGTGCTCCTGAATTGAGCCCAGATCCTGAAATAGATGATACTGCAGATGTGAACTTTGCACCAGATCAAGGTGAGCGGTCTATTGCAGAAGGATCAGATCAAGAGGAAGAGAGGAGAGCAGATGCCAGAGCGGAAAAGTGTCCAGCAAGAAAAGAAAGGCTGAATATAAGGCTTGCATCCGAGAAAAATCTCACTCCGATTCCTGAAACATCTGAATCAGATCAAAGTGACGCTGAAGAAAGACCGGACGGTCTGAGACGCTCCAGAAGAGAAAGAATAGCGTCTCGAACATACGTGTCTCCTCAGTGGACGAACCTGGCTGCAGATGCAGAGCCCAGCGAAGTCCGGGAGGTTGGGAGCTGGTACGGTGAGCTACCCTCTCGACTGAAATACAGTTGCTGGTCCCAGGCGTAGAAGCGTTTGGAACACTAACTCTGCAAGTTCCAAATCCTCCAAGGCTGAGTGGATTGCGTTACCTGATCATCAATCAGGTTGTCTTCCCTTCATTTGGCCGACAGCTCACCGCGCAAGAATTAGGAGAAATTCTTGCGGAGATTCTGCAACTTGTCCTCAAAATACTTGGATCAAATATCATTAACGATGAAGCTTGAATTATAACCAAAGAAAGCATTAGGCCTTAGAAAGAAGATAACTTAGACCCCAGTTTAAGAAGATTTAAAATTAGGAACTTTCTAGTAGATGATGGAGTGAGGAATAGGGCTGACTACATCTCTTCAATAGGTTTAGTATCAATCAAATGAACTTTGACATTAATTGCATGGGAGGAGAGAAGTGAGAAGGACATTGTTAAACAAAGAAAACAGAAAGAGACTGTGTTTTCCCTTTTGTGCTTCGGAACGGATCAGTAGAAACCATGGTGTCCGAAAAATCAACACGCAAACAGAAGTGCATCATTGTCACCCTCATTGTAGTGGTGCTTATTGTTATAACTGTGGTGATCGTTACATCTCTAGTTGGATCTCAGGATGTCGGACAGAATAGGGTACAGGCAACACTCACTACACCAATCTCTGAGATAGATGAGGATGCATCCGCAAGGGATCTAGAAATGATTAAGGAAACCAGTCGTAGATTACATGTTGATTTGTCAAAGGGTGATTTCACTTTGAATGCGTATGCTCGATTATTGTATGAGTATGTGGATACCATGGAAGCGAAGCATTGCTATGTGTGTATGCAATTACCAGCCTCAGTAGAAGAAGGCATTCGATACCATCATTTGCCTTTGACCTATGGCATTACATGTAGTGTGTTGTTGAGCATGTTTTATAGCAAGGCACACTTCGAGTACTATTTCTCAAATTATGATGTGGTACTCTCGGAAGTCCCAGTTCTTAAATACATGAATAAATATGATTATTATAAGGAAGTAGAGCGAATGTCAAAGTATTTCGTGCCTACCATTACTTTAGATACATCCTATGCCCATAGACACAATTTAACCTGTATGTTAACTGACATTGAAAAGAAATTTATAGATCAGATAGAAGATCGGCATAGACAGACTCTATTTAGACCAGATCCAAAGCACAAGGTTACCCCATGGACTAAAGAAGAATTAGATCATAAAGCAAAGGGGAGTTTTGGACCCATAGCATTAGATTTCCAGCAGAAGGGGAAGTTGTGTATTAGATACCCGACCACATACTACGATAAGATATTTGTGGGTGAAAGTGATTGTGAGCACGTCTTCTTGATCGAAGAATCAATTAGAAAAGCATTATTGGACAAAATAACAATAGTGCCCAATGTGTATTTTGTGTGTGGAAAGAATGCCTATGTGAAGTTGCCCAAAAATTTGTATGGCACTTGTTATTTGGCTGTGGTATTTCCCAAGATTTTTCATGTGAATGATTTATGGCCCCTAGAAAGAAAAAGACCTCACAGAGGAAAACGTGGTGTGAGTGCAGGAGAAGTGATTGGAGACATATTTGGGGTTATGATACCGAGTATGGGTGTGATTCTGAATGATTTAAAAATCAGAAAGCTGGCAACATTAGTGGATAAGCTCTCAATAAATACAGCTCAGATTTTATTACTTGTAGATGGGAGATGGTTTCGAAAAGGGCTATGATTTTGAAAAACCGTCTTGCCCTAGATGTGCTGCTCGGGATATAAGGAAATATATCAACAATATTTCAGATATACACCAAGAGTTACGTGAGATGGCTGCCGAAGGACTCTGGGAGCAAGTGGGGAAAGGATTTGGCAAGATAGGTAGTTGGTTTGGAAGTTTGGGACAAGGAATAATGGGATATATCTTGAAGCCTATTATAATAGCTGTCATTTGTATAGTTGTCCTACTAGGAGACATCAAGGCTTACAAATGGCAAAGGGCACGACATCAGGAGACTGTTTCCAGAAAGCGAGAGCGCCAACTTGAACGACTGCAGGACAGTCATTACCAGCACCTTAAGGGGTTAGAACGATTCAGACAGGGACGGCAAGCTACAGCTTCTGTTTAGGTCGGTCTCTTCTACAAGGAGAAAAACTACAGAAGAATAGAAAGTTGGTGTTATGACACTAGTCATAAGAGGGGGAACTGATAGAGCGCTGATAGCACTCTATTTTGTATGAGTGCACTATACTCATGGTTTAAACGCACTTGCATGTATTCGTATTGTTTGCAGTGTTTTATGACTATTAAGAAACATTTATTTGAATCATTTGATGTTGAAACCTAGTGAACGCATTTAAGTAGAACTTTGAATGTATTACGATTCCTTCATGCATAATGTGCAGGACGATATTATTTCTATACACCGTAATTGTGGTTAGTTTAAGTTGCCTGAATTATAGGCCCAAAGTCTTAAGTTTCGATTCTCCTTGCTCTTGAGAAATAAATAATTAAATGCTGTTGTGTTCGAAATTAGAATGTTCTCATCCTACTGCAGGTGAAAGAAACACATCGTTATTTTCAGAGTTAAGGAGAGACCCGGAATGTCTTTGAAGACGGCTGGGAAGCGAGAAGGGAGGATGCCTTGCGTATCTGGTCTGTCTGAAAGCCAAGGCTACTGGAAAGAAGATATCACTAATTAAATTTGTGCCATGAAAAGAAAAAGCTACTGCATAGAGGTGCAATGGAAAGTTTTAAGAAGAATGGCGTATTGTGGGTTGAATCCCATCTTTTGTATGATGCGCAGGGACAGCGAGACCAGACTTCTGCTAGCTTTCGGAGGAGAAGGAGCATCTTAGAGCGAGCTCCATAGCCATAAGCTAAAACGACCCATTTGACGTGAGTACTTCTTAGGAAGTCAACACGTACTGACACCGTTGGGGAATGATAGAAGAGAGACAGGAAGGGCCCTCAAGTAGAGCAGTGTAGGGAAAGATTTTGATTTCTTTCAATGAGTCGAGAACTGAATATCGCATCTATTCTGTGTTGCGTTGTGATTTTGGAATTTATAATCATCTGTCTTTTGGGCCGAATTACTTATATTCGTAAACTTGGCTCTGTATTAATTTTTCTGTACCTCTATACTTTGCTATTGAGATGTATTTACATCCAATTGTTTTTGGCCTTATAATAAATATTCAAACTGCACTTTGGAGTTGGTGGTCTTTTCAGGCATGACGACTTTGCTGATATCTGTCTGAGTTGTTTCTTCCCCTCAACCACTTTAGGTAAATAAAAGATCGATCGCTTACGCTATACTTAGTAGGGGACATTAGGTGTGCAATTTAGCGTAACCACAAGCAAGACGCAGAAAATAGAGCTATTAAACAGCCATAACGTAGCATTTGGGGCAATAGCACAGCAAATAAAATAACTCATTTGCTCAGGATCACACACCCTGTGCAAGTTCGTATCAGGAATTTGATCTTTTGACTTTCCAAATGACTGCGCTGCCAGCCAACTAGTCACCTTGCCTTTACTAATTGACAGCCAGCATCCAAGCTCTCATACAATGGGTCCATGCTAGGGAAACAAACAATGCAAATCCCACAAAAAGAGCCAGTGCCAGGCAGCTGAGGAGTTTCTGTTGCCCAACAACACTTCCCTGAGTGACCTTTTCGTAACTGATTAAATCAACTGAATGTGGGGACGCTTGCATAAAGTCTAAATGCAATTCGGAGCTGTTTTGTACTGCTTTAGCTCCCTCAAGTGGTCAACCGGTGCAACATGTGAAAAATCAGTGACACTCGGTTTAAACCGGGTCAGCTGATTTTCAGCCGGTAGGGTACTGTCGGGCACACTCGGGTTTAACCGATTTCCGGACAGCCTAGGCATATTTGATTTCCTTATCCCTGAGGGCCTTTTTAACCTCCTGGAAAGAACGTCTTTGCTTCTGGACCTTAGCAGTGAAATCAGGGAAAAACGCAATTGTGCTATTTTCAAATCTGAGGGGAGGGGCACTGCGGGCCGTTTGAAGAATATGGTCTCTGTCTCTAAAGTTAAACACCCTTGCCAATATAGGTCGAGGGGCGCCCCTGGTTTGGGCCTACCCCCTGGTATACGGTGGGCTCACTCTATAGAGAAATAGTTGGAGAGGTGCTTTGGTTGCAGGTGCTTAGTTTCAAGATCCTCAACAAATAGGTCCGCAACTGGCCCCTCAGCCCTCTACGGGACTCCTAGAATGTGGACGTTATTACGCCTCGATCATCCTTCATAGTCATCGAGTTGGCTTGTGAGAAGCTCCGTACGGTGTTGTAGTTCAGAGACCTGTTTTTTCAGAGTCGACGCATCGTTGACCAGGTCTTGTGTGATGTCCTCCACCTCCTTCACCAGGAGTCCATCTTCCGTAAATCCGCCCTAAGCAGGGATATGTCTGATGCGACTGAATAGATGCGGCCCTCCAACGATGTGCGGACGCCATTGATAGCCGCCAAAACATCTTGAAGCGTGGGTAGGTCTTGCTCGCTCGATTTCTGCAGGGTGTCTTGCTCCACTCCCAGGTTCAGCTGACTCCCCTCCTGCACCCTCTGCCACGCAAATTTGTCGATTTTCGACTGGTGCGAGCCACGGCCTCCCTTGTTCGACGCTATTTTGTGAGCAGGATCGCGGGCACTACATGTCAGGGTACTCACCGCCGCCTACCGTGGCAGGTACCACGTGGCCTGTTGGTTTCCCCCACCCCGCAGAGCCATGGCCCGAGGAAGTAATCTTTATGGTATAAATGTCGGGACGGCTTGTTCGAGTCCCCACTGTAGTTATATCGGTCTGCAAGGCCACATCTCAAGTGTGCACTGTGCCGGGGATGTAGGTGATGGCTGACGGGGGCTGGGTGGGAGGAAACGTCTTGCTTCGACCCCCGGTACAACTGTCAGACTATGAGCTGAACGCGAGAGGGAGGCCCCCCACAGGGCCCTTCAGCGTTCAGGATCAGCGCTCAGCCGCCCGCTTGCAGTTTATCGTGAATCCACTTGGATTAGGTGATCCACGCACAATGTTTACCTTCTGTCCCCTCCACACAGTCAACTCATGCCCAGGATTGAGGTTGCAAGGCAGGCGTACACTGTGTGGGCCGCAGGCCTCTGTAGTCGGCAACACCCCTAATCGAAGTTCTTGATCGGGGCGGCTCTCGGGGCTAATTCCGTGGGGTAATGAGCCGCGTTTTACTCACCCTCCGTCTCTCATACCCCCGGGGGTCAATGTGCATGAGGGTAGAGGGCGATAGCTAGATTTTTGCAGCCTTGGTATTTTAAAGGACATACGTCACAGGTCGGGCCTGGTGTCGGCCATTGCGCACTACGGGGGAAAACAGGCTTACGTGAAGGCGCTTTCGGATAGTTCGCTTCGCCGATCTTGTTGTGGCCACTGACTGGATTTGTGGAGCGCATATAAGAGCGGGGTCGCCGCCGGGCAGAAATCCAAACGCGCCGTTACCAGCACGGACACGCTCTTGTGGCGTGCCCGGGTCCTCCCCTCCGCTTCCGGGCACCGCTCTACCAGAGCCCGCGGCTGCCTCACATTGTTGGGCAGCAGTCTTGATATCAGTCTTCCCCTGTGCCAATCTTGCTCGGGATCTCCAGAGAGGATCCCTAGAGCCTCCGTAGCTTCTCCACCAGGAACACGCTTCCTTTAGCCGGATATGTCGCAGGATAATTGAAGGAAGAGAACAGTCGGGGCCGGAGCTGCGCTAGTGTGCGGCCATTTCCTCCGGCAGTTGGTCACGCCCCCCTATTGGTGGCAATATTGATGTCATCAGCATTGCATTAGAAATCAAACTTGTGTTTTGTATGGTGGTGTGTACAAGTTATGGCTTGCTCACATAAAAGTAACTGGACAGTGTCAGTGAGTTTTTAGTTGTGTTTGGTAAATTTAACTTCAGTTAAACTGTGTTTTAATTGAGTCAGAGATTTATAAACAATGTTGTTTCTTAGTGTAAGGAAATGCCTTTTTTGCATGATCACTCCCAAACATTTGGACAGATGCTACTGATTTTCGACTCTGAAGGTGCATTAAGTCCTTCAAAACAGGCCTCAGTGCCGGTGCTAAGACCGACCCTTAAAACGTGTTTGTCTAATTGGTTTACTAACAGGAAAAACCGCTAAACTGACCTATATCTCTTTTGGTATGGCCACGGTTGGCTCAAAATTATCACAAACCCAACATCACTGTTATACAAAACAATTAATCACAAAAAATATGTATATAATTTCTTTATATAATTTTCTTTAATATTTCTTTATACAAAAAAGTTTTTTTAATTAGATTATTTTTTCATTATACAAACAATTGAAAACCAAATTCATCATTGTCTGCGCATACATTTGGTCAAAGATTAGATGTAATACAATACAAATCAATGAGTAAATAAATACATAACCCAACAGAGGCCATCAACAAATCATTCTCACCATTCAAACTTGCTCATTCGAACCTACACACATCCATAAAAAAGAGAGATTCAAACATAGGGGAGATCCGATGTCAGTCTAATAGGGACA
Source organism: Calotriton arnoldi (assembly GCA_963921515.1). Lineage (NCBI taxonomy): Eukaryota > Metazoa > Chordata > Amphibia > Caudata > Salamandridae > Calotriton > Calotriton arnoldi. The sequence continues at coordinate 1,169,515 of CAWUFW010004332.1, read as the reverse complement.
GATTCTGTAGTTGTCGGTGATATAAATCACACCCATCAGATGCTTCTGGTGTATCTGTCTCTCAAGGACCTCTCCACATGTGTATTACTGGTCTACGCGCGTTTCGGTGGATCCGCAATCAGACCATCTTCCTCAGGACCAAGGTAAGATAAAATTGAATCTCAAATAAAGTGGCCGGGGGTTATCTGTGAAATAATTATGTGAATCAGTAACAGCAAAAAGGGGGTTTGACATTAAATGAGTTAATTTGACAAAGCTGACTACATCCATAAGCAGTGACCAGGTACTCACATTCTAACATCCATTGTGCACCAAGAGCCCGTGATAAATAGACCGAAAGACTCATGTCATGCTATCCTGCATGCATGCACGCAGGACATGTGACCCAAGTGGAAAGAGAAAACACACCAAGTGGCAATTATTAAAAAATGATTAGTATATAATGAAGCCTTACTCCATGTGACTATGACGCACAGTATTTCTTTGTATAGACAAGGTGGAAAGTCTAAATCTTTATTATTTGCAGCTTTTACGCTAAATGGCATGCAGTGCCATGAGCTTTATCTACCTGTGGCCAGCGACCACTGGCAATCACGTTCAGCGTGTGTCCGGGGTGTTAGCTGCTGATGGGGCACAGCCAATTGAGAGCAACCAGTGGCTCTCCTGTTCACAGCAATACGAATTTAGTCTAGGACAGAAGGATACCATGAGAATTTAAGGTATTAGGAAGCTAATATGTCCTTGATACACTTTTCTTCTGAAATGGTTGGTAAAAAAACATATCTTACCCTCATTGAAGCTTTCGAATGGGCTCCACCTTTAGTTCATGGTATTGCGTCTCTTTTCGGGCCGCTAATATTATTATAATTAGGACCTCCGATGAGCTTTAAGGAAAAAAAGGGGAAAACTGTCGTAGTTGTTTCAACAGTTGTTTCCGTGTGCTCACATTTATCTATGAGTCACACAAAAAAATGTTTGCTGTCCTTAGGCTCTCCTATGTATCTAACGGGCTCGAAAGTCGACAACGACCTTTTCTCACCTTGTTTTTTATATATATACTACTAGTGCTTCGTTACTCCGGTAAGGTTGTCCTGCATGACTCATATAGTCTGCAGCTGTACCGAGTGTTAGCCGTTAGGTTCTTACAGCTCATAGGAAGCATGACCATAGAATATAACACAGCCCTCACTATACCTATATTAGTGCTGGTAGCTTTGAAGGTTAAACGGCCATCAAACTTCTGCTATTAGATTTCAATACTCGGCAAACAGAAGCGCAATTACGGTATATGAGCTGACGCGCATTGCGGTCCTCAGTCTGTGGGTGTACAGAGCTTCCCTCCCCCGTACATATATTCAGAAAGTGCTAATATCGAAAGCAAGAATGTGAGATTCCCTACTGACCATATCCCATTCTTACCTTGCTGCGAGGCAGTCCAGTTCTAAGTCAGCGAGTCTCCCGCTCGATACCTGGTACGATTTCGGCGATTTTAAACCAGACAGTGCTCCGGTCTTTAAATATGGCGCCTGCTCAGAAAAACGTAGATCTTCTCGTGGTATAGTGATGTCGTCAGACATCACGTGACCGATGTTGTGAATGTTTTACCGAATCTTAACTCGCTCACAGTCGCCATGTTGCTGTGGCAAGTAAAGATCCAAGCCTAGATATATTACCAGCTATGTATATAGATATCTGCCTGTTGTGCAAAACCCTGATGTATCGAATGTAATAAAAACCGTCCCGGTCTGCCGCCTGTTTATCCCATATGCACGATCACTTAATAAAGACACAGCGCAAGAAAAATTCTATCATACTAGATGGAAATTTTTAAATGTGCGCAGTGTGTACGAAGTGAATGACTACCCAAAGATTGGTTGTCGGTTACTATCAAAAACGGCTATGTAAATTCTACTAAAAGTTGTTCTATGAGACTTGCTCTTTGACGAACTCTGTCCTGGTACATAACACTATTATAGTATACTCTAATATTGCCCACAGCTGTTACCTGTACTCTCAATGTTCCTAAATATATGATAATTAACTGAAAAGATTGTGGCTCTTAAACCAATAGTTTGCGATGGGCTAAATATCCTGTAAGACATCTGCAAAACTGTATGGTATAGGGTGTAGAACTATAACCAGAGAGGTTGTATTTCTCCAAATGTGTCTACCCATACATTAAGACCAAATGGTAAGGTATTATATACTTCAAAGTACAGATGTGCTCCAACACTCAAAGAGAGGTATAAGGGAGCCTGCCTGCGTCCAGGGATTCCTAGAGTTTTTGAAAAAGCCAGCTGATATTTCAATGGACAAGGCTGTCTCTGAATTGGATGGTATTAAGACATCTCAGGGGTCGAGGTCAATGTTCTATTTATAATGACCTTCTCATAAAGAGGAAGCTATACTGGACTCCCTGATAGTAAGTCATAACAGAGATATAAAGAGGTCAGAAACTGTGTGGTCAACCTATAGAATCTTTACCAAATACAAGGTCTCATGTTACTATCCACACAATTTCCTCATTGAGCCCTTTACGGACTGTATCAAGACGGAATATCCAATTTGTTTCCCTTTCCTTCCTCGTTTTTTCTATGTCCTGACCAGGTTTGATTGCTATTCTCTCCAGGATGAGCCATTTAAGCTCGTTCTCTCTATGGTGGCTATCCACACAGTGTCCAACCATGGGTACTTGCATTTTGTGAGTCCTAATCGCTGACTTATGTTCAGAGAATCTTATGCGGAATTCCCTTCCTTTATCGCCTATATATCCTAGGCCACAAGGGCATAGGATAAGATAGACTGTATTACTGCTTCTGCAGATAGTGTGGCTTTTCAGTCTTCCTGATTTATTTTCATCAGACCATGATTGGGTAGTAATGGCTGACTCACAGGCATGACAATTGCCACATCTGTGATTCCCTAAAATAGGTGGTAGTCCATCTATCGTCTTTTGACCAGTGGCTTCTCTACGTTTGAATCTACTATGTACCAACTTATCTCTCAAGTTGGGATTCCTTCTGAATGCTACAATCGGTTTTTGAAGTGCCGTGTCATCTTCGTTGACATTAAGAATTTTCCAATTCTTATTAAGGATCTGTCTGATCCTGTGGTTCAGACTAGAGTGATTCACAACACATACCAATGTGTCCAACGGTTGTTTTTCTTTGCCACTGATCATACAATCTCTGTTGTAGTACTTCGCCCGTTTCAGCGATTGTCTAACAAGGTGTTTTGGATAACCTCGTGTAAGAGTCTGTTTTGAAGTTGTTCTGCATGTGTCATAAAATCTCTGATGTTCGTGCAGTTACACCTAATCCTAAGGAATTCTCCAAAGGGAATGGAGTCTTTTTGACAGGGAGGGTGGAAGCTACTGTGATCTAAAATGGTATTCTTTGCTGTAGGTTTTCTATACAGACTTACCTCTATGCATCATTCCCTACCTTTAATCCAGATATCGAGAAACTCTACTTTTTCAGCTGAATACTTGGCTGTAAACTTAAGGTTGCTGTCACTTAAGTTAAGCCATTCAATAAACTGCAGGAGATCTGATTCCTCTCCTGACTAAATAATGAAAATATCATCTATAAATCTGTGCCAGCTATTTATGTTCTCATAGAAGGGGGCTATCTCGTTAAATATATGTTTAAGTTCAAATTCCCCCATGTAGATGTTCGCTACGCTCGGCGCACAGGAAGCCCCCATACTGGTGCCCTTGATTTGTTGGAATAAATAGTCCTTGAATTCAAAATAGTTGTGAGGCAGGACAATATCCAGACATTCTAAAATGAAGCTATCCGGTCTCTCCCCAGGAACTCTGGCCAAGAGAGTTGCCACAGATTCCATGACCAGGTCCTGGGGAATGTTGGTATATAACGACTCTATGTCTAGAGTGACCAATAGCTGTGTCTCTTGGTTAAAGGGTTTGTGTTCTATGGTAGCTATCATGTGTCCGGTGTCTTTTATATACGATGCATATAACTTAGTCAAAGGGCATAGAAAAGCATCCACATATTGGGAAAGAGGTTCTGTACATGAGTTTATAGATGAAACAATAGGTCTGAGAGGAGGATCCTCTGCATTTTTATGCGTTTTGGGGACTCCATATAGAGCAGGAGTAACTGCGTTGCTCTTATTAAGGAAATCCAGTTCTTTTTGGCAGATAAAACCATCCCTAAATGCTTTCGCTGTGATGTTTTCTATCCGAGGTTCAAGAAAGCCTGGCACTGAAAAATCTGCAAAATAACAAGCTCATCACCATTAAGCCGTGTGACAAAGCATGCGGAATAGTGGTGATGGACACAGATCATTATTCAAGCAAGATAGACACCATGCTACAAGTCCCTGAGCATTACCAACTAACTAACAGAACAGTACTTACAGATTTGAAAACTCGGATAGAAAACATCACAGCAAAAGCATTTAGGGATGGTTTTATCTGCCAAAAAAACTGGATTTCCTTAATAAGAGCAACGCAGTTACTCCTGCTCTATATGGAGTCCCCAAAATGCATACAAGTGCAGAGGATCCTCCTCTCAGACCTATTGTTTCATCTATAAACTCATGTACAGAACCTCTTTCCCAATATGTGGATGCCTTTCTATGCCCTTTGACTAAGTTATATGCATCGTATATAAATGACACCGGACACATGATAGCTACCATAGAACACAAACACTTTAACCAAGAGACACAGCTATTGGTCACTCTAGACATAGAGTTGTTGTATACCAACATTCCCCAGGACCTGGCCATGGAATCTGTGGCAACTCTCTTGGCCAGAGTTCCTGGGGAGAGACCGGATAGCTTCATTTTAGAATGTCTGGATATATATTGTCCTGCATCACAACTATTTTGAATTCAAGGACAATTTATTCCAACAAATCAAGGGCACCAGTATGGGGGCTTCCTGTGCGCCGAGCGTAGCGAACATCTACATGGGAGAATTTGAACTTAAACATATATTTAACGAGATAGCCCCCTTCTATGAGAACATAAATAGCTGGCACAGATTTATAGATTATATTTTCTTTATTTGGTCAGGAGAGGAATCAGATCTCCTGCAGTTTATTGAATGGCTTAACTTAAGTTACAGCAACCTTAAGTTTACAGCCAAGTATTCAGCTGAAAAAGTAGAGTTTCTCGATATCTGAATTAAAGGTAGGGAAGGATGCATAGAGGTAAGTCTGTATAGAAAACCTACAGCAAAGAATACCATTTTAGATCACAGTAGCTTCCACCCTCCCTGTCAAAAAGACTCCATTCCCTTTGGAGAATTCCTTAGGATTAGGCGTAACTGCACGAACATCAGAGATTTTATGACACATGCAGAACAACTTCAGAACAGACTCTTACACCGAGGTTATCCAAAACGCCTTGTTAGACAATTGCTGAAACGGGCGAAGTACTACAACAGAGATTGTCTGATCAGTGGCAAAGAAAAACAACCATTGGACACATTGGTATGTGTTTTGAATCACTCTAGTCTGAACCACAAGATCAGACAGATCCTTAATAAGAATTGGAAAATTCTTAATGTCAACGAAGATGACACGGCACTTCAAAAACCGATTGTAGCATTCAGAAGGAATCCCAACTTGAGAGATAAGTTGGTACATAGTAGATTCAAACATAAAGAAGCCACTGGCCAAAAGACGATAGATGGACTACCACCTATTTTAGGGGATCACAGATGTGGCAATTGTCATGCCTGTGAGTCAGCCATTACTACCCAATCATGGTCCTAGGAAAATAAATCAGGAAGACTGAAAAGCCACACTAACTGCAGAAGCAGTAATATAGTCTATCTTATCCTATGCCCTTGTGGCCTAGGACATATAGGCGAGACAGGAAGGGAATTCCGCATAAGATTCTCTGAACATAAGTCAGCGATTAGGACTCACAAAATGCAAGCACCCATGGTTGGACACTGTGTGCATAGCCACCATAGCGAGAACGAGCTTAAATGGCTCATCCTGGAGAGAATAGCAATCAAACCTAGTCAGGACATAGAGAAAACGAGGAAGGAAAGGGAAACAAATTGGATATTCCGTCTTGATACAGTCCGTTAAGGGCTCAATGAGGAAATTGTGTGGATAGTAACATGAGACCTTCTATTTGGTAAAGATTCTATAGGTTGACCGCACAGTTTCTGACCTCTTTATATCTCTGTTATGACTTACTATCAGGGAGTCCAGTATAGCTTCCTCTTTATGAGAAGGTCATTATAAATAGAACATTGACCTCGGCCCCTGAGATGTCTTAATATCATCCAATTCAGAGACACCCTTGTCCATTGAAATATCAGCTGGCTTTTTCAAAAACTCTAGGAATCCCTGGACGCAGGCAGGCTCCCTTATACCTCTCTTTGAGTGTTGGAGCACATCTGTACTTTGAAGTATATAATACCTTACCATCTAGTCTTAATGTATGGGTAGACACATTTGGAGAAATACAACCTCTCTGGTTATATTTCTTCGCCCTATACCATACAGTTTTGCAGATGTCTTACAGGATATTTAGCACATTGCAAACTATTGGTTTAAGAGCCACAATCTTTTCAGCTAATTATCATATATTTAGGAACATTGAGAGTACAGGTAACAGCTGTGGGCAATATTAGAGTATACTATAATAGTGTTATGTACCAGGACAGAGTTCGTCAAAGAGCATGTCTCATAGAACAACTTTTGGTAGAATTTACAGAGCCGTTTTTGATAGTAACCGACAACCAATCTTTGGGCAGTCATTCACTTCGTACACACTGCGCACATTTAAATATTTCCATCTAGTATGATAGAATTTTTCTTGCGCTGTGTCTTTATTAAGTGATCGTGCATATGAGATAAACAGGCGGCAGACCGGGACGGTTTTTATTACATTCGATACATCAGGGTTTTGCACAACAGGCAGATATCTATATACATAGCTGGTAATATATCTAGGCTTGGATCTTTACTTGCCACAGCAACATGGTGACTGTGAGCGAGTTAAGATTCGGTAAAACATTCGCAACATCGGTCACGTGATGTCTGACGACATCACCATACCGCGAGAAGATCTACGTTTTTCTGAGCAGGCGCCATATTTAAAGACCGGAGCAGTGTCTATTTTAAAATCGCCGAAATTGTACCGGATATCGAGCGGGAGACTCGCTGATTTAGAACTGGACTGCCTCGCAGCAAGGTAAGAATGGGATATGGTCACTAGGGAATCTCACATTCTCGCTTTCGATATTAGCACTTTCTGAATTTATGTACGGGGGAGGGAAGCTCTGTACACCCACAGACTGAGGACCGCAATGCGTGTCAGCTCATATACCGTAATTGCGGTTCTGTTTGCCGAGTATGGAAATCTAATAGCAGAAGTTTGATGGCCGTTTAACCTTCAAAGCTACCAGCACTAATATAGGTATAGTGAGGGCCGTGTTATATTCTATGGTCATGCTTCCCATGAGCTGTAAGAACCTAACGGATAACACTCGGTACAGCTGCAGACTATATGAGTCTTGCAGGACAACCTTACCGGAGTAACGAAGCACTAGTAGTATATATATAAAGAAAAGGTGAGAAAAGGTTGTTGTCGACTTTCGAGCCCGTTAGATACATAGGAGAGCCTAAGGCCAGCAAAAACATTTTTGTGTGACTCATAGATAAATGTGAGCACACGGAAACAACTGTTGAAACAACTATGACAGTTTTCCCCTTTTTTTCCTTAAAGCACATCGGAGGTCCTAATTATAACTGAATATTAGCGGCCTGAAAAGAGACGCAATACAATGAACTAAAGGTGGAGCCCATTTAAAAACTTAAATGAGGGTAAGTTATGTTTTTTTACCAACCATTTCAGAAGAAAAGTGTATCAAGGACATATTAGCTTCCTAATACCTTAAATATTCATAGTATCCTTCTGTCCTAGACTAAATTCGTATTGCTGGGAACAGGAGAGCCACTGGTTGCTCTCATTTGGCTGTGCCCCATCAGCAGCTAACGCCCCGGACACACGCTGAACGTGATTGCCAGTGGTCGCTGGCCACAGGTAGATAAAGCTCATGGCACTGCATGCCATTTAGCGTTAAAGCTGCAAATAATAAAGATTTAGACTTTCCACCTTGTCTATACAAAGAAATACTGTTCGTCATAGTCACATGGAGTAAGGCTTCATTATATACTAATCATTTTTTAATAATTGTCACTTGGTGTGTTTTCTCTTTCCACTTGGGTCACATGTCCTGCGTGCATGCATGGAGGATAGCATGACATGAGTCTTTCGGTCTATTTATCACGGGCTCTTGGTGCACAATGGATGTTAGAATGTGAGTACCTGGTCACTGATTATGGATGTAGTCAGCTTTGTCAAATTAACTCATTTAATGTCAAACCCCCTTTTTGCTGTTACTGATTCACATCATTATTTCACAGATAACCCCCGGCCACTTTATTTGAGATTCAATTTTATCTTACCTTGGTCCTGAGGAAGGTGGTCTGATTGCGGATCCACCGAAACGCGCGTAGACCAGTAATACACATGTGGAGAGGTCCTTGAGAGACAGATACACCAGAAGCATCTGATGGGTGTGATTTATATCACCGACAACTACAGAATCTGTCCCTATTAGACTGACATCGGATCTCCCCTATGTTTGAATCTCTCTTTTTTATGGATGTGTGTAGGTTCGAATGAGCAAGTTTGAATGGTGAGAATGATTTGTTGATGGCCTCTGTGGGGTTATGTATTTATTTACTCATTGTTTTGTATTGTATTGCATCTAATCTTTGACCAAATGTATGCGCAGACAATGATGAATTTGGTTTTTAATTGTTTGTATTATTAAAAAATAATCTAATTTAAAAAAACTTTTTGTATAAAGAAATATTAAAGAAAATTATATAAAAAAATGATATACATATTTTTTGTGATTAATTGTTTGGTATAACAGTGATGTTGGGTTTGTGATAATTTTGAGCCAACCATGGCCATACCAAAAGAGATATAGGTCAGTTTAGAGGTTTTTCCTGTTAGTTTTCTTGCTTCCCCCTCCTCTTGTACCTTTAAGCAATTAGGGGGTGCCTTCCTTTTATAGTTTGTCTAATTGGTTTACCCACAATTGGCATAAAGTTAACATACTTCTAAGTCCCTTGTATATGGTATCAGGGTACCTAGGGCCAGTAAGTTAAGTGTCCCTCGTGGACTGCAGCACTTATTGTGCCATCACAAGTGTGACCAAGCAAAGCATGACTCCCAACCCGCCATTGCATATTGGCAGAGTAGTTTTAAACTGCTAACTCGACTTTGCCATTTGAACCAATGGCAAAGCCTGGACCTTCCTTTTTAATATTTATAAGTCACCCCTAAGGCAGGACTATCAAGCCCTAAAGGCAGGGTGCTTTATATTTAAAAAAAGGACATGGGCCATAAAATCTGAAAAACCTGCACCTTTTAGAGCCCAGCTCCAAGACGTCTGTCTGCCACTAGACGCCGAGGTGCTGCATGGAAGATCGAGTCCTGACCCTCATAAGTTGCACCCAAGGCTGCTAGACCTGGGATAGTCACCAGAGTGCAGTTTGGTCACCCAGTACAGAAGTTACTGCTAATTAAAGGAAACTGCTTGTTTTGCTGGAACCAGAGACCAGTAGACAAGGGACAACTGGTCTTGTCATGGACTTAACCCAGACTTCGTACCCTTGGGACCAAAGTTGCCCTCCTAAACTCAAGCACAAGGGGTGGCCACTGGAAGACCCGTAACACTGGCTCAGCATCCTTCAGCATCCTGCATCCATTGCATTCAATGGATGCAATGGATGCTCCATTGACCACTCCATTGACTTCAATGGCAGTTCGACCATAGGACTCAAAACTCATAATCAGGCTCTACCTAAGTGTATTAACATGTTAGCTAATGGTTGTGTTCTTCAGTTGCCATACTGTGCCTGTCTGATCTACTATGGCCTGAAAAGAGGGTAATTATTGGAATCAGAGTATAGTTTACCAAATTATTTACAAAGTACGGCATTTCTTCTAAGATCCAAAGAAATTCTTCCAAATATTTCTGTGTTAGGAAAGAGACACTAAAAGCAAATTTGTTGCCATTCTCTGTTAAAACGTATGTATGTACTACAAAGTCTCTGCAGCATTTGGAAAATGCAAAAATATTGTGGTGTGTTAAATGCTGTACTACTCACTACCTATCCAGTTACCCAAATAAAGATTATGTTAATACGACTAGTTCTGGTAGCCCCTTATTCTAAAATCAAAGACAAATGGGTTAATAAAGTTGGTAGGCTAACTTGTAATTGTATTGAGAAAAATAAGGGTGTGTTGCCTCATATATTCCTGTTTTGTCCTTCATATTCCCAAGAACATAAAATCTATTTGAAACCTTTGTTTAACCAGGAAAAGATTAGAACTGTGAAAGAGGCCTTGCAAATGTTTTTATGATTAAAAAATATAGAGATTGGATTTTTGTGGGAAATTGTATCAAAACTTGTAGTAGAAAAATTATGGATAATTTAATGTTATTAACCTGTTTTGTTGCTGCTATGTCCTTCATAACCCATGTCTTAATAAATGTACTTTTACTACTACTCAAATGGGAGCAATCATGGAATACCACCCCTGTCTCACTCATTTGGCCTACCACCAAGGGGCGGTAAATCCTTTAAACTGAAATATGGGGCAAGGTCAACATTGACATATAGAGACAGAAACACTATGAACAATAGTTACAATGCTATCATTTACATGTTACCCCATTTTGTGCCATTATCCAATGTGTGACTATAGCAACTTGATTTATTACACATGATCTACTATTTAGTGCCCGAATGGTAAGGAGTGCACTCCGTTATTGTTGTTTGACATCCAGCATAGGAGAATGAAACTGAGTGTTAGGAATGTACTTCACTTGAAACCCCAGGAAGGGCACTTAGAGACCTAGATAATTGTCCAGGTTGAACCTGGTTAATATTTATTCTCCTAATAGAGATGATGCACTATTCTTTCCAAATTTTAGAAAGGAAACAATTCAGTTCTGTGAGGCTCACCTGGATTTACTGCAGGGACGAAATGGATGGAAGTGTTGCTAGGTCCCAACTTCCCTCACCTACCTCCTTCGCCCAACTAGGTCAAAGCAAAAGGGGGAAGGTGGGGAAGGAGGGAAACAAAACAAGGGAAGGAAGAAGGGGTTGACTTCCACTGGTTCTTCTGTTGGGTGGTCACCAAGAATCCTAAAGGAAAAAACACAAGGTAAGTACTATTCTAGTGTACACTTAACTGGCTGTATATTTACACCCTACTTCTAATGAGATACCTGTGAATGAATATGCTAAGCATGTGTGGGGGAACAACTCCCATGGACTGTAGAATACTCACAGTAGATGAAATAGGAAATACAATGTTAAGTATGTATAAGGACTGCGAGAGTTTGGCAACAAACAAGAGATGAACATTAATATACTAACTTATGTTAGAAGCACCATAGGAGTATATAAGACCATTCAAATAATAATCATCCGTTACGCCTGAATTTGGGAGAAACCAAAAACTCATTTCCCAGGACAGGAGAGAGCACGGATAAAATAGGGCAAAAAGCGCAGGGTCACTTTAAACAAAAAAAAAGAGGATTACCTATTAATATTAATATAATCTCTCTTTTTCCATTGCAGCACGAAGAGACTTAACAGAAACAAAAGACCACCAGAATCACACTTCTAACCATATAGCCATCAGATAAGTGTGACCTTCCTTCTACTTCAATAAGAAAATAAGCACTAGAAACGAAGAAACTGCGAGTCTTCACAACCCTTGCTTTCTTTGCATTTCAGAGGCAAGCTGCCTGGGAAGCCAAGGGTTAAGAAGCTGAGGCTCCAAGGAAACTATGTTGCCGGCCGGCAAGAAGCTACATAATGAATTGCTCCAGAAGAGCACCAGAGCACCCAGGAAGGAGAAGGTATCCCGAAGAGGCCCTGCAATTAAGGACCGAAGCGACGACCAACAGCCCACTGCTGTTGAAGGATTCAGGTAAGTGCGGCGGTGAATGGGTGGGAGGCCTGGCGGGATCCGTGCTGGAACGCGAAGCGCGTTACCAACGCGGACCCCTCCCTTAAGTACGCCTCAGGTGCCGCCCTCGCCCGCTGACAGAAAACAGTGGGAGGGGCTCGTGTCAGTGATCTCGAGCAGGGGAAGGAACGCTGCCACAGGCAGCGTGCCCCGTAGAGCCTGGCAATACACCCCCCCAAGACCCCTCCCCTAACAGGTTTGGGTTTGTCCAGATAGCGCCAATGAAACAAACGAACCAAGCGGGGAGCATGCACATTAGAGGCAGGTTCCCATGTCCTCTCATCAGGCCCATAACCCTTCCAGTGAATCAGGTACTGCAACCGACGTCGCACTCGGCGAGAGTCCACAATATAAGCCACCTCATACTCGGGACTCTCATCCACCAAAACAGGGGGGGGGGTTGAGCAGGAACAATAGTACCAGGGGCGACAGGTTTCAACAAAGACACATGAAAGACAGGATGGATATGCAATGAGTCAGGCAATTCGAGCATCAGAGTGACAGGATTCACCACTTTAGAAACGACATAAGGACCAATAAAGCGGGGCTTAAATTTGTTTGTTCCTTTAATCGTGATGTTCCGAGTGGACAACCAGACCCTGTCTCCCACAGCATAATCCGGTGGTGGTCGGCGATGACAATCAGCACCTTCTTTATACCTGCTCTTGGCCTCTTCCAAGGACTTTTTGGCTGAAACATGAATGTCTTGGAGACAAGACACCAAATCCATAGTGGCAGGAGAGTCAGTAGGAACTAAGAGACATACAAAACCACAGCAAGGGTGAAATCAATAGTTGCAAAAAAAAGGTGATACTCCAATAGATACATGTTCACTGTTGTTGTTCAGGGAAGAGGTGTGGCACAGCGGCCAGGGCGACTGACTCCGGAACCTGGGGCTCACAGTTCGATCCCCGACGCCGGCGGCAGATCAGCCCAGCACCATGTGACTCTGGGCAATAGCTCGCTTAATCTTCCCGACAGCCCCCAGCGCCGGAACACCTCTCCGGAGGTAGCTGTGCGCTTTACAAATACTGGACATTTACAAATACTGGACATTTATATGCAAACTCCGCAGTCCATAGAAGTGTCCCAATCCCTGTCTACCGGTAAGATGTGACACCGTAGGTAATGCTCAATACACTGGTTGACCCTTTCTGTCGGACCGTCTGTTTGAGGGTGATGGGCAGAAGAGAGCCATACATCTATCTCCAACAAGTTGTTCAATCCTTTCCAAAAGTTGGACACAAATTGAGGGCCCCTGTCTGATATAATAACAGAGGGTAGGCCATGAAGGCACACTACCTGTTGGAGAAATACACAAGCCAGCTCTTTCGAAGTAGGCAAACTTTTCAAGGGTATGAAATGGGACATTTTGGATAGCATGTCAACAACTACGAATATGACGGTATGCCCTTGCTTTGTAGGTGGCAGTTCTACAATAAATGCCATAGAAATGGAATGCCATGGTGTAGGAGGTGTAGGCAGAGGGGTTAAGAGCCCTGCTGGTACCTGGTGGGAACTCTTACTTTGTGCGCAAACGTAACAATTCTGAACATAAAACTGGGTATCTTGATTCATGGATGGCCACCACAAATACCTTTTAAGCAGGGCAAGGGTTTTCTTGTGTCAGGGGTGACCTGCCAACACGTGTGTATGGCACCAGCCCAGTGCTTGAAACTGAAGGTTTTTTGTAGGAAGAACTAAGCCTCCCTGAATCTATACTAGGTTGTTAATCCTGACTCCTTTGTGTTTGGTTTCTAAGTCCTTGAGTTCTTTGGATTCATGTGTATGGGCCACTTCTTTCAAAAAGGATTCCTTCGAAAAGGTACCTCCTAAAACACGATCAGGACTTAAAATGAGAGGTTGGTCTTGTGTGCCCTGTTCTTCAGACAACTCATATCCAAAGCGGGATAGGGCATCAGCTTTGCTCTGTTTAGTGCCCGGCTGAAATTGTATGACATAGTCAAAATCGCTAAAGAAATGGGTCCATCTCAACTGCCTCATGAATAAGTCCCTAGCTGCCTTCAAGAACTGCAGATTTATGTGATCAGTGATAACACTGACAGTGCGTAAAGCTCCGAGTAGGTACTGACGCCATTCTTCAAAGGCCCTTTTTATTGTCAATAACTCCCTATCTCCTACAGAGTAATTCATTTCCGCAGGGGTTAGCTTATGAGAATAGAAAGCTACAGGATGTAGATGACCTGTCTGTCTATCTCTCTGAGACAAAACTCCTCCTATAGCAACTTGGGATGCATCTGTTTCCAATAGAAAAGGTTGGGAAATGTCAGGATGTTTCAAGACAGGAGCTGTGACAAAAGACTCCTTTAAACAGGAGAAAGCTCTTTCAGCTTCTGGTGTCCAATTAAACAACATCCCTTTTTTCAAAAGTTTGGTGATAGGAGATGTTAGAGATGCAAACCCTTGTATGAATCGCCTATAAAAATTAGCGAAACCCAGAAAGCTCTGCACTTCCTTCACTGAACGGGGAGAGGGCCACTTTGTGATGGCTGCAACTTTTTGAGGATCCATGGTCACTCCTTTTGCTAACAATACAAAACCTGAGAAAGTGACTTCAGGAACATGAAATTCGCATTTGTCTAATTTCACGTAAAGGTTGTTGTCTCTGAGGCATGTTAGAACACTCGTTACATGTCTGATATGTTCTTCGATAGATGAAGAGTAGATTAGAATGTCATCAATAGAAGCGATAGTGTTTACATCCAGGGTTTCTCTTACAACTTCATCAATAAAAAACTGGAAAGCCGCAGGGGCGTTACACAGCCCAAAGGGCATCACTAAGTACTCATACAACCCAAACTTTGTGCGGAAGGTGGTTTTCCATTTATCCCCCAACCGTACTCGGACCAAATGATACGCGCCTCTTAAATCCAACTTAGTAAAAATAGTGGCCTGTTTCACTTGATCGAGTAAGGATTGAATCAGAGGTAACGGGTATCGATTCTTAATTGTCACACAATTGAGGGCTCTGTAAACTATGCAGCACCGAAGACCCCTTCCCATTTTGGTATAGAAAAAAGGGGGGAAGAAGCTGCAGATCTAGATGGGCAAAAGAATCCTTTTTGCAACATATCGTCTAGGTATTCCCTCAAATAAGTGTTTTCTTTTTCGGTCAATGCATATATGCGACTACACAGGATTTTGGCTCCGGGCACCAAGTCAATACGGCAGTCATAGGGCCGATGGGGTGGTAAGGTCGAGGCTTTCTCTTTATCGAACACTTCTCTGACATTTTCGTAACAGTCAGGTAATATAGGTAAACCAGAATCAGTAATACCAGCCAAGTGTTGCAGTGTAGTTGGAGATTCTAGACAGTGACCCTTGCAGTACTCAGAGGTGAAAGCTAAGGTATGGTCTTTCCAATTAATGTCAGGGTTGTGTTTCATCAACCAAGGAAGACCGATTATGGCCTGGAACTGTGGCGAGGAGATAACATCGAATCGGATAGTTTCACGGTGTTTGTTTAGAAGGAGCAGGCCTAACTGTGTGGTGGTATGAGTGACAGGCCCAGATTTCATATGACTTCCGTCAATGGTCTTAACAATGTCCACAGTCTTTTTTGGTTCCATAGGAATGTTCATGTTCTCAACCCATGCTAAATCCATCAATAAAATTCCCAGTGGCACCTGAGTCAAGCATGATTTGTACTGCTATACTTTGATCACCCCAACTAAGCTGGGCTGAGACAAAAAAAATGATGTAGGGGGTAGGAAATGGGATCCAACCCTATCAAGTGGGAGACCATTAAGCCTGTTTCACCTGAGCAATTTGTCTCCACTGTGCTCAGGCGAGTCAGTTTCCCGACTCCGTACGTCGTTTTGGTTTGATATGGCAATCTCTCAGAAAGTGTCCTGATTTGCCACAATACAGACACAGATTATTAGCCCGTCGTCTCTGCCTTTCTTCCTGACTCAGGGGCCCTTTAATGCTGCCTATTTGCATGGGTTCTGGTTCCTCAATAGGTTTGTCTGCCTCTGGTTTACTTTCTCTAACAGTAGAGTATTTGGTTTCAATACGGCCTTTCTCCCTTTTTCTCTCATGCAAACGGTGATCCATTTTAACTACCAAGTCGATTAACACATCACAGGTTTCTGGAGGGTCTACAACTTGTGCTAACATATCTTTCAAATGCTCTCTCAGGCCTTTGTAAAAAAGAGCACCTCGTTTGGCTTCCGGTCAACCAGCTTCAGCCACCAATCTGTTAAAACAGGAGATGTAAGTCATATGATCCTTTGATCCTTGTTTAAGATTTAATAACTCAGTATCCAGACTGCATGAATGAATGTCTGTTGAATAAACGCCTTAGCTCCTCTTCAGAGTCTCTATAGTCATACAACAGAGGATCATTTATATCCACTAAGGGAATTAACCATGTGGCGTCTGCCCCACCTAAATATGACAAGACGAAAGCCACCTTGGATTGCTCAGTGGGAAAGCAGGATGCTTTGCACATAAAGTGCAATTGGCACCGGTTAATAAACATTGCGAACTTAGCTGGATCACCCATGAA
Organism: Calotriton arnoldi; assembly: GCA_963921515.1. NCBI lineage: Eukaryota > Metazoa > Chordata > Amphibia > Caudata > Salamandridae > Calotriton > Calotriton arnoldi. The sequence continues at coordinate 1,152,927 of CAWUFW010004332.1, read as the reverse complement.
TCTTTCTGGGGGTGCTAGAGGTATAGAAGAGGGAGTCGTGATGTGATACACCGGAGGCGTAGTACCAGACTAAGAAGGATTTGACGTAAAAGAGGTGGTATGGGAACCTGACAACGGATCAGGAGGTTGGGGAGTCTGAGAGGCGTGCTGTATGGAATCTACTCTAAGGGTTAGAGCCTGGGTTTCTTTTTGTAAATTCCCTATCATACTCGCCACATCAGTTAATGTTATTGGATGTTCCTCCATAACGCCCGGGCAGTAATGTAAAACGTGGGCTTCCCGTTCTGTGAGGCTCACCTGGATTTACTGCAGGGACGAAATGGATGGAAGTGTTGCTAGGTCCCAACTCCCCTCACCTACCTCCTTCGCCCAATTAGGTCATAGCAAAAGAGGGAAGGTGGGGAAGGAGGGAAACAAAACAAGGGAAGGAAGAAGGGGTTGACTTCCATTGGTTCTTCTGTTGGGTGGTCACCAAGAATCCTAAAGGAAAAAACACAAGGTAAGTACTATTCTAGTGTACAATTAACTGGCGGTACATTTACACCCTACTTCTAATGAGATACCTGTGAATGAATATGCTAAGCATGTGTGGAGGAACAACTCCCATGGACTGTAGAACACTCACAATAGCTGAAATAGGAAATACAATGTTAAGTATGTATAAGGACTGTGAGAGTTTGGCAACAAACAAGAGATTAACATTAATATACTAACCTATGTTAGAAGCACCATAGGAGTATATAAGACCCTTTAAATAATAATCATCGGTTATACCTGAATTTGGGAAAATCCAAGAAACTCATTTCCCAGGACAGGAGAGAGCACGGATAAAATAGGGCAAAAAGCGCAGGGTCACTTTAAACAAAAAAAAGGTGGATTACCTATTAATATTAATATAATCTCTCTTTTTCCATTGCAGCACTAAGAGACTTAACAGCAACAAAAGACCACCAGAATCACACTTCTAACCATATAGCCATCAGATAAGTGTGACCTTTCTTCTACTTCAATAAGAAAATTAGCACTAGAAACGAAGAAACTGCAATTCTTTACAACCCTTGCTTTCTTTGCATTTCAGAGGCAAGCTGCCCGCGAAGCCAAGGGTTAAGAAGCTGAGGCTCCAAGGAAACTATGTTGAAGAGCACCAGAGCACCCAGGAAGGAGAAGGTATCCCGAAGAGGCCCTGCAATTAAGGACCGAAGCGACGACCAACAGCCCACTGCTGTTGAAGGATTCAGGTAAGTGCGGCGGTGAATGGGTGGGAGGCCTGGCGGGATCCGTTACCAACGCGGACCCCTCCCTTAAGTACGCCTCAGGCGCCGCCCTCACCCGCTGACAGAAAACAGCAGGCAGGGCTCGCGTCAGCGTTCTCGGGCGGGGGAAGGAACACTGCTGCAGGCAGCGTGCCCCGTAGAGCCTGACAAGTTCTTGAGGGCAGCAGTGCTCTGGTTTGGGGATTTTAATTGTGCGATGAATGGACTGATGGACAAGTCATTTTCAGAGAGGCAATATTGAAAAAAGATGATTAGGACACTCAAAATAGTATTGCACGATTTAAACATGGTGTAGGTATGGACGATGTGCTAGCCAGGCCAAACAATGTTCTCATGTTACTCCCCTGTTCCAGGGACGTACTCTAGCTAGGACTACGTGTTCATAGCGAGGGAATAATCGAAATACATCACCACTAAGCAATCCATGAGCAGAAAGCTATCCGATCATTCACTAATCGCACTATCACACTGTTATACCTGCTGTTCAGCCTGTGTGGAATGTTGGTGAGAGAGTGCATGATAGAATGTTGGGTGTGTGACAGAGAGTCAGTTACAGTAGGGCTGAGCAGCAGGAGGCTGCTCCTGGTGGGGTTCTCCTCTACATGTCTTCTAGCTTTGTACTATATTATTGACTTTGTACTGTATATCTCAATTTATGTAAATTACATTGCTGTTGTTTTTATTATTGTCAACAAAGGGAGATGTGTTATACCTGCTGTTCAGCCTGTGTGGAATGTTGGTGAGAGAGTGCATGATAGAATGTTGGGTGTGTGACAGAGAGTCAGTTACAGTAGGGCTGAGCAGCAGGAGGCTGCTCCTGGTGGGGTTCTCCTCTACATGTCTTCTATACTTAAATAAATACTTGGAATGACTACCATACAACATGGAATGGATCTTCTTTCATTTACCACACACACAAATGAGGATAAATTTGGTCTAACAAGATCAGGAATTCAAAAGAAGATCAAGCGAGGAAATAAAACAATATTTGACACATAATGATAGTACAGCCTCTAGTAGAAGTCTAGCATTGGGTGCACTGAAAAGAGTGATGAGAAGCTTTACAATGATAAGAGTGGTGTCGATCTGTAGAGGTCTGGAAAAATTATTAATTGTCATAAAAAGGACAAACAGGTTTGAAAAATATAACCCTTTTCGAGTACCACTAAGAAGGCAAATGGTAGATCTTAGAGATTCACTGATAACATCAATACAAGAACAGGAAACACGTCAGACTATACTGTATAGGCAGAGATTTCACTGGGAAGGAGACATATCTGGCAAGTTACTGTCATGGTTATTGTAGAAAAAATCCACCTACAATGCATACTAGCAATCAGAGATAACACTGGAACAATATGACACAAACAGCCAGCCGTTAACACGTTTGATTGTAAGTTACAGAAGCTATACACACAATTGGGTTAGAGATGTTACCCATTCAAGACAGAAATTACAGCCCTTACACCTGCCAATACTCACCGAGGTTCAAAGGGTAGACTATTATCACTACTAGAAATCAAAACAGGGATAGACGATCTGAACTCAGGGAAGGCACCCAGAAATGATGATATACCCACAGCTCTCTGGAGGGAGGAAAGGGGGTCCAATGGACCCCCCCCAGACATCCCTTTGCAGGCGGGTGCAGTCACTGACTGCACCCGCCTGCAAGGGGATCTCTAATCCCCCTTCAAAGTGCAGGTAGGCTGCCGCCTGCACTGTGAAAACACAGAGCGGCTTCAAAGCAGAAGGCTCAGTTTTTCACAGGAATGTGCTGCCCCAGGGCAGCGCGAGTTCGCAGCTGCCCCCAGGGCAGCGCATTCACCCTCATACGGTGCATTTTCCTTGACTGCGCCGGGCACACATTTTAAAAGGTGCGCCCGGCGCAATCAAGGAAAATGTGCGGTATGTGTAATACAGCCCTAGTTGTGGTACTTTTTTCAAAACCTGGCAAAGATAGGGTGGACTGCGAAGCATACCGCATACAGTCAATGTTTAACACAGACACAAACATTCTTGGAAAGGTACTAATGTGGCGAATGATAACACTTATGTTAGATTTGGTACATGATGACCGGAGCGGATTTGTACCTTACTGTAGAACATCTCAAAATATCGATCAGGCGGTTAATTCATGTTCTAGTTGAAAAAATGGATGGTGAGTAAGCAATGTTGCTCATATCTTTAGATACTGAAAAAGCCTTCGATTCTGTAAAATTGTTTGAAGCATTGAAGTATTGAAAGATGTGTATTTCAATCAACATTTCGGAAAATTATCGGGTTATTGTTTACCAAGCGACTAGCAAGAGTCCAAAATGTATATTGTGGCTTCAGTAGGAGTGGCAGCTAGAGAGAAGTATGAAACAGGAGTGCATGTTATCCCCATTACTGTTCTCCCTGGTAATTGAGCCTTCAGCTTGCAAACTGAGGAATAAATTAGATCACACGGGCATAGACGTAAACAGTAAGACACGTGATCTCATTACATACAGATGCCATGCTAATTTATTTAAAGGACCTAACACAAGCAATAGGTAAACTCATGCGGATACTTGACCATTCTGGCCAATTAGCAGGTTTCCCATTAGGAAACCTGAAATAGGTGCAACCGTACCAACACTAGAACTACCATGAGAATGCTTACCACTAACAGAGCTATACCCAGGGCAGCTCCTCCATTGGAGCAGAGGAGTGTCGCCCCACTTAAATGCCCCTGAGCCCCGAGATGAAAAATAAAATTGTAATGATAAATTACCATTTTATTTTTCATTCTGACATCCTCGCGTCCTGAACGAGTGTCATGACGGGCGTTGCTGAATGACAGCAGCAGGGACTGGGAGGAGGGTGGGTTGAATGTGAACTTTTCAAAGTGCGCATGTCTTTTTGGCTGGATGACTTGCAATGGCCAGCCAGACATGCGCACTTTGAAACCTCTAGAAACCTTAGAGCAACTGCAGGCCTCCATAGCACTGTGGAATGCTAAGAAAGGCCGCTCCCTTCAATGAGAGGGCTGATCTCATGCTGGTGAGAGCAGCGCCCTGATTGGTCTAGGGAGTTTCTTGGTGGCCGGGCTGCAGCACAACGAGGTCCAGAGCAGGAGGTCCTGTTGTCAGGGAAGCGTTTCTTTTACTATATTTTAAGTTTATATTTGCGCGCGTGCCCGTTTATTTTTATTTATTTTTTTTATTTGAGCGTGCGTGCCCCCTTTTCCGGTTGATGCCAGCCGCCACTGGCTATACAGCATATGCACGGATTGATTCCACTTTGGCAATCACAACCACTGTCAAAAGTGGACACAATATTCATGACAAAAATGATACTCCTTTCCAAGTGATTTGTTCCTCTTCCCATATGCATCCGATACATTAGGAAGCTCTAAAAGGAGTAGAAATTTTGGAGATAGAGGTTATGGGTGGGCAAAAGATGCAAAGTGAATTTTAGGCACACTGCAACTAGTATATGAAATGGGGGGGGTTGAAGGTCCCTGACATAGGTCCTCTTTACAGAGTTGCTCAAGATTTCTTTTTAAAAAGGGGAATAACTGTAAGGGCCCATAAATAGAAGATAGCTTTACATGCATGCTTTCCCCATTCTGTCAAAAAACCTTGATGTTTTATGCCTGTTCAGAGCAAGAGGAAAGTAAGTGTTACCGGGGCAACCGGTGGAGGGTGGGAGAGCATTGTCTTATCCCTCCGTGCTGTTCAGGGGTCCAGCCTGCAGTCCTTGCCCCTACAGCTGTGAACGCAGGTCCCATGTCTCTGGCCCGAAATTCACACTGATATAACAGAATGGAAATGAGATTGTGCTAATATGTGTCACTTAAATTTGGGTTCTAACTTTCTCATAATAAAAGAGGCACTATTTTAGGAAGCGGTCGGTATTTGCAATACTATGCATTGTGCAATGTCGCACAAAACAATAATAGCCCTCAGGCAGAGGGCAAAGGTGCAAATGCCTGAGTTATGGCAAATACAGACCATTGGAAAGGTTTGATAACTGCATTATATATGGCTGTTTAGGAGGATATATAAAAGGAGCCATTTATTAAACACAAATGGGAAAATGACTGTAACATGGTTTAACATATGAGGAATAGGATTAAAAAACACAGGGGCATATGTACAAGGGGATTGCGCCACCGGAACGTCACTTTTTTTGACGTTCTGGTGGTGCAATGCCCTGCACCATATTTACAAAGCGGCGTTAAGCCACTTTGCATGGCTTAATGTCACTTTGTAAATATGGTAAATTCCTATTTTGCAAAGCACGAACATATCACCCCTTAAAGTTTCAAGGCACTGGGGGCTATCGGGGAGATTAAGTGAGCTATTGCCCAGAGTCACATGCAGGGCCGGACTGGCTGTAGCGGGCACCAGGCGTTTCCCCGGTAGGCCGGAGGAGTGGGGGCTGGTTTTGTACCCGTGGGTGCCAGTTTTGTTACTGGGGGCCGGTTTTGCAGCAGTGCTGCTATATCGGGTCCCTGTAACAAAAGCGGGAGCGGTGCTTCTCACTCGCACCCCCCGCTACCCACCCTCCTGGGGCCAGTCGATCAGCAATCACCCAAGGCTGGTTGCTGTTCCCAGTCCGGCCGTGGTCACAAGGTGCTGAGTTGAGCTGCCGCCGGCGCGGGGATCGATCTGTGAACCCGGCGCTCCGGAGTCAGCCGCTCTGGCCGACATCTCTCCCACATGGTACCATTTATCTGAATGAAAAGGGCGTGCAATGGGTGTTGCTGTGGCCGCTCCACCGGAACACCTATTGCTTTTTGATGCTGCCCCAGATTTCCAAGGATGTGTATATCTGAGGCAGCGCCAAAAACTAATACCATGCAAAAGGAGGCGTTAGATTGGCGCAACCAGGAGAAATACTTTTATTTCTCCTCTTTTTTGCTCTTTCTATGTGTGCTGCTTTCTAAAGCACACATAGAAAGAGCAAACCACCATTAATGATTGTTTTTGTGCAGGAAGGTGTGCCTTCCTGCACAAAAACAATAATTAAATAATGGCGATTTGCTACTTCTATGTGTGCTACAGAATGCAGCATACATAGCAGTAGCAAATCGCCATTATTGATTGTTTATGTGCAGGAAGGGACACCTTCCTGCACATAAACAGTCATACCTGCAACTCAGGCACCCTTGCACCATGGTGCAAGGGTGTCTGTGTTGGCGCTAGGCAGCTATTTTTAGCGCCAGCGCTAGGGAAAACACTGGGGTGTGCCGTATTCTTGTCAATATGGTGCATCCGTGCATTTTGGAAATGACGCAGTGCCATGCTGAAAAATTTGCCACGACGCCACGCTGTGCCATTTCTTTATACATATGCCCCACAGTTACTGATTCCGAATGTTCCTGGCAACACGAGGTTTAGAATAATTAATTTTAACATACTACAGAGGACATATATTACACTAGAAATGCTGCATATATAAGTACCCAAACTCCCCTAAATGCGGATCTAATAGTGCAACTTTTTATCTTTTACCATAGACCTGCCCAAAATATTGCTTAATATTGGAGCGAAGCCATTGCAAGGTGTAGAAAATTGACGCCTTACATGTTTGATGGGAATCTCACCTTAGCCCACAGTGACAAATTAAGAAAAAAGCAGTGCAGTTTACCCTGCTGTTGGGCGAGTGGAGACTGGCTCTACATTGGTTACCTAGTAGGTCACCCAAGATTGCAGATTGGATAAGGGACGTAGAAAAAAGGATAAATGGCAGAAAAGGGCCAGCGCACATACCAAAGTATATAGTTAACTGGGAAGAATTTCTGGAAGACTTGGTATACCCACAAGTTAGTCGGCCCCCATAGAAACATTTTAAAATAAAATTAAAATAAATATATAAAATACTTAAAAACGATCTTCTTCTACCACCAACTCTCTCTTTCCTTATGTAACAACTTTCACCCTTTTTAGGTCGAGCCTATAGCGGCAGCGTGCATGCGCTTCTTGCTTTGCGAGGCATGCAGTATTCAGTATGGAGGGGAAGCTCCGCCCACTCTCCGCCTATCTTTTTCATTTGATTGTGTCTTTGTCGTTCCTAAATGCTGCCTTCCAATTGGTTTTAGGCTTGTTAGTCCCTCCTTATGACAGCCATGTCATCATTTGTATCCTTCCATGGCCCTTTACTTCGAGTGTTGCACAGTATGTTTTATTTATTGTGAGCACTATTTTCTTCCTGTGCCTCCCCCCCTTCCGCAGTCCGTGCCTTCTCGCCCCCCCGCCCCCCGCACTCGCGTTCTTCGTCCCTTCTCGCCCGCCCGCACTCCTGTTTGCAATGCAATAGGTCTCGCGTAAATGTGAGTCCTATTGCATTACAAATGCTTGTTCCTTACGTTATCAACCTACGTCCAAAAAAAAAAGCCCATGTCAGGGCCATCGTGGAGGTGTATATGTGTTTGGTCCAAAACAAAGTGTAATATATACGTCTTGGTATCAGTGTGAGCGCTTCAGTTTGACATGTTACGGTGAGGCGAATTCAGGTAGTCTGGCTCATGGATCCTAAGCATGATAGGTTAAAATGTTAAAACCGGACATCTCCCCTTATTTGCCACTTTTCACTTCCTACGTGTGCTGTTCTCCAGAATCGAGGGAATCCGCACGTTTTGATCCTTGAAATAGAGATTTTTCATGTGTGAAGTTTTAAACCTTGTCTCGCAAAGAAACGTTCTTTAAGGTCTATCTTTAAGCGCTGTTCTGAAGTACACGTTTGTCGAGACTGACAACGTTTCTTGCAATAAACCTGTTGAACATTCGATGCCTCACCCACTTTCCCTGCCCTCGGGAGCTGCCCTCTGTCACTTTGTTTACTTCCGGTCTGTGCTTCGCGGTCAGGTTGCCTAGGTGTGCCGGTGATGTAATTGTTTTGGGACGAGGAAGCGAGAGAGGTTGCTCCTTCCTACTCGCTGCTACAAGAAAACTGCTGCGGGGTACCCGTGCGTACAGCGCCGGGCCTTGCTTCATGTGGTTTTCCTCACCTAGTGCAGTCACACAACATAACCGCAACATTTGTCAGAACTAGGCTTTTTTATTATTAAAACGGGTGGCAAGTAGTAAACCATAGTTGCCTTGAGGCACCTGGTCACGCGTAGCCAGTCCTTGGCCTGTTTTTTGTTTGTTTTTTAACCCTACAACAGATTACATTATGTCAGATGCAGTTCTGCTTTTTAAACATTTAAAATATGAGCTCAAAAATTCCCTCTGTAATGGGTTGCTGGATAAAACAGAAGAAAAGTGGATAATTGTGCTTTTGCATTTGGCACCTATGGCCAGGCACTTCACACAGAAGTAAGTGGACGCTGATGTATGCTTGGAGGATATTAGAAATAAATGCATAAAGTTTAAATTATTTTCGTGGGTGGATGGCTCAGCTGAGATGGGTCTGAGATGAACATGACGCTAATTCTTATGCAAAACAAGGAAGCGACAATCGGTCTAGTGATGGCGCTTTGACAATTACATAACTTCACGGCATATCACTATTGGAATATCATTTTGTTAGCAGTGCTGCCAGGTGACGTCATGTGATATGCTTGCCGTCAACCACCCAAGCCTTTTTAGCCACAGTATCTTCTATTCAGGGACTTGTGGTTCTGATTTTGACATAGGTCGTTTGGGCTTATAATTCCCAGCGTGCAAAGTGCTGTAGACTAAAATTCCATGACTCGCTGACCTCTTTATACCTGGCATGAGGCCGTCTGGCAGCCATTAGAGTGGAGGATATGGACGTTTCTCGTAACCTAAACCAACTAATGCTGGAGACGAGACGAGGGACATTCTGCTGAAACGGTCACTGTGCAGATATGGACAGGATGTGAGCGAACTGAGGAGGCTTCTATGTATGCCTACAGTCGAGGAATGTAGGTACGCTGGAGGCGAGTCATTCACGCGCCAGCCTCCGTCTCGTAGGATTTGGAGTGGGGGGCAGTTGGGGTGGGTTCCCACTTCTGGAGATGAAATCTAGGCCGAAGGACCCAGTTCTGTTGACGTGTTAATTTTGCTTGAAGGGAACAGGTTGCATTGGCTAAGAGAGTATATTCATACTATAAAATAAAGGAGTGAGTTTTATTACTGAGGGTGAGGACCTTTTTTAGAAAGAGATGTTTTTCCTCCTAGGATCAGTTGGTTGCCTTTGCGCAAACAATGCAGAAAATGCTGCTTGCTTCACGTTCTCCTTCGTGTTAGACATAGGAGCCCTACATTCATATGGACACATTACGTTTTAAAAAACAAAAATAATAGGCATTGTCATTTACAATGCCAATAGCTTAAACTCGCGTAAATGCGAGACCTATTGCATTGCAAATGCTTGTACTTGACAGACGTATCCTGCAACCCTGTCCTCATTTACATGGGCTTCAGTCTATACATGTGTGTCAATGCACTAGTACTTAAATATGTTGTAATATACATTTGTATACAGACTTAACCTATAGGGCTACGAGCACTGTCCAAACCATGATATATTTTGCCTAAATCTTGCTTGTTACTATATTTTTATTAGTAAAAAGTTTATACTTAATGACCAATGATGCATTTTCTATCTTTTTCCCAAGTGTTCCTGTACACATCTTTTTTTGCTACCTGGTGTTTTTTGCTAATCTGTTTTGTTGCTGCAGACCACAAGGTTTGCTGCACAGAAACTTACTACTTGAGATGCTCAGTATGTATGTAACATGTACTTTTGTTCTTGGTTCCATGTTTGATGTTCAAGCAGTCTTTTCAGTTTATCTCCAGCCTTCAGAAAAGCCCCAGGCAAAGTTGCAAACTATAGGGCTGATTACAATGTCGGGCGGAGTTGCTTCCCCCCGACATCGTCTCAGTCATGGGACCGACCAACACCCTGTCAGCGGTCCCGACCAGCCCATTAGGATGCGACCGAACACTGTTCGTCGCATTCTTATATTTTACAATGGGAGTATGTATTCCGGCCGTAATCCGGCCGGAATGCATGCTCCCATTGTAAAATGGGAGGTGCAGTTCATCCCTGCACCTCGTGGAAGGCACCTCAAGGTGCCTGCCACATAGTGCAGGGATCAACAGAGGGGCACCTTGGGTGCCCCCTCGGCCTCCAACCGGAGGCCGTGCACCCAAGGGGACCCTGCTGGGGGTCCCCAAAGTCGAGTTCTGTCAGCCTTTCTGTGTCAGAAAGGCCGTCGAAACCAGACATCGTAATCCCAAGGGCGGAAAGAGCCACCCTTGAGATTACTGGCCGCATTCCGACTGGTGGACGGGCTCTCCGAGCCCGTCGGAAGCCAGCCGGAATGACCGTTTGGAATCCTTTCCGACCATCTCCATTGTAATGAGGCGGTTGGAAAGGAATCCGACCGGCATATTACAATGTAGTTGGAAAGGCTCCGACCGACGGTTGGAGCCTTTTCTGACCGCATCGTAATCGGCCCGTATGTGTCGGCCAGATCATCTTTTGACATAATTCTACCATATTTACTTGCTAATTGAAAGAAAGTGAATTACGACCCAACTGAACACAACTCAGGTTTTCATAGTCTGAGTTATATACCTTCAAGTTTAAGGACATTGGTCCCATGATTAAAGGCGTTGATTCCTCCTCCACTTATGTTTCCTACTTTGTCTTGGCATACAAGAATAACACCTGTGTCACTCAAGGCATTTTTAAATAAACCTGTATGTAAAAAACATAGTTTGTTCTGCTACTCCAAATGCAGACCACCAGACTCGGTATATCCTGCAATTTCCCAAAACAAAACTGACACACATACCTGCAATTCTACCACTCCCTAAACAAACCATCATATGTAGTGTTTTGCCATCCACTACCCGAAAGTAAGTCATTAACATGGTGTTATACCTTACCTCTCCACCAACTCAGGCCCCAATTCATAGAGCCCAATTACAACTTTTCAAACCGCAAAACCGTCGTGCCACCACTCTGCCGAAGGTCGCTGCCGCCTGCTTGCCAGATTATGACTTTACAGTAGTCTGGCAGGCAGGCGGTGTGGCGGTCCCATGGCTGTGCCTCTTTTCACAAGGTTCCTGCACGACATGGACTCAAAAGTCCATGTCGTGCAGGAAACTATCCGCACAGGGGGGCATATGTCATGACCCCTTGTGTGCATCCACAGGCGGTTTAGGCACAGGGGGGCCCTGTAGGGCCCCCTTTGTTTCCGCTCCTCCACGGTTTACATGGAGGAAGAACCTCCATGCAAACCCTGGAGCAGAGTAAACTCGTAATATGCTTGGTGGGACCACGGTGGTCCCACCAAGCATATTGCGGCCTCTGACCGCCACTCCAAACCCAGGGAACGGCAGTTCCCTGGCAGAGCCGGCGGTCCCAGGGTGGTCCAACTGACCAACTCCTAATGGGGCAGTCGGACCGCCGGTGCAGCGGTGGCTGGATCCGCCCCGCCGCACCACCATGAGTCTGGCGGTCGCCGGATCGCCAGCTTGTAATCAGGCCCTTAGTGTCCCATCAGCCCCCAACTCCAACAGTGACCCCTATACTTGGCATCCTGCCATTCCCCATTCCCAAAACAGACACCTATACCTGGTATAGTCCACTTTCCACCCACTTAAATAGACTCCAACAGGTGCATTCGGTCACTCCACCCCCAAAAAGAGCAGATACTTTGTGTACCGGAAATCAACAGTGTCAAAAATACACTTCCAGTACTGAGTACGCTGTACTCAGCCCCAAAAAGGACCAACAGGCCAATGTAAGTGATATCATGCCATCCCCAAATTAGACCATTATACCTATTGTCCTTTCATCCCCCACATACATAACATGACCTGATCCCTGAATCTTTGCAATTCCTAGCTTCAACACAGTCCCCAATAGTCGGCATCTTTCTATCACCATGCTGCAAAACAAAACTTCATACTTGATGTCTTGCTGCGCCTCAAAACAGACCCTCACACCTGGCATCCATTCCATTCTGACCCACAAAAATTAATCCCATATCTGGAATTTTGCCACCTCCCTAATCATCATCTTACCACCATACCGTGTGTCATGCTATCGCTCACTACGTCGCCAAAACTCACCCGACCTGACATTCTGACATCCCCCACCCCAAAACCACCTAGGTACTTGATGTCCTATTAGCTGTAACCATCCAATACAGATCCTCATATCTGGGCACATTACATCCCCCACCCATAAACATACATCCACAAACCTGATACCATACCATTCTGTCCCCATAAAAGACCCGTATACCTGCATTCTACCACCACCCACCTCCAAACAGGCTCTCAAACATGATGTTCTGGAATCTCTTAACCTCCCTTAAATACTGTACTGCTGGACCTTCTTATCTTGTATTCTATCATTCTCCAAAAACAGGTCCCCTAATAAGCACCAGCCACCATGATAGACCTGGCATCCTTGGCGTGGTTTCCCCTGGCTTTTTGCCTTCTGACCTCCTGTGTTGCTGACTTCATTTTTGCTGGCTTTAGAATTCTGGGCACTTTACCACTGGTAACCAGTGCTAAAGTGCATATGCTCTGTACTGTAAACATGGTAACAATGGCTTATCCACAATTGGCACATTTAATTTACTTAAAAGTCCCTACTAAAGTACACTATATGTGTCCAGGGCCTGTAAATTAAATGCTACTAGTGGACCTGCAGTACTGATTGTGCCACCCACTTCAGTAATCCTTAAAAATGGCTCTGGCCTGCCAATGCAGAGACTGTGTGTGCATTTTTAAACTGCCTTTTCGACTTGGCAAGTTAACCTACTTCCAGGCCCAAACCTTCCTTTTTATTACATGTAAGTCACCCCTAAAGTTGGCCCTAGGTAGCCCCATGGGCAAGGTGCAGTGTATTTAAATAGTAGGACATGTACTTTTAAGTTTTACATGCCCTGGTAGTGAAATACACTTAAATGTATTTTTCACTGCTGCAAGGCCTATCTCTCCCACAGGTTAACAATGGGATTGCCTTAAACACCTTTTAAGTGTAATTTCCAATTGGGAGCAAATAGAAATTTGGAGCTTGGTGTCTCTGGACTCACAATTTAAAATCTCAACTTATGGTGAAGTCAGATTTTAAATTATAAGTCTGAAAATGCCACTTTTAGGAAGTTGGTATTTTCTTACTTTAACCATTTTCAGTCTCCGCCTGTCTCTGAATACACGTCTGGGGTGGGAGACAGCTGAGCTTTGTGCATTTTCTCTAGACACTCACACAAAGGGAGCTGTGATGTGACATTTGCATCCTGATGGCCCATCACCAGGCGGATGGGCCTTCCTTAGGTAGATTGGGAGGGAGGAGCTGACACTTACACCGGATTGGCCCAGCTGCGTGAATCGGAACTGACGCATCGAGGCTTCAACGTCGACGCTTTGCTCCATACAAGGTACTTTTTCAGCAGACCCTGCATGGGTTCTGTAGCCAGCCTGCCCTCCATCGTGGTCGGCCTGAACTTTGGATTTGCACTGGTCCCTCGCGACCTCAAGTAACCTTTTGACCGCTAGTGAGGTTCACTGATAGAATATCGATGCTAAAAACATCGATGTAAAAAATATCGAAAACAAATATAGAATGCAAAAATATCGACTCCCTATACTTAAACAGGTAAGTACAAAAATATCGAAGTTGAAAATATAGATGTAAAAATATTGATTTAAAAATAGTAATAGAATAAAATGATATATATATATATTAACCCCTTCGGTGCTTATGACGAGCTGGACTCGTCATGGCACACAGTGCTCGTGTGCTCATGACGAGTCCAGCTCGTCATAAGACCACCCACGGGGAAGCGCTGGCGCTCCCCGTGGGAATCCGATCGTCGGGTTTTTTGGGGGAAGGCAGGGGAAGGACTTCCCCTGCCTCCCCCGCCCCCCGCCCTCCCCATCAATGACGTCAGCGCGCGAGCGCGCTGACATCATTGAGGGTTTCCCTTCCTTCCCCGACGCGCTGGAAGCCATTTGCTTCCAGCGCGTCGGGAAATCAGGTGAGTTTTGGCTCGGGGAGGGGGTTTGATTCGAAAAGAGACATCGAGGGAAAGGAAAGGGTTTTCCTTTCCCCGATGCCTCTTTGTGCATTCCTGCTGCACGATCATGTGATCGTGCAGCAGGAATGCTCACGAGGGAGGGAGGGCGCAATTCTCCTCTAGAATTCGTGAGCGTGGAGATGTGCCTTCTCTCCATTTACACCCTGAAAAGTTAGCTGTAATCCTTGATGGAGGTCTTTGCATCCTTGAATTTCTCGAGCGCAATGCTCGTGTAGTTCCTGTGACCAGGAGGTTCCTTCTCCTCGTCTGCCGCTGAGATCCTGCTCTGACCCTTTATAAACAAGAGGCATGTGAACGGGCCTAGAAGCCCCGCTCGTTTGGCCCCGCCACACATACACTAGCGGTATGCAACGTATGCCCGCCCTTTCCCCACTATGATGGACAGCTTACTCAAAGGACCCCGGCGCTTTCGGCGCGGTGGCAAAGTTACAGACACACAGGTCACTGGAGACAATTGTTCTGGTCCTTTACGCAGCTGTAGTGTAGGAAAGGCACTATACATTTACCCAACGAGGTAGCACTTACTGATTAGCCAGTAGAAAGTACTCCAGTTGAGTAGAGGTATTGCACAAAACGGTGGCATCTTCGTGGATAAATATGCAGGGCAGATGTGCCTTCTCTCCATTTCCAACGTGAAAAGTTAGCTGTAATCCTTGATGGAGGTCTTTGCATCCTTCATTTTCTCGAGCGCAATTCTCGTGTAGAATTCGTGAGCGTGGAGATGTGCCTTCTCTCCATTTACACCCTGAAAAGTTAGCTGTAATCCTTGATGGAGGTCTTTGCATCCTTGAATTTCTCGAGCGCAATGCTCGTGTAGTTCCTGTGACCAGGAGGTTCCTTCTCCTCGTCTGCCGCTGAGATCCTGCTCTGACCCTTTATAAACAAGAGGCATGTGAACGGGCCTAGAAGCCCCGCTCGTTTGGCCCCGCCACACATACACTAGCGGTATGCAACGTATGCCCGCCCTTTCCCCACTATGATGGACAGCTTACTCAAAGGACCCCGGCGCTTTCGGCGCGGTGGCAAAGTTACAGACACACAGGTCACTGGAGACAATTCTTCTGGTCCTTTACGCAGCTGTAGTGTAGGAAAGGCACTATACATTTACCCAACGAGGTAGCACTTACTGATTAGCCAGTAGAAAGTACTCCAGTTGAGTAGAGGTATTGCACAAAACGGTGGCATCTTCGTGGATAAATATGCAGGGCAGATGTGCCTTCTCTCCATTTCCAACGTGAAAAGTTAGCTGTAATCCTTGATGGAGGTCTTTGCATCCTTCATTTTCTCGAGCGCAATTCTCGTGTAGAATTCGTGAGCGTGGAGATGTGCCTTCTCTCCATTTACACCCTGAAAAGTTAGCTGTAATCCTTGATGGAGGTCTTTGCATCCTTGAATTTCTCGAGCGCAATGCTCGTGTAGTTCCTGTGACCAGGAGGTTCCTTCTCCTCGTCTGCCGCTGAGATCCTGCTCTGACCCTTTATAAACAAGAGGCATGTGAACGGGCCTAGAAGCCCCGCTCGTTTGGCCCCGCCACACATACACTAGCGGTATGCAACGTATGCCCGCCCTTTCCCCACTATGATGGACAGCTTACTCAAAGGACCCCGGCGCTTTCGGCGCGGTGGCAAAGTTACAGACACACAGGTCACTGGAGACAATTCTTCTGGTCCTTTACGCAGCTGTAGTGTAGGAAAGGCACTATACATTTACCCAACGAGGTAGCACTTACTGATTAGCCAGTAGAAAGTACTCCAGTTGAGTAGAGGTATTGCACAAAACGGTGGCATCTTCGTGGATAAATATGCAGGGCAGATGTGCCTTCTCTCCATTTCCAACGTGAAAAGTTAGCTGTAATCCTTGATGGAGGTCTTTGCATCCTTCATTTTCTCGAGCGCAATTCTCGTGTAGAATTCGTGAGCGTGGAGATGTGCCTTCTCTCCATTTACACCCTGAAAAGTTAGCTGTAATCCTTGATGGAGGTCTTTGCATCCTTGAATTTCTCGAGCGCAATGCTCGTGTAGTTCCTGTGACCAGGAGGTTCCTTCTCCTCGTCTGCCGCTGAGATCCTGCTCTGACCCTTTATAAACAAGAGGCATGTGAACGGGCCTAGAAGCCCCGCTCGTTTGGCCCCGCCACACATACACTAGCGGTATGCAACGTATGCCCGCCCTTTCCCCACTATGATGGACAGCTTACTCAAAGGACCCCGGCGCTTTCGGCGCGGTGGCAAAGTTACAGACACACAGGTCACTGGAGACAATTCTTCTGGTCCTTTACGCAGCTGTAGTGTAGGAAAGGCACTATACATTTACCCAACGAGGTAGCACTTACTGATTAGCCAGTAGAAAGTACTCCAGTTGAGTAGAGGTATTGCACAAAACGGTGGCATCTTCGTGGATAAATATGCAGGGCAGATGTGCCTTCTCTCCATTTCCAACGTGAAAAGTTAGCTGTAATCCTTGATGGAGGTCTTTGCATCCTTCATTTTCTCGAGCGCAATTCTCGTGTAGAATTCGTGAGCGTGGAGATGTGCCTTCTCTCCATTTACACCCTGAAAAGTTAGCTGTAATCCTTGATGGAGGTCTTTGCATCCTTGAATTTCTCGAGCGCAATGCTCGTGTAGTTCCTGTGACCAGGAGGTTCCTTCTCCTCGTCTGCCGCTGAGATCCTGCTCTGACCCTTTATCCCCTTCGGTGCTTATGACGAGCTGGACTCGTCATGGCACACAGTGCTCGTGTGCTCATGACGAGTCCAGCTCGTCATAAGACCACCCACGGGGAAGCGCTGGCGCTCCCCGTGGGAATCCGATCGTTAGGTTTTTTTTTGGGGAGGCAGGGGAAGGGCTTCCCCTGCCTCCCCCGCCCCATCAATGACGTCAGCGCGCAGGTGCGCTGACATCATTGAGGTTTCCCTTTCTTCCCCGACGCGCTGGAAGCCATTTGCTTCCAGCGCGTCGGGAAAATCAGGTGAGGTTTGGCTCGGGGAGGGGGGTTTGTATCAAAAGAGGCA
Organism: Calotriton arnoldi; assembly: GCA_963921515.1. Classification (NCBI taxonomy): domain Eukaryota; kingdom Metazoa; phylum Chordata; class Amphibia; order Caudata; family Salamandridae; genus Calotriton; species Calotriton arnoldi. The sequence continues at coordinate 1,135,638 of CAWUFW010004332.1, read as the reverse complement.
TCGAGGGAAAGGAAAGGGTTTTCCTTTCCCCGATGCCTCTTTTGTGCATTCCTGCTGCACGATCATGTGATCGTGCAGCAGGAATGCCCACTAGGCACCAGGGTTTTTTAAATTTTTGTGTTGGGGAGTGGCCAAAAGGGCAAGGGTTGCTCCCCTTTACGGGTGTGAATATTTTATTTATACTGTTAGGCCCACCTACCCCTTAGCTTGGCTGGTGGATTGTGTGTGGACTGGTGCATTATTTGCATATGTGATTGTAATGTTTTTTTTCTCCTTTTTATTCTAGTGTAAAGCTTTTGATTCCTGTTTGCGGTTTCGGCAGTTGTGGTTCTGCAGTTTTGCGTAATTGCATTTATTTGGTAAGAAAAATATTTTTGTTGTGTGTACTCCAAATGAGTATTATTGTCATGCATGAATGAATTTTTTTGTAAGTGGTGCCATAATGGCAGCATATTTGTTAGTGTTCAGAGCATGAAATTCTTTGCGATGTTTTGCATTGTCTTATGTGTAATTTTTTTTCTTCTTCTTTTTAGTGGGATATTGTTGATCCTTACTGTGTCTGTGCAGAGTAGGTGGTGGTGAGTCTAGCTGCTTCTGTCACGTGAGTGGTATAGTGTTGGAGTATATAGGTCTTTGTGATAAAGCTACATTTTGTTTATTTCTTTTTTTTTACAAAGGGTTTGTTGTTGTTGACTTGTTTGACAAGTAACCTTTATTAGTAAGCATTATGGCTAGCCGTAGAATTACTGCTCAGCAGGTGGTTGGTTTGCTTCTTGAATCTTCCTCTGAGCAGGATTATGAGACTGACAGTGCGTCTGAGGGAGAGGAGGGAGGGGAAGATTCAGGCAGTGAGTTTTCTCTCCACATGGAATCATCGGATGATGAAGGTACTCTCAGTGCAGATGAAGTGCCTGATTTAGAGGAGGATACTACTGTGCCGATGGTGCAAGAGGCATCTGGATTGCAGCCTGGGGCTGCTAGGCTTCCTACTGGAAGTGCTGGACTCTGGGTTGATCCAAACATGGTGCAGCCGGTGTTGCCTGCCTTTAGTGGTTATGCAGGGTGTAGAGTGGATTGTGAACATTATTTGCCTATACAGTATTTTCAGTTGTTTATGGATGATGTATTTTTGGGTGAGATTGTTGAGCAGACTAATTTGTATGCTGAACAGTTTTTGAGGGACAACAGTGCCAGACTTAGGCCCCATTCTAGAGCTACCCGGTGGAGTCCCACAAATCTGGAAGAGATGAAGAAGTTTTTGGGTTTGACTTTTTTGATGGGTTTGATAAGGAAGCCGTCCATGGGTTCATATTGGTCTACCAGTCCCTTGATGGCAACGGCCATATTTCCTGCAGTTATGACTCGTGATCGGTATTTACTTTTGCTTCGGATGCTGCATTTTGTTGATAATGGTTTGGCGTTGCCACAGAGATCACCCTGAATGTGACCGTCTTTTTAAGATTCGGCCTGTTCTTGATCATTTTGTAGATCGATTTTCAGAGATCTATACTCCAGGGAAAGAAATATCTATTGATGAGTCTTTGGTCCTGTTCAAGGGCCGTTTGGTTTTTAGGCAGTACATTCCTAGCAAGAGGGCACACTATGGAATTAAGCTGTATATGTTGTCTGAGAGTAGGACAGGATATGTTTTTAATTTGCGTGTGTACACTGGTAGGGATTCCACTATTGACCCCCTGGTTGTCCGTCCACTTTTGGAGTAACAGAGAAAATTGTGTGGGATCTTGCTAGAGGACTGTTTAACAGAGGCCACCATTTGTACCTTGATAACTTCTACACTGCTGTGCAATTGTTTAAGGAATTGTTCAAAGTGGACACTTTTGCTTGTGGCACAATCCGCTCTAACCGTAAAGGTTATCCAAAAGAGCTTGTTTGCAAAAAACTTCAGAGGGGACAGTGCAGTGCCTTGCGTAGTGAGGAACTGCTAGCTGTGAAATTTGTGGACAGGAGGGATGTGTACATGCTGACTACCATCCATGATGAGAGTACTTCACCTGTGGCTGTTTGGGGTCAGATTGCTGAAGTGCGCAAACCTGTGTGCATTTTAGACTACAATAAGCACATGGGTGGTGTTGATAGAGTAGATCAGAGGTTGGAACCTTACACTGCTATTCGTAAGTCTTACATTTGGTATAAGAAGTTGGCCATCCATCTCTTCAATTTAGCAACTTTCAATGCTTTTGTTGTGTTCAAGGAGTGTTCTCCTGCGTCAAAGTTGACTTTTGTTCAGTTTCAGGAGTCTGTCATAGGCAGCCTTGTTGTTGTGGAACAGGCAAGTGTTCCTAGAGTTGGAGTGGTGGAGGATGTGGCTCGATTGAAAGATCGCCACTTTCCTGATCACATTCCTCCTACACTCTCAAAAGACTTTCCCACTAGGAGATGTAGAGTCTGTTGGCGAAGAGGTACGCGGAAGGAGACTCGTATGTACTGCCCTGAGTGTCCTTCTAACCCTGGGCTGTGTGTGCCTGCTTGTTATAGAGCGTACCACAAGCAAAATAATTATTGGGAGCAACCATGAGTGGTAAAGTGAACTGCCTGGTCTGTAATGTTTAAGAATTGTTGTTCTGTTTCAAGGTTGGCATTAGTGCAATGTATTTAGTTTCTGATTTTGTGTTAGTAGATTTGTATCTATTTGCAATTTGTTTGTGTTTTCTTTTTGTATAAAAAAATCCTAAATGTGATGGTGGTGTGTGTAGGCTGGTGCTTGGCTGGCGGTGTGCGTGGAGTGGCGCTTGGCTGGCGGTGTGCGTGGAGTGGTGCTTGGCTGGCGGTGTGCGTGGAGTGGCGCTTGGCTGGCGGTGTGCGTGGACTGGCGCTCGGCTGGCAGTGTGTGAGTAGTGACTTGCTGCTGGTCACTACACACACTGCTAGCCGAGCGACACTCCACGCAATCCATCAGCTTGTGTGGTTGCTGTGTTAGGAATGTGGGCGTGTGAAAGTGATAGGCCCTTGAATGGCGCTGTCTGCTGGTGTGAGTGTTGTAATGTGATGGGCCCGCGGCTGGTGGTGTGAATGGTTTTGTATTTGTCACACGTATGAAAGGTGTATGAATGGCCTGTAAAGAGGTTGGTGCCTTGTCGTGGCTTTACAGCTCACGGGCTGTGAGTCAATGGTTCAGTTTCTCGTCCTTTCAATTATTAACAGTGCATTTCATTTTTGTGAAATCACTTGTTAATACAATTGTATATACTGAACCATCACTCACCCTCGTGCCAAATCCAACCAGTATGTGTGTGTGTGCTTGAGGATTAGATGGCTGTGCAGTAATATATTTTTTTTGTCTTTCTCAAGCAGGGTGTACCTTGTCCCTTTTTGTGAATGTTGTAATGTGTTTGTTTCGTGCCTGGGGGTGTGAATGGTCTTGTGTGTATCACGTATGAAAGGTGTGTGAATGGCCTGTAAAGCGGTTGGGGCCTTGACGTGGCTTTACAGCTCACGAGCTGCGAGTCACTGGTTCCGTTTTTGTCCTTTCAATTATTGACAGTGCATTTCATTTTTGTGAAATCTCTTGTTAATAAAATTGTATATACTGAACCATCACTTGCCCTCGTGCCAAATCCAACCAGTATGTGTGTGTGCTTGAGGAATAGATGGCTGTGCAGTAATCTTTGTCTTTTTAGTCTGTCTGCCAAGGTGTACATTCCGTCTAAGAATAACCTACCAACTGTAGATATTGTCGTAAACGAAACACCCATGGGAGTACATGGTGATATCTCTCTTGTGGATCCCAACAAGTTATGGTACCCACAATGTCCTGCAAACCTCAAAATGTCTGTCACATTTTCCTTGCAATATTGTGCCAAAATTTTCACGCTGCAGAAATAAACAACACATTATCTCAAAATGACCTGGTTTTGCAAGGGGGTCACCTGGGTTTTGGCCCGGGGCTCGGCGGCCACATAGCGAAACCTACCAAACTCACACATTTCTGAAAAGTAGACACCCGGGGGCTACCAGGGAGGTATGGCTTGCGTGGATCCCCCAACGTTTCCTTACCCAGAATCCCCTGCACACCTCACTTTTAGCTGAAAAAATCCATTTTTTCACACATTTTTGTGTGTGAAAGTGTGGCATCACTGGCCTCACACAAAATTCCTACCACCCAGCGTTCCCCCAGGTCTCCCGATAAAAATGGTGCCTCACTTGTGTGGGAGGCCCAAGTACCCGCGACAGGCAAGGGCCCACAACGTATTGAGGCGACCTCAAAATGGCCTTTCACAAAACCACCTGGTTTTGCAAGGAAGTCACCTGGGTTTTTGGCCCCGTGCTCGGCGGCCATCTAGGAAACCTACCAAACCCACACATTTCTGAAAAAGTAGACACCCGGGGGCTTCCAGGGAGGTATGGCTTGCGTGGATCCCCCAACGTTTCCTTACCCAGAATCCCCTGCAAACCTCACTTTTAGCTGAAAAAATCACTTTTTTCACACATTTTTGTGTGGGAAAGTGTGGCATCACTGGCCTCACACAATTTTCCTACCACCCAGCGTTCCCCCAGGTCTCCCGATAAAAATGGTGCCTCACTTGTGTGGGAGGCCCAAGTAACCGCGACAGGCAAGGGCCCACAACGTATTGAGGCGACCTCAAAATGGCCTTTCACAAAACCACCTGGTTTTGCAAGGGAGTCACCTGGGTTTTGGCCCAGTGCTCGGCGCCCATCTAGGAAACCTACCAAACCCACACATTTCTGAAAAGTAGACACCCGGGGGCTTCCAGGGAGGTATGGCTTGCGTGGATCCCCCAACGTTTCCTTACCCAGAATTCCCTGCAAACCTCACTTTTAGCTGAAAAAATCACTTTTTCACACATTTTTGTGTGGGAAAGTGTGGCATCACTGGCCTCACACAAATTTCCTACCACCCAGCGTTCCCCCAGGTCTCCCGATAAAAATGGTGCCTCACTTGTGTGGGAGGCCCAAGTACCCGCGACAGGCAAGGGCCCACAACGTATTGAGGCGACCTCAAAATGGCCTTTCACAAAACCACCTGGTTTTGCAAGAGAGTCACCTGGGTTTTGGCCCAGTGCTCGGCGGCCATCTAGGAAACCTACCAAACCCACACATTTCTGAAAAGTAGACACCCGGGGGCTTCCAGGGAGGTATGGCTTGCGTGGATCCCCAACGTTTCCTTACCCAGAATTCCCTGCAAACCTCACTTTTAGCTGAAAAAATCACTTTTTCACACATTTTTGTGTGGGAAAGTGTGGCATCACTGGCCTCACACAAATTTCTTACCACCCAGCGTTCCCCCAGGTCTCCCGATAACAATGGTGCTTCACTTGTGTGGGAGGCCCAAGTACCAGCGACAGGCAAGGGCCCAAAACATTTTTTGATAGGCAATGTTGATGTTGCCTCAAAACGTTTTGTGTCCTTGCATGTCGCGAGTACTTAGGCCTCCCACACAAGTGAGGCACCATTTTTATCGGAGACCTGGGGGAACGCTGGGTGGTAGGAAATTTGTGTGAGGCCAGTGATGCCACACTTCCCACACAAAAATGTGTGAAAAGGTGATTTTTCAGCTAAAATTGAGGTTTGCAGGGATTCTGGGTAGGAAACGTTGGGGGATCCACGCAAGCCATCCTGGAAGCCCCGGGTGTCTACTTTTCAGAAATGTGTGGGTTTGGTAGGTTTCCCTAGATGGCCGCCGAGCATGGGCCAAAACCCAGGTGACTCCTGCAAAACCAGGTGGTTTTGAGATAGGCAATTTTGAGGTCGCCTCACTACGTTGTGGGCCCTTGCCTGTCGCGGGTACTGGGCCTCCCACACAAGTGAGGCACCATTTTATCGGGAGACCTGGGGAACGCTGGGTGGTAGGAAATGTGTGAGGCCAGTGATGCCACACTTTCCCACACAAAATGTGTGAAAAAAGTGATTTTTTCAGCTAAAATTGAGGTTTGCAGGGATTCTGGGTAAGAAACGTTGGGGATCCACGCAAGCCATACCTCCTGGAAGCCCCGGCTGTCTACTTTTCAGAAATGTGTAGGTTTGGTAGGTTTCCCTAGATGGCCGCTGAGCACGGGCCAAAACCCAGGTGACCCCTTGCAAAAATAGGTGGTTTTGTGAAGGCCATTTTGAGGTCGCCTCACTACGTTGTGGGCCTCTGCCTGTCGTGAGTACTGGGCCTCCCACACAAGTGAGGCACCATTTTATCGGGAGACCTGGGGAACGCTGGTGGTGGAAATTTGTGTGAGGCCAGTGATCCACACTCCCACACAAAATGTGTGAAAAAGTGATTTTTCAGCTAAAATTGAGGTTTGCAGGGATTCTGTAAGGAAACGTTGGAGATCCATGCAAGCCATACCTCCTGGAAGCCCCAGGTGTCTACTTTTCAGAAATGTGTGGTTTGGTAGGTTTCCTAGATGGCCGCCGAGCTAGGGTCAAAACCAGGCTGACTTTGCAAAACCAGGTGGTTTTGAGATGGCGATTTTGAGGTCGCCTCACTCGTTGTGGGCCCTTGCCTGTCGCAGGTACTAGGCCTCCCACAAGTGAGGCACCATTTTTATCGGGAGACCTGGGGAACGCTGGGTGGTAGGAAATTTGTGTGAGGCCAGTGATGCCACACTTTCCACACAAAAATGTGTGAAAAAGTGATTTTTCAGCTAAAATTGAGGTTTGCAGGGGATTCTGGGTAAGGAAACGTTGGGGATCCACGCAAGCCATACCTCCTGGAAGCCCCGGGTGTCTACTTTTCAGAAATGTGTGGGTTTGGTAGGTTTCCCTAGATGGCCGCTGAGCACTGGGCCAAAAACCCAGGTGACTACTTGCAAAACCAGGTGGTTTTGTGAAAGGCCATTTGAGGTCGCCTCACTACGTTGTGGGCCCTTGCCTGTCGCGGGTACTTGGGCCTCCCACGCAAGTGAGGCACCATTTTTATCGGGAGACCTGGGGGAACGCTGGGTGGTAGGAAATTTGTGTGAGGCCAGTGATGCCACACTTTCCCACACACAAATGTGTGAAAAAAGTGATTTTTTCAGCTAAAATTGAGGTTTGCAGGGGATTCTGGGTAAGGAAACGTTGGGGGATCCACGTCAAGCCATACCTCCCTGGAAGCCCCCGGGTGTCTACTTTTCACAAATGTGTGTGTTTGGTAGGTTTCCCTAGGTGCCGGCAGAGCTAGGGTTCACAAACTACAGCTAGGCACTTTGCCAAAAAAGGGTCATTTTTCACTGCAAAATTGAGGTGTGACCACGTTGCGTTTTGCGCCGTTTCCTGTCGCAGGCACTAGGCCGACCCACACAAGTGAGGTACCATTTTTCTCGTAAGACTTTGGGGAACGCGGGGTGGGTGGAAATTTGTGGATCCACGCAGATTCCAGAACTTTCCACCACAGAAATGTGGGGAAAATGTGGTTTTTTGACAATTTTTTATGTTTGCAAGGGATTCTGGGTAACAGAACCTGGTGGGAGGCAGTCAAGTCACCCCATCCTGGATTCCCCTGGGTGTCTAGTTTTCAAAAATGTATAGGTTTGCTAGGTTTCCCTAGGTGCCGGCAGAGGTAGGGTTCAAAAACTACAGCTAGGCACTTTGCCAAAAAAAGGTCATTTTTCACTGCGAAATTGAGGTGTGACCACGTTGCGTTTTGCGCCGTTTCCTGTCGCAGGCACTAGGCCGACCCACACAAGTGAGGTACCATTTTTCTAGTAAGACTTTGGGGAACGCGGGGTGGGTGGAAATTTGTGGATCCACGCAGATTCCAGAACTTTCCACCACAGAAATGTGGGGAAAATGTGTTTTTTTGGACAATTTTTTATGTTTGCAAAGGATTCTGGGTAACAGAACCTGGTGGGAGGCAGTCAAGTCACCCCATCCTGGATTCCCCTGGTTGTCTAGTTTTCAAAAATGTATAGGTTTGCTAGGTTTCCCTAGGTGCCGGCAGAGGTAGGGTTCAAAAACTACAGCTAGGCACTTCGCCAAAAAAGGGTCATTTTTCACTGCGAAATTGAGGTGTGACCACGTTGCGTTTTGCGCCGTTTCCTGTCGCAGGCACTAGGCCGACCCACACAAGTGAGGTACCATTTTTCTCGTAAGACTTTGGGGAACGCGGGGTGGGTGGAAATTTGTGGATCCACGCAGATTCCAGAACTTTCCACCACAGAAATGTGGGGAAAATGTGTTTTTTTGACAATTCTTTATGTTTGCAAGGGATTCTGGGTAACAGAACCTGGTGGGAGGCAGTCAAGTCACCCCATCCTGGATTCCCCTGGGTGTCTAGTTTTCAAAAATGTATAGGTTTGCTAGGTTTCCCTAGGTGCCGGCAGAGGTAGGGTTCAAAAACTACAGCTAGGCACTTTGCCAAAAAAGGTCATTTTTCACTGCGAAATTGAGGTGTGACCACGTTGTGTTTTGCGCCGTTTCCTGTCGCAGGCACTAGGCCGACCCACACAAGTGAGGTACCATTTTTCTCGTAAGACTTTGGGGAACGCAGGGTGGGTGGAAATTTGTGGATCCACGCAGATTCCAGAGCTTTCCACCACAGAAATGTGGGGAAAATGTGTTTTTTTGGACAATTTTTTATGTTTGCAAAGGATTCTGGGTAACAGAACCTGGTGGGAGGCAGTCAAGTCACCCCATCCTGGATTCCCCTGGTTGTCTAGTTTTCAAAAATGTATAGGTTTGCTAGGTTTCCCTAGGTGCCGGCAGAGGTAGGGTTAAAAACTACAGCTAGGCACTTTGCCAAAAAGGGTCATTTTTCACTGCGAAATTGAGGTGTGACCACGTTGCGTTTTGCGCCGTTTCCTGTCGCGTGCACTAGGCCGACCCACACAAGTGAGGTACCATTTTTCTCAGAAGACTTTGGGGAACGCGGGGTGGGTGGAAATTTGTGGATCCACGCAGATTCCAGAACTTTCCACCACAGAAATGTGGGGAAAATGTGGTTTTTTTGATAATTTTTAGGTTTGCAAGGGATTCTGGGTAACAGAACCTGGTGGGAGGCAGTCCAGTCACCCCATCCTGGATTCCCCTGGGTGTCTAGTTTTCAAAAATGTATAGGTTTGCTAGGTTTCCCTAGGTGCCGGCAGAGCTAGGGTTCAAAAACTACAGCTAGGCACTTTGCCAAAAAGGGTCATTTTTCACTGCAAAATTGAGGTGTGACCACGTTGCGTTTTGCGCCGTTTCCTGTCGCAGGCACTAGGCCGACCCACACAAGTGAGGTACCATTTTTCTCGTAAGACTTTGGGGAACGCGGGGTGGGTGGAAATTTGTGGATCCACGCAGATTCCAGAACTTTCCACCACAGAAATGTGGGGAAAATTTGGTTTTTTGACAATTTTTATGTTTGCAAGGGATTCTGGGTAACAGAACCTGGTGGGAGGCAGTCAAGTCACCCCATCCTGGATTCCCCTAGGTGTCTAGTTTTCAAAAATGTATAGGTTTGCTAGGTTTCCCTAGGTGCCGGCAGAGCTAGGGTTCGAAAACTACAGCTAGGCACTTTGCCAAAAAAGGGTCATTTTTCACTGCGAAATTGAGGTGTGACCACGTTGCGTTTTGCGGAGTTTCCTGTCGCAGGCACTAGGCCGACCCACACAAGTGAGGTACCATTTTTCTCGTAAGACTTTGGGGAACGCGGGGTGGGTGGAAATTTGTGGATCCACGCAGATTCCAGAACTTTCCACCACAGAAATGTGGGGAAAATGTGGGTTTTTTGACAATTTTTTATGTTTGCAAGGGATTCTGGGTAACAGAACCTGGTGGGAGGCAGTCAAGTCACCCCATCCTGGATTCCCCTGGGTGTCTAGTTTTCAAAAATGTATAGGGTTGCTAGGTTTCCCTAGGTGCCGGCAGAGCTAGGGTTCAAAAACTACAGCTAGGCACTTTGCCAAAAAGGATCATTTTCACTGCGAAATTGAGGTGTGACCACGTTGCGTTTTGCGCCGTTTCCTGTCGCAGGCACTAGGCCGACCCACACAAGTGAGGTACCATTTTTCTCGTAAGTCTTTGGGGAACGCGGGGTGGGTGGAAATTTGTGGATCCACGCAGATTCCAGAACTTTCCACCACAGAAATGTGGGGAAAATGTGGTTTTTTTGACAATTTTTTATGTTTGCAAGGGATTCTGGGTAACAGAACCTGGTAAGAGGCAGTCAAGTCACCCCATCCTGGATTCCCCTGGGTGTCTAGTTTTCAAAAATGTATAGGTTTGCTAGGTTTCCCTTGGTGCCGGCAGAGCTAGGGTTCAAAAACTACACCTAGGCACTTTGCAAAAAAAGGGTAATTTTTCATTGTGAAAATGTGGCACGTCCACGTTGCATTTTGAGCCATATCCTGTTGTGGGCACAAGGGCTACCCACACAAGTGAGGTACCATTTTTATCGGGAGACTTAGGGTAACACAGAATTGTAGAGCAACTGTTATTACCTATTGACTTTCGATGCATTTCTGCCTTCCAAATGAAAGACAATGTGTAAAAAATAAGTCATTTTGAAAAATGACCTATAATTCTCATGCTAGTATGGGTACTCCCAATTTCGGAAATGTGCAAATATCTACTGTTTCTAAAATCTACATTTTGTTCCCATTTCAGAAATACATAGGTGTCTTTCATAACAATTTTTCCATGTATACATTTTCCCAAAATAATTGCTATATACCCGGTACTTAAAAAAAAATCATTGCAAGATGTTGCTCAATTATTGGCTCTGGGTTCGTCGGGTTCTTGGTGAACCTACAAGTCCTATATATCCCCACAACCAGAAAGGTCCAGCGGATATAACGGTATATTGCCTTCAAATAGCTGTCATAATTAGAAGAAGTTACAGGTGAAAACGTTGACACAAATGGCTGTTTTTTTCAACTAATTTTCAATTTTTCCTTTATTTAACTGTTAGTTTCTATAAGGAAAACTTTAAGGATCTACACAAATGACCCCTTGCTGAATTCAGAATTTTGTCTACTTTTCATAAATGTATGGCTTTCCAGGATCCATTATTGGTTTCATACCCATTTCTACCATTAACTGGAAGGAGGTTGAAAGCACAAAAAATAGCAAAAATAGGCTATGTCCCAGAAAAATGCCAAAACTGTGTAAAAAAGTTGGTTTTCTGACAAAAGTATGCTTGTCCCTGAAAGCTGGGAAGATGGTGATTTCAGCACCACAACCCCTTTTTTGTTGCCATTTGCAGGGAAAAATCAAGACGCTTTCATCTGTAGCCCTTTTTCGCATTTTTCCCCAAAAAAAAAATTTAGCTGTATTTTGACTAATTTCTGGGTCCCCTCCAGGGGAATCCACAAACCCTGGGTACCTTTACAATCCCCATGATGTTAGAAAAAAAGGACGCAAATTTGGCATGGATACCTTATGTGGTCAAAAAGTTACAGGGGCCTAAGCGCGCACTACCCCAAATAGCCAAAAAAAGGCTTAGCACAGGAGGGGAAAAGGCCTAGCAGCGAAGGGGTTAAATATATAAAATATTAATATTATCTTTAACAAAATAAATTAATTTTAATATATATTTTAACTAAATGTAAAAAATAAACTTAATTTAAAAAAATACAATCACGCAATCATAATAATTTACACATATACATATATTTACTTTAAAATAATTTATTAAATATTATCTTTATTTAATTTTTAAACTTTTAAATTATATAAAAATAAAATATATACATATATCAATATTTTAAAATTTAAAAAAAACATTCTATAATTAATTAAAACATTAAACTATTAAAACCAAATTAAAACGTACATTTCGCAATACAATAAATACAACAGTAGGGAAAATGTTGGATAGCAAAATAATTTAATTTACTATTCCAACTCCAGTGAGTGCCACAGTAGGAAAAGTGTTGGATTGCGGAGGGGAGAGGAGTTGGCCTAAAGGCTAGGGCGGTCGACCTCGAATCTGGGGAACTGTGTTCGAGTCTCGGCAATGACGCTGAACATCCTGTGATTCTGGGCAAATCCCTTAATCTCCCCGTGCCTAACAAAAATGAATGTGTCCTCATGTAATGCAACTGGTGCTATGTAAAGCGCTCTGATACCCAATTTGGGTCAAGTTTGCGCTATATAACACTCTGAAAAAAAAAAAGTGTTGGATTGCGTAGGGGTAAATTTACTGTTCCCACTCCAGTGAGTGCAACAGTAGGGAAAGTGTTGGATAGCGGAGGGGTAAAAATTACTATTCCCACTCCAATGAGTGCAACAGTAGGGAAACTGATGGATAGCAGAGGGGTAACTATTACTATTCCCAACCCAGTGAGTGCAACAGTAGGGAAAGTGTTGGATAGCAGAGAAACAAAAATTACTAATAACATTTAAACAATTGAAAAAAATTAAATAATCTTAAAAATAAATAAACAATATTTTAAAAATATACGATTAAATATATTAGACGTATAAAAAGAACACATATTATAATGTTAATTACATATAACAAAAAGGTACAAATATTATATGAAATACATTAATAAATACATTTATAAACAATATTTATTTAAAAGGAGCAAAGATTAACAAACAAACAAATTATTTAAAACATAAATGTATTTATTTTATTTCCTACCCTATAACACCAAACCAATAAAAAAGACTTCAACATTTTTATTTAACTTTATTTCCATAATTAACATAATTAATAATGAATTTAAAAGATATTATTAATAAAAAAAGATAATAAACATTCATTGAGTACACATTCTTTAACACTATAATATCCACAACACACACCTAAAGTCAGTCATCATAAACTTTATTCAGCTTTTCAGATAAAAACCATAAAAGTTACACTTAAAACAATACAAACAGGTATAAAAAGAAACGAAGATCCCCCAACCAGTTAATATAAACAGACAGCAGAAAGCATGCAAAATCTCACAAATGTTGTAAGTTAAAAGGATAAAAAAAAAAAAGGTTCTAGCAGCCGAATGGGCATAAAATTCTAATCACAACTCGATCTGAGCCTAACTGCCGCCTTTAAAAAGCTAAGAACATGCCATAAAGTGGACCCTGAGAGTAAAGCTAAAAATGTAAAAGCGGGACGTACCTGATTAAAATTTAAGGATTTTAAAAGTGGGATTATGAAAGTCTTCCTCGGTACTTCGTAAAAACTGCAAAACATTACAAAATGAAGCATGTCCTGCGGGGACCTATTATCGCAACCGCATAAAGGCAAGGTCTGACCTTTGTTGCACCCTCGGGGATGGGCAAGGAGAAGATAAAATGAATCAAAACGGAACCTTGTCAATAAAAAACGATCATACGTGTTTGGGAGCCCAAGGAGATACGGTTCCGTTGATTGTACTGTTTTTAAGATAATGTATCTCTGTACGCTGGGCTTCATTAATTCTAACTCCTCTCTTTTTACTGCCTGCAAGCTAAAAAAGTGCTCCTTAGCCCAAGCCCAATCTTTCCTAATGATGGATTCCGAGTCACTATAGAGTACAGCCCTCCCAAGGGTCCTGAACCCATCCCCGATATATTTTAACCAGGGAATACGGTGTGCGTGATCGAGAGCCATGCAGTCCCTTATGATATCTTTGTGCAGCGAGGTCCCCTTGTTCCCCCACACTTTAAGCCAGTAGAGTAAAGGGCGAGACGACAATAGGTCTGACAAGTAGGGCATGCCCAATTCTTCGTGTGCTAAAAAGGTAGGGGTTCCCTGAGGCACACATAGTAGTCGTCTTAAAAATCTATTTTCAATTCTTTGTAACTCCTCGGCCTTAGAGTAACCCCAAATTTCACTACCATATGATACCTGCGCTAGGCACTTGGCTCTATATATCTCTAGTATTGCACCGATTGGTTTTCTGCCCAACCGGAAGGCAAAGTTAAAAATTGCTGCATTGGCTCTTAAAAAGTCCCCTTTCTTCTTTCTTCTTAGAGGGCCCCAATTTAGTTTTGCATCCAACATGACCCCCAAATAGGAAAAAGCCCCGGTTTTGGGAACCGATGTGGACCCCACCTTAAAGTTAAAGGACTTCCCTGTACCAGGACCCACCTCCATCACGTAGGATTTGGAGTTGTTGACTAATAGGTCCCGGTCCTCCATAAATTTCACAAAGTAATTGAGGAGTATTTGCAGTCCTCTTGCTGTCCTAGACATGAGGACGGCGTCGTCTGCGTACAATAGTACAGGCGGACCACGCCGACCCACATGAGGGGCATCTACCTGGGTGGCAGTCAGGGCCTTCTCCAAATCATTAATATAAAGATTGAATAAAAAAGGGGCCAGGATACAGCCCTGGCGCACCCCTCTTTGGATAGGGAATTGCCGTGTAACCTGTCCCTCTTTCGTAAACCGTACCACAGCTTTGGTATCCCTGTGTAGCTCTCGGAGAAAAAGGACGATCTCTTTGTCCACACCCATGCACTGTAAACACTCCCATAACTTATTTTAGTTGACACAATCGAATGCGGACGACAAGTCCCTAAATGCAAGATAAATCCTGCCTGAACGAGCAACTGTGTATTTATTGATGAGCATATACAAGTTCAGGCATTGGTCGATTGTGGACCTCCCTGGGAGAAAGCCATATTGTATATCTGTCAAGATATTGTTAGCATCAGCCCATGTGGACAACCTTTCCAACAGGACCTGTCCCAACACCTTGACAGATGAATCCAAAAGGGATATGGGCCTATAGCATAGGGTGCTATCTCTATTTCCTTTCTTAAAAACCGGAACTATGGTCGATAGGGACCAAGTGCTAGGCAATTCCTTGCTAATAGCAGCATTTATAACCGTAGTGAGGATTGGCACCCATAATTGGCGTTTAGATAAAAAAAAGATCCGGAGGGATGCCATCAGGTGCTTTGTTCTTGGACAACCCAGCTATACCTTTACTGACTTCTTCAGCTGTAATAAGAAGGGACGACTTCCCTCCCACTCCAGATTGACGTATGTCTGCTTGCTGGCAGAACATTTCCTGAAAGTGACAGACCCAATCCTCTTCATTAATGTGTGCATCTAGGGGCTCTGAATTTTCCCCTGACAGAAAGGGGCAGTTGACAATACTCCAAAACTGGGTACTGTTTTTCTGGCGGCAGGCCTCATTAAGATTGCTCCAAGCCTCCTCTTTTAGCTCATTCTTCTGCCTTGCTATTTCAGTTTTGTATATCCCTCGACACACCCTTATCGCGACGGGATTCCTTGGAAGGGTACTCAATGCCGCCCTCAGATTCCTAGCTGCCCTTGAGCAGCCATGATCAAACCATCCCAAGGCGCATCCCTTCCGGGACGTGGGTGGGGCCTCGAGAAGGAGTCCATTTGTACGTGAGATGGTCGAGAATGCCTCCAACACGGCATCTGCCTCCCCACGTCCAGTAGTGCAGATATCAATTTCCCTCTTGCATCTTGCCATAAGGGTCTCATAAAAAGAGGGATATCTGCTCCCACCTAAGCCTTCTGCCCTGATCTACTACCCTTAGTGAGCCACTAGGGACAACGCTGGGGGAATTCCCTACCTTGGGCCAGATGGTCGAGATGCACAGCGGGTTATGGTCGCTATGAATGCTATCCTCAACCGAAAAATCCAAAAGGAATTGGAAAAAGGGGCTAGAAACAAAGATATAATCTATTAGCGTTGAACACCCCCTCCCAGTGAAAGTCGGGAGTAAGTACTTCCTACTGTGGGCCACCCTGGTCCTTGACATAGTTAAGTCAAACTCGTCAGCTAGTGCATTAAGACTATCTCCCTGGGCGGTGTGTTCAACATGCAGCCCCGCTAACCGAGGGCAACCCATCCTGGATTTGGAGCCTACCTCTGGATCCCCACAAAGATGAATGTTAAAGTCTCCTGCGATCACAAGGTGACATATCAGGGAACCCTTTGTGTCCAAATTCCTTAAGAAAGTACCCAGTCTAGTGATATTACAAAGAGTTTGATGCCCAACATTAGCATTGTAAAAATTTAACAGCACCATATTTGTCGACCCATGAGAAAATGAAATGGCATGCAAGTAAACATTATCGGTGGGTATTTCCTTCAATCGGCATGGAATATCCAAAGAAACATATATTAACAGACCCCCCTTCGGTCTACCTATCTGTGAAGCAGTAGCTGGAACAAAAAAGGTCTTAAAACCCTCGAGGAAGAAAGTATTCGATGTAGCCCACGTCTCCTGTAAACAAATAATGCTAAATCCTTAAATGAAAGTGATCGATCCAGGGTCAGTTTTCTTGTTTGCCAGCCCAGCTATATTCCAAGAAATAAGTTTGCAGGTTTTGGCTTGATCCAACCCAACTGGGGGAAACACCGCAATAACTTCTTGCTGGGGTACTGACTCTACTGACTCATCGACCGTGAGTCAATCACAAGCATCCAAAGATTCCAAGGGAGCAAAGGGGTTGAATGTAGGAATGTCTTGAGATACCAGCTGTCGAGCCTGTCGAACCTGTTCCGGATGACCTAGATTGATTGGATATTTCCGGATACCCACCCAGTTAGGCCTTGGGGTGTCTGGGGGAAGGCTGTAGAAGTAACCTAGGTGGAGAGGCATTATGGTTGAAGCTGGACCCCCCCAATTGTTCTGGGACACCGAGTATAAGATTCTCTCTGCTAGGTGGGGTCTGTTGAAGTTAACGATTACGCAGTCCCCTGCCCAGGATTTGGTTGACCTACCCACCCATGAAACTCTACGCACCATGATGATGTGTTTCTCCACCCTTAGACCAAGAGTAGTATTCCGATCCAGCCAATGCAAAACCTTCTTCTTGAGCTGGTCGAATTCCTCAACAGCACCTGGGGGGAGTGCTGGGACATTGCCAAGAACCACCACATAAGGAAGACATTCTGGGGGGAGATGTATCGTTGGAAGCAACTGCCGTGAATTCTCCCCCTTAGGGTCTGGTACGATGGAATCTGAGCGACCATCCCCACCTCTTACAGCTATTCCTACTGTAGGATTAACTGGGCCGGGACGGGCTGTAGGGCACTGTAACTTTGACTTTGACACCCCAACTCCATCTTTTGGGATCTCGGTGAGCTGTGTAGAGACGATGTTACAATTGTTCACTGGTACAACCAAAGGATAAAGTCCACTCGGGCCAGCTGACCCCCGATCTTCAGATAGGGTGGCAGCTACCCCATGACCAGAGGTGGTCCCCGGAGTGGGTCCCCCACGAGGATCCAGACCCCCTACTAGCCTCCATCGGTTGATCTCCATTAACTCTTGCTCAATTGCGTCTAAACGTGTCCTAATGGGATCTAATTTACACTCGATTTTAGTCATTAGTGAGCCCATCCAGACGTCCATTAAAGCTTCCAAATCCACCTTGGTTAGTGGGGTATGTTTGCTCACACAATGTCCATTCCCTTCTTCCCTTGGACGTTTGGCTTTTGCACCTGTAGCTGGACCTTTCCTTTTTACCCCCGTTTTCCCTCCCGCTTTTGGCATCCCTGGATTGACTGGAATACCCTCACCCAGTGAGGTGGTTGGTGCTGTTGGGACAAGGCTGATAGAGCTGGATCTTGCTACCTCTGGCCCATACGATTCCACTTGCTGGCCTCCCTCGGTCAAGTCCCCCGAAACGATAAACTAGTTTGACCAGACAGAGTTCCGGTTGCAGGGTTGCTTACTTGGGCGCAGTGCAAGGTACTAACCCCCACTGCACCTGGGGGGCTGGAGGCAAGACAAGGTAAGGCGAGCGGGAGAGCCGACGAGACACCTGTTCGATTGCTTTCTCAATAATCCCTGCTGCCCGCGTTAAAAAGGCGTCCATCGTGGTGTGTGGAGAACCCGCGGGACCCGGAGGAACCAGTGCCGCACCTTTGCGTCTTCCCATTTACCCAACTTAGAAAAACCAGCTTGCGGTGCCAGAGAGGATAGTGAAAAGGATCAGGATCAGCAGTGAAATATTCAGTCAAAACCATGCTACTCCTGCTTCGAGCGAATAGTACACAAGAGGATCTCCTACCTCACAAGTTTCACGTCCAGTGGCAGTCTGGAATATCCTTGGGGCCCTTTCACGATCCTTGTGTACCAGGTCTGCGCAGAAGTCCAATCCACCAAACACCAAGCCAAGAGAGGGGGCCCAGCCCAGCCTCTTCCGGGCTATGACAAGCGCGTCCCGGGCATGCCTGCGCGCATCCCGCGCTGCGGGTGCCTAGAGCGGCTTAAATGCGCCTCCTGGCGCTGCCCCCGATGACGTGAGCGGCTCCTGCCGCGCTGCGATGTGGGCAATGAAGTCCGGCTGCGTGCCCCAGTGGGAAAAACAAAGAAACAAGGCGTCCCGCGCTGCGGGTGCCTAGAGCGGCTTAAATGCGCCTCATGGCGCTGCCCCCGATGACGTGAGCGGCTCCTGCCGCGCTGCAATGTGGGCAATGAAGTCCGGCTGCGTGCCCCAGCGGGAAAAACAAAGAAACAAGGCGCCACCTAAAGTTAATTACACAATTACCATAATTAATTACTAATTAATTAATTTTAATTAATTAACAACTAATTATTAATTCATCAATAAAAAATAAATTACTTTCCACCCTTCCCACCATTTACACCTATAAACACCAGAACACACACCTAAAATGAATTACACAATTACCATAATTAATTACTAATTAATTAATTTAAATTAATTAACAACTAATTAATAATTCATCAGTAAAAAATAAATTACTTCCCACCCTTTACACCTATAAATACCACAACACACACCTAAAATTAATTACCCAATTACCATAATTAATTACTAATTAATTTAAATTAATTAACAACTAATTAATAATTCATCAATAAAAAATAAATTACTTCCCACCCTTCCCACCATTTACACCTATAAACACCACAACACACACCTAGAATTAATTACACAATTACCATCATTAATTACTAATTAATTCATTTAAATTAATAAATAACTAATTATTAAATAATTAATAATAAATTAATTTACACATTTAACACTATAACATCACAATTAAACAAATATTAATATGTAAAAAATATTCAATAAATTTTATATAATTAAGTTACTTCCCACCCTATTCCCCTATAAGCCCACAACCCACTACCGAACTAAAAACTCAAATTTCAAATAAAAAAAATTTAATAACTACTAAAAATAATCAATACATTTTATATAATTAAATTACTTCCCACCCTATTCCCCTATAAACCCACAACCTACTACGGAACTAAAAAAGCAAAATTCAAATAAAAACAAATTAATAACTACTAAAATTTTAACACATATAATGAAAATACAAACAATTCTTATACAAAAAAACAAACATCACACACATATAAAATATATACTAAAATACATAACATTAATAAAAAATCGATATTTTTAACAGCTATATTTTTGCAAACGATTTTAAACACTTCGATATTTTTTTAATTGATATTACTTACCTAAAATCGATATTCTTGACCACGAGAATTTGTCTGTCGATATTCCTGACCCACGATATTTTTGCCACAATATTTGTGCAATTCGATATTTTTTACTCGATATTCTGTCTTTGCACCGCTAGTGACTTCTAAGCACTGTTTTCACATTTAATATTCAAAAATTAATATCTCGACTTCAAACTTATTGGATTTTTGTCATTTTGGTCTTGTTTTAATCAGATAAATATTCTATATTATTCTAAACAGGTGTGGAGTCTTTTTGCGGTGTTTGCACTGTGTTACTGTAATGAAAGTGTTGCACACATACTTTACACATTGCCTCTTAAGTTAAGCCTGACTGCTCTGTGCCAAGCTACCAGAGGGTGAGCACAGGTTAATTTAGGGTGTGTATCTGACTTACCCTGACTAGAGTGGGGGTCCCTACTTGGACAGGGTGTATACCACGGCCAACTTGAGACCCCATTTCTAACACACCCCACACCAAAAACAGTCAGATGATAATACATCTTAGGTGTGATGATCCTTTGAAAAGTGTACAGAGCCAAATCTGCCCTTTCTTTAGTACCTCTGTGGACAGTGCTCAATAGGTAAAAAAAAATTGTCCTTATGCCCAAAGCTCTGCTCAGAAGCCTGCGGATGGTGCAGTTAAATGTTGGTGCACTGAATACGAAGGCTGCGTAATCTTTATTCCCCCTCATGTCTCTTTAATCCACTGCCAGACACTCCCTGCACCTTTATCTCACTCTTCCAGGTTCCTGCTTTCTCCCTATATGACTTTTTCTCTCTTTCTCTTCCTCTGTCTTTCTGATTTATTTGTTTTTCTTTCTCTTCCTCTCAGTAAATGTGTGATACAGAAAAATAAGTGCTGGTCACTAAAAATGAGTGCCGGTGACCCCCATCGGCAACCACCAACTCAAATTAAGCACTGTCTGAAGAACACATTTTATTTTGAAAAAACTAAAATACGTTCTGCAAGCAAGGTAAAGTGAAGGGTTAATTCCTTGCCCAAATACCTACTTGTGTTTGGCCTGTCCATGCCTCCTTGGATCACAAAAATGTCCACAGCTATTCCGAATGATGCACAGCATGAATGTGAAGGACTAGGGGAATCAGTGCACTCAGGAAGGCTAGGCCAACATATATGAATGGGTTGAGCTCTTCAACCTCATGACAAAACACCAATATTGTAAGCACACAGTACAGAAGAAGAAAACCCCCCAAAAATATACATATTCATATAAGTATATCTTCTCTTGTACCGTTTCCGTACAATATTGGTGTTTAGTATTCATTTTTAGTGTCATGCAAGAGTGAGGTATGTGTACTTTTTTTTTTTACAAATAGAAAACACTTACTAATAAAAACAAATCATTTATAATCTTTTTTTACGCTGAAAGTAGATATCCTGCTTATCTGTTTTCGCACATAATGAGGTAAATACATCAAAGTGCCACCAAAAATATGAAGTTAAAAAGCCCAAATTCATTTTCACCACTCATGTCACTGGAGTAGGAGTATGAAGATCTATCTGTGACACTAAAACTGAACCAGCACAAGCAGGTACAAACCTCCAATCACTGCTACCGTGTGGGCTCTTGAACTGAAACCGTTTGCTCTGCTTCTTTGTCCATAGTTTCTAATCTCATTTATAAAAAAGCTCAAAGATTTTAGCTCTGGTCGTTTTTGCTAATCGCTTGTATTAGTGTAACGTGAGGTATTGGGCGGCTCTTCCTGATATGCAAGCAGATGATGACCACCTCTCACCCCCTGCATCTATATGTGTCAAACCTTCAATAGCATCAATTAGCCGGGCAGCCATTATCCACTGCTTCTGAAGTCATGCTGGCTATTGGCGATCAATCCCCCATTGTCAACAAACCTCATCCGCTCCTCAAGTGTTTTCTGCACAATAAAAGAGGAACTCAGGTCTACGGTTCTCAGCACATTGCAAACTTACTATCTGTTAATTAGTGTAATATTACGTGCTTCTAGAATTATTTTATGTATGGCTGTTGCTTCTCTGTTCAGGCATATGCAAGAATGGCAGTCTGCCCCTTTAACACAAGTATATCATAGAAAAGTGAGATGGCATTCTCTTACATCTTATGATAACATCAACGGAAGTAAAATACCAGAACATGTGAAAAATGCAATTTTTAACCAGTCTGTATTGGAAATTTGAGACTGCATCACATTAACAAACAGTAATTTATAGTAGGTACAACCAACCCGCTTCCAACAGTAACAAAATATAAGGGCAGGCTTACTTTTAATAGATCAGTAGCAATACTGGTTACATTCCAGGTTTTGTAAACCATTCCGCAGACACAGGCGTAGTCGGAATGAGTCGAAGGGGAAAGGAGCAGCCGGGTTTAGTCTGCTTAAGGTGCGGGCACGCACTGGTGAGCCGGCGTGAGTCCGGTGATGATTGATTAGACGCCTGTGTTTCCCGGCCAGTACAGGAAAACGCAGCTCCCCCCCATGATCACGCGGTCCTTGAGTGCTTCGTACGGACCGCTGCTTGGATTTCTTCCCCTCCGAGCCCGCACCGATTCATTTAATTCACTCCTGACAGCGCGGCTCACCGCATATCACCGGGATACGCCGTCCGTCCGGATTCGCTCCGTGACACCCACCCACACTGTATTGAAATTTTGTAACCTGGTCCTGATGATGGCCTAACATTGCATAATTGACTGACCCCACAGCGTAATTCACGGCGCCTTCACTGTGATTGCCCAGAAGATCCCAATTTGTACATAAATGTATTAACTGTATATGCATCAGTCTACTTTACTGTATAAATAACCCTGTTTGTGCCCCCTTTTCTGCTGTACATACCCCCTCACGTGTCACTTTTGCCATTCACCTTCCACGAGCACTTTTGCACATTATCACAGGTTACATGACATTTAATGTAACACAGTGCAATTTGTATATGGATTCATTTGTTTTTGTGTTGACCATATAGTTTACTCAAATATATGTGGAAAGCAATTGTATACCATCGTCTCGCTCCACGTCTTTGTTTCCCTATGCCCCTCCACAGCAATTTATTTTGCTCTTTACCTATTCCCCTTACAAACGATACCGCTTGAGACATTGTTTATGTTATAGCTTCCTTGTGAGGCATGACCTAATATGACCTAGCAGACTCCTGTCCTGTCATATCTAAAGCTGGGAGGAATGACAAAGCCTTGACTGGCTACGCTATTCGGTCTGACATGTGTACACTCTCTCTCTCTCTCTTGTACCCCAAATTAGTGGTAGGGAGTAAAATATTCTTATTAATTTTAAGGAATTTTAACGAGTTTAAGACAAATGTCTGCCTTTGTGAAGCACTTTTTAGAAGCAAGTCACTGCCTCTCTTCTTGTACCCCAACATTAAAAGATATTCACACTAGAGGACTCCATCTTCCAATACTTGCTCCCCATAATGTTGCAGTTTACAAAGAAATCAAAAAGAACAAGTATTGACAAGGGCACTGGGTGTGGCGGTGAAGTGCTAACACATGGAAACAGCATTTTTGCATGGCTGTGATTACATGTATAAGCACATTAAAGTCAGCTCTATTTGCATTGCCAATGCTACTTTTTGGTTATGACATGCTCTCTGGCACACAACTAAAGCTGTGTCTAGCCAGACCTAAAGAAAATGTGTACCCACTATAATTAAGTATGCGCTAAATGTAAGGTGCCACAAAAAGGAAAAGTGCCCAAACAAAGATGGACACTATTACTTGTTGTTTCCCTAAAGAGGAAAAAAGAAGGTATTGAGTTTAGTTATTTTATTTAAGAGTTAGTGGGAATACTTCAGGACAGAGGGTATTAAGTCCTAGGGACAGCGGCTAGGATCCACTCAGGGACAACTGAAAGCATCCCTGTACATACAAGGAGAGACTGCATCTAGGGAATGGGTCCTGGGGAAGATTCTGCAAGAGTATGACATCCTCTGGGTCTGCACAGCTCCAATGCTGCTTGGTGCTGTTGTGTTCGTTCATTTCCCCATCTCACCTAACTGGATGCCAGCATACAACACTGGTGTTGAGGGAGGTAGCCAGTGATGCTGATGAAGCTTAGCTCGTCTCATCCAATGCTCAGGAGATGATGGGGGTGCTCCAGTTTGATTCCAAGGACCTCCAACATCCTCAAGGAAACGTTCGCTGTTGTCTGGTGAGGCTGTGATTCCTTTACTCTCAAAATGGCTGACAGGGTGGTCAGGGTGGCAAAGAGAAGCACGGGTTCTTGCATATAAAGGTCGAGACATTGTCCTCGCGCCCTTCACATGCCTTTAATTTCTGTAAACAGAAGGAACGGAAAGAGAGCCACTGGAAGACAGAGATTGACAAAGACACTTTAAGTGGGACATGGTGAATTTAATTATGAAATCTGGTAAGAGTTTTACAGAACTCCTCAAAACTAATTGACCGCTATATTTTAGTCTGTATCATGTGGAAGGGCATAGGTGCCAAGACCGTCTATTTCTTTATTTTTATATTTTACAAGCTTTCCATTGACAAGATTGGCCATTTGGGTCAATCACTGTTTGACGTAAGGCACAGTGAACACAGCTCTTTTAAAAGACTTTAAAGACGTTCCTGCATTGTCACATTTCGTGGTCAGACCAAGAAGCCTGTCTTTAAATCACTAACATGCCCTTGCAGCCCATTTCTAC
This sequence comes from Calotriton arnoldi, assembly GCA_963921515.1. Taxonomy (NCBI): domain Eukaryota; kingdom Metazoa; phylum Chordata; class Amphibia; order Caudata; family Salamandridae; genus Calotriton; species Calotriton arnoldi. The sequence goes on along the minus strand of CAWUFW010004332.1, from coordinate 1,111,655 downwards.
ATTGATATGACTGTCACCAGACTTGACACCCATGCATTGAGGTAATGCACCCCGGATTCTTCACTATTTTATGATGCTTGATCCCGAGCAAAAAGGAAACTTTGGCACCTATTTTTGCAATAACTTCTGGGTGTTTCATTTAGTGCTCTTTATGTGAGTCAGCAAAATGGTTGTTCCATTGCTGAGTTTGGTTCTAGGTAGAAAAATCGTAGGAAAACTAACATTGCAGCGAAAATGAACACATAAATAACTAACCATAAGTAACAATTTTATAATGGCTTCCAAAGTGTTTACTAAAAGTGAAATATTTTATATCAGTGTACCATATTTTATTGAATTATTTGAGAAAAAGTTGCAGCAATTATGAACGAACCCCTACACCTGTTTCTTAAAATGCCCTATTGCTCACTCTTTTACCCCTAATCTTTATGATTCTTTCCGTTCTCTTCTGAACTGCTGCAATGCATTTGTGCCTTCCCTCACCAACACGGTAATACCCTTAGAATATGCAGCAAGCATTGGCAAATCCATAAGTCTCCGCTCTAAAATGTCAAGCTATTGGTTTAGCCAATGGTTTTTGCCGATGGCATGCACGTCTCATGATGCTTGCGTCACAACACATCTGTTCACGTGCATCATGACGCATGGTGACTGTTTTAATTAACCATTCTAACATGGCAGTAGCAGTCGCCATGTTAGAGCAGTAAGTTAAAATGTATAAAAAGTCAGTAAAAAGTGTGTGTGAGGCACAAAAAAGGATGCAAGCGCCCTTCAGCTGCCAGGTCCCTGTAAAATAAATAAATACATTTAAAAAATAAATATCTCCTTTTTACATTCTTTTAAGTATTTTTTGATTTAAGTCTGTCATTAGTAGTGAGTATCTGTAGTTCCAAGCAGATACTTGCAATGGTAAATATTTAGTATGGAGACTATAAAATCAGGGCAAAATGCACAGTGTGCTTAGAGGATCCCTAATTTACCAAAGACAGCAACAGGACTGGTCTCTCTAAGAGGGAATATATTTAGTTGTAGAAGGCATGTCATCTTCTTGTGGGGCAAGAGTTTAGGTCAAATGTGGTGGGATAATGTGTAGCTGCATTTACATAAATGCTGAAAAATAACCATAATAATTAAGGGTATATTTTAGTTACATTTGGCTTCTTACAGTTACTATATAACATGCTGCTTTCTGTGTCATTGGCACAGAAAGCAATTGCATATATTGATTTGATATATTGTTTTTTTCTTTATTGACTTTACTACTAAAAACGTGCACTGTCTCGTTAAGTGAACTTGCTATGTGATTTTACCTTCATGTTTTCCTGCTAAAATCTTGCACTTTACTCATTTGTTGTATTTATATGAAAATCCTGTTTTCATTTATTTTCTAATGTCCCTTGTGATGGTATTTATGAACTGCGTATCTGCTTTTATGGGATTACTTCCAAATTAATCTTATTGATTAGCAGATTGTTTGACTTTGACAGCCTGGCGATTGTGTTGGATCATCTTGGGAACCATAAAGTAAATCTTAGAAAGGATTTTGTCAACGTGAGCAGTCTTACAACAACAAACACATTTGATACATGTAAAACAGTCGCGGCTCCTGGAGGGAGTTCCGCCGGCGGTGACGTGCGGCGGGGAGGCAGTGGGGGTAGTAAAACCGGAATCCGGCCGAATCCAGGTAAGTTAGCAAATAAATAAATAAAACGAATTTCATAGCGCGCGCTGCATCGCATTTGGCAATGCAGCGCGCGCTACGAAATTCGTTTTATTTATTTATTTGCTAACTTACCTGGATTCGGCAGGATTCCGGTTTTTACTACCCCCACCCTGCCCCTCCCCGCCGCACGTCACCGCCCGGCGGAACTCCCTCCAGGAGCCGGGACTGATGTAAAATGTATCTTATAATAATACCTAGGCCTGATTATGAGTATAAGTGCTATTTATTGCACCTGATAAATAACAATAGCACAGGGTACGTTATTCATTGAGTGTGATAAATAACACCTATAACGAGTTTGTAGGGAATAACATGGATTTTGGTGTTTAATGCACCAAAATCTGCATAATACGGCCATTTCCTAATATATGGATTTTAAAAGGGTTCACAAAATCCAAGCAAATTTAATTCTGACACAAGAGCAAACAATCCCGCTACACTGAACACACCATTAATTTCACAAGATTTGTATTAAGCATGGTTTATCTGTTGGGTACCAAGGACCAATTTTGTATCTTTACTCTTGTTTATGAACAAACTCTGAGAGGAGAGTCTCTCGTTGTGTTCTCTTTATCATGCAATAAATGGGATGATACTGCTCTCATTGTGAGAGCTATGACCCAAATGACTTCCATTCTCTGGCTAATTGCCCTAAACTCTATATGCTAATGCCCAGAAACTCTCTCCGCCTAAATGACTCAAAATTAAGAATAATTTTTGCTGATGGCAGGAATGGTACAAGTATTAAGTACAAGTCCAGCTATTGAGTTTTCATTATCATTGGAGAAAATGCCAGTATGCGTTCACACCCACACACACACAGACACCCACACTCAAACATATAGACGCACACACATGCACACACATCACACACACGGAGAGGGGAAGGAAGAAATGGGAGAAAGAAAACGAAGATGGAACAAGATAAAGGAAAGATAGGAACAAGGAGTGAAAAAAGAAGTAATCAAAGAAAGAAGAAGAGAAGGAAAAGAAAAAAGAACAAGGCAGAAGTGGAAAGGAAGGAAAGAAGGAATGAAGGAGAGAAGAAAATGATAGAAGGAAAGGAGGAACAAAGGAAAGAAGAAAAGGAAAGAATGAACAAAGAAGAGAAGTGATGAAAAGGACCTCCGACCCTCGGTCTAGGTCCACTCTCTCCCCGCAGCTCCGCTGTTCCGTCTCTTGCCTCCAGACCCCGACCTCCTCCTTGGGAGGTTCGAGGCTGCTGCCCGCTCCTGCGCCTGCTGCCTGCTCCAACTGGGACCAGACTGCCTGCAACCACCGTAACCTTTCTCAGCCGCTTTTTGTTTCTTAATTTTTCCCTGTTGTGCCACTGTTATTGTGCCCATCTGTGTCTTGCTCTAATTCCACCACTGTTTTTATTTTCTCGTGCCTGCCTGTTCCTTTCGCCTTTCGCCGCTGCTGCCCCTGCGGCCCCTCCCCCCCGGAATTCCCCCTCGGAATTCCCCCCCCGGAATTCCCCCCGGAATTCCCCCGCTCCCGCCTCCCAGCCTCTCCTCCCTCCCACCTCCCCTACTTAATGGCGGCCGCTGCGGGGGAGCGTGAGTAAGACCTCCGACCCTCGGTCCAGGTCCACTCTCTCCCCGCAGTTCCGCTGTGCCGTCTCTTGCCTCCAGACCCCGACCTCCTCCTTGGGAGCTTCGAGGCTGCTGCCCGCTCCTGCGCATGCTGTCTGCTCCAACTGGGACCAGACTGCCTGCAACCACCGTAACCTTTCCCAGACGTTTTTTTTTCTTAATTTTTCCCTGTTGTGCCACTGTTATTGTGCTCATCTGTGTCTTGCTCTAATTCCAATACTGTTTTTATTTTCTCGTGCCTGCCTGTTCCTTTCGCCTTTCGCCGCTGCTGCCCCTGCGGCCCCTCCGCCCCGGAATTCCCCCCCGGAATTCCCCCGCTTCCGCCTCCCAGCCTCTCCTCTCTCCCACCTCCCCTACTTAATGGCGGCCACTGCGCGGTCACGCAGCGGACGTGCGCAGCGGGTGCGCCAAAGGCAAGCCCGTCTGCGACCCGACCCCGGCCAGCGCCAGGAACCCTGGACCTCCCACTACCCATCGCTACGACACCACCACTCTCCTCGCACTGAACCCTGGAAGACTTAGAGAATGCCAACAGGCCTCGGCGAACACGACCCACGGCCAGTTCTCCTGCCTCCACTGCCGCCAGACCCTCACCGCCACCCCGGCCTCCAACACCGCCGACGCCAGCACCGGCGACACCCTAAAATGCATCCTCCTCAACGTAAGCTCCGTACACAAACACGCCATGGAAATCTGTAACCTATTCGACTCTCTCTCGCCCGACATCGCCTTCTTCACAGAGACCTGGACCAACGCATCCTCCGCCCCGACATCAGCACCGCCATAACAGACGGATACAAGATCCAGAGGAAATACCGCCCCAACCACCCAGGAGGGGGCCTCGCCATCGCCCACAAGAGCACCCTCCGCCTCACCACCTCCAGTGAAACCTTCCCCTCCGCCAAACACCTGCACTTCCAGATCCAGACCACCCCCGAAGCCACACTCCGAGGAACCCTCATCTACAGACCCCCCGGCCCCCGAACACCCTTCGCCACCACCATCACCGACTTCATCGCACCCCATGCCATCGCCTCAACAAACTACATACTCATTGGAGACCAGAACTTCCACCTCGACAACCCCAGCGACCCCAACTCCACTATCCTTTGTGACAACCTCACCAGCATCGGACTTAAACAACTCGTCAACACACCGACCCACAGAGCAGGACACACCCTCGACCCCATCTTCGCGGCAGGAAACAGCGTCCAATTCAGCCACACAACGTAGCCGCCATGGACCGACCACCACTGCGTACACTTCGCCATCAACAAACCCAAGGCACCCAAACCAGCCCCACGCCCACCTCGAAGGAACTGGAGCAAGGTTACCGACGAACAACTTAACTCCACCCTCACCCGAGACAACCACACCTGGGCACCTGATGCAAACGACGCAGCCAGAGAACTCCACACCTGGATCTCCAACGGTGCAGACGAGCTCGCCCCGCTACGCAACCCCGACAGACAACACCCCAGGAAAGCTGCCTGGTTCACCACCGCTCTCCAAGAAGCCAGACGCACCTGCAGATGCCTGGAGAAGAACTGTAGAAAGACCAAGACAACCGAAAACCACACCACCTACAAGGACGCCATGACGGACTACCACAACCAGATCAGAGCCACCAAGAGGAACTTCATCCACAACAAAATCCTGGCCAACTCCACCAACTCCAAGGAACTTTTCAGTGTCATTCAAGAATTCACCAACCCACGTAGCGAAGCCACAGACATCACACCATCCCAAGACCTCTGCGACAAGCTTGGAACATATTTCTACCTCAAGATCAAAAACCTCTACGACAACTTCATCGACCATCCACCAGGCGCCACAGACGGCCCCCCGCCCCACAGAAACACCAGCCAGCCAACTGGACACCGATCACGACCGAAGACACCACCTCGACCATGAAAAGCATCCACTCGGGGGCCCCCACCGACCCCTGCCCCCCTCACATCTACCACAGAGCCGCGGCCGCCATCGCACCCGAACTACAACGCACCATCAACACCACCTTCAAAACAGGCACCTACCCAGACGACTGGAAGCATGCAGAAGTCAGACCCCTGCTCAAGAAGCCCACAGCTGACCCCACCGACCTCAAGAACTATCGGCCCATCTCGCTCCTCCCCTTCGCAGCCAAAGTTGCAGAGAAAACAGTCAACAGGAAACTGACATGAGTCATTGAAGAGAACGCCGTCCTCGACCCGTCCCAATCCGGATTCTGAAGCAACCACAGCACAGAGACCGCCCTACTCGCCGCCACAGACGACATCCGCACCCTCCTGGACTACTCCGCAGCCCTCATCCTACTCGACCTATCAGCGGCCTTCGACACCGTCTCCCACCGCACACTAGTCGCCAGACTACACGACGCAGGCATACAAGGAACAGCCCTGGACTGGATCCGATCATTCCTCACCGGAAGAAGCCAAAGGATCAGACTCCCACCCTTCCTCTCTGACCCCACGAAAATCACCTGCAGAGTCCCACAGGGTTCATCACTGAGCCCCACCCTCTTCAACATCTACATGGCCCCCCTCGCAGCCATCGTCCGACAACACGGCCTCAACATCGTATCCTACACCAACGACACCCAGCTCATCCTCTCCACCAAAGACCCCACCACTGCCAAACTCAACTTCCAGAAAGGAATGCAAGACATCGCAGTCTGGATGACCAACAGCTGCCTGAAGCTCAACGCCAAGAAGACAGAAGTCCTCGTCCTCGGTAACACCCCTTCTGCATGGGACAGCACCTGGTGGCCGACCGCCCTCGGAAGCCCACCTACCCCCTCAGACCACGCCAAGAACCTCAGCATCGTACTCGACTCATCACTCGCCATGAACGGACAGGTCAACGCCATCACCTCCAGCTGCTTCAACACCCTCTGCATCCTCCGCAAGACCTTCAAGTGGATCCCCCCTGAGTCAAGGAAGACAGTCACCCACGCACTCATCACCAGCAGACTGGACTATGGAAACGCACTCTACGCCGGCATCAACAAGTCCCTACTCCGCAAACTCCAGACAATACAGTACACTGCCGCCAGACTCGTCCTCGGCATCCCCCGACACGAACACATCAGCCAACACCTACGAAGTCTCCACTGGCTCCCCGTGGAGAAAAGAGTCACTTTCAAAATCCTCACTCACGCCTACAAATGCCTACACAACAACGGACCCAGATACCTCAACGACAGAATCAACTTCCACGTACCCAAAAGAAACCTCCGATCTTCCAACCTCGCACTGGCCAAAACCCTGCGCAACCACAGAGCCAGAGCAGGCAGAAGATCCTTCTCTCACATTCCAGCCAAGACCTGGAACGAGCTACCGGCAGACATCAGACGCGCCCCCTCCCTGAACACCTTCAGGAAGACCCTCAAGACCTGGCTCTTCGGCTAAACAGATCTGCGAACCCCCCCCCCCACCCCGCCTCCTCAGCGCCTTGAGACCCTCACGGGTGAGTAGCGCGCTTACAATTCCCTGATTGATTGATTGATTGATTGAAAAGGAAAAAGGAAAGAGAGAAAAGGAAATGAAAGACCGAACAAAGGAGAGAAGCCGATAGGAAAGGAAATAAGGAATGAAGAACAGAAGCATAATAAAGGATAGAAAAACTGAGGCAGAGAAGGAAGAAAGGAAAGGAGAGAAGGAACAAAGGTGAACTGGTGAGAAGGAACAAAGGAGAGAAGGGAAGGAAAGAATGGAAGAAATAAAGGAACACAAGAGAGAAGGAGAATGAAAAAGCAAGGAAAGAAAAGAGGATTTTAAAAAACAATTCATTTGAATGGAAACAACATTTCTCTACCTGGTCCTAAACTAAAGTTATCACTTATTAAGTGTAATAAGGTAACCCATTGTTAGCCTATGGGAGAGATATCCTTACAACAGTGAATAACAACTTTAGGAGTTTTTCACTGTCAGGACATGTAAAACTTAAATATACATGCCCTACTTCTTAAATACCATGAACCCTGCCCTAGGGGCATTAAGGGACTACTTTAGAGGTGACTTATAAGTATTAAAAAAGCAAGATTTAGGCCTGGCAGAAGGTTTATTTTGCCAGGTCAAAATGGTAGTTTAAAACTGCATTTCAGTCTGCAATGGAAAGCCTGAGAAATGTTTTGCAAGGCTACCTTAGTGGGTGACACATTGAGTGTTGCAGTCCACTAGTAGTATTTAATTTACAGGCCTTGGGCACATGTAGTACCATTTACTAGGGACATATATGTAAATTAAATGTACCAATCAGGTGTCGGCCAATTTTACCATATTTTCAAAGGAGAACAAAAGCACTTTACCACTGATTAGCAGGAGTAATACAAGCTAACAAAAACAGGCACAGAGTCCTAAACGTTAACAAAAACGGGTTCAGCAAAGGAAGGCAAAAATCTGGGGTGACCCTGCAGAGATGGCCCAGTCCAACACAGGGCCAAGCAATCAAGCTTATAACCAAAGACAAAACCCATATTATGCACTGATGACATGGGTGTAGGACAAGTGCCCAAAGAGCTAGGCCACCAATCCTGGGGTCCTAAGTGATTTAGGGCCCCACACAATCAAAACCTCAGTTTTATCTGAGCTCATTTTCAGAAAGTTTATGTTCAACCATGTCACAAAGGTGGACACATAAGTCTGAAAGTAAGAATGTGCTATGTCTGAAAGTAAGAATGTGCTATCCAAAGTCTAACACATCCATCCTAAGATGATTTGTGTTATTGGCGTATGCCATTACCACAAATTCAAAATACGTAATGGGCTTTATTAATGGAACAACATAGATACTAAACAGTGGTGGCTTTGAGAGGAGCCCTGCGGGACACAACAGAGGTTTCAAAATAAAGAGTTAAATGGAGAAACGGACACAGCTGGGACACGGCCTGAAAGAAATTAACTAAACAAACCAAGTGCTTTACTTCTGACATCAGCCTCGTGTGGCTGAGCCAACAAGGAATACTTCCATCTAAAACACACCCTCCAAAAAACCAATTACCTTATTGGTAGATAGTTCCGTTAACCACTTATACTCCGCCTCATTGGAAAAAAAATTCCATCATCACTAAAAACTACTATTGCCCATAAAGAATTGCGAAAGAACCAACAAATATTCACAACCATCTGTGTGCCCCATCAGGAAATTTTACTTGCGCTTCTTTACTCTTACATGTTCTAACAGAATTCTTACAAGAAGTAGATTTCTTAAGGAAAGCTACAAATTTATGATCCACATAAGATCACCAGGAGCTCATTCTGACATTTTTTATGCATGTGTCTCTAGTGTACAAATTCAATGATGGTCTTTCACCAGACATAATTTCTCCACAAAAGATAATTCATCCTAAGTACCCAGAGCACTTGTAACTCAGTTTTCAACCTCCTCTAATGAAATTGCAACAACTTTCCCTTGCTGTTTCATCTTTCTGTGCATCGTCCCTAATTATAAGTTCTCCCTGACGACCACATGTGCTGCAGTAGCCACAACGCACTCTGTGATATGATTAACACCATTTTGCTGTAAGGAAAAAGGAAAATTAGATAAGCAATCCAAATAAAATGTCTTGCACTTGGAATTTAATTAATATTAAAGTTATATTTATACAATTTACCCAAAATGCCTTTCTCATGCCCTCGGACCTCAACAGAAACAACAGGGCCTTGTTGTGTTCCTCACAAAGAACACTTAAAATGCGCAACACTCCATGCACAAGCTAAAGCTTCGTATTCCATAATAGTAACCCTTTTCTCTGTACTGGATAGACCTGTGGAAGCAAAGGCAATCGTCTATACCCTTACTTTTATTTTTTGGGATAATACCTCATAAACCCACACTGAACTTACATGAACCGCTAAACTAGTTCCTTCTATTTGTGAAACATACAGTAGGTGCATATAAAAAAAGCTGTTTTGAATAATTTGAATGCCAAATCTTGATTTGATCCACAAACACATTTTAAAAAGTATTTTTTACTCTTCTTGCTACTTTGTTGCATTTGAAACACCTCTATTTAAAGAGGGAAAACCTTTGCTTCAACAACATTTGCTTCTCTGCTAGAAAACTCTCCTGGTCAGGTGCACACCCAGAGATGAAAGCAACACACAATGTAGCCAGTGGCACTGTCATCACATGGTCCAGGTGCAGGGCACTGAGGTCCCTCTGGGAACCGAGCCGCTCATTGCCAGTGTAGCGAAGAATGCACAAAGTTAACTTGAACTCAATGTTTTACAGTGGCGGCTCCTCCGCTAAGGCAGTGGAGCATCGCCCCACTGCTCGGGGAGCAGTGTAAAAGAAAAAAGAAAATGATAATAACACTAGTTATTATCATTTTATTTTTAGTATCACCAAGTTAGGGCGGGGCTTGTCTCCCATGACGTCAGGGAGGAGAAGTGGTTGTGCCCTCTAAAGTGCGCATTATGGTTTGGCTGGCCGTCTTGGCCCGGCCAAACCGTCATGCGCACTTTGAATGTTCTCCACCCAGGCTGCATTACAGACTGGGTGGAGAACATGCCTTGGCTCCCATTCCCCGTCTGAGCGCGGAACGGCGACACTCAGACCAATAACAACGCTGCATCGCAGCGTTGTGATTGGCTTAGGGGAGCCTGGGTGCTTCCTGGTTGAGGATAGACAACGTGGGAGAGACGGAGGAGTGACGCAGCGATCAAGTAAGTGAAGTTTTTTTTTTCCCTCCACCCTGCCGCCGCCCACCCACCCCCGTTCCGTACCGGCCGCCACTGATGTTTCATTAAGACAGTTTCCAGTGCCCTGGCTTCCCTTGCCAGTTGACAAAGTCCCACCAACTATCGCCCAACTGAACTTGGAATCATCATCAAAGATCTAAAAAGAATATAATTATCTTGAGCCTGGCCTGAACCTGCTTTATACATTACATAACTATAGGACAGTGCAAACTACTACACTTTTTTAAAAATTTCAGTAGCATCAGTGTAAGGTTTGCTTGCTCTCCATTGATAGTTAACTAAACTTCAAAGTTTACTTTCTGTTTGCAACCAGCGAGTCATGTGGTGAAGACACTTCCTTCTAACTTTGATTTCTCTGTTCACCAAGGGCAGACTGCTCCCTCAACTTAGGAGTAGGGATTTTTCAGCCTAACCTCCTGTTAACAAAGGGTTCTAGCATTGATTCATGGAGACACAGCTCCTGGTGGACGCCCATAAATATTATCTTTGAGAGGGAGAACTGCTGAAAGACCTTTTGGAGACACCTATGTATCCATTTCCCTTTTCATTAGAGTTCCTTCCTGTGCATTGAGTTTCTTTATCCATGCCCCAGAATAGTGTTTCCTTGCTCTTGAGCTGTTCTTTGGGTCAAATGTTGCTTCCTGTGGGATAGGGATCTGCTTCACCTTTCTGGAGATTAATTTTTGCTCCCAAGGTTACTAGCCTGACACCTAAACAACCAACCATACATAACCAATCAATGGAATCGCAGAGCTGTAAACTAAGTGCTTAGTGTCATACAAATGTTGAAGGGACTATAAAAATGCTGCTACAATATACAAATGCTAATAACATATCCTAAGCACTTCTGTGACATGGTGGCTGCTATGTGCCCATACAGCTGATAACTGGCTGCAACTATGTCTTTTTTGCACTATTTATCACCCTTTCTGAAAATCTGTGCCATAAAACAAAATGTTTTATATTTTTATTTTACAATATGGCTTTGCTTTCAAATTTTTGTTCAGCCCCAACCAACTTTGCACTTCACACACTATTCAATTTTTGGAGCAAAATGACCCCTTTAAAACCTAGCCAATAGTTGCAAATACCGGTAAGGTTCAAGTGTATTTCATGTGATTTTGGTGTTTAATCAGATGTCATTTTGGGCCAGATGTATGAAGCTTTTTTCTGCTCGCAAACGGACCGATTCACAGAATCGGACCGTTTGCAACCAGAAAAAAGCATTTTCTGATGTACCAAACCCTATTTGCGATTCGGTAACCTATTACTGAATCGGATATTGGGTTTGCGATTTGGTGTTAGGAAGGGGCGTGTTTAGGGCATCCCTTCCTAAAACCAAATCGCAGCAGTATGTAAAAATGTTTTGCGACCGAAATGCGGTCGCAAACATTTGTATTTTACCACCAGCTTCAAAGTGGTGGTAACCCTCCGCAAATGAGAAGGGGTCCCCAAGGAACCCCTTCCCCTTTGTGAATGGAAGTACAAACATTTTTTCAGAGCAGGCAATGGTCCCACGACCACTGCCTACTCTTAAAAAGTTAAAAGAAAACTTTTCATTTTTATTTTTGAAGCACAACCCATTTTCCTTTAAGGAAAACGGGCTGCATTTTAAAAAAAATTATATATTGTAAAGCAATCACAGACATGGTTGTCTGCTGACCCTAGCAGGCCACCATCCCAGTGTTGTTAGTGATTCCCAATGGGGAACAAATTGCTACCTACCTCATGAATATTAATAAGGTAGGTCTTTTGCGACCCCATTAGGAATCGCTAAATGTGTGTGCAGGCCCGGTTCTAGCGGGTGGGCCGGGTGGGCCAGGCCCACCCAAACATGAGCCTGGCCCACCCAAACATGAACCTTGGCCCTCGCAGTGAATCTGCCACCGATGTACAACAACAATAAAAAATGTTCGGATAACTGGTGATTTATGATCCTGCTGGAGAGCAATCATTTATCTGTTGGTAGTTTTTAAATGCAGATAAACTGAATTTTATGTGGATAGCTCCGTGGGTTACTGCCTTTGTCACAGAGATCCTTGTGTTACTTGCAGGTCAGAAGTTACAATCCTAAAATAGACTTGACCTATGAACGGTCATCAAAGAGCTGCATACAAACTTCGCTTTTTTGTGTTGTGATATAGTTAGAACTTCTCCAGTGTTTCATTATTCTAATGTTGCTAAAAAAGAGTTTGTTTGGGCAGTTATACATTTTTATCAGTAAAGCCAACCCCCAACCAATGGAGCACTCTTTAAATCCTGAGGGGCAGATTTACAAGGCCCTTGCGCCACTTTTGCGTCACTTTTCCCATGTTAAAAGTGACGCAAAAGCGGCGCAAGGGGCTTGTAAATCTGCCCTTGAGTTTGTGCTTCTCCAGACCAAACCCTCGTAAAATATATAGCCCACCAGTATGGATGACATGTGATTCCTATACCTTGTAATCCTCATTGGCTTATGTGACATTCCCCGTAGACTGATTTATTGTCTCTGTATAATGTATGCGTGATGTAAGGTACTGTGACACCCTACTCTGATATGAGTAGCGCTATACAACAAATGAAATGCATATGAAAGAGGGGCAACGGAGAGATGAGGGGCACTAGTGGAGGGTAGCAGTGAGGGAATCCAAGGAGGAGAACATGGGGTGGGGTGGAGCTACGTAGAGATGAGGGGCACTAGTGGAGGGTGGCAGTGAGGGAATCCGAGGAAGAGGTCATGGGGTGGAGCTACGGAGAGATGAGGGGCACTAGTGGAGGGTGGCAGTGAGGAAATCCGAGGAGGAGGTCATGGGGTGCGGGGGGACTACGGAGAGATGAGGGGCGCTAGTGGAGGGTGGCAGTGAGGGAATCCGAGGAGGTGGTCATGGGGTGGGGGGGGAACTACAGAGAGATGAGGGGCATTAGTGGAGGGTGGCAGTGAGGGAAGCTGAGGAGGAGGTCATGGGGTGGGGGGGAGCTACGGAGAATGAGGGGCACTAGTGGAGGGTGGCAGTGAGGGAAGCCGAGGAGGAGGTCATGGGGTGGGGGGGAACTACAGGGAGATGAGGGTCACTAGTGGAGGGTGGCAGTGAGGGAATCCGAGGAGGAGGTCATGGGGTGGAGGGGGAACTACGGAGAGATGAGGGTCACTAGTGGAGGGTGGCAGTAAGGGAATCCGAGGAGGAGGTCATGGTGTGGGGGTGGAGCTACGGAGAGATGAGGGGCACTAGTGGAAGGTGGCAGTGAGGTAAGTCAAGGAGGAGTTCATGGGGTGGGGGGGAGCTACGGAGAATGAGGGGCACTAGTGAAGGGTGGCAGTGAGAGAATCCGAGGAGGAGGTCATGGGGTGGGGGTGGAGCTACGGAGAGATGAGGGGCACTAGTGGAAGGTGGCAGTGAGGTAAGTCAAGGAGGAGTTCATGGGGTGGGGGGAGCTACGGAGAATGAGGGGCACTAGTGGAGGGTGGCAGTGAGAGAATCCGAAGAGGAGGTCATGGGGTGGGGGGCTACGGAGAAATGAGGGGCACTAGTGGAAGGTGGCAGTGAGGGAATCCGAGGAGGAGGTCATGGGGTGGGGGGCAGCTACGGTGGGGGGAAGCTACGGAGAGATGAGCGACACTGGTGGAGGGTGGTAGTGAAGGAGTCGGAGGAGGAGGTCATGAGGGGGAGGGGCTACGGAGAGATGAAGGGCACTGTTGGAGGGTGGTAGTAAAGGTATCTACAGAGAAAGAGGTCTTTCGTGGGGCCCCAAAAAAGACTTTTGCACCAGCACTAAAGCCGGCCCTGTCATGGCCTTTCTGTTTTCGTTTATTTAATTAACAGTCGGGTGATTAGGACAACTGTGGAGCATACTTTAAAGTGCATGCTAATTACATTTACTGCTATATTCAATGTTTCAAGTTTGAAGGTGATTTTACTAATGTTTTTTACCGGGAATAATGAAAGTGGAACCGGATGGTGGCTGATATGGGGCTGGGGCCCAAGGTCAGCTGTGAGATAAGATGCACTGGAGAGGGGTAATAGAAAAGTGGATAATCAAGCCTGTAAGGGAGTGCGCTGCAGAGTCAGGGGTGAGGTGGAGGTAGTAATGAAGAGGGATTCTCCCTGAAGGCTCGCACGGAGGGTGCCCGAGTAGTGTCACTTGCCTGATACTCCCACCTTAGAAACCTCCTCTTCCCATCAAAGGGACATTACATGGAAAAAAAAACACTTTTTGAGTGTGATAACATTTAGAAAGATTTGGAAAAGAGTGCGTTTTACTGGGCCTTGTAAGAAAGAATAAGGAGAGATAAAGGAGGGCCCAGAAGCAGGCCTGGCTAGACATATAAGCGACAAATCGGGCCCGCAGTGGCCCAACCGAATGCACCCTTGGCCCACCCAAATAAAAGTTCCTGGAGCCGGGCCTGTGTGTGTGACACACATTTGTACATCACTGTTTGCGATTTCCTAATTGCGAATCGCTAAAATCGCAATTAGGAATTCGCAAACGGGACTCTACGTACATGTCCCTCGGTGTTACATTCATTTTCTATATTCTGTTCTCTGCGAGTGAAAACAAGCCATCATTGATGCACATTGCACGATAAAAATCATGTTCGACAAAATATCCCAGAATTCAATGCGAAGATTATAAAGCAAGGGTTGGCACGTGCGACCTAATGCTTCCTGTCCTCCTCGCGTTCATCACTGCCTTCTTTTTTTAGGTCTCGCGCCTAGCGTTGCAGTGCGCAGCACTGCTCGCGCAGCGCGAGACCTTTAGAAAGGGCTTCTGAAAACGACCCACACGCTCGTGTGTGTGGTTTCGTTTTCGGAAGCCCACATTGGCTGTAGCGTGCGTTTTTTTTTTAAAAACGGCACGCGATTGGGCAAAGGCGGGCGCATGTCCCGCCTTCGCTCCTCCCATTCCCGACGGTGGCCAGAACGCGCAGCAGCGCGCGTTCGCCTCGCTGTCGCTGCCGCGCTCCCTCTCCCCGCTCCTCTGTGGTGCGCGCGCACCACTGGAGCGGCACCAGTCCTACTCCCACAGCCTTTTTAGAGAGTTTCTGTTGCTTGTTTTCCATCAACTTTCTTTCGAGCGCGAGCCTCTTCCTGCCATCCTCCTCCCCCTGCCGTAGAGACAGATGTTTCTGCTCCTTGCGCGCTCGGTCTCGCAGAGCGCACAGAGCTCCCCAGGCACGCACCAGGGCACCGCACAGAGCGACCCATGCTTGCGCCCCACCATGAGACGCCGAGTATGGGCCCCGCACTCCTGCCAACGCGCTCAGCAGCAGCAAAGCCAGCCCCCAGGAGAAGCCGTCAAAATGCCCACCGATGACCACCTGCATCAAAATTCAGAAGCGGCACCTCTACGCGCCCTGGGCAAGGTAAGTAATACTGCAGCAATGAGGTGAGCGTACAAAGCACCCTGTACCTGCTCCTGGAAAAGAGATGCTGTTCTCTCACCTACGTCATATGTTAAAAGAGCTTCCGGGACTCAGCTTCAACTAAGAGGTCTGAGTTCCAATTAATCCGATCAGTGGTCTCAGCGCCTGTATAAAAGGGACGTCGTCTTCTTGTGGGTTTTCTCACATCCCACAACCACCCCCACTGTGTACCCGATCTCACTGCCAAGATACCTGAGCACGTTCAAACTACCACTCCTAGGCCTGATATGCATCGCCGCCATGTCTACACATGATAGTGGTCCTAACCTGTGCACTGCGCTGGTCGCCTTATATGACAACAGACCCATGATAGAAATATGAATAACATGCAGATATGTCTCATTGTGCCTAGAGTGATAGATTAGGAATTGGTGATCTTGTTATTCCCAGTCCTTGCCGGTCTATCTTCAATCTTGACATTGGCTTGGATGGAGGACAGAGCCCTGTACTTCTGATGAATGTTGCTGCAGCGCTTGTAGGTGACAGAACCAGCTAGTGACCATTTAGTTCAAAGGGCACTTAATGTGAGTCCTTAAAAATAACCAAACCAGCCTCCCAAATAGGGCTGGGCTGGCCATACCGGGCATTGGGCGCTTACCCGGGAGGCTGGAAGGGTGGAGGCCAGTTTTGAGACGGAGGGGTCCCATTTTGTTACTAGGGGTTGGTTGTGCAGAGGTGCTGCAATATCGCCCCCACAATAACAAAAGCAGCAGTACTAACGAACCTTGGGTACACACTATATACATAAACGGTTGCGTTCCGTACAGTAGTGACTATTGATTGATACAGTGGCATACAAAAGAAGGTTTTGTTTCATAAGAATTAGCGGTGATACCTGCAGCCAGTCATGACCTCGCTGCCACAGCGGCTGCCAGGACTATGTTGTCTCACCCTATCTTGCTTGCTGGACAATCACCAAAGATGCACATTGACAATCTGGGCTCAAACACTCAAGGCTTGTCCATGAATTTCTGCAGCTGCGAAGAGGACTTAAGGATTCCATCTTCACACTCTGTCCCCACCAGAGGCACAGAATCACCCCAGACTGCCTGACGGGTCACTGCTCACGGCCGGCAACCCTGTGGTGAGCGTGAAGCAGCACACGTCATCATTCGTGAACCTCCCGTAGTGACTGAGAATACTGTGATTGCTAGCCATAGTGTGCGACGCGGTTTAGTCGTTTGGAGAACATGCCACTATTCACGTAGTTTCAAAGTCGTGAGGAAAATTGTTTTAATTGCATCACAAGAAAATGTCACATTCATGTTTTTAGCTTTAACTAGTAGTTGTGCTGAAATACTGCAATTTTACACGCTAAAACATACCGGAGTGTAAGGCAAGGAAAACCAGGAAACTCCACACACTACAAATAGACAAACTAACTTCTGCTCTGTCTCTAACCCTCACACCCCCTCCCCCACCCCACAGATCCCGGAGGCACCTGAATTACACACACCTTACATAAAGGAGCCCTTTCTTATTATGAAGCATCTACATGCACAGATGGCGTGCGCAGATCAGTGGTCTTTGAAGTGAAATAAATGTAGATGGACTGAAATCACTATTTCTTCTGAAAGTAAAAGGATGCTGCTAACCTAAAATATATGTACAGTAAATATAATGTAAAGTACACTTTTTATATTTTGTTTAATGCTGGATTTTGTTTCAAATTCCTCTGAATTTTCGAGAAATGGGAACTGAGCCACACGAAGATGAAGCGATCTGCCTATCACTTTTGGTCACAAATACGAGCTGCAATCGTTACTCAGATCTGCCAAGGGCCCCACCACCCGCTTTTAACCAGAATAGCAGACCGTCACTATGGAGTATGCATAAATCACACCAACACATTGCCATGGTCTGATGTCTATGTTTACGTGTGCTCTGTGAATTTACTTTGGCAGAATTGTAACTTTTGCGCTGGAGTGCATCTGTCCTGGGTTTACGGAATTGGTGGGGGCGTTGTGGTACCCGTCCGAGTAGGCAGGCCGCCACCTGATCACCAGTAACGAAACTGCTCTTTTGTGGTTGAAGCTCTGTGTCTGGAAACGTAGAGTGGCCGCGGCGCTCGCGTCACGAGACACCGCGAGCTGCCGGGGAAGATGCCACATAGCGATGGCGGGGAGAGTCGTGTATTTCCTGTGTCACTGTTAGGCTGAGAATAGCTGCGGCACAGGCTCCAAGAGGTAGTGCTGGGAAAGTTGGCCGCAGACTGGTTTGCTGTAGTTATTTGAATCCAGAGCTGCCCTCTTTCCCCCCTGTCTGCACACCCTCCCCCCGACCCCCATAGGAGTTCAGTCGTACTGGGCACAGTTACACAACCCCTGCAGCAGAGGGCTAACCAAAGCAGAGTTTTCGCACCTGCCAGTGGAACCGCGGGCAAGCTGTGCCCGGCTAAAAAGTGGTAACAAAACACTTTCACCTGTCACACCAGTGCCTTCACTCTGAAGAAACCGGGGGCACCACAAGTAGTGAGTGGATGTTGGGTGGGAAGTACTGGACTGTGAACTGTGTCTGGGATGCATATTACCCAGCACCCCCTACAGAAGCAACCACCGAGCGATCTGCTTCAACCCTGGCAACAAAAAAAATATGAACGCGTTTGCTTTAAATACAAGTTCACGAGCACAGCACTTCTACGCAGGGGGTCTGGCGCTGCGGAGAGGCGGAATTGGAAATTACCATTTAGTGCATATTAATAGCTTGTGCTGGCTCTTCCTTTGAATCCCCAATGCGTCCCTCTCCTCCTGTCCGTATGTTACAGCAGAAGCCTCTCCCTCTGTCAGTCTGTCACAGAAGCCGTGGAAACCAACAACAGTAAACCGTGTGCTGAAGGAATGCGTGAAATCCAAATGTGAGAAGGAAAAAAGTACTCAGTGAGCTCGGGTGCCGTGCAGGCGGTTTGTGGGTGTGTTGTGCGTGAAGTGGGAGTGCAATACATGCTGCTCTCTGGAGGTGCTGTGTGAGAGGTGGGGGTGCAGTGCGTCCTCTCTGGTGGATCTGTGTGAGGTGGGGCTACAATGGAGGAAACTGGTGGTGTGTGTGTGTGTGGTGGGGAAGAACGCGGGCTGCTCCGTGGGGAGCGCTGTGACGGCAATGCATGCTCCACTGTAGACACAGTGTGAGAGCAATGCGGGTGGTGCATGAGGACAGATCCTCCACCGCCGTGGGCGCTCTGTGGCAGTACCCAGCAGGGTGCGGGGAAGCGGTAGTGCGAGCATTGGGGCAGAATGCAGGGTGGTTAAGAGTGTACGGTTGAAGGCAGTACCGCCTTCCCTGTGTCAGCAGGGTGCGCTGGAGGTGTACCTTGTCAGGTGGGTGTGCGGTGCATGCTGCTCTGTGGGGTACTCTCCGTGCCATGATGTACAGCGCAAGCCCGGCTCTGGTGGCTGCTGTGTGTGAGGTATGTGGAAATGTGGCTGCTATTTGCGGGTGTTGCGTGGTGGGAGTCTTGCACGTGCTTCGTGGTGGGAGTCTTGCACGTGCCGCCATATGTGGGTGCTGTCTGAGGTGGGAATGCTGCAGAGGCTAGTCCATGTGGCCCTGTGTATGTGCTGAATATGTATTTAGCGTGAATGTGGTACAGGTGGCTTACATCCTTGCACTTCATTGTTGTTTTCGAACAGCTACACAGCAGGCTGTTCTGTGTGCGACTGTGCGTGATGTAGATATATGGCCAAGTCAGTTCTGCTTGGCGCTGTGTCAGTGACTCTAGTGCAGGTCTCTCTGCTGGTTACTCTTGCCTTGCTCCCTACTTCCTTCCTCCCCTCACCATCTTTTGTTATCCCTTCCCAACTTTCTCTATCCTTTTTACTCTTGCCTTGCTCCCTACTTCCTTCCTCCTCCTCACCATCCTTTGCTATCCCTTCCCAACTTTCTCTATCCTTTTTGCTCTTGCTTTTCCCCCAACTTCCTTCCTCGCCCTCACCATCTTTTGCTATTGCTTCCCACCAAACAGATGTGCACTCCCGGCTGCTCGGGCGAATCTATGGGCATCTCATCCAGACCACATCTGGAAAAATAGCAAGGAGAAATAGGGGATGGACAGACACTTTTGTTTTTTAGTGGCTAGCATTCATCCCTCATTTTTGATTAATATTCACACAAAACGATGTTTGCACTCATCTGTGGGCAAACCAAAGCGTAATCCCAAGCAGTAATTGTAATGATTCATTATCAATATTTAGTCCGGTCTAAATAATAATAATGAATTAATACAATTACTACTTACGATTACGTTTTGAGCCACAGATCATCCATCACTTGCTGTTGTTGATAGGAATCTTACAGTTCCTAAAACCTTGGTACAACAGTGAAACAAAGCAGACAGGCTACCTAACCAGGCTCAGGCACTCACAAGGTAAAGGTGGGAGTTACCTCTCAACCCCCACCAACAGCCCCCATCTTTATTGTGCTTTAAAAACGGAACATTCCAAAACCTGAATTTAGGAAACATATTGTAGGTTTATATATCTGTGAATGCCTGTAAGACTATCTGGCATGGCATGATTGTTGTTTTCCACAAACAGTGGTTCTACTACGCAATAAGAAAACGAGCTTTTGCTATGCAATAGGTGTCGCATTTGCGAGAGTTTGAGCTATTGGCATTGTAAATACCAATGCCTTTTATTTCTGTATTTTAAAAACCTGCAAGCGGTGCGTTAACAGGCACTTTGTACTTGCAGTCGTTGCTTACGAGAAGCAACGCTGGCAGTAACTATGCCTTTTATACTGCCAGCCTTCCTTTTCGTAAGCAAGGACTATAAGTACAAAGGGCGTGTTTATGCACCGCATACAGCTTTTCGAAACACATAAATAAAAGGCATTGTCGTTTACAATGCCAATAGCTCAAACTTTAGTAATGCGAGACCTATTGCATTGTAAATGCTTGTTTTAAACATGTTTTTATTTATTGAGGGTGCAAACCTTCCGGTTTCAGAACATCACTGCCTTCTAAATCTGGCCATAGAAACAAGCAACTTTGCCGTATATTGTGTTTGCCTTGGGGGGTGGAAGAATGCATTCGTGGAGTTTAACAGCCTGTCTTTTTTGCCCAATGACCTCCGGTAATAAAAAAAAAAAAAAGGAAAATCACCAGGAATACAACTGCCAAGTGATTAGGAGAAAACGGGTTTCAAATTTAAACATCCATTGTATTCATTAATCTCCCACAGCTAAAAACAAACAGAAACCGAAATTAACATGATTGTAAACTAAGCACTTGTGTCCTGTGGCTGCCTCCGCGCCTGCTGAGACCGAACGAGCGGATGAGAGAAAGCGACCTGATTGAAGGCGGAGGAATTAGCGCCGCTTCGGTGCCCTCCCAGCTAGCTCCTATAATCAGACCTCTTCTGAAAGCAGGTGAATCACATCATTAATCTTGGCTTCAATTTGGGAGAAAATAAGGAATCGTCTGCCCAGTGAGCGTAGATTCGAGCAAATATTCGCCAGGTTTTGTCAGTCGTTCATTTTTCCCCTTCCTTCCTCAATATGGCCTTCTTATATTATCATTTATAGTGACATTCTGAAGACGCAGTTGCCTGTTTTTGGTATTCATGCTGCATGGAGACACCGGAGTCTCTTTTCAAGCCTCTTTCAGCAGGTATGCATAACTCACCAGCTTGGCACCATACAGTTTGGGACACCCTTTCACCCATATTTAGAGGATGGCACGACTCGCAGTGGCGGTTCCTGCTGTGGCGTCTTGGCTGGGCGGGGCAGGTCTGCGCAGGGAAGGAGTGGTGGGCACACTGTAAGTGCGCATGACGCTTTAGCCGGCCGTCTCGGGCCGGCCAAAGCATCATGTGCACTTAGCATGTTCTCCACCCAGAGAACATGCCAAGGCCCCCATTCCCTGGCTGAGCTCCGAACCACAGCGCTCAGATCAATCACAACGTTGTGATTGGCCCAGGGGAGTCTGGGTGCTTCCTGTTGGTCCCGGACGTGGAGGAGAGACAACATGGGAGAGACGCAGTGATAAGGTGCGGGTTTTTTTTTCTTACACCCTCCTTACTTGCCCCACCCCCGCCTCGCCACCCCCGATCCATGTCAGCCGCCACTGGGCACAAGGGCGGAACTTGGAAACTAATGGGAATAAAAGTGCAGTGCAAATTCTGGTAATAAAGCGATAGTATTGCAGCTGAAGTCAGTGTAATGAATGTGGTCATGAGTAACACAATATATAGGGAAAACAATGTGAACAAATAGAAGGAGTTCTGAGGACCTGATTCCCGGTGGTAGTCAAAGTGAACAAGCACTGGCAAAGTCAATAGATCTGGTTTGCATTTTGAGTCCTGAATAAAACCATTTTAAAAACTGCTGCAGTGTAGAAACAGGACTAAAACGATTGCTTTCAGTGAATAAAGTATCCAGGAAATAAAGAATTTAATGTGTGATTATTCAGAGTACTTTTGGGATGTAAAAAGGTCTCCAATGCATTGCAAGCACTCCACAGGAGGCTTAATGACACACCAAACAGTCAAAAGCGCGAGGTGAGAGAGAAACACTCCTCTGGGCTGAACCAAAGTCCACTTTCTGTCTGTTTTGAAGAACAGGTAACAATAGGTTTCACAGAGAACAACACTGTCAAGCCAGGCCTAAAAATCAGCCACAAACATTTTAGTGCCCATTTTTGCACTTTTTGTACATTACACGCTGTCCAAAAATAAAATTTTCTGCAACAGCAGTTTCCTCTATATTCCTCCTGGAGGCAATAACATAGGCAAAACAGTTGCATAAGGGTAACACAGTGAGCAGAAATAGCCACAAAGACCATCTGGCATGTTAGTCCTCTTTTAAAACTGCATCAGTTGTCATCATTTGCAGAACATTCAAAATTCACAAGAAGCACAACCTTCCAGGACAAGAATACATACAGTGCATTATGCCACAAATCCGATGCATAGGCACAAGCAGGTCAAGGATCATGTTAGGTCTTTCACTGCAAAATCGTTATGTAGCACATTTTAAGGGCAATCCTGCTTGAATGAAGAAAGTGGTAACTGGCTTGTGTTTAATCCCACACATACGCAATATTACCATATGCCGCATGTGTAAAATAACTGTGATAATGGTGCTGTTAAGTTATGCATTTTACCCTTCTCGCTTTAGGCGACTTCTGTTTTCACCATTTACGTTTGGAAAAGTTCTTGCATCTAGAACTGAAATTTGTTTTGAAGCCTAAACCCCGCCATATGTCATCGAGGAACCAGATCGAATAGTGTGAAATCACGTCAGATGCTAATGATGCAATTGGCCGAATCATTTTTACCACCACAACACGCAAGTCAAAAACCACTTCGAGCAAAGAGCCTGATGTTAAAGTGTATGCTGAGTGAATATTACAACATACCTCACTCAGATAAGTTACTGCAGGTGTACAGATCTCTTTAAATATATTGCCTAACTGAATATTCTATGACACAACACCACACCTAAATGCAGAAACTCATTAATACATTAAGTACACCTACAATCTAACTACATTAGACAAAACGTGCTCAGACACACACATCAAAATACTAAATAATTTAACAAAACAATCCATCCAAGAAGCCATGGCCACACAGCGATTAACAGTGGCATGTACAACATCAGCGCGCGATGCACTTTGCACCCCTCACCTCACAGCCGCAGATCATGGGCATGCACTCATGCCACAAATGCAGCCCAATGGCAGCTGCATAACACGTCATAGCGGAGCCATTAGTGAATGCCTAACTTACATTCATACAGAACAACACAACAGTGGTTTAGCAGCACTCCTCAGAGTTCCTGAACAGAGTATTCCTGCCGAGCATTTCCAGAGATGTGTTTGTTCACCTGGAGAAACCTGGTGCCCATGTCTCCTACATTCAGCCACCAAGTTCCTTTTGGTGTGAGCAGTCTTATGTCCATTATAGCTACTCCCCAGGTCCCTTACATGCCAGCTGCGGTGGGTGTAAGTGGTCAGTGCTCACTTTTTAGAAGAATAAGTGCCAGGCCCCAAAGTTTTGTTCAGAAGCCCTCAGCCGGCACCATAGAGGGTCAGGTATTGAACATCAAGGCTGCATTGTCTTGATTTTATCTCATACGTCTTTAATCCACCACCAGACATTCCCTGGATCTTTTACTCTATGTTGCAGGTTCTTTTTTATCCCTGATTCCTCCTTTTGTCACTGTTTTTCCATCTTTCTCTTCCTTCTTCTTTTCTCCTTTTGTGTTTTTCGCTCTGTTGCTGTGGATCAAAGTTTATTGAGTAAAAATAAGTGCCGGTCCCCTAAAAATGAGTACTGGTGGGCCCCACCTGCAATCACCAGCTCAAATTAAGCACTAGATAAGGTCCCAGTTACGGTGTGTTCAGGAGACTATCTAATGGGAGGCAATAGCCAAGATACTTTTGAGGGGTTCCACCTTTCCATCCACTGAATAAAAAAAACCTTATTAGCTGATTGCACTGAAGTACCTCCATATCTCATAATTCAGTCGCTGATGCCTTTGGAGGATGGGCATGCCTTTAGCGGCAGGCTGTCCCAGATGCGCAAGTGACGACAGTGGTTCTAACATATGGTTTGGGAATGCCCCAACACTGCCCACTTTTGGACCAAGATTTTTTCTATAGTCTGCAAGATAATAGAGTGCCCGGTTGATTGTTCACCTCATGTTGTCCTCCTGGGTATCCTGGATGATGTGGGTGGACCCAGAGGGGAGCGTATGTTCGTAGGCATTGGCATTATCATGGCTAAATGAGCCATTGCGACACACTGGAAATCTGCCCAAGCCCCTTCCCAGGCCAAATGGAAATCTGCCCAAGCCCCTTCCCAGGCCAAATGGACTGCAGTGGACTAGTGTGCTAAAATGGAGAAACCGGCCTATACTGCGTGGGGTTGCCCGCATAAACACAGAAAGATCTAGGGAAGGTGGTGGTCATATTATAACAAACTTGTACCTTGATTGTCATGTCATAACCCTTTATCTATCTGATCTGCTATTGTGCCTTGCTGTGAATGCATCATGTGATTGGTGTATAACCATGTTTTTGAATCAAGCTGTTTTTTGTCATAAAATCAATTAAATCTGGTTATCAAAAAAAATCTAAAGAGCATGCATCTTCCTTTTTTGATTGTATGTCAGAGATGTGGGCAATTGCTACAATGCACAGGTTTAGCTTGTGACCAAGTTATGAGTCACTTCTCAGTGACAGGCAATTTCACAGTGTCAGGACCTGAAATCATGTTGATCTTCATGTAGATCGGCTATTTTCTCTGGCTTATTTGACTAGAGAAGAGAAATAACAGTTACCGCACGTGGTGTTTCGATGTGTCGCTCTTTGTCATTGGTTTCGTGCCTGAATGCCATTTGGTTCACAAGTGCATGCCTCATGAATGAAATGGAAAACATGAATAGAAAAGCTTCCCCAAATGTTGTTCTAGAACAGATCTTGTAATAATCCCCATCAAGGAGAGGAAGTGGATAAGCCCACTTATATTCGCATCAACGTTGAATCATCTGGTGGGCAATGCTAGGAAAGATTTCTGGAAATTAAGAAATAAAGCAACTTCCTACAAATGGCTTTCAAAAAAAGATTTGTGGTGTGGGCATGGAGGGGATACTAAAGTATAAAAAGAGAATAGCCTACAACAAACAGTCTCTGTTCAAGCTATAGAAGAAGAAAAAACACAAAAAATCAAACTGGCAAAAAATTCACTAAAAGAACTGTTCCGTACTGTGACCAATCTGGCAAATGCTCTCAACGCTACAACTTTTGAACCTACACAGGCATTATGCAATACCCTAGCTAAGGCCTTTCTCAATAAAGTAGAAACAATCTTTAGCATTTTTACTGCTCACGCCAGGACAGCAACCATAGAAGAAACTACTGACCCTCTTCCAGTGCTCCCCAGATGCCTAACTCAATTCTCCCTCCTCAATAGGGAGCAAACGGCTCAACTAATTACCTGCACCAAATCTGGCTCCCCACTTGAACCATGCCCTCCTTTGGTAATAAAATTGTCCACAGACATAATTGCGGAATACCTTACCGCCATTTTCAATACCATGTTCGCTACTGATATTTTTCCTAAACAATGGAAAAAGGTTTCCATCCTGCCGATGCTGAAAACACCTAATCTGGACCCCGAAGGTCCTAATAATTGCCGTCCTATCTCAAGGATTACGTTCCCAGCCAAAATTGTCAAAAAAGTGATAGACCTTCAATTTTCAACCTATCTTCAAACTAATAGAATATTGGATCCTACACAATATGGGTTCAGAAGTGAGCATAGCACTAAGACAGCTCTGACTACAGCTACGGAACAAATTAGATCCACACTAGACAGTGGGGGGATTGCAGTACTGATTCTGCTTGATCTGTCAGTGGCTTTCGATACGGTCAACCACAAATTGCTGGTGGACCCTTTAGCAGAAATTGGTATTGAAGGGAAAGGCTTAGCTTTACTCCGTTCCTTCCTTAGGGAGAGAGAACAAACTGTAACTTTTGGATCCTTTGCCTCCAACCCTTTTTCTTTACTATGTGGAGTCCCACAGGGCTCCTCACTTAACTCAACATTATTTAACATCTATGTCAGATCTTTAGCCACTCTTGTCAAATTTATTGGGTTTTCCATCACGTCATACACGGATGACACCCAAATAGTTGCATCTCTGACCAAAAGTAATGATAACTCTAACATTAGATTCAATAGTTGTATGATTGCAATCAATGACTGGATGAGCTTAAACTGCCTTAAGCTAAACTCAGGAAAGACCGAGGTTGTCCTCTTCGGTAGAGATAGCTCTTTTTAGTCACCTAGTTGGTGGCCGCAAGAAATGGGCATTCTTCCGGTCCCAGTTGATAAAGTCAAGAATTTAGGAATCCAGGATGACAATAAACTCCAAGTAAAAGCGGTAATCTCTTTTGCTTTCGACACCATTAAAGTGGTGAAGAAAATACTAACTATCACCTGGAGGAGCTACGGAAATTAGTTGTCACCAGTCTTATCTTATCCAAACATGACTACTGCAATGGACTGTACTTGAATATTCAAAAACAATTCCTGAACAAACTTCAAGCCATGCAGAATACTGCTGTCCGCATGCTTCTAGGTCTTCCCAAATACCACTCTACCAGACAAGCGCTCCGCAAGCTCCACTGGCTCCTGATCCGCCAAAGAATTTTTTTCAAAGCTCTTTGTATTACCCATAATGCCTTATATGGGAAAGGCCCAGAATACCTTCAGCAATGCTTTAAATGGTACTGCCCTTCCAGACAAATATTCTCTGGGAGCACAAATAATCTGATAATCCCTAGCTACAGACTTGCTTCCTGGGGATGGCAAGGCTTTGTCTTTAATGCCTCGAAACTTTGGAACTCCCTTCCAGCTCACATTAAATCTATTCCTGATCACTGGGTTTTCAGAAAGGCTTTAAAGACCTGCCTTTCCAACAACTAGCGCTCCACAGTCTAAATAATCAATCGCCCTCTTTTAATGCTTGAAGCAGCGCCAAGATACCTTTGGGTAAATGCTGCAGTTTACAAATAAACATTAACATAACATAACATAGTTAAGCTCAAGCTGAGTATAAGTCATTTGCCATAGGCAATAATCTATGATACACAAAAGGCCTGCATCCCTACCTAACAGAAGCAGCAACAGGAACAGTGACTATTTGTGCTAGCAAAATGTAAGATGGCCGGTAGGATTAAACATAGACAAATACAAATAACGCAGAAACCCACATGTGCAAAAAAGATGTAAGTGAAACCCTTCAATCATTTTCTGTTAACCAATTGACTGCTAAGCTTTTTCCTGCTAGGGTGTTAAGCTCTTTGAAATTCAGGGTAGCATTATAGGTGCTGGGGCTCCACCCTTTCTGTTTTCAGCCCATGTTCTATTGTACTAATAGTGAAAAAAATCTATTGTTCACTTTTAGTGTAAAAAATGGAGCACAAGGAGCTGGAAGAAGACCTTCACTGGCAGCTGAGGTAAGTAAAAAATGGTTTAAATGAATGTTGTGTGTGTGCTTGTGGGTCACAGTGTGTTTGAGTGAGAGAGAGCATGTGTTTGCGAAAGCGTGTGTGTTGGACTTGGCCCTTTTTGGCAGGTTCATCCCTAAACTTTTTGCCTTTTCTCTGACATGGTGTTGGTGGTTTTAGGCCTCTGGGCACTTTAGCACTGTGGTCCAGTGTAAAGTGCGTGCGCTCTCTGTGTACATTTGGTAAGGTTAGCCTGCCCTCCCATAGGAATACATTGGGGATTCCCTGATAAAGTGTGTCAGTGATAATTCCTGCGATGGGAGGAGCAGCGTGGTCGAGTTTAGTATGTATGAAATTGTAAGAATAAATGCTGCGCAATGGTGTGCGCAGATTTATGATGACTGGTTGAGAAATGCCACTTTTAGAAGTTGGCATTTCTGTGTGCTATGTGTCTGCCTGCCTGATGTGAATTGCATGTCTGGCTTATGAGTGACAGGGGCTGGGAGGTGTGTGTGGCTCCAGGAGGGGCAGGGTGAGTCAGCGCTAGGCTGAATGGGACATCTGCATTGGGAGTAGTGGGAGGAGTAATCCCCTGACCCTGAATAGGACTGTGCCCAGCCTGTACAATGCTGGCTCCACCCCCTGTGGTGTGTCTGATCACCTAGCCCCCACCTGACAAAGGGGAAGAGGAGCTTGGAAAACAAAGTGCTCCAAATCCCCCCTGAACTAGTTGCATCTGGTTCCCCCAAACCCTACACTGCAGACAAAGGAGGGAAGTGGTATAAATGTAGGGGCTGTGACCCCATGTTTTTGGTGTGTGCTGGTGCTGTTCCCGATCCTGCTGGGGCGTGCTGCTGCTGGGGCCCAGGAGGAACCGCCATGAGGGCTTGCCTCCCTGGGCCCAGCATTGCCCCCTTAATCTTCCAGGACTTTGTGCTGCATCTTGCGCCCTGTGAGCGCTGTGCTTCATTTCTGTATTTGCCCCAAGGAGGAGGAGAGCGTGGGCTGTGCAGCGCTGAGCTGCCGTCTATTTAGAGGGAATCCCCGTCGTAGGGATTCCCCCATGATGCCGAGGAACGGGTGCCCACCCCGCATTCTTTTCGTGCTGAGCGGGAGCCCACCCCGCGTTGGGAATTGTTGGTGGGTGCCCACCCCGCTTTTTGAGTTATTTGGCGAGTGCCCACCCCGCTTATGAGTGATTTTACCTTGGAGAGCGGGTGCCCACCCCGCTCTCCTGCTATTATGAACAGCGGGTGCCCACCCCTCATCGCGGCCGAAAAGCAGAAGCCGCCGTAAGAAGCTGCTGGGCCGCTGCTGAGCGCGACCCAGAAGACAGGCACCATTGCCTGGTTGTGGGCGGGCCAACCGGAAGCCGGAAGTCCGGAGCCTCGCGGGCTCCACATCGAAGTCCCGGGTCCCAGGAGGGGGCCCGGGTGAAGCGGGGAGAGGCCGGGATCGTCGGCGGGGCTCCCATGTCTGGAGAGAGCCCTGCATGCTGAGAGAGGAGACCGGGAGAAGTGGTGCCGGTCCCGCAGCGAGAGAAGAGCACCCGAAGAGAGGAGTCCGGAGCAGAGAGTCCGGTGAGTGGAGCTGGTGGGGAGGGGGTGTGTGTTGAGGCACGCTATCGGTGCCTGCCCCCGCAGTTGCTCCCCGAGGCACAGAGGTGCCAGACCCTCTTTGAGTATTCACAGCGGTACCGTCATGGCAGACCGCTGCAACGATGGGGCCAGTTTTAGTTAGAGAGCCCCATTGGGGCCCCAAGGGCACAGTCGTGCCAGGGCCCCTTTACTTTGTCCACAGCTGCCCCACCTGACAGAGGGCAGCTGCAACGTTTGGCGCATTGTTGTGTAGAGAGCCCCAGAGCAGGGCCTCGCTGGTTATTTCCCAGTTGCGCCGCCGTAGCGGGCAACTGCAACGTTTGGCGCACATTTGTTCTATAGAGTCCCAGTCGGGCTCTCAGGGCACAGTCAGTGCCAGTGCCTAATTTTTCCTTGTGTGGAGTTCCTTTTGTGGTGTGCCTAGTGTGTTGTTGCTGTGTGTGGGTTGCGCAAACGCTTTACACATTGCCTCCGGGATAAGCCTGACTGCTCGTGCCAAGCTACCCAGGGGGTGAGCAGGGGTTATCTTCGGCGTGTAACTCCCTTGCCCTGACTAGAGTGGTGGTCTCTGCCTGGTTTTGGCACAAGCCTTAGCCAACCAGAGATCCCATTTCTAACATTGGTGGTCAGCGGTGAGGATAGGACTTGCGTTTGCGCAGTACCACAGCGACAACTGGTTGCACTACAAACTCTGCATTTAGATAGTCACATGTTTGGGGATTATTGTTTCTGATTTTGTTTTAAGTAGCATTTCTTTGAAATGTGTTTTCTTGTTGCACTATGAGTTGGGGGTCCTGCCAAGGACAGAAACCAGAGAATCTGAAGGAGGATACTACCCATATGCTGCGTGTTGTTGGGGTTGGCCTGCAGTGGTGACTTAATTGGCAAGGAGAAACTAGCTCAGGAGGGTAGATTATCCCCTAAGTGCAGTTTGAGTTTTCTGGATTCCCCAGTAAGGGTGGGATCCAGTGGTGGCAGCAATATGGAGTCCAGTGTAGGAAGTCCCATTCCCAGAACCCGGAAGATGGTACCTAGTTCCCAGTTAGAGGGGTACAGGTTGAGATTCAGGGGCAGTAAGATACTGTCTCACCAGTCTTGGGGGGAGTGTGGATGAGTATTGTGATGCACTGGACGATTGGGTGTGAGTTTTCTGAACCCAGGGAACCTGCACGGGAGGCAGACCTCTGGCTGCGTGTTAGAGGATCTGAAGAGGCATTTGGGAGTGATCTTAAAAGGAGTGGCTCCGGTATCTTCCGGACCTGCGTGGTGGAAGAGGTTCAGAGTAGCCCAGCTAGGTCCTGGTGTAGTGGGAGGGGTGTAGGGGCTCACGTCCTGTCTCTGCGGAGAAGGAGTGAGTGTGGGGCTGCGTGTCCCAAAGTGCCCGAAACCCAGTCTCAGGGCCTGGAGGGTTCCTTAAGGGAACACCAGGTTGGGGACCTAGGCTGTACTGGTAGGTCATTTTGAGGGGGGAACTCCCAGTGTCTAGAGAACCTGGAGCATCTGTAAACGGAGCTCCAGTGGTTCTGGTGTCTGACAGTGCCACTCCTAAGTGGAGGGTGCAGAAGTCCAGATGGAGGGGTGAGAGGGGGAAAGAGTCCCCAGTGGAAGAATCAGTGGGTCAGGGGCCAGCCAGAAGGGCTGAGTCACCAATGATTGACCATGGTGATGCCACTTCTGTCCTGGGGGATCTTCACGCACTGTCAAGTGGACAGGAGGTTGGGAGATCTGCGCCAGGCAGACTGTCACACGACACATGAGTCATGTGTCACCCTCAGGGGGGGCATGTGTGCTCCCAAGGAAGTCCTGGTGCGCCAGGCGGGTGCTCAGCCAAAGGGTTCCGTCCCTGGGTTGGGAGGCCAGGTTCAGGGTATGCCTGACCTGGAGGGAAGGGAAACTGTAATCAGTGTCCTGACCGGTGTAGCTTCTAAGGGTACCACTCCAGTTGGGAGGGTACAGGGCTCTGGAAGGGGGTGCAGAGGGAGGGAGTCCTCGCCTCTGACCCCGGTGCGCATCGCATCGGATCGCAGTAAGAAACCGGTGCGTCAACTCCCCACACAGTAAGGAAGCGAGCGTCAACTCCCCTGCGCAGCAGTAAGGAACCGTTGCATCCACTCCCCTGAGTGTAAGGAACCAACGCATCACCTTCCCTGCGACCCATTTGTTTGTTTTGCGTTAGATCCCAGGTGGGTAGACCAGTTGATGGGGAGAGGTCCTTAACTGGTGGGAGAGTTGTGTTCTGGGGGTGCTTCTCCTGGGAGAGTGCGGAACCCCAGAAGGGAGGTAGGGTGAGGAGATGCTTCACCCGTGACCTCTGGTCAGCCTGAGGGTGGGGACCCTAGGTTGGAGGATCAGTGGCAGTTAGGAACTACACTGAGAGGGAGAGTGGAGAATGGCTATTATGTGCCAGGGGTTACTGCCCCCCACTCTGTGGATTGGCAAGGACCGGAGGTGTCTGGAGGGTCTAGGGCCTGGTCCTGGCCGAGGACAACTAGGGAGTACCAGTGGGGTAGCCTAGTTGGGCCTGAGAGTTTTTTTTCAGAGGGAACCACATGGGTTCAGAGTGGCGTAGAACCGGAGGGTGTCCCTGCCGTGCGGGCCCGCGTCCGTGTTCTATCGCCCAAAGCAGGGAAGCCCATCAAGGTAGTGATTGGTCTACCCTGCGTTTTGGCTGGAAGGGGGTTGTGTTGAACTTGGCCCTTTTTGGAAGGTTCATCCCTAAACTTTTTGCCTTTTCTCTGACATGGTGTTGGTGGTTTTAGGCCTCTGGGCACTTTAGCACTGTGGTCCAGTGTAAAGTGCGTGCGCTCTCTGTGTACATTTGGTAAGGTTGGCCTGCCCTCCCATAGGAATGCATTGGGGATTCCCTGATAAAGTGTGTCAGTGATAATTCCTGGGATGGGAGGAGCAGCGTGGTCGAGTTTAGTATGTATGAAATTGTAAGAATAAATGCTGCGCAATGGTGTGCGCAGATTTATGATCACTGGTTGAGAAATGCCACTTTTAGAAGTTGGCATTTCTGTGTGCTATGTGTCTGCCTGCCTGATGTGAATTGCATGTCTGGCTTATGAGTGGCAGGGGCTGGGAGGTGTGTGTGGCTCCAGGAGAGGCAGGGTGAGTCAGCGCTAGGCTGAATGGGACATCTGCATTGGGAGTAGTGGGAGGAGTAATCCCCTGACCCGGAATAGGACTGTGCCCAGCCTGTACAATGCTGGCTCCGCCCCCTGTGGTGTGTCTGATCACCTAGCCCCCACCTGACAAAGGGGAAGAGGAGCTTGGAAAACAAAGTGCTCCAAATCCCCCCAGAACCAGTTGCATCTGGTTCCCCCAAACCCTACACTGCAGACAAAGGAGGGAAGTGGTATAAATGTAGGGGCTGTGACCCCATGTTTTTGGTGTGTGCTGGTGCTGTTCCCGATCCTGCTGGGGCGTGCTGCTGCTGGGGCCCAGGAGGAACCGCCATGAGGGCTTGCCTCCCTGGGCCCAGCATTGCCCCCTTAATCTTCCAGGACTTTGTGCTGCATCTTGCGCCCTGTGAGCGCTGTGCTTCATTTCTGTATTTGCCCCAAGGAGGAGGAGAGCGTGGGCTGTGCAGCGCTGAGCTGCCGTCTATTTAGAGGGAATCCCCGTCGTAGGGATTCCCCCATGATGCCGACGAACGGGTGCCCACTCCGCATTCTTTTCGTGCTGAGCGGGAGCCCACCCCGCGTTGGGAATTGTTAGTGAGTGCCCACCCCACGTTTTGAGTTATTTGGCGGGTGCCCAACCCGCTTATGAGTGATTTTACCTTGGAGAGCGGGTGCCCACCCCGCTCTCCTGCTATTTTGAACAGCGGGTGCCCACCCCGCATCGCGGCCGAAAAGCAGAAGCCGCCGAAAGAAGCTGCCGGGCCGCTGCTGAGCGCGACCCGGAAGACAGGCACCGTTGCCTGGTTGTGAGCGGGCCAACCGGAAGCCGGAAGTCCGGAGCCTCGCGGGCTCCACATCGAAGTCCCGGGTCCCAGGAGGGGGCCCGGGTGAAGCGAGGAGAGGCCCGGATCGTTGGCGGGCTCCCATGTCTGGAGAGAGCCCCGCATGCTGAGAGAGGAGACCGGGGGAAGTGGTGCCGGTCCCGCAGCGAGAGAAGAGCACCCGAAGAGAGGAGTCCGGAGCAGAGAGTCCGGTGAGTGGAGCTGGTGGGGAGGGGGTGTGTGTCGCGGCACGCTATCGGTGCCTGCCCCCGCAGTTGCTCCCCCGAGGCACAGAGGTGCCAGAGCCTCTTTGAGTATTCACAGCGGTACCGTCATGGCGGACCGCTGCAACGATGGGGCCAATTTTAGTTAGAGAGCCCCAGTGGGGCCCCAAGGGCACAGTCGTGCCAGGGCCCATTTACTTTGTCCACAGCTGCCCTGCCTGACAGAGGGCAGCTGCAACATTTGGCGCATTGTTCTGTAGAGAGCCCCAGAGCAGGGCCTCTCTGGTTATTTCCCAGTTGCGCCGCCGTAACGGGCAACTGCAACGTTTGGCGCACATTTGTTCTATAGAGTCCCAGTCGGGCTCTCGGCACAGTCAGTGCCAGTGCCTAATTTTTCTCATCACAGCTGCACGGCAATTAGCATCAGCTGCAATGTTTAGGCCATCAGTTCTTTTGGGGGCATTGTTGAATGAGACAGGAGTGGTGAGATACACTCCTCTGCCCAGCGCAATTGCGCATTTATGGATTCTGCTGCATTGGCAGCCGCCCTGACATTATGGACATAGGGGATTTGAGCCCTCTGAGAAGGCCAGTTGGCCCGGGGGACTGTGAGGTTGATAGGGCGCCAGGCCCTAATGTGATTTATGTGGTGCTAGGAAATGTGATTTATGCACTGTAATTTATGCCTCTAGTATTTATGTTTAGGAGGTTATTCCCTAATATGAGATTTATGCTTATGAGGTTACTGCATAATGTGTTTATGCTTAGGAGGTTACTGCATAATGTATTTATGCTGGTGAGGTTATGGTCTAATGCGTTTAGGCTTATGAGGTTATGGCATAATGTGTTTATGCTTATGAGATTACTGCATAATGTATTTATGCTGGTGAGGTTATGGTCTAATATGTTTAGGCTTATGAGGTTGGAGTATAACGTATTTTGCGCCTGATGTGATACTGTGCATAATATGGTTTATGTTGCAGGATAATGCTGATTACAGTGTTTGCCAGTAATTACTGGTTGTGTTCTACGTTTGTTATATGTTCTACATTTACTATCTTTACTAAGTGATGGTTCTGACAGTTGCCCAATTGGCCCTGTCAGGTGTATATAATCCCCTGTAAATACTGCCTAGTGCCAGTTGGCACAGTGTATATTGTGTGATTACTATTCTAATGTGTTTATGACAATACAAAGGCTATTTTTGATATAACCTTGTGTGGAGTTCCTTTTGTGGTGTGCCTAGTGTGTTGTTGCTGTGTGTGGGTTGCGCAAACACTTTACACATTGCCTCCGGGATAAGCCTGACTGCTCGTGCCAAGCTACCAAGGGGGTGAGCAGGGGTTATCTTCGGCGTGTAACTCCCTGCCCTGACTAGAGTGGTGTTCTCTGCCTTGCTTTGGCGCAAGCCTTAGCCAACCAGAGATCCCATTTCTAACAGTGTGTATGTGTGAGCATGTGTGTGAGTGAAAGGGTGGGAGTGAAAATGAGTGAGATAAAGTGCCAGTGAGTGTGAGTGATTCAGAGTGAGAATGAGAGTATAAAAGTAAAAGTGATTGCAAGTGAGACAATGGGTGATTGCGAAAGAATGAGTGAGAGGAAGTGTGGTTGAGAATGAGTGAGAATTAGTGACAGTGAAAGAGAGTATCTGTAAGTGAGAATGAGTTAGTCATTGTGAATTAGGATAAGTGAGAATGAGTGAGTGCAAGTGATTGAGTAAATCTGAGTGAGTGAGTGTAAGAATGAATGTTAGTGAAAGTGGGTGTAAATGAATGAGTGATGATGGGCGAGTCAGTTTGAGTGAAAATTATGGATTAAGAATAGGAGTGAGTGCGTCCAGTAGCGGCAAAACTTCTGGGGTGGCTACCAGAAATGAGACTTGGGCTCTTTCTGCTTTAATGTCCCCAGTGCCACTCTGGGGGGTCAGCCAAGTAACCCTTGGAGTCTCTGCTTCAGACTGGGACCGGGAATCAGCTTTTCCCCAAGCCAGGCACGCAGAAAAAGGTCCAAATTCCGCTAACCTAGAGTGCAGCAGGTGCAGGTGCTCCAACTTCCCAGCCTCTCTTTGTGCACTTCCAACGGATGCAAAGTGGTCTTCTTTTCGTCTTCTTTCCAAGTCCAGTGAGTTCTGAGGGCAGAGTGCCAGGGGTGCCCTACTTATCCCAGGAAAGTGTCCCGAGGGATCACACGGTCACTAGTTAATGGGCTACTGGGTCCCCTCCTCTCTAGTGACGAAGTTCCTGTGATGCGTGGCATCTGGCTATCCCAGAGTGCACCATTCTTGCCCCCTTCAAGATGGCACGACCCTTCCTCAGTCGTCAGAAGCAGGGTAGCCCACACTAGAGGTGTGGCTACCAGTGGGCTGCACGCCCATGGGAAAACCAGTTTGAACACAGGTTTCTCTCCCTTAACTCTGTCTCCTAATTGTCTGCAGGAACAAAAGGCATCCTGCTCAGGGATGTTGTCACCAGCGGCCCTTCAAAGGCAGCTTCACCTTTAAAGCCTGCCTTTTGGTCTAATACCCTGAGTGGCCATCCTGGGAGAGGAGGTGGCACTTCACTTTGCGGCCAATGCTTTTGTTCTTGGGCCTGGGAGTCGTTCACACGTCTCCCCAGTTGGTCAGAAACCCGTCTATGTGTCCATGCCTTTGTGAGGTCATTGTACTAGCTGGAGTGCAGAGTAGCAACTTTCTAAAAGCTGCTAAACTTTAATAGTGACTTTAAATCTGGCATGGGCATCAGGTCGGATTTAATGTCCCAAATTAATTTGATACCTTACTTGACCCTGTTCAGGAGTTAGACGGATTGGGGTGCCAACCGTTTAACCCTGAGGTAGCCAATGGGGCTCCTAACCTTTCCACATCAAAACGACAATTTAGAAGTGTTTCTGCTAAGACATATTAAAAATTATACATCTTACTTAAGTGTATATAGCTCCCTGCCATAGGGCTTCATAGGCTTTCCTTAGGGGAGACTTACATATATCCTTAAGGGAAGGGGTGGATTTGCCAATAGGTGTAATGGCAAAGTCGAACTAGCAGTGTCACACACTGCCCTTTCAGTCTGCAGTGGCAGGCTGGGATCTATTTTGTCTCTGTCACATGCAGGGTGGCACAGACAGTGCTGCAGCCTTGGGTGAACACTCTGCCTTACTTGCCGTTGGTATCGTGGGTACCATATTCTAGCCACTTATAAGTAAGTCAGTCCTTGCCAATTCGGTGTATCCAATTAAACATACCTTTTGTAATGGGTCAGAACACTGACACTGAGGTCTGAACAGCAGGCCTCAGTGCACTTTCAAAGTTGAAAAACCAGCAGGTAATAGTAAATGGGGCAAAAAGTAGGGGGGTCCTTACAAAAGCCTGTTTACTTACAATTGTGCAAGCAAGGAACATATGATTGTCGTTGGCATTCATCTCACTACATCTTTTACTACTCAAAGCTGGATAATCTTCAAATTTGCTAATTTTCTTCGGAGTCATAAAAATTCTGTGAAGAGTATGAAAATGATTCTTCTTTAAGGTAGCGGGTCTGACAGTGGAATAAAGAATATTTAAAGATACTTGCAATAAATCCAGTTGTGCAGTTGGTGGCAAGTATCCTTCCCATGATTGCAACAGGGTCTTCACCTTCTTTTCATCTACCTTTATTAACTCCCAATACCTTATAGATACTTCTTTCTTTAGAGGTGCCAGTTCTTGTATTCGCTCCACGAACTCCCATTCTTCAACAATTGAACCATGCCACCATGATGTTAACTGGAGAAACTTAAACCTAGAAATAAAGCTATATGTGACCTCAACCAATTCCTCCCATGATTTTATTTGCGACTCATTTTGCAACTGACCCCAATATACCAGGCCCTACTCTCTTAATGGGAGGCTCAGTTTATCTTCTAAGAATAGTGGTGTAGCAGGGGAAGCCCAGATAGGTGCATATGTTGCATAATAGTCAATCCCCAAAAGTTACCTCATTTTATACCAAAGTTCTAAAGCTGTTCGGAGAACTTTATGCCTTACTTTTTAAAAATATCTTGGATCTCGAACTTGCACAGGAAACCGTATGGATCTACAGTATCCAATAAGGCTGAAAACAATCTTCCTCCGGGTCTGGATAGCAACATTCTGCAATTTGTATATTGGAATGCAAAATAGTACATCCACACATCGGGGGGGCCAAGCCTCCTTTCTCAAACTTTCTTCTAAGCTTCTTCCAACAAAGCCTACTACCCTTATTTGCCCATATCAAACTGCCCAACATGCTCTGGATCTTTGTTATGATGGCTTTCGAAAAAGACAAGGATATGTAATCAAACAAATATGTCAGCTTTGGTAGAATAACCATTTTAATCAAATTAGTATGCTCATATATTGTCAATGGACGGTTCATCCATCTACTAAGCAGATCTTTTATTTCTCTCATCACCCGTTTAAGATTAACGTCTGCCAGATCCTCAAGTTTATCTGTAACTGTTATGCCCAAATACCTAATGGTGGATTGCTTTTTGCCTCTGTAATTCAGCAAATTCCAACTCATAACCTTATTTATAACATACCCTGAAAAGGCTCCAAATGACTCCGTGATCTCCTCCATCCAAACCACTCTTACTTCGGGGTTCCTAGTATATAACACAATATCGTCTGCTTATAAAGCCATTTTATTTTCAAGGTTTTTTGGACTGGAATGGTATTATCCCTTTCTCCTTCATGAAGGCTTGTGCCAGTGGTTCGCTATATAAACCAACAAGAATCGGTGAAAGTGGGTATCCCCCGTGTCCTTCTAGAAATGTTAAATTTGTGGGAAAAGGCCTGAACAACACGGGCCGAGCCACATGTGCCGTTCCCACACAAGCGCAACTACGCTTGCCTTAACCACGCATATGCCTTAACCATGCATATGCATGGTTAAGGCATATGCTCGGTCTAGATGCTGAGATGGCGGGCCCAGGAACAGGAAGGATCGGGCGAGAACGCAGTGAGGTAAGTGGGGCTGGGGCCAGGTTTTGGGGGGCTGGGGGTCGTTTTTAAGGGTTGGGGTAGTTTTTAGGGCTCAGGGTTAGGGGGTTGGGGTTCGGGTTGTTTTCAGGGCTGGGGGTTGTTTTTAGGGCTTGGGGGTCGGGGTAGTTTTTAGGGCTCAGGGGGGTCGGAGAAGTTTTTAGGGCTCGGGGGTCAGGTTAGTTTTTAGGGCTCGGTGGTCCGGGTAGTTTGTTCGGGTCCGGGTAGTTTGTTCGGGCTAAGGGCAGGTGGCATAGGGTGGGATCTTTACCACACATCCCCATACCAATCATGACTTTACCACGAAAATGCGTGGTAAAGGCATGCGTGGGAAAGGAATGAGTGATTCAGACGCATTCGTAGTTCGGGCTCTGTGGTAGAGGCACGTGTAGTTTAGCCATGCGTGCCTCTGTCATACAACCTAAATTTGCTAGTTAAATTCCCGGTAACCGGGATCCTAGCTGGTGGTGCTCTATACAGACTTTTGATCCTTTCTACAAAGGGTAGGGGTAGCCCAACTGACTCCAAAACCTCATATAAATAGGCCCAGCATACCCTGTTGAAAGCTTTTGCAGCGTCAATTGTAATTATTGCTAATGGGTCTCCTCATGCAACCGCTATATCAATTGTAGATATCAACAAGTGTGTGGGATCATGCATTTGCCTGCCCGGAAGAAAGCCTTTCTGATCTAGATGGATCACTTTCCCTACTACCTTTGCTAGTCTTCTAGCGATTATCCCAGAATACATTTTGTAATCATAATTGAGCAATGATGTAGGGCGATATGATTCTGCACTTTTTGGGTCCTTATTAGATTTTTAATAAAGGTGATCGTTGCCTCATTCCAACTAGTGGGTATTTCTGCTTCATTCTTATATATTAAATTAAACAATTCTGCCCATACTTGGATTATTACTTCTTCCAAAGATTTATAACATTTTGCTAGCAGTGCATCAGGGTCAGCTGTTTTCCTATTTCTTTTTTTATTAAGTTGCTCAAGGACTTCTCCTGCAGTTATTTCCCCCATTAAAAACTCTCCATCTTCCTCTTCTAGAACTGATAGACTAATTTATCTCTTGACCATTTCCTCCAAATAGGCAGGTCTGGCTTGGTTTTCTCTGTGTATAACAGGTTAAATACCTTCAAAAAGCTTGCCACAATTTCTGATGGGTCTTCCAAAGTATTACCTGCTTCATCGGTTATTAACTTGCCTATGTGGTTCTTCGCCCTGTTCACTCTTGCTTTTCACGCTAACAAACAACCACTCTTTTCCCTGTACAACATGCTAGTTGGGATACCTCCCACCTTGCTCTTGCCTTGCCCTTCACTAGCTCCTTAAAAGTCTCTAGTTTTTCATTTAGTTTGCTGTGCTTACTCTGCTCTCCCTCCAGTGAGTTGGTCTCTGGTATCACCTTCTCTAACTCAGCAATCTCCCTTTCCTTTTCCCTAACTTTCTCCTGGAATTCCCTGGAATTGATAGAACTCATTTTACGGAGGATCCCATGCATATACCTTAAAGGCCTCCCACTCCACCACAGGGGAAGAGGTCCAAACAATGATCTCAAAACACCTCTTACTCTGCTCTCTAAGTTCTTGTAGTACTATATGGTCAGTTAAGAGTTTTCTGTCCACTGCCCACCTACTCTCCGAAAACTCTTCTGGCAACTGCAATATAAACAGGATGGTCAAATGCTCAGAACAATGAGCAGGGATGTGAGTGACCTCCTTTACTTTAGTTCTGAAGATGTTATTAACAAGAAACAGATTTATTCTAGAATAACTCTGGTACTTTTTACTGTAAAAAGTGTAGCCCCTACTTAAAGCTGCTTATGTTTGCCATATGTCAAACAAACCATAATCCTGCATTAAGCATGTTAACGCTTTGGTGACCTTAACAAAGCTCGCCCCCCTCCTTGTAGAAGAACTAGCTAGGCTTACGTCTAGGAAGGCTTTAAAGCCGCCACCTATAACTATACCTGAGGCTGTGAATTCTGACAGATTCAAACGAAGGGTATCAAGGGGCTCTGCATCATTACAATTTGGGTCATGAAACCCAGCACATATAAATATGGTCCTACCACATCTGAACTTCCCAAATACCCAGCTGCCTGCTGTACCTGCCCTATATTCTAGAAGATCTATCTCAGAATATTTTTTTTAACTAAAAGCGCCACACTTCTAGAATTATTCAATTGATCACTGCATGCCACGTGTTGTACTCAGCTCTGTTTCCCAAACAAACTCTTGCTTTCTATTAAAATCATATGAGTCTCTTGTAATATCACTACCTGTGCCTCATTATCCAGGAGATATTGAAATATTAACCACTGTTTATATTTAGTACGCAATCCATAAATATTCCAGGTTAATATTCTAGCCTGTTTCATCTAGTTTCGCTTTCACGTAATGAGAGCATACTTAAAAGAAAAAAAAAATAGGCTTGAGCTAAGTGTATAATGATGGGTATTACCTAGGGCTATAGACCGCCTACCTATTGTTGCCATGCTGGTAGAGAAGATTTTTTTTTATTTTTTCCCCATTTTCACCCCACCCCATGCTCCCCTACCCCTCTTCGCAGTGCACCCTACCACCCAACTTCCAGGTGAACCCCCCCACAAACCAAAAGGCAGATATCTTATATGCCAATTTGAACCTTTGTGTGCCGGAGGACTAGCTAAATATGAGAGATTAAACCCTTAAAAGTGGACTCTGTCCCATGAACAAATTCAGGCATCTTACCATCATCCCAAGGGGTTCATACTCTTAATAAACTCATCAGCCTGTTCCACTCTCCTTATGCTGAATATTTAATTTCTCCACATTATCTTCAACATGGCCGGGAACCTTAACTAGACTCTATCTCCCAATTTCTGTATTTCATCCATTCTCTGACCTAATTGCCATTGATGAAGTTTTGTTGCTTTGTGTATATCTGATCTTATGCTATATGTATAGCTCCCTGCTGTTAGTGACCTAGTCTTGAGTGCCAGCCCTAGCATCTGCTCCTTAACGGTATAAGATAGGAAGTTCAACAAGATTTTCCTAGGCTT
Source organism: Calotriton arnoldi (assembly GCA_963921515.1). Taxonomy (NCBI): domain Eukaryota; kingdom Metazoa; phylum Chordata; class Amphibia; order Caudata; family Salamandridae; genus Calotriton; species Calotriton arnoldi. The sequence continues at coordinate 1,070,467 of CAWUFW010004332.1, read as the reverse complement.
CTTCCATCCTGCCTTCAACCTAAAGGGGTCCCTGTGGACCCTTTGAATCTCTTTTTCCAAGTCAACTTCTGGTTTACCGCTCAGGACTCCCTCTCTAAGGAGCTTAATAAAGAAAACCTTTCTAATCAGAGCCTTCCGATCCTTCCGGGACAGTCAACATTTTGAAGTTGTTATGGCGTGAATGATTGTCCAGCCTTTCAAGATCATCTTGAAGGTTCTGATTTTGACGCTTCAGTGATAGTATCTCAGAGGAATTTTCTCTGAGTTCATTGTTCATTTTGCCCACCTTGAATTCTAAGGCCATAGTTCTTTTAGAAATGTCATCTAACTTGCCTTCCAGGGCTTGACATGCACTCTGGATGTCTCTTTGATTTGATTACGAAATCCCAAATCTCTTTTGAATTTCTACCTGCAAGTCCAGCAGTAAACTCTCAAGATTTACAGAGCCAGTGCTCATAGGGCCTTTATTTCCTCTGGGCAGTCTCTTTTCACACTCCCCGGTGTCTGCTACTGGCCCACACTTTTCTCTGCCAGATCTGTCAGTGTTGCATATCTATTCCGAATTTGCACTCCCTGGCCACCATTGATTATAAGTGCCACTTCGGAAACAACAGCACATGTGGTGCTTCATGTTTCAACTCTCTTCTCCTTCCCCCATGCCTCCCATCTTACCTCTTCCTCCCCTTAAGCTTCCCCCTCATTCTAGCTTGTTTTACCTAGTCCTCCCTCTTATTACTATGACACTCTGTCCTCTCTCCTTTATCCATGTTGTGAGAAGTTGGCCTGGTATATGCTGTTCACTAATTAAAGTGGACACCTTGCACCAGGGCAAATCGACTCTTATGGTAGATAGGTTTAAGACAACCTTTTAAAGAAAGCTATCCTAGTGGTAGCTGTGGAGAGCAGCCTTCAGGCTAAGTCTTGAAGGAATGTAAAGCAGCTTGTTTTACCATATAATCTCTTGAATCACCAAATGAAAAGACACCACACAGGTATATATATCAAATATATATGTATTTATTTCTAAATAACTCTCTACTAATCTCTTTATGAGATTAGAAGACAAACATATGCACAAATCAACGTTTCACAATAAGTTAAGCACAAAATATGGCTGGGGCCCTAGGGGCGTACCAGACCATATACTAAAAAGGGACTTAGCAACAACGACTTGCAGGGAGACAAGGCCTAGGGCCTTCAGAAGTGCTGGGGCCTCATGAAACCACCCAAGCAGGTAAGTAAAGGACCCACGGGGGACGCGTGCAGTGTGGATACACAGGCACGGATCGCCGTTAACTTCAATGGGGCAAGTCGCGGTTGGAAATTAAGAGTTCTAGGAGACTTCGGGAGAACCTACAAGCAAGTCACTTACAGGGTAAGTAGTTCTAGGGCCCCCACCCACAGGAGCACCGTAGTGCTGGAGTTACCTCACCCAGGGAAGCCGGGTGCATAGGTGTCCTTTGGTGTCGGGTCGCGGCGTCGTTTTCAATGGCGAACAAAGAAGACTTGCTGCTTGCGGGAGCTGAAGAAGTGTCCGGTGGAATCCAAGCCTGGATTCTGAAGAAGGATGACCTGAAAGCAGAGGGGACAGTGTTCAAAGTCACTTGGCAGTGACTCGGGGCAAGGAAGATGGATGCCCACCGTCGTCGGTTGATTCAGGTCGGTTGCGGGTGCCTTGACTCTTCAGCCACGAGGTCCAGGAGGCGTCGACGACGACCAGGAGCTGGATTCTGTGTGTCCCACGAAGTCTGCAGCTTACTGCGGTGTCGGCAACTCGATTGGAGCCAACAAGCCTTGGCAACAGCAAGTCTCGGGGAGATGAAGAAAAGTCGATGGCACAGACCAGCAAGGTCTGGGGGACTCACCCAGCGAGGGTAAGTCAGGGCAGGCCTGGAGCAACCAGGGGAGCCCTTTGGTTTCTTTAAGAAATTTTCTGGGGACCCACGAGCCGGCTGGCAAGGGATCGCGAAGACACCTTGGGCGGAATCACTCAACAGGGACCCATGGTCACTCGGGACGGTGTAGGCCTCTGATCTTCGGAGGGATTCCTGCTAGAGGTCGGGACCACACGTGGTCCAAAGCACAAGTTCGTGGAACGTTGTGAAGGGGTTGCACTCGACAATAGTGCACGGTACCCAGGGGTCGCGGTTCCTCATCACTCGTGGGGTCCACTTGCCTCAGCTTCGCTGGGGACTCACGATGGCCTTGGAGAAATCAGGAAATCCACTTCTTGGGCTGCAGGGACTTCGGACTCCGGCGGGAGCGGCGTAGTTTGCGACCGTCGTTGTCGCTTTTGGTGCCTGCCAAGCAGGGAGTCACTCCTTGACTCCAAGGGAGATTCTTCTGTCTTCCAAAGGTAGTGGAACGTCGAAGGGCCAGGATTCTTCTGTAGAGCGTCGTCCAGGGTTATCTGCCTTGCAATGGCAAGGTTCCCCCTCTTATACTGAAAAGAGGGGATGGACTAGCTCTATGACCCCACCTATGGGAGGGTCAAGGGGAGGTGGCTACACCCACTTCCCTTTGTCCAGTTTCGCGCCAGAGCAGGGGCAGGTAGCCCCTGAGCTGGTTTGAACTGGCATATGCACAGAGGAGCCTTCTGCTCCCCCAGTGCAGGACTTCAAAGCACTCTAAGAGTGCACCCACCCAGCCCCAATACACTAAACCCTGTCTGGGAGGTGGTTACACCTCCCTGTGACAGGATGCCTATTGTTGGGCTTCCTCCACTGCGAGTTTCGGTCATCAGCAGGAGGGCAGCCCAGTGTCTGTGACTGGTGGCATCCATTTTGTGATGCCAGGGCTCTTTAGGATTCTACCGCGTTTCCACAGCAGGTACATGTCTTATCCCTCTAGAAGGGTGGAATGCTACCCCCGCCGCCAAGATTGGCGGGGGTAGTATTCCAAGATGTTTGACACCAAACACGACATGTTTTGATGCAGCCATCCCAAAGTTAGCATTTACCGCGAGGATATAATGCACTTAATAGTATATGGTTTAACCGCATCCACAAACAGCACCAGAGAATAGACTCTGAGAGCTGCAGAGGGGCCCTGCTCAGGCAGAGGCACCCCCTCACATAGAAGCCAAGCACCCTGCCCTCAGGATTGATAGGGCCTGCCTTAGGGGTGACTGATAGGTTTATATGTGTGTGCAGGAGAGATATAGGAAACCTATATCTCAGTGAGGGGTGCTAGCACCACCTCACCCAGGCTGCAGTAGCAGGCCTGTGGTGTCAGATTTAGACTGCTTCCCAGGGGTGGCATAATACATGCTGCAGCCCCTGGTAGGCCTGTGAAGTACCTATGCCCTTGGCACCTAAGGTACCATATACTAGGGACTCATAAGGCACCACAGTATCCAATCACTAGTGCACCTAGAGTGCACTCCATGTCGTTTAGAGAGAGCAGATAGACTGGGGCCCTGAATAGCAGGGTCCCAGTCCAACTAAGTCATAAACCAGCAAAACACCAGGAAAAAAGTGGGGCAACCATATAGTCAGATTCCACCTTCCTACATAACCCCCCAAACGAAAGGAGATAAGGCTAACCTTGACCAGTTGAGCCTTTATTGATTAAGTGGCCATATAAGGAAGCACCTGCACTAGCATGGTTGCCCCCTGTCTTATGGTCCCCTAAGCAATCCCCCACCCTAAGGGTATGAGAGGGTCTCCACCATGGGGAATCACTACCTCTGGTGTGCTTTGGTAAAGTACAAGGCTGGTGGGGTGTCTGAGTAGGGAAGTGAGGCCCTAGGAAGGTTGGCCTCAGCTTCCTCAGATCACTGGTCACCATGTATGCCTGTCTTTCCATGACTGAGTTGCACTTTGCTCTAAGGGTCAACCTTTGGCTGCCTACAGCTGGGGGTTGGGTCCCTTTGGGTGGAACACTGGAGGGACATGGCATGTTTGGAACCTTTTGGTTCCAGGTTTGCCCTTGCCTAACAGAGTCCTTCTGGGGGTGGTCCCTACATAAAGGTATGGGGGATCCCTCAGTGTGTAGAGGAGTTTTCACCTGGCTAGGGCTACTAGCCTGGGTGCCCCTAATCTGCTGATGGGGGGGTTCCTCTGGACAGGGGGCCCTGGGGGGTCCACTGACCTCCCTGACCTCTGCAGCCCTGGGCTGACTGAGGCAGGGTAGAGAGGGGCAGTTTACCTGCTCCAGACTGGGTACCACCTTGGAAGGGTCCTCTGCCATCAGGGGTGGGGCCAGGCCCTGCCTGACTACCTCTGTGGCAGTTCCTTCACTAGGGGAGGGTCAGTTCCCTGAGGAGGCTGACCCTTACCTACTGTCTGGAGGGAAGAAGACTTTTCTTCAACCCTTGTGCTCTCTTCTGGGGGAGAGTGGGCCATTCTTCCAGGCTCCATCTCTCCAAAATCTTGGGCTGGGGCTGTGGCCATCACAGCCCCACTAACCTTTACAGGGACACCCAACATCCTCAGATGGGTTTGGTGTTCAATTTCAGCCCAGGCTGAAATTTCCAGATCATTGCCCATCAGGCAATCTACAGGTAAGGTTGGGGACACTGCCACTCTTTTTGGGCCTGTGACCCCCTCCCAGCTGAGATTGACTATGGCCATGGGGTGCTCTGTTCTGACACCATCAATGTTGGTCACCTGGTATTTAAACTCAGGTAAAAGCTGGTGAGGGGGACTAGTTTCCCTGCCACCATGGTGACACTAGCCCCTGTGTCCCTAAATGCCACAGCTTTCTGACCATTAATCATTGGCTCCTGTCTGTACCTGCCCATTGCTGTGGGACCCATGGTAAAGGTGGCAAATCCTACACCACCATTAGAGTCAGTGGAGTCTGTTGAGGGGTCCCTGTCTAAACCAGGGCCCACCTCTGTTCCTGTTGCAAAAGCACCTAACTTTTTGGGTGCACCACTCCCAACTGGAGGATTACTACTGGTAGTACCAGGAGGGGTGGTAGTAGTTGTTGGAGGAACATTTTCTTTATTGCCAATCCTGGGGCAACTGGGATCAGATTTCCAGTGCCCAGGCTTTTTTCATACATGGCAATATGGTTTCTTTTCAGGAGAGGAAGGAGTTTGGGACCCACCCCCAGAAGAGGACTTTTGGGGCCCTGTAGTGGACTTATCCTTGGATTTATCCCCACCTTTCTCTTGGGACTTAGTAGAATCTTTCTCTGGTCACCACCCTCATTTTTAGTTTTTACTCTGGTTCTGACCCATTTATCTGCCTTCTTTCCCAATTCTTGGGGAGAGGTCAGATCAGAGTCCACCAGATACTGGTGCAAAAGCTGGTTTTGACAATTATTAAGGATCTGCTCCCTCATAATCAGATTGTACAATCCTAAAAAGTCATGCACTTTGTTGCCATGTATCCAACCTTCCAGAGCCTTAGTAGCACAATCTACAAAATCAACCCAGTCTTGAGTCTGAGCTTTTGGGTGTCTCTGAACTTCAACCTATACTGTTCAGTGGTTAGGCCAAACCCATCTATCAGAGCACTCTTCAAGACTGTGTAATTGTCAGCATCCTCTTCTCTTACAGTGAGGAGCTTGTCTCTACCTTTGTCTGCAAAGGAGAGCCACAAGATTGCTGCCCACTGCTTCTGAGGGACCCTCTGAACTTTACAGGCCCTTTCCAGTGCAGTTATCCATTTGTGGATGTCATCCCCACTCTGGTAGGGAGGGACAATCTTGTTTAGGTTTCTATGGTCATAAGACCTTTCCCTATCTTTAGGGATATTGCTGCCACCATGGGACTCTAGTCCCAACTTTTCTCTCTTTGTAGAGATCTAGGGACTCCCTGTCTATAGCCAGTTGCTGTTTTCTGAGTTCAAGCTAAGCTTCCTCATATTGAATCAGCCTCTTTCTTCTCTCATGAGAGGATTCCCTCCTATGAGATGAGACAGAGGTCCCTATTGAGGTGCCAGAGTGGTTAGACTCCTGAGAAGGAGATCTAGACTTTCTGGGCACACTCATAATCCTTCCTGGGGGACAAAGTGGGTATCATTCTGATCTTCCTCTTCATCGTCCACAGGAGGGATTGGGTTATCCAGGTCAGGGTCATTGTCACCCTCCTGGCCAGTTTCAGAGGGGGGGCTGGGGGTATTGCTACCCCTGGCCCCATCCTCATCTTCTGCCCCACCCTCTGCTCCTACCCCTTCAGTCCCTAAGGGCCTGCTGAGATCATAAGCCTCCAACATCTCTCTAAGATGTTGGGTGGTGGGACTTTGTCCTGTCTTCAATTTCCTCAAGTTACATAATGCTTTCAATTCCAAGAATGGGAGTGTATCATACTTGGGGGGGAGAAGCCCATGGGCTTCTGGCAAGGACTCACTGGGTCCTGGCTTTGAAGACATCACTAGTGAGGTGTGGTGTATGCACTACCTACTCTAGTGTGGCCTACTAAACTCTCTTGAGTTGTAGAAAGGGTGTGCTATCCCTTAACACACAACTCTAAGTTCAGTAGAACTTACTGTATTCTAAGCTTAAATTATATGTACCTTAGGTACCTTTAGTGGTTTTCAGTTGATCAATTCAATTGAGATTATCTGGTAAAACAATAGCAAGCTGGAATCCCACACGCTGCACACCAATGTGAGAAGTTGGCCTGGCATATGCTGTCCACTAATTATAGTGGGCACCTTGCACCAGTCCAAACAACCCCTTATTGGAGATAGGTTAAAGACAACCTTATTGAAAGCTATCCTAGTGGTAGCTATGGAGAGCAGCCTTCAGGCTAAGTCTTGAAGGAATGTAAAGCAGCTTGTTTTACCAGTCTATAATCTCTTGAGTGACCAAATGAAAGAGCACCACACCAGGTATATATTCAAAATATATGTATTTATTGCTAAACACACCCCTCTAGTCTCTTTATGAGGCTAGAGTTCGAAGTACACAAGTTATAAGTTATTTAAACACAGTAATAGCACAAATACACGTTTGGGCCCTAGGGGCGTACCAAACCATATACCAATAAAGTGGTATAAGAACCACGACTGAACTAGACACTAGGCCTAGAGCCTCTAGAAGTGCTTGGACCACAAGGAACCACCCAAGGTAGTGACACAGGGGACCCACGGGGGACGCGTGCAGTGTAAATACACAACCGCGATACGCCATTAACTTCTATGGAGAAAGTCGCGATCAGGAAATTAAAGAAAAGGGACACTTAAAGGAGGACTTGGAGCAAACCCTTTGAGAACTAGGTCGTTCTAGAGTCTCTACCCACGGGAGCACCGGAGTACTCGTGTTACCTCACCCAGGGAAGCCGGGTGCATAGGTGCCTTTCGGGGTCGGGTTTCGTCGTCGATTTGAATGGCGATCTGCTGCAAAGTGCTGCTGGCGACCAAGTGGAAAGTGTCCGGGTGGATCCAAGAGTGGATCGGAGATCTGAAGAACCTGAAAGCAGAGGGGACAGAGTCTGGGTCACTAGCCAGTGACCAGGAAGGCGATGGACAGATGCCCACCGATGTCGAGTGCTTCAGGTGCGTTGACGGTCGTCTTGACTCTTCAGCCATGAGGTCCAGGAGGCGTTGTCGGTGACCAGGAGCAGGATTCGGGCTGGTACATGATGTTTGTCGAGTGCTGAGGTGTCGGCGACCGGATTGGACCCAACAAGCCTTGGCAACGGCAAGTCTCGGTGAAGATGAAGATCATCGATGGTGCAGACCAGCAAGGTCTGAGGAACTCACCCAGCAAGGGTAAGTGAGGGCAAGCCTGGAGAAACCAGGGAGCCCAAGAAGAAAAGGATTGGCCTTTGTGAAGGGCTACTAGCCAACAGGCTAGCGACCGCAAAGGAGCCTCGAGACGTCGCACGTGGATCTGGCTCACAGGACACTCGTGGAGTGGAGGCCAGTGATCTTCGGTGCAGTTGGTGCTGGAGGCTAGGGCTACTCGGAGCCCAAAGCACGACTTTGTGGGAGACCCAGAAGAGGATGCACTAGCAAATACGTGCGGTGTCCAGGGGTCACGGTTCCAAGTTACCCACGACAGCTACGGGCCTCAGCTTTGCTGGGGACTCAGGGCAGCCTCGGGGAAGTCTGGAAATCCACCTCTGGTGATGCAAAGACTTCGGCGTCCGACGGGAGCTTAGGCGATGCAGACCGGACAATTGCTTCTTTGGTGCCTGCCAAGCAGGGGAGTCACTCCTTGACCCCAAGGGAGATTCTTCTGTCCTCTAGTCTTGAGTAGAGCGTCGAAGGTCCAGGATTCTGTTTCAGAGTTTCGTCCAGGGATAATCTAAAGTCCTAAGGACTGGGTTCCTATACTTATACCAAGTTTAGGGGTTGGACTACTCTGTGGCCCCACCTATGGGTGGGTCAGGGCAGAGGGGTGGCTACACCCCTTTCCCTTTGTCCAGTTCGCGCCAAAGCAGGGGCTGCAAGCCCTGATCCAGTTTGAACTGGGGTATGCACAGGGACACCAAGTGTGCCCCCAGTGCAGGACTTCAAAGCACCCGAAAGTGCTCCCGCCCAGCCCCAATACACATTATCCTGTCTGGGGAGGTGGTCACACCTCCCTGGGACAGGGAACCTATTGTCCAGGCCTCCCCTGCCGGAGTTTCGTCCAGCAGCAGGAGGCCAGACTCGTGTCTGTGGCAGCAGCATCCATTTTGTGATGCCAGGGCTTTAGAAAGAAGTTACCGGCCAGGCCAGGGTTAACATGTCTCTCCTCTAGAAGGGTGGAATGCTACCCCCGCCGCCATAATTGGCGGGGGGTAGTATTCCAAGATGTTTGACACCAAACACGACATGTTTAGGTGCAGCCATTCCAAAGTTAGCATTTAACGCGAGGTTATAATGCGCTTAAGAGTATATGGTCAGGCTGCACTACAAACAGCATCAGAGAAGGGTCTCCGAACGCTGCAGAGGGGCCCTGCTCATGCAGGGGCACCCTCTCACATAGGAACCACGCACTCTGCCTTCAGGATTGATAAGGCCTGCCATAGGAGTGACTTATAGGTTTATATGTGTGTATGTATTTAGTGATATAGGTAACCTATATCACAGTAAGGGGTGCATGCACCACCTTACCCAGGCTGCAGTAGCAGACCTGTGGTGTCAGTTTGGATGGCCTTCCAGGGGTGGCATAATACATGCTGCAGCCCCTGGTAGGCCTCTGAGGTACCTATGCCCTTGGTACATAGTATACCATATACTAGGGACTTATAAGGGCACTCCAGATTCCAATCAGAGATGTGCCTAAGGCACATGGAAACCATTTTACAGAGAAAGCAGATAGACTGGGGCCCTGAATAGCAGGATCCCAGTCCAACTAAGTCATAAACCAGCAAAACACCATAAAAAAAGTGGGGGCAACCATATAGTCAGATTCCACCTTCCTACAGTGGGGTGACGCTCCTCCGCCATAGCGGAAGAGCTGCCCCTGAATTCTTCAACCCTCCATTTTCTGCCATTTCTCTCCACTATCAGTTTTCTTACCTGTCTCGACTCTTACTATTATGAACATGTCGCATTCTGCCCTCACTTCTATATATTACATCCTACTTTCAGTTTTCTGTGTTTCACCTCTATTTCCTCTTAGGGACACTCTCCAGTTCTCCATTCTGTGTTTCCTTAAGTCACTGTCTGGACACTCCTCACTGTGGTAACCCCTTCCCTTATGAACATCTCACACTCTTTTGTTTTCTTGCTGTCTCTGGTTTCTTCTTTTTTTGTAGTGTTTGACCTCTCTTTGCCATGTTTACCCTTATTACTTTTTGTCATGTTTCAGTGATTGGTGACCTCCAAAGGGTCAGAGTCTCTTGGCACAAACTAGAAATTGGGCTGTTACTCTGGAACATGTGCTGGAAAATGCACGGTTTGCCCATTTTCAAAAAAAGTTTTCCCTGAGCCCTCCAGGTGGAAGGGGGAGGCAGGGTAAGCTGGGTATGCTCGTTCAGTATACTCATGTTCATACTTAATATGGGGTACATTCCGTGCCCCACCACTTTCAAAGTTCACCAATGGCCGTTGCTGAGGGCACCCTCCTGCTCTAACCTCATGTAACCAACACAAAGAGGGCCGCTGCAAGGAGGTAATGAGGAGGCCACGGGAGCTGCAGTAGGCTGGCTTGTTTTGATTCTGCTCAGCGCAGCCCCGGCGTGATCCGAGTGCAAGAGCATCTCAGTCAGCGGCAGACGCTCCATTAGGGCAGAGGAGCGCCGCCCCCCTGCCACCACCAGTACATAAAATGATAATAAAACGGGTTTTAAACCCGTTTTATTATCGTTTTATTTTAATCCCCTGGACCCGCCCCCAGGACTTTTATGAGTCTTGGGGGCGGGTCCAGGGGATGACACTGCTGGTGGGGGAGAGTGGGTACTCCCTTCACTGCGCATGAGGTGTTTGGTCTCAAGCCGGCCAAACCCTCATGCGCAATGAAGCTCTCTCCAGCCCCAGCTGTGTTGCTGGGGCTGGAGAGAACAGGCACAGGCTCCCAGTCTGCCTGGGAGCGCAAGTTGCTGGTGCTCAGGCCTATCCTGAAGCTGCTCTCAAGTGAAAGCAGCTTCAGGAACAGGCTGCTGGGCAGGCTGGGAGTCTGCGCCCAGCCCAAGAGCCAGAAGCAGGAAGAGCCGTTCGCGGGAGCGGGCGGCAGCAGTGTTAAGGTACGTTTATTTATTTTATTTGTACCCAATTTCACCCCACCTCCCTCCTCCTTCCTCCCCACCTTCCTCCTCCAGCCCAGCCCGCCCCCCCCCCATTTTGGCAGCGAACTGGCCGCTACTGGTCTCACTGACACTACAGCAGCCGCTGGCAAACTCCAATATGGCACGACATGGAAATGCTGCATCCACCGGCCAAGGGCTTTTTCCCCTGGTTCACACCATCAACAGCATGTAGCAGTTTATACTGGTAAGTCAGCTCTCCTCCAGCTACTTCGGTCCACGACTGCTCATTCATGCTTCGCCATGTTCCCCCAACTTTTCAGATGATGGTTGTCTGCCATATTTGGTACTGTTTCGGTTAACACCTAGGGAAACCTAACAACCTCATTGCATGGTTTTCCCCACTTTTTGTTATCTAGAATGATGTAAACATCATCTTTTGGGCAGTAGCGGCCGGCATGACTCACAGGGGGGGTGGGCGCAGGGTGGGGGGTTGTGCACAGGGGGGGGGTGCGGGCGAGGGGTCGCACTGGGAGGGTGGGGTTCAATAATAAATAAAAAATAAATAAAACCTACCTTTCTGCCGGCCCGGGTCCCGCGTCTTCACTGCTCCTGCACTCTAGCCTGCGGCAGGAACAGGAAGCAGGCAGCCTCCCTCCCCTCCCCATAGCCAATCACAACGCTCCAGTGGAATGTTGTGATTGGTCGGGACGCCACCCAGCCAGGGGATGTAGGGGCTGGCATCTTCTCCATGTAGGCTGCAATGCAGCCTGCATGGAGAAGTGCAGAGTGTGCATGACTGGTTTGGGCGGCCCGAGAGGGCCGACCAAACCAGTCATGCGTACTCAGGAGTGGGCAAACCACTCCTGCCCTGCCCGGGCATCTCCACCCACCCACCCACCCGCAATGCGGAAAAAAACATAACATGGTAATAACCAAAAGTTATTACCATTTTATGTTTTGGCTTTCTCGCACTGCGAGAAAGCAGTGGGGCAACACTCCTCCGTCCTAGTGGAAGAGCCGCCCCTGCTTTTGGGTAAAAATCAAAAATTTGCTCACATTTCTAAGATGGAAAACTCTAGAATTTGCAGATAAGGCAGAAATTCTACCACCCAGCATTCACATAAGTCTCCTGATAGAAATGATACCCCACAGGTGTGAATGGGCATACTACCTGCTTGAAAAATGTGCCAATGGAAGGGCAATGGAGTTACTTTGAACTAGATCGATTTTTTGGGAATATTTTGCACCCAGGGGAACCTATGAATGCTAAGCATTTGTGAAAACTAGAGACCTGGTTGAGTCCACTGTGGTGTGGTTTGTATGGATGAAACCACTTTTTCTCACCCAGAATCCCCCAAAAAACATCAAACTTGGATTGGTGAGCTAAACAGGAAGAGTCGGCTATGCAGCCCAGGGCTGACCGCAGAAATTTACTAAGATCCGGGGGAAATGGTGGGACTATTATGGGCTAGCAAAGTCCCCATTGGGAATGATGTCTTGATTTATTGTTTGATAACTGTGCTTTGGTGCGGGTGAGGGTGGAGACAGGAGCGAGATAGTGGAGCAGTAATTCTTCTTTTGAGGTATTTTGACTTTCAATCATCAAAACCAATAAAATTTGTTTCTAAAAAAACATCGAACTTGGGTTAAAAACCGAAGTTCCTCACATTTCCCAAAGAAATCTCCAGAATTTGTGGTGCATGCAAAAGTTCTAACACCAGCAGTCCAACACTCCTTGGGCAGCAGATGGGGGTGCCCCCCATATTTGCTGACATGAAGGAGACAGAAAGCACCACTAGTTATGAAGGAATGATTGAAAATTATGAATGTGGTAGGCTTCCCACCTTCATGCTGTGCCATACCTCATAGAAAATCCCCACCACCAATTGTCATCCCAAACTCCCCATGAATGACTCAATTTCTCTGTCCCTGCTTTCCGGGCTCAAGGGAGAGTATGGCTGCTAAAACTATTGAGAAGCCGATGTGATCTGGAAAGCCTGGAGATACACTTTTCTACCCATTCTGGTTATTGTCTGGCCTTCTCTAGATGTAGCAGCTGCTGACATGGCTTCTAAGAAGTGTAGGTAGTGTGCAATGTAATATGAACTCGGCCAGGAATGTGAATGTCTTTGTTAAGAACTGAGCTGACCTTATGTAGACCAAAGAAACATAACTATACCATAGATCCTTTCATACTAAAATTCCTATGTGCTGCAAATTTGGTGTTGGTAGTACTTTTCTATCAAATGTTACTCCATTAAAGTTTTTATCCACGGAACACAGTTGGCCTAATTCACAATGGGCCTATGCACTCGTGGCAGATGCCCCGCAGTCGTGGGGAAGTATTCGCACTCTGGGCAGAATCTCCGCAAGAGGCCCTTTGTGAATCAGTCCCAGTGTGTATAATGGGCATGCTCTTTTGAAAGCTCATGTTACATTGTAGGGTGCTAGTAGAAAAGTACACCCACTCACTCCCCCAACCAATATCTGCACTCTGTACAATGGCACAAGACTTCTGCATACAGACAATTGAATTACCAGTGTGTTTAGTACAGCAATTCCAATCAATAATAATTGTCCATTCCTATTATGAAGACTTATTGGTCAAGGCTTCCAATGCCCCTAGAGAGCTATTTCGGATTGTGAAGTCTCTTACCTCTCTCAAACCTGAAAATTCACTGCCCATTCCATCTGAAGTTCACTGCAACGAACATGCATCCTACTTTCAAGAGAAGGTATCCGCAATCTATTGTGAACTGCAAAAGACAAGGGAATCGTTACCCAATGGACCTGAGTTGCTGCCAATTTCTAGGGAAGAGGTTTGTCTTTCCGAGGTTCCCCTGATCACTGAAGATGTACTCCTACTCTATTTGGCAAAGTTAAATCTGGTTCCTCTCTAGATGTGGCCCCGCCCCACATCCTTCTACATGGAAGCTGAGAAAAATATCCAATTATCCGGGAACTTCTGAACCTTTCAATCTCTACAGGTATAGTCCCCAGAGAATGGAAACATGCTGTGGTCAAGCCATTGTTAAAAAAGCCGTATCTTGACCTTGCCTGTCCTGGGAACTATCGACCTATATCTCTGCTTCCAGCCATGGAGAAAGTTTTAGAAAGGCACATTAATCAACATCTGTCTGTGCTTTTAGAAGAAAACTCCCTCCTTGACTCCACCCAGGCCGGTTTCTGTCCTAAACATAGAACGGAATCAGCGTTACTTGTAGTAACAGAAGAGGTCAAACGGCTTCTAGATAGGGGAGGGGCTGCAGCTGTTATCCTCCTCGGCCTGAGTGCAGCGTTCGACACAGTCGATCAAGAGATCCTAGTACTCAGGCTGAGGGAAATAGGGATCAGGAATGGGGCCTTAGAATGGCTCTCCTCATTTTTAAAAGATAGGTCTCTTCAGATCTGTGAAACCTCTTGCTATTCAGAGGCTGTTCCCTTGAATTGTGGGGTCCTGCAGGGATATGCTCTTAGCACCACACTCTTTAACATTTATGTATAGCCACTGGCGAGTATTGTTAGCGAATTCAGAGTGTCAATCATCTCTTATGCCGATGACACACAATTGGTTGTCTCCCTTGCACCAGGGTTGGGATCACAGCATCATCTAGCCCCTTGCTTCGAGAAAGTGGCCTACTGAATGGCAAACTGTTCACTAAAACTAAATGGTGACAAAACCGAATTGATGTTAGTGAGGAATAATCTACACCTACAGACAATGCTAGATAGGCCCAACTGTTTGGGTCCCCCACCCTTCCCTTCCTCGCCAATAAAAAGTCTGGGTAGGTGGCTGGACAGTTCACTATCCATGGAAGCCCAAGCAAAAAAAGGGACTACATCATGTTTTACTGTGCTGAGAATTTTACGCAAAATCCTGGACTTACTACCTGCACACTCCAGGAGAACTGTAGTGCAGGCACTCATTCTTTCCCGCCTGAACTAGGGTAATTCTTTTTTATTTGGGCTCACCTAAAGCGGTTGTCAAGAGACCATTCTTAAGCTGCTGAAGTACTCCTTAGCTAAAAATGCTCTGGCCTCATTGCACTGGCTCCCGGTGGAGCAAAGAATAACATTTAAGGCATTATGCATAGCGCACAGAGCAATTAACCATAGAGGCCCCACCATGATTAGGGATCTTTTGGTACCCTATACTCCCAATAGGATTTAAGATCCTCTAACACAGGTCTTTTGAAGGCCCCGCGTATTCAAAGGACCAGATGGGGTGGAAGATCTTTTTTTTTTAATCACCCATACTATGAAATTCATCATCATCATTTTCAATATACTTTGTTCAGTATAATCATAAAAGTCATACACAGCGTAATACATTACATACATGATAACATCAACACAAATCACAGTTTAACCTGCTTTAAAACACCAGAAAGATACTGTTAGAACTGAGGGTCTCTAGTTGGCTGAGGTATGTACCTTAGTCCAAATAGGGACCCTTGCTTCTAGTCCGGGTAAGGAGGGACACACCTTTAGATAACCCCTGCTCACCTCCTGGTAGCTTGGCACGAGCAGCCAGGCTTATCTCCAAGGCAATGTGTAAAGTATTTGCAACCACACTCCCAGTGACACAGTGATAACACCACAAATGGACACCACACTGGTTTCATAAAAATAGCAGCATCTTTATAAAAAGAAATACGATGAGACCAAACGATAGGAAACCAACATATGCGAATTCGTAATAATTCACTTGGCCGGTTATTAGGCCAGCAATCACTTGTAGGTTCTTGCGGTATTAATGAGCAATTTACGATCCCTAATGCAGTCCTAATGCAATGCTATGCAGTTCGTAATGCAGCTCGTAATGTAATACTAGGACAGTCCTTAATGTAAGAATCAGGCAGTTCGTAATGCAATAATAATGCGGTTCGTAATGCAAGAATCAGGCAGTTCGTAATGCAATAATCATGCGGTTCGTAATGCAAGAATCAGGCAGTTCGTAATGCAATAATAATGCGGTTCGTAATGCAAGAATCAGGCAGTTCGTAATGCAATAATAATGCGGTTAACTCGGGCACCACTAGGCCCCAACAGCAGAGACAATGGTCATAGGCTTACAGGGGCGGCCCCAGGCCGCTCGGGAACTCAGTGCGTCTAACGTGGTGCAGCGGGAGAGAGCTCGGAGCACTCCTGTACTCCTCCTGCACGCCTCCCCAGGCCACTCACGCTTGCGGCTCCCGACCGGAGTCCAAGCCTTACCTGGGGGGGTGCGCTTCCTCGCTCTCTCTCTCTCCCCGCTCGTCGGACGTCCCGCTGGGCGATCCCGATCACGTTGCGGCTCTGTTGCTAGGCGACGCTGTAGCCGGACAGGTTACGGCACGGCCTTCTCCGTCGTTGATGATCTTGGGCAGATCCCTTTCAACGAACAACGATCACGATCCCTTTCACCTTGTAGCTTCTATGATGGCTCGGGCCACAAACGGCAATACAGCAGCGTGGACGATGTTTCACGCTGCGGGGCAGTGCGATCCCGGGGCACCTCCTAGACAGTACCACGGACCACACGGCAATCTAAGGCATGCAAGAGCACCACGCACACAGCGTCGCTGAGACACAGTCCTCAGTTTCAAGTGCCTCGTTAGCACGTTGCGGCTCGAGCCAGCGGCGGCGATCTTCACTCACAGCCTCAGTTATGATGACGGCTCGGGCCACAAACAGCAATACAGCAGCGTGGACGATGTTTCCCGCTGCGGGGCAATGCGATCCCAGGGCACCTTGTAAACAGTACCACGGACCACACGGCAGTCTCAGGCGTGCAAGAGCACCACGCACACAGCGTCGCTGAGACACAGTCGTTAGTTTCACACAATCCTTTGGCACGTGGCGGCTCGGGCCGGCGGCGGTGATCCTTCCTCACAGCCTCAGGTACAATGACGGCTCGGGCCACAACAGCAAGGCAGCAGCGTGGACGATGTTTCACGTTGCGGGGGCAGTGCGATCCCGGGGCACCTCATAGACAGTACCACGGAACACACGGCCGTCTCAGGCGTGCAAGAGCACCACGCACACAGCGTCGCTGAGACACGGTTGGAAACTTTTGTGTTCCTGAGTTTCCACAACAGGGGACCAGCTCTCCTCGGGCCCTTGGAGACACGCTACTTCAGGACACAGCACACAGCAAAGTCCTCACAAGCAGGGGGACACAGCACACAGCAAAGTCCCTTGTCCTCTCCTTAGTCAAACCAGCAAACTGCAGGACAGCCCCAGAACACACAGCAAGGGCAGTCCTTCTCTTCAGTCTCTTCAGATGTTCTTCTTTGGCAGAGGTTCCTCTTGAGCACCAAGTAGGTTCAATCCTTTTTCAATATGGATTTCAGTCTTGAGTTCAGGGGTTTCAGCTCTTACATTTATACCCCTAAATGCCTTTGAAGTCTTTGTGTTCAGGGGGCTCTGACCTCGGTCCAAAACCAGACCTGGGTGTCTTCCTGCCAGTGCACACCCTCCTCCTTTGATTGTCAAGGTCTGGGGCCCAGACGCTCAGCAGGAGGTGGAGCCATCCTTTTGTGGCAGCAACACAGCCCTCTTCACATCCAGGGGCTACTCCTCCCCCTCACATCAAATGCAGGCCAGCCTGTTGCTGTCTCACCTTCTCCTCCCTGGGGTCAGGACACTTCCCAGACCCTGTCACGTCTAAACCCAGGCAGGCAATAAACAACCAGGCAGAGGCACACAGGATGGTTTAAGACAAGAAACCAGCCACTTCTGAAAGCGTGGTTTCTAAACACACAATTCAAAAACCATCTTCACAAAAAGATGTGTTATCAAATTCTGAGTTCAGGCACACTAAACTCCATCTCTCCATCTTATGCCTATGGGAAGATATCCTGGAAACATGGGACACAGCATTCCCCATTCTGTCCTAAGGGCAAGATGGCCATGCAACAGTGAAAAACGAATTTGGCAGTATTTCACTGTTAGGACATGGTACACACCTTAGTACATGTCCTACCTTTCACATACACTGCACCCTGCCCAGGGGGGTACCTTGGCCTACTATAGGGGTGTCTGATGTGCATAGAAAGGGAAGGTAAGGCCTGGCAAGTGGGTGCACTTGTCAGGACAACAAGGCAGTTAACAAACTGTGTGCAGGCACTGCAGTGGCAGGCCTGAGATCTCTCTTTAGGGCTACTTGTGTGGGTGGCACAATTAGTGCTGCAGGCCCACTAGTAGCATTTGCATTACCAGCCCTGGCACACATAGCGCACTTTACTAGGGACTTCACTAGTAAGGCAAACATACCAATTATGGACAACCAATTACCATAACACTTTATACAGGGAGCACTTGCACTTTGACACTGATCAGCAGTGGCAAAGTGCCCAAAGCATCTAAGTCGGCAACATTATGTCAGAAAAAGGTCTACGAGGAAGGCAAAAAGTTTAAGGAACTTTAGCCAAAAAGGGCCAAGTCCAACAGATACTATGATATAAAATAACATACTGTGGGGGTAGTTAAGAACTGTAAAAACAATAACGCAGGTCTCACTTAATTGAAATTCATAGACATCAAAAGGGGGTGTATGAATTTATAGCGCAAAATGTTATACCTAGGACAAATCATAACTATGTGCAAAGTATCTCTAATAGAGACATTGTCGCATTGCACAGAGGCAGCATGGAATCCTTATAACAACCATGATTAGAGGACAAAAGCCGCGGGAATAAATTAAGCCTAAAAGCAGTCAACAGTCTTCGATGGTAGCTAGATATGTCTTGTGTAAGATAAGGCTCCAGACCACTCACAGTTTTCACCAACTTCGCATGGCATACTGAATGCTTGTTCAGGGCTAGTGCCTCACGTTCTGCTACCATCTTGCCTCTGAACAGTTGTTTAACCCATTTTTTTTTTCAACTGGGGGAGAATAAGGCTATTAAGCGCTTGTGACACAATACACAAAGTGTTGTGGTGTAATATATTGGTGCGGTGCTATAAGAGAGGGGATGTCATCCCTACCTCCCTAACACAGTGGTAAGTAAATTCACAACAACACGAATGTGAAGACAGACACGAACGCCGGGAGAGCAGCAGTGGTCTTTCTCTGGCCCGTACACAGGCACAGATGTACACACCAGAAGACAGGCAGAGGACTTTCTAACCCTTACACGGGTGCAGATGGCAATCGGACTATGCTGACTATACCGATGCTAAAGATATCGTTGACATGTTGGAAATCATATTAATTCACTCATCAACATCATTCTTTATTCAGCAAATATAGCCACAGTAAAAACATGCAATATTATTAATTCACTCGCATGGACTTACTGGTTAATCTGAGATCGAGACAACAGATTACAGCCCTGAGGAAGTGTTAGGGTGACACACCCATTGACGAAACACGTGTTGGCTGGGGGAAGGATCCATTCTCAATTAAAAAAAAGACTCAAGACTATAAAGATGATGGGACGACTCTTATTTGTGTCTATATAAGATTGTGTGTGCTAAGAGACTTTTGAATTTACTTGTTTAACTCATATGTAATCAGTTTTAACAATGCAACTTGAGTCAGTATAAAGCTCTCCCTAAAATTTTCATATAGGTGAAGACATATTGCAACCAGGTAATTTGTAATGCGTTGTCTAGATCCATGCAATCTTGCACGATCAGTCTGTTAAGTCCCAACTCGCCCATTGTCCAAACCGAGAGCCAAAGCAACAAAGACGAATAAAATCTATAGCACAGCCCATGCCCAACTCTTTGTGGACTACCTCAGAAGATGTACATTGTAGAACCACTAAGAGCCCCCTGAGGAACTTTATTTCAGTTATTTGAATTGGAGCAACAGTCCCATAACCCCAAATCCCACAACCATAACTGACTATAGGGAGAAATGTAGCCTTAAAAATATCCAAAACTGTCTTATATGGGTGCACCCTAACCAACCAGAGAAGTATCCTATATTATGCATAGCCCTATTAAAAGCCATTACATTGTAATTTATCAATGGGTGCCAATTAAGACAAGAGTCCAATTGGACACCCAAATATCGAAAATTGTCAACCTGGCTAATGTGGTGACCCTCTACCACAACTTTCATAGTTTTGGTCTTAGATTGGGTGAACATCATCACATGTGACTTGGAGAAATTGGTGGACAAATCAATATTATTCATAAAATCAATAAAAAGATCTAAAAGTCGCTGTAAGCCCCTGGTGGTCCGTGCAATTAAAACAGTGTAGACTGTATAAAGCAGAGCGGGAATTGGTCGGCCTCCAACCCTAGGAACATCCAGAGGGAATTCCGTTAAAACTGATTCCAATTGATTGATATAAAAAATAAATAAAGGGCATTAATATGCAAACTTGGCGAATGCCACGCTGCAATTTAAAGTGTGGTGTGCATTCCACATTAGGGTCAAATCTAACAGATGCCGAAAGATCCTTGTGCAAATCACGCAAATAGAGAACTAGTGCAGGCTCAACCTCCATCTGAGCCATCATGGACCACAGCTTAGAATGATTAACTATGGAATTCAATGCCAATTGATCTTAGGACTGAATCTAAGCAGAATAAATTCAGGAAGCTGTTAAAAACTTGGCTATTTCCCAGCAAAGTCACTGAGGTATAGTTGAGACATCCAAAGTGCACGTCACTACTCATGCAGTGCTGGGAAGCCTTAGGGTAGCTATGCACTTTATAAACAAACATAACATAACATTTAAACACAGTACATGTGGCTGAGGCCTTATCAGGAGGCCTCAGCTATTGCAGAGGTAAAAAAAAACAGCAGATACCCACAGCAGAAAAATGGTGAGGGGCTCAGCAAAAACACTGATTTTATCTTACCATATAGGGGAACTGAGGCATAAGTTTCAAGAACCTTGTTAACCTTTACTTACCTTATTGTGAATCCAAGGTTCACAATTGAGAAAATTGCCAAAGGTGTAAGTATATTTTTTCACCTCTTTTATTACCTGGTTTACACCCTCGGTATTGCTGGATAAGCAATAATACTGCTTGAATATAAAGAAAATAATTGAGACATCCAGGTTGATGATGTAATGTAAAAATGGAATCGGATTGACTAGAAAAGAGAGTCTCTTGCAACAGGCTCTAAAAATGTCTACTGCCATTGTCTCACATGGAATAACTAAATTCCCCCATAATACATACTGAAATGTCTTTTTCTTCGATGTAGCGCAGTCTTTCCAGATTTGCTTTATATTGGGTGCATAATCATTGTTATGTACTCAATCTTTAAGGCGTGAAAGGTGTTTACATTTTCTTGTCTTGCTGGGGCTCTTTTGAGCTTTGTCTAAACCTGCCCGAAGGAATACTAACACATGGGGTTAGTAATCATTAACTTTTATCCCACTGTGGGCATCTTTACTGCCAGACAGCCCAGGTGATTGGACCATTCTTCAATTTTCAGATTATTGCCAGATATAAGCAATGATTTGGAGGTATTGTTCTACGCAGTCGACTACTCACATTTTGCTAATAAAACAGAAATATGGGGGCGTAGCTACGAGCGTCAAGATGGCGGTCGCACCTTAGGTGTGCTCCGGACCCCTCCGTCATCCGCTCTGCCATCCACTGCCATCTGGATCGCCTGACACCTTGCGCCACGTACCTTGCTGCCTGGGGACCTCCGGAACTCCGTTTGGGGCGCTGGGCGCCGACTTGGGACCGTGTAAACTGATCTGGTCTCCTGGACCCGCCGCGCGGCACCCCTCAAAATGGCGGCCGCCGCCGCGGTGATCCCGGGCCCGTCCTCGGCCCACTGCCCATCGTCGGCACCGCTTGACTGAGCGAGGGGGCTCCTGTTGTGGCTGGCGCCCCCCCGTATTGCTAGACTTGGCCGATCTCCCCTCCTGAAGGACCTGGCCGCCCTGAGTTCTCACGTGCTGGGTTGCCGGGGAGAGACAGCAGCGACGTCGGCCGCTGACTGAGTGGTGGAAGATTGGTGGCGCCTGACGGCCCGCGGCGCCTTCGTCCTGGGCTTGCCTGCCCTTCCAAGGCGGGTCCTGTTCTGCCTCGCTGCGACGCGGCTCCGCGGGGTGCCCCTGTGCCCGCCGGCCGCTTGCGGTGATCCTGTCAGACCTGTGGGGGGGGCCCGAGGACGACGGAGCCTTCTCTGCTGCCCCCGAGGCCTGGCCCGACTTCGCCGGCGCTGCGGTCTTGTGTTCTTGGTGCAGCCCACTGGGGGCGAAGATCTATTGTTCCTCCCTGAGGCCCGGGTCGGCGTGGCCGGCGCCGCGGGCCCCCATTGGCAGTGTGTGCGACTGGAGGCGAGGCCCCCCTGCTGCCCCCCGAGGCCCGGACTGACGGCATTGGCGCCGCGGGCCCCATCACTGGCACGGCCTGCTGCGGCGGGGGTCCCTGGTCGGCCCGGGGCTTGGTTTGGCAGTGCCGGTGCTGTGGGCTTCCGCCTGCTTTGCAAACTGTTGGGAGCGGCATTTCATCGTTGCCCCCTCAGGGCCCGGACGGACACCATCGGCGCCGTGGGCCTCCGCCTGCTGCGCGAGTTGCTGGAGCTGTGGTCTTGTGTCACCCCTGAGGCCCGGGCGGACATCACCAGTGTCGCGGGCTGCCACCTGCTGGGCGGCCTGCCGAGGGCGGCGGCCCCGGTCACCCCCTGGGCCCCAGCGGCCACCACTGTATTCACGGGCCTTCATCAGCTTTGAGGCCCACTGGGAGTGGAGAGCCTGTGAAATCTGCGTGGGAGAGGCCTGCACACAACCTGACCGCTCCTGCTGAGCCCGAGGCCTGAGCCGCTGCTGCGGGTGCCGCTGGCTGCCGGTGGGTGGTCTGCGGCGGACGAAGTGCTCCTGCGAACTGACCTGGAGGTAAGGAGTGGGGGTGCTGAGGCATCTGGGTTGGGGTGAGGATTCGGCCGTCGATTGGGCGGCAGGCAGGGTGCGGGGGGCCCCTGGTTAGCATGGCTGCTCTTCCCTCCCCCCTCCTCCTCCCCCTACTCCCCCCCCACTCCCGACGTGCCTCCTGCGACTTGCGGCGGAGGTGAATCCATCCCGTGAGGTGGTTGCGGCGGTGCGGCCTGCTGGGCCTCCCCTCTCTGGGCCTGGGGTGTGGACGGAATTGCTCGGCCGCCACTTCGGGCGGCGGTGACCCCCTAGGGGGCGTCCCTGAACCGGGCATGGTGGTCTGATGGCACCCTGGGGGCCCCGGCCATACCTTCGTGTGGCGGCGCTTGTGTGGCCTCCTAATCCTCTCCCTGGGCTTGTCCTGGGTCATTGGTCATTACTGCATTCCTGGGATCACCTGCCCACACCGGCCCTTCAGCCCTGGACACGCTGTGACCCCGGACCTCTATAGATACTCTGTGTTGCCGCCCCGGCGGAGTGCCTGGTGGCCCTGGGGTGGGGGGACCTGTACGCAGCCCTGGATCGCGGCCCTGCTCCTTACTTCTCCCTCTACTCCGGCGGCACATTTCGGGCGGCGGCAGTTTGATCCGCGCCGCGTCTTAACGTCTGCTGCTTGCCTCTGCTGACCCCCGGCCCGCCTGTGTTAGCTTGTCAACTTCCCACTGTGGGGTCTATTTGTGGGGACTTTGAGCCCGTGATTTCCTGGGGTCGCCATGGGCAGAACGGACCGGTCGGCGAGGACCCCTGCCACCCAGACGAAAATGGACCGCTTCACCACCTTGGAGGCGGGGGCAACCGGGGGTGTGACTGAACAGGAGGCTCCTCTGTCCACGGATTTGCCCACCATCCTCCAGGCTATCCATGCCTCACAGACCTCGGTGGAGGGCAAGATCGCAGAAGTGCGAGTAGACATGACTCTCATTCGACAGGACCTCCGAAACGCCACTGCTCGGATTAAAGAGACTGAGACCCGTATCTCCACTGTGGAGGATGACGTCCAGCAACTTAAGGGGCAGGTGGCCCGTCTCCAGTCGCACACTCAGGAGTTGCACCGTCGGGCGGAGGATGCCGAAAACAGATCCCGACGCAATAACCTCCGCCTGGTGGGCTTTCCGGAGGGAGCGGAGCAGGGCCGTGCGGTGGACTTCCTGGAGAGGTGGCTGCGGTCGTGGATCCCGGAGGGCTCTCTCTCTCCCTGGTTCACGATTGAGCGGGCACACCGGTCTTTGGCCCCCAGGCCGGCGCCGGGTGCACCTCCTCGACCATTCATAATGCGGGTTCTCAACTTCAAAGACCGCGACGTCATCCTGTCTGAAGCTCGCAAACAACAGCGGCTACGCTACGAGAATGGTGCAATCATGATCTTCCCAGACTACACCCGCGAGATCCAGGGCCAACGCCGCTCCTTTGGGGAGGTCAAGCAAAAGCTGAGGGCACTTAACATTCAGTATCGGCTCCGCTTCCCGGCTCGCCTGCTAGTGGTGTTCGCGAACAAGACGCTGTTCTTCGCCAACCCGACGGAGGCCTGGGCCTGGGCAGCGGAGGAGCGCCCTCTGCGGGCCGACGACCGTGCCCTGGGCTTGGAGGGAGCGGAGAGCGGACTTGGCTGCCTCGCTCCCTTCGCTCCTCAACCTCAGCGTAACCGCTCCCGCAAGCGCCGTGGGCAGAGGAGGGCCCGCTCGGACGCCCCACCAGGCCACTCATGACAGCCAATGTCACTCTCCGAGTGACCCTTGACCGGGAGGCGCTCTTGCTCCTCCGGCCGTCTGGATGGCGGTGGTGCTTCGCCCGGGCCCTCAGCGATTGACCTCCCAGAATCGGACCTCTCCCGTAGCCCGATACTCCTGAAAGACCCTGCTTGAACTGGTCTCTGCCCGCCGGGCCTGGCTCCGCAGCCGGAGACGGTGCTTTAGCTCAGAACATTTCTTTCCTTCCCGATGGACTCATAAACACACATCCGGACATGAGGAGGGGTCCTCCACGCTTCCCCATTCCCAAGCGTTTCAGTTTGGTTGTTTACTCATTGGTTTATTGTTAGGGCGACAGATGCTTCCGTTCTCGAAGTGTAGGGTGGGGGTGGGAGAGGGGTTGGGGGTGGGACCGTTGTCCCGTGTTTCGATTTTACTTTTGGTTGTTTTATTTTTTTAGTTTCGCTGCACCAGTTTTCACACGACACCCTGATTTGCATCTCGAGAGACACGCAGACCTCCTTTCAGACACCTTGCTGGACCTGCTGATATCCAGCTGGAAAGCCATATCCCCCGCGGTACCCACAATCACACTGTTATAATCACCACTACGCCTGACACACCCCTGCGGGGCACTTCTCTGCATTTCACCAATACTCATATCGTGCCCGGACTCGCATCCGGCGGCGTACATAGACTTCCCTTTGGACGCTACACTACAGCCTTGCACGCTCCTTTTTGATGTGGGCCCCCCTTCTGGGACCCAATTGCCATGCCATCCCACCATGCCACCATACCAGATATGCCTCTATTGAGCACTTCTCTAAGCATCTTGTCTTGGAATGTTAATGGCCTCCTGGACCGTTTCAAGCGGATGGCTGCCCTGCGCTACGCGCACCGCCTTGGGGTGGACATATTACTATTGCAAGAGATGCATTTGCTGGGTAACCATTGCCCCTTCCTAGCGCGCTATGGATATGATAGGGCGTGGCACTCGGGGTTCACTCGGGGATCCCGAGGGGTGGCGATCCTGGTGAAGCGCTCTCTTCCCCTTGTCATTGTGCAGACAACCTTCGATGCCCAGGGTACATTTGTGGCCATCAGCGGTAAATTACACGGGAGCCCCATCAACCTTGTATCGCTCTATTCTCCTCCTTCAATGCTGGCGGTGACATTAGCTAAATCTACAGATCTCCTGGCGTCCTTACCATTGGGCCCCACTTATCTTGGGGGGGATTTCAACGCGGTCTCCTCACCTGACCTTGATACGACCGGTCCTCCTTCCTCCAGTAGAATTGCACAGGCAAAGCAACTGAGGACCTGGTCTGAGTCCCTGGGCTTATGTGATGCTTGGCGTACATGGCACCCGCATTCTAAGCAGTTCACACACACTTCGGCAGCGCACCACACGCAAGCACGTATTGACGCCATTTTCGTTCCATCAACAGATTGCCTCACGGTCCAAGACGTCGCCATCCTCCCACGTGGTATCTCGGACCACTCCCCGGTGGTGATTCGCTCGGGCCCTCCTCCCGCCTTCATGCGGCAGACATGGAGATTTAATGCCTGGTTTCTCCAAGACAGGGAGTTCCGGAAGGCGGTGGGTCAGGAACTTAAACAATATTTCCTCTCCAACGAGGGATCCGTCTCCTCCCCAGGTGTTCTGTGGGAGGCGGGCAAGGCCACGATTAGGGGGTTCGCTAAGGGCCAGCTCAAACGTCAGCGACAGGCCCAGGCAGAACAAATTACCAGTCGTGAGGCGCACGCCTTGCGCCTCGAGCGGGCCTCTGCTCAGTCTCCAGACGCCCCTGAAGCCAGACTCCTTGCCCGGCTCCGGTCAGAAATCAAGCAGTTGTCGCTGGAGGCGGCCAAACTCCTTTGGCGTTCATCCGTGGCCAGGGTGTATGGCTGGGGCGACAAGAACGGTTCGTTCCTCCATCGCCTTGCCACATACCCTAGGGCAAATCGCATAATTCCAGAGGTCATGGCGCAGGATGGCTCGTTGTGCCGTTCCCCAGACGGGATGGCCCGTGCCTTTGCTTCCTATTATCAGCAACTATACACGGCCAGATCCCCATCCCTTTCACTCGCTGGTATGTTGGAGGTCGAGGGTGGCCCCCTCCCCAGCCTAGATCCCATTAGCCAGAAAGACCTTGAGCGCCCCATCACACGTGAGGAGATAAAGGGAGCGATTGCCCTTGTTTCCTCCGGTAAGACGCCGGGCCCAGATGGCTTCCCTCAAGAGTACTACATGCATTATCGGGACAGTCTCACTCCGCATTTGGCGGGGCTGTTTCGGGAGGCTGTTGAAAAGGGCTCCTTTCCGCAGGAGGCGGATCTGGCCACCATTGTGGTTCTTCCCAAGTCTCAACCACCCTCACCGCGGTGTGCGGACTACCGTCCCATCTCCCTCATCAACACTGAGATTAAACTGTACGCCACGATCCTTGCCCAACGACTCAAACCTCACTTGTCCACACTGGTCCACCCCGACCAATGCGGATTTATGCCCTCACGTGGCACTAGGCATTGTCTTCGTAGACTGCAAGTCGCCCTGGCACACCGTCATCTTCTTACTCCCTATCTCGCGATTCTTCTGGTGGACTTTGAAAAGGCCTTCGATTCGGTGGACTGGGGGTTCTTAGAGGACGTCCTTGCTATGATGGGACTCGGTCCCCGTTTTTGTGCCATGGTTAAAGTTCTTTACGTCTCCCCCCGCGCCTGCGTCTTGGTGAACGGGGTTCTGTCGGAGCCCTTCCCGGTTCATAGAGGAACGAGACAGGGTTGTCCCCTATCCCCCCTGCTTTTCGCCTTGGTGATGGAGCCCCTGGCATCCATGATGCGGTCGTGCGAGAGTATGCGGGGATGGGAGTGGCCCAACACCGAACCAGACAAAATTGCACTCTATGCAGATGACGTCCTCATCTATTTGGCAGATCCCGCCAGGTCAGGCCCCCATTGCCTCCGCATTCTACACCTCTTTGAACGGGCTTCGGGCCTCAGGCTTAACCCGGATAAGTCGGCCTTGGTTCCCCTACACCTGTCCCGCGAATGTTTCGACTGGCAATCCAACATTCCTCTTCGCCGTCAATCCTTCAAATATTTGGGGATATGGATGACCTTGCTCCCTGAGCTCAGCTGGGCCCTCAACGTGGCCCCACTGGTGAAGCGGGTTAAGGCAGACCTCCAGAAGTGGCAGTCATTGCCCCTGAATCCCATGGGGAGGGTCGTCCTATTTAAAATGATGGTGCTCCCCCGTTTCCTCTATGTATTACAAAATACCCCCATCGGCTTTCCCAGAGCCTGGTTCCGTGAACTTGATAGCATAGCCAGCAAGTTTTTATGGGGAAAAGGTAGGGCCCGGTTGGCACTCACCGTGTGTAGGATCCCCTCATTCGACGGGGGATTGGGGATGACCCACCTCTATTTATATTATTTGGCCGCGCGGCTTCTCTCCATACATGATTGGTTCAATGGGGGTTGGTCGGACCCGGCATACAGGCTCGAGGTCGGAGAGTTGGGCTTCGCCAAGATCCAGGCTATGCTATATGGGGCCCCTATTCCCTCCCGCTTGCCAGAGGTGACACGCTCTGTGCTGCTGGCCTGGCGGACTGCACTGCGACATACCAAATGGACGCACACGTTAACCCAATGCACACCCTTGTGGCAAGGGACCTGGCTCAAAGAAGTCAACGCATTACAGGGGTTTAGAGCCTGGGATTTGATAGGCATTTCGCAGCTAGGCGATGTGTGGGTGGGGGATCACATGCGGACCTTCGATGACCTTCAAAGCAGGTATTCCTTACACCAGTCATAATTCTATAGGTATTTGCAGTTACGCCACGCCCTTCACACCCACCTTGCAACTGGCACGCGCCTTCCTGACCACAGTCCGCCTGAGGCCCAGATAATGTTCGGTGACCAGGGGAGGGCGGCATCTCCCGCATCTACCGTACACTGATCAACAATGCCCCCACTTCCTTGGACCGACTTCGGGCTCAATGGGAGGGTTGGGTAGGCACCTTAGACGAGGAGGACTGGCGCGACGCCCTTATGGCTTCTAGGACGGTCACGGCCTCTGCTAGATTGCGCTTAGTGCAATTACACTATTTACATGCTGCATATCTCACCCCGATGCGCCTTCACCGGGCCGGACTTAGCCCAACCTCTGCTTGTGCCAGGTGCGGTCACGACCCTGCAGATTTTTTCCATATGGTATGGGTATGTCCCCGCTTGGAGCGGTTCTGGGGGGAGATTGAGGAGGAACTCACTGAGGTTTTGGGGTGGGAGGTCCCCCATGACCCAAGGCACGCGCTCCTAGGTATTACAGATGGGCAGGATGGGTCACGGAACGAAAAATTGTTTTACACTACGGCAATGGTGGTTGCAAAAAGAGACATTGCGGCCTCCTGGAAGCTCTCCGAACCTCCGTGCGTTGGACGCTGGAGGACTGGGGTGGATTGGTGTGCCACGCAGGAGAAAGTTATGTACGAGGCTCGTGGGTGTCCTAGGAAGTACCGTAGGGTTTGGGGGAAATGGTTGGGGGAGGTGGAGTAGTCATAAAGGGAACGTCCAATTTATACTCCTATGTTTTTTGCTATTGCCTGTAAATCTTGTGGTGCTGCGTTCTTTTTCTAAGTCCTGGAATTTTATGGTGTTGGACTGTAAGGCTGGTGTTTTTTCTTCTTTTTGTCAATCAATAAAAACAAAAATTTGTTTATCAAAAAAAATAAAACAGAAATATAGACCATATGAAATTTATGCGGATAGGTTTTCATGTACCAAGTGGCCACATTTAAAATGCAATGGACAGACGGGATTGATACATTTCAAATCCCTCATATACAGTAGGGTAATTTTCTCTAGTAATACGCTTGCCAATAAAAGTGACCAGTCTCAAGGCGAAAAAAAGTTTTTACAAAGTCAATATCTTTGGCTTATAACTGAAAGTGTCTCTTCAATGATAGGTGAGTTTGAGTGTGTGCGAGTGTGGTATTGTGGATGGGTGAGTGAGTGAATGAATGCACGAGTCAATGATCGAATGCATGACTGCAAGGATGAGAGACAGAGTGCATACATGATGAATGACTGAGTGCCTGAATTCCCAAGTCAATACAGAGGCGCTTTCAGTTCTCAGTTAGATCTTTTGGCTTTGTCAATCCGTGTTATGTTTATAGTAAGATCACTTGGAATTTTCTGTCCAGGGTAACATCACTCGATTGGTAAGCCCTTTGTCCATGATATGGCTAATCAGTATCCAGGCTGTCATTCTGTGTGGTTAGCATGTGGTATGTTCCCTTTCGCTGCACACTATAAAGTTGAACTTAATGAATGTATATCTTTTCTTTGCCTATTGTGAGTCATTCACTGCGCTTGTCCTCTTTTTCTTGTGGTATGTCACATACCCTTCTTAAACTATCCTACCAGGGTCTTGGTTTGGCTGTCACTCTTGTTCCTTACTATGCGTTGAGCTCTACGATCTCCAAAAGGTCCTGGACAGGCAGAGGTGTGGCTGACTGCAGCCTCCCCGCACAGTCCTAGGCACTTGTGTGAGGGGGTGCGAAGGTGGTGCAGTAGGGCTCTATGGTGAGATTGCGATGCCCCAGGGCAAGCAGGATATGGCCTTACACTAGTCAGTATCCTATTAGCCAGAAGTCTGGCATCTCATTACTGCTGCATGCTCCGCTCTGCGGCAGCAGCCACCACGCCAGTTCACGCAGCATAACGAACACGGGGGCATATTTACAAGGGCATTGCGCCACCGGAGTGTCACTTTTTTGCAATGCTCCGGCGGCGCTGTGCGCGGCTCCATATTTACAAGGCAGCGCTAAGACACTTTGCATGGCTTAACGCCGCCTTATAAATGTGGTCCTCCTCAACGCAGTTTTCTGCGGCAAAGGAGCGTGCAATGGGTGTTGCTGTGGGCTTTCCCACGCAACACCCATTGCTTTTTGACACTGCTCCAGATTTACAAGGATCTGTAAATCTGACGCAGCACTAAAAATGTACGCCTCCCAAGGGAAGATGTAAGAGTGGTGCAACGAGGAGAAATACTTTTATTTCTCCTAGCTTTTTGCTCTTTCTATGTGTGTTGCATTCTGCAGCACACATAGAAGGAGCAAAACGCCATTGATGATTGTTTTTGTGCAGGAAGGTGTCCCTTCATGCACAACAACAATCAACCCTTCAACACAGGCACCCTTGCACCTTGCTGCTCTACATACAGCTAATATAAAGACCCCACAAACTAATGCCCATGAGGCTGAAACCGCTCTTCTTGAGTCACCACGAACATTAGAGAGACTGCGGATGGCCGATGAGTCATAGGCCATGGTTATAGCCAGGCTATCCAGCGGCTAAAAGTAGCAACTTAAGTTAAATCCCTGATGTCCCAAACCAAAAGAGACAAAAGCATAATCTAAGTTATGGAATTCAGATGTTTTCTGTAAATATATCCTTACTGCCTTTCCCACATCTAGGATATGTAGACTCTTCCTCAGTAGAAGAAAGAGCGGGGTAGAAATAAGGAAGAAACATTTCTTGGTTAAATGGAGCTCAGAAATAACGTTCGTCAGAAAAGTAGGAGAAAACCTAAATGCATGACTCTCAGGAAGAAAGCTGAGATACAGCTTAGAGCAAAGAATAGCACCAATTTAAACCAATCTCCTTGCAGTTGTTATAGCAATCAAGGATAGTACTTTAATACTGAGGTTTTAATAGGTGCTTCTTCTAGAGGTTCAAAGAGAGCTGATTGTAAAGCTTTCAGGAGTAAAGGAAGGTCGCAGGGAGGTAAAGGATTCTGTATCTTAGAACAGGCCACTTCAAAACTCTTTTATTAAACTAAGAGCTAATTCAGGTAAAGAGCCTAATTTCTTTGAAGGAGATCAGAAAGAACACTGTAAAGGCCAGTGGTTGACACAGAAGAGTAGATACAGCTAGACCCAGAAGGAAACCCTTATTAAGGAATTCAAGAAAAGGCAGGATTGAAAGAGAGATGATTGAGTTCTCTGGAGGAGCACCAGTGTCTAAAGGAGGCCCAGTGTTTATTATATGATTTCAATCTGAGGGGCAATGAGCCTGTTGAATTGCTAACGCTGCCTCCTAAATTACAAAGTCTGAGCCTCTCAGAAGCCGGGCCGTCAATTTACGTTCACTGTTGTGAAGGGAAGGATTGGCCATCTTACAGGTGATGGATGGTACACTTCTGGTGTACACTGAATTGTCTCAGAAGGGGAACCATGACTTTTTGGGCCTGAATGGAGCAATTAGGCTCACCTGAGCCTTTATTATATGAATCCTTAATAGCACTCCCATTAATAAGGGAAAGGGAGGAAAGGCATCAAGGAGGCCATGGTGTTGCTATAGCATTGTGTGCCAGAGCATGTCTATACCTCTCCAAGGGCAAGTAATTCCAAAGTTAAGTATCCCTGGATGTACATATCTTTAGAATAACGATTCCCAAATATTGATTTTGTCCAAATCGCTATTTGCCAATCGGTATTCTAAATGTATGAAATATGTATTTCTTAATTTGCGATTCATAGAGGGACGCAAATCAAACTACCTCATTAATGAGGTAGGTCGCAATTTGCTACCCTTTATCAATCGCACCCATCACAGGGATGGTGGTCTGCTGCGGTCAGCAGACCACCACATCTGTGATTCCTTAAAGGAAAATGGGCTGCGTTTAAAAAGCAAAAAATGAAAGTTTTAAGAGCAGCTAGTGGTCCTTGGGACCACTGCCTGCTCTTTAAAAATATTGTTTCAACATTCTCAAAGGGGAAGGGGTCCCAAGGGGACTCCTTCCTATTTGCGAATGAGTTACCACCACCT
The DNA here is from genome assembly GCA_963921515.1 of Calotriton arnoldi. Lineage (NCBI taxonomy): Eukaryota > Metazoa > Chordata > Amphibia > Caudata > Salamandridae > Calotriton > Calotriton arnoldi. The sequence goes on along the minus strand of CAWUFW010004332.1, from coordinate 1,038,527 downwards.
TTAAAATGGTGGTAAAGTATTACTGTTTTGCGACAAGAATTCGGTCGCAAAACAATAATACATACCATACTAATTAGGTATTTGGAAGTGACACCCAAAACATGCGCCTTCCAAATACCGAATCGCAAATGCATATAGCGATTCAGTAACAAGTTACAGAATCGCATTTTCTACATTTGAAAAAGCATTTTTCTGGTAGCAAATGGCCCGGTTCTGCAAATCAGGCCGTTTACGATCGGAAAAATGCTTTGTACATCGGGCCATTAGCTCCTTATATCTGTATGTCTTTGAGGAGAATCAAATTCAGACAGAGGTGAATAAAGCTACCTCTGCGGTCCATTCTCTACTTATACTATCTGAGGGGATGAAGCCGCATTTATATATGACAACCAATTCTGAATTTACATACATGTTGACCCATTTTCGTTTGAACCTAATACATTTTCATGTTGCATTCCTGGCAATCGGGGAATGGTCTTGAACCATTCCACGTTGCCATTGTGATAGTCTTTCGAAACAAAGTACATTACATTATGTCTTATTCTGCAAATTTTATAAAACAACTATATTGGTTTGGTTGGTAGCATTACTTAAGAAAAATAGTTTTAGAAAATGCAAAGCTGCCGTGTTTTTTCTGCGAGAGTCACAATATGTATGAATATGCCCAGCCATGGTTGCATTTTTTTGAACAGTCACTGAGGGTAAGGATACGATTATCTATTATATAAACTCGCTTTTGTAACTGCTTTTATTATCTGTGTTTGTTCTCTTATCAATTGCTGTTTTATCTAATATTTTTATGTAATTTTTTTTAAATGTTCATGTTTTTTATCTTTTATGGTTGTTCAGTTGAATACACATTTATTGAATTGAATTGAGAACTTAAATGTTTTTGATCTTCAAAAGGTAATGAGAGCAGAATAGACCTTTCAGTGCTGTTTCGCTACCAGGGTCTAAGCAAATATTTTCTTCTGGCTACTTACAAAGTCACTTTATTCAGAGCAGTAGCCCAAATAGAGTCCAAAGAGATGTCTAAAAGCAATTTCAATTGGTTTTCAAATATATCTAAGAGAAAGGAACAGTCTCATCCCTTCTCCAAGGCAGAATGTAGACACTGGAAATCCTTAATCAAGGATTGGATTGAATAGGCTAAGTAGGTTTGAGTGCTTAAAGAAAAACACATTGCAGTATGTTGACGCTATAATGGCAACTCCGCTCTTTTGTCAATAGTACCTAAAGGACTTGACTCTTCACAGACAATAAAAGAACGGGCTACCAGACAAGGAAGGAGAGAATCGATCTTTAAAGAATTTGGAAACGTCTGATCAAAATCTTGGAGAGGACACAACCTAGACCAATTTGAAGGAACTGGGTGTCTTCTGGATCCTTCTAGTCTTGTAGGATAAATGTTTGAATATCGGGGAGTAATGGAAGACTTTGTGCCTCAGCAGGGAGGTGTGTTGAGAAGCCATTAGTCTCTTGAGCAGCTGAAGGCTCAGATTGATCTTCAAAACACATATTGTTTCAGTGATGAGCAATAAGTTCATGAAGTACCTCCTTTTATATGACACACCTGTCAGCCTCTTTGTTAGGAGTTTCATCAATATCAGGGCTAGGGGATCCGCTCTATCATTTACAGACTGATTTGAAGGTCGCAGAGAGAATTATTTGTGGGTGGCACAGCAGAAAGCACTTGTCTAAGCAGAAGCCACAGACTCATCAATTGAAGATTTTAGCATGGCTAAATCAAAATTTGTTTCAGCAGCCTTAGGTGACGAATGGTGTCTGTGCTTCTTCTGGTGTCTCTGGTGACTTGCTCTCTCATTGGGCTACAATGGCGTCTTTTAGCAGAGCACTTATGTGGCAATGCGAACGCTCAAGGCCCGACATGATTGCAACCACAATATAATAAAAATGAACTAATCATACATAGATGGTGGGGGCATGGCCAAGCCGACTAAGATGGCGGACACATTTTGAGCGCGCTTTGTCTGGCAGCCCGACTAATCTGAAATCATCTGAGTCTGGCCCACCTAGAGCTACAATAACTCCATTGTGGAACCCTCTACTAACCAGACTACGGCTCCTGGAGCCAATTGATCATGCTATGGCGGCCTCCAATTGCCCATATGAGCTGCCGCCTCACCTACTGAGGCCTCTGAGCAGCCTCATAGTTGACTGCGGGAGGTCTGACCCTCGAACCAAACCGAGGACTCAGCCACTGGCCACTGAGGGCTGCAGCGCAGGTGCCCCCCACCCCAAGGCTCACCTTGCCTGCTCCTGGGGTGATGAACTCTGCTGAAGGCTGCCGCCCCCACATCTCATCCCCTTGAACTCACGGTGGACCTCGTGACACGTCCTTCCATGGCCTGCCAGTCAGAGGAGGCACCAACAACGCTGAGCCGGCCCAGGGGAAAACACAACCGAACAGACCTTCCGCCTCCCCCTCCCTGCACTTCAGTCCACTGGCGCAATCGAATTAAGGCCCGGATGCGCCCCGACGGGGACTTGCAGCCTGCCTGGATGGGCATTTCCTAAGTGAAGGCACTCTTCCGGCCCTCGGCAGCCCAACGATACTTAAAAGGTCAGTGACTCACCCTCTATAGTGTCCTGAGACTGCCTGAGCTGCGGAGAGAGGGGGAGGGCCCTGGACACTATTGCTAGCCCCCGCTGAGACTTGAGACGGCCCGAACGTCTCTTCAGCCCAGAACAGCTCTGAGCGGCCCTCTGACCTTCGCATCTGCACAGTGCCTGCTACTCCTTGTGGGGTCATTGAGCTGGACCATCAACCTGGAGGGCACCTATCTCTGGACACTAGCGCATCTCTCTTGCCTCCTGCCTGGCAGCCGCCAGCTCTGCCTCACTGGTGATGTTCCTCAGCACTCAAGGCCCCCTTTGCAACTACCTGGAGTCTTTTCTGGCGGCGAGAGAGGTCAGAAGACCTCCCAAGATCACAGACACCGGCCCACAAAACTGTGACATCAATTCCTCCATTGCACTACATAGACTTCAATCGTGCTGACCAGCCCTGCTAATGTTGCCTATGTCTGCTCACCAGGGGGACTATAACTGCTAAGACAAGGTGCAGCACGTTTCCTTTGAACCATCATCGGACGCACAGAGGAGACTGACTGCGCATTAACCTCTGTCCAGGAGAGCGGGATTTGTAGTTTGGGGGCCCACAACCCACCGCTGGGCCTCACCTCAACCCCCCACCCCCTGCCCACAGGCAGCCCCTTGTGGTCTTGGAGCTCGCCTAGTTCCTCTCCTAATAACAACACAAGACACCAATGCAGGGGGACGTGGACCCCTGGTGCAGTGTTGCCCCTCACAGTGGACCACATTGGGTCCAACTCTCTTGCCGCATTTGAAGCTCCAAGACACTCATAAAAATGCTACTGTCTCTCAGGACAAGCGCCTACATCTTCCCCCCTCTTGCAGCTTACTGTTGGCCCTGAATCAGCCTGTGGACTGCCTTTGGTGCCCCTCATCCCGACACTCATGATGGGAGCCTCTCCATCCCCCTCTATGTCCAATAAACTGGATCAAGTATTAGCAGCAATAGAAAACTCCAGGGTCACAATGGAATACAGATTCGGCACATTGACCAGTCAACTCAGTTTTCTACGTGATGATCACCGCAAACTTGTTGACAAAGTTTCTGAAGCAGAGAAAGCTGCCACCCAGCCAACAGTATCCAGCAATCAGGCAGAAATCCAAGGCTTACAGGCTAGGGTTCAGTGCTTAGAGGAGCGGGCGGAGGACACTGAAGGGCGTTCCCGCAGAAGCCATATTCGCATCCTGTGTCTGCTGGAAGGCATTGAAGGACAAGATCCCCTTTCATTCCTTGAGAACTGGTTTAAGTTCTTCACTCCAGCATTGGATCTCACACCCTTCTACACTCTGGAGAGGACCAATAGGGTCCCGGGCGGCGTCTTTCCCCCAGGACCCCCTGCGTCGTATGTTAGCCAAGCTATTACACTTCAGGGATCGAGACGCCATCATGCGGGTAGCCAGGCAAGTTAGGCCACTGTGGGTAGAATACAAAACTATCATGCTCTTTCCTGACTACACACGCATAGTGCAGCAACACCTAACCTCTTTTATGTAAATCAAGCGACTTCTCCGTCAGATGGGGGTCCAAAATTCCGTACTATTTCCGGACTGACTGAAGATCATCTTCAATGGAACCACTACTTTCTTTATAGAGCCTAAGCACACCTTGGACTGTGCGGACCAGCACACTGTAGACCCTCCACAGCAATGTCCTGTTGTGTAGTTCCCACTATTCCGTAGGACCTGCACGTTTGTTGTACAACATAAACTTCTGGTGAGGTGTCTAGACTGATTCCAAGCACCTCTGCAGGATATTTTGGCCTAGAGACCAGCTAGCTAACAGTGCCACCATACACCCCCCTAAACTTACCAGGGAGCAAATGGTGAAAATCCCTCAGGGATCGTGGAAACAGATCCGAACCTTTCGCTCAGTCCCTCATGCTTACTAGTGCTCAGAGAAATATACAGAATACACAGTGGGACGTTTTCAATATATTTATTGAATGAACGATATTCTTGTATAGAGTACATGTGCTGTGATAATCAGTAAACAGAAGCAGATGAAAGTAATTACAAGCACCAAAAGAGTAAATAGTAGATACAGTTCTACCATGGTGCTAACACAGTGTATATATGCAGGCAGTAATCAGGTGTACTCCTATTATGCAAACCCTACTCTGCATGTACCTAGAGTGGTTGTAGGTGTGAAGCCAAGAATCCCCCCAAGGGACGATCCAACCCCATTACCTGGCAGACCCCGTCTTTGTCACAAACTGGTCACCCCTCATGAGATGTCAGACCGCTGCGTGGTGAAGTCTCAGCATGCAGGGACCTGAAGTGCCTCCTCTGCTAATCCATTGGGATGCTCTTTATTTATAACAGAAAGCAGCCTTGCGATGTGCGTATAGATTAGTGATGTTATGGATATGTAGATAGCCCTGCCGCCCTGTGAATGAAGATAGAATGACATTTGTACATAGTGCGTAGAAGGGCCTTGTACATGATGTACAAGGCATCGTGATAATGTTGTGCGAAGCTAGATGTGTAAACAAAGAAGTTTCAGAGAAACAAATCCAACATTGTTGTGCACGCAAATATGTGCAAAAGGTCACGGCAGAGGTGTTATTGTGAAAAATAGGACAATGTAAGAAATGACCCGCTTCCCTACATGGGCCTAACCCGTACACATAACAGTCCTAAATCTTCCCCAAACACACTACGCCACGACGGCGCAGAGGATGCAGGTCACGACTGACCACTGAACCTCGCTCCCCCCTTTCTGCCTCGCCTGATATTGAGCAGATCACTGCAGACCGCAAAAAAGCATTACAAGCAGCGGCCAATCTGGGCATGAGTGCAAGGTCCACAGACGATGAAATTGGCCCACACATCTTCACTTTCGAAGATGACTCCAATGCCTCTGACGACTCTATCCAGGACTCCCAACCACTCCCCTCTGTGACCCTTCAGACTGCAGATGCCTTAGTTTAAATACACATTGTTTCTTCTAAACTTGGTTTATTGCATGACTTGAGATGTATTTAGTTTCTTAATATTTCTTTACCTATAACACACTTACTCCTGCACTCCACCTAAGGCGCACGTCACATTGCGCCATAAGTAGCCAAAATATCAAATGGGAATGGATCACTTGTACCTGAGTAACCAGGGTTCAATGTCCTTGTCGTCTTTCAATAAAAAACCCTCATTCACGTACACAGTCCGTGAGGCGGTATATCTTGGTTCTCCGCCTTATTAAAAACGTGACAGCATCATCATTGGGTTTCTTTTTCTCGTATGCTATCCCCCATCAGGAGGAGAAACCACTGGTTATTGCAGTAGTGATCAGTGATGAAAAAGTAAAAGTGCTCAAGTGAGGTGAGTTAAAAAGGTCCTCGCTTAACCTAAACTGCACCTTTATTCAGTTTGGAAAGGAGGCAGGTAAAAACAGTGTTGTGCGTGGGAAGACAAATTATTAGTCTAACGCACTAGGTTGTCCATGTGAGCGGTCGACATGTTTCAGCCCCATAAAAATTGCCCTGACGGGTCAGGGGGCCTTCTTCAGGACCTAAAAATGTGGAGGTTGCGAATTGTCACAGCCTCTGTGAGTGCGGCATTGACTCACCTAATTAAACAAAGGTCATAAGTACCTTTAGCTTTGAGTCCCTAACTACGGACTCCGGCGGGTGTATTGACCTGCTTGCTTGATTGCACGGCACGACTTGTGCTCGCTCTCCTTTCGGTGCCCCAGGTAATTAGGTGAGTCAATGCCGCACTCACAGATGCTGTGACAATTCGCAACTTCTCCGGGTTTAGATGGGCTATCTGTAGAATATTATGCTACCTTCTCCTTCCTCCTTGCGTCCCGCCTCACAGAAATGTTCAACTCAGCCCTACAATCCGGAGAACTCCCCTAGTCACTTAGTAAATTGCTCCTTCTTTCCATTCCAAAACCTGACCGAGACCCCACACTCCTAGGCTCCTAAAGGCCCATAGCTATCTTAGGAGCGGACTATAAAACCTTAGGTAAAATCTTGGCCACCAGATACCCCCAGGTGATTTCACAGATTATACACATTGGCCACAACTAATCTGTCCCAGGCAGGAATACTTCGCAAAACATACGCCGTCTTTTTCACATCCAAGAACAGGTTCAGGGCCCGTTCCGCTATGCCGCATGTCTAATACTAGATCTAGAAAAAGCATTCAATACCTTATCCTAGTACTACCTCTTCGCTGTGCTTGCTCGTTTAGGCATTGGAAAGCGTTTACTAGCATACACCTGACTGCTATTCAAGAACCCCACATCAGGATACGGTTGGGTCTCCTCATCTCAGACTCATTTCCAGAGGGCCTGGGCACTCATCAGGGATGCCCACTCTCCCCCTGCTCTTTACACTAGCAATGCAGCTCTTAGCTATACAATTTCGCAGGGGAGGGTCAGACATGGGACATACCCCTCGAGGATCGGACACATATCGTCTCGCTTTACTCAGACGACCTGCTCATATATCTCTGAGATGTAACATCAGACCTTACCTCCCCTCACATCATACTATCTACCTTCACTAAAGTCTCTGGGCTATGCCTCAACTGATCCAAGTCAGTAGTCTACCCACTCACACCCAACCAACCAGTACTTGAGGTACACCTGGGCAGAATGCGGATACGTTGGTGCCAAGAAGCAAGCCATTATCTGGGTGTCTACCTATACCATGGTGCCCTGGATTTATATGAAGGGAACCTCTGAAGAGCCCTAGCGGGCATCCGCTCGCAGGTGAGCTTTTGGCAATTGCTCCCCCTCACACCCTTTGGCAAAATAGCTCCGTGGAAAATGGTCATTTTACTACAACTAATATACTATTTCACCAACCTTCCTGTCTTCCCCCCACGGTCATACTTCACCGAACTAGATTCCCTCCTCTGCACACTTATCTGGGGCTCCAAGCGATGCCGTGTTGCCCTCAAACAATTGCAACTACCAGTAGGCGGTGGCGGGCTCGGCGCCCCCTCATTTGAGGCCTACTTTCTAGTTGCACAGCTGCAGTGGCTCTCACGCTGGACCACAGGGCCGAAACATGGGTGAAACAAGCGACATCTGTGGAGCTCTGTCGACTGTTATGGTGCATAACTTTCTCCTCCCTGGGGTGTTGACCCCATCCCCTTGGCCCTTGCAGGTGTCTGCGGCGCAAGCTTGCATGCTTCGAGTCCATCACCTGGCCCGAGAGAGACTGGCTTACACACCTAACCTTCCCTGGATTGGCCTTCCCAAATTTAGGTCTTGCCTATCACTCGGCAGCTGCTGGTGCATTATACACACTACTTTACAAAAGGTTACGGAACTTTCAGACCTACACACATTGGCAGCTTGCGCCCTGGGCATCTTTAGGTGGCGGAAGAAACACAAAGTATGTACTCATTTTGCTGCTTCAGCGTTCCTTTTCGCTAAACGTACACTCCCACGTCACTGGCGCTCCCCAACACCCCCGCTGGTAGAGGTTTGGTATGGGATAATGAGTAAGTGGGGGACTGCAGAGGAGGAGGTCCTCCAGTACAAGGAGGCAAGACGCCTTTGCAGGAGCCCCATCTCTGCCCAGTGGGCCACTCTCCTACTGGAATTCCAGCAGAAGGTGCGAAACGATGACCTACCTCCCTGAACCTCCCCCATCTGATACTTCAGTCTTGATGCCCACGCAGCTATTGACTCCCAGTACTCTATTCCCACCCTCCTGGCCCATGATCCCCTTCACCCTCTTTCCCTCTCCCCTCCGCCCTCCAACACTGGCCTTCAGACACCCTGCCCGGACTACGTCTCCACCCTCTTTGAAGCGATCTCATACTTCTACTATTTTTTCATAGTGCATTACACTCGGATCCTCCTCAGTGATATACCCATCCCCACCCTTGGTTACTCCAAAAAAAAAAAATGCCCCGGGTTCGCAGCTCAGCCATTAGATGCATTTCTGATCTCCTGGACCTCTTAACCAATGCTTCACAACCTTTCTCTGCCGGAGCTGAGGCATCGGGCAGATTCGGAGCGCAAGAAGGGAGTTGCGCGATCCTCAAAATGGCGGCGGCACTCGGGGCGCACTTTAATGTTTGCTGTCTTGGCCGCCGTCTGCCCCAACTTGCGAGGTGGGTCCCCTCTGCAGATTTGGAGTGGTGGTGGAGGACGGCAAGGAGAAATCGAGGAGTCCGGCGGTGCGGGCGGCAGAGCGACTGTGTTGGTGTTCGCGCCCGCCTGATGCCTCGTGACCGCTGCTGGTGGGAGCTTGCAGATTGCCAGCTGAGCGACCCCCCTTTTTGGTGAAGAGGACGGCCTGGAGGCAAAACACCCATGGTTGAGGTTTGGGAGCCTGGGGGGCTGAGAGGTGCAGCGGGGGCGCCCACACACGATCTGCCTGACTTGAACATGGCGCCCGCCGCTTGCAATGCCTATATGCGGTTTTGGCGCGCTGGGCCTGCCGGGGACTCACTGCGGGTGCTTGAGCCAGGCGGGAGACCTGACTTTGTGGCACAGTTCCTCCTGCCCTTGAGCGCCCTCCTCTATCCACAGCATGGCCTTAGGATCAGCCCGGGGATCCAGCATGCTGCTTCCCCCACCACCATCCGGCCTTCTACCTCTATGGACATCTCCAACTCGGGGATCCCTCCAGACCCAAGACCACCACCCTTGAGTGCAACACCACCTGAACACCTGGCTGAACGATGGCAAGAATTTCCTGCTCTGTAAATATGTAATATATAATTGTCCAAGCCTAATCGCTGTTAAATGTAATCCTGAGTGAATTTGCAATTTGTATATATATATAACTCAAAATACTAGTATATGTAATAGACCTTTGTACTTACTACCATTCCTATGTGATTTCAGAGTTTATCTCTTTGTATCTCTTCCTTGAGTGGCTTTACAACTTGTACATTTGCAATTTTTTCTGTTTGTATCTCTTATGTAACTCATGTAATCCAAAGTCCTTATGTAACGCAACTGGTTCTTTTGTAAACCGCTCTGACACCTTCGGGTAATGTTTGCGCTATTTAAAATCGCATTAAATAAATAAATAAACCACACAACCACATATATTATCCCTCTTTTGAATTATGTTTCGTAGTGGCCTACTTTATGTATATACTGTGAAAGTGCAATCCATGTGGTTTGTAGTGAATTACTTTAACATCTTTACCATCTCACCACTGTTGCATCGGCTTTAAAACCCAAATAAAAATATTTGATTAAAAAAAATCATACGACTGGTGGCATGTTGAGTTTAAAACACTCTTGCTCATTCAGTCCGAAAATCGAAAAGTGGAAGTGACCTTATCTGAGGGAACGCCCCAAGTCAGGCAGTGCTGCTTCTCCATGGAATTCCTTAGCTTTGTAGAATGACTTCTTTCCTAGTTTCAGACTTCTGTGGAGGAGAGGCATGCATACCTGCATCCTACTGTACGAAGTGTAATAACTTTTACTACTACACCTACCAGAATCAAACGTCTTACCGGAACCATGCTGTGAAGAGACAGGAAGTAAGCAGCACTCCCTTTTTTCTCCCAGATGTTACCCACTACCCCTCAAATTGTGAGAGGGAGTGGATAAACATCATTTTTTCTCTAACATTACTTGAAAAGGGATCTAATCGGCAGGGCTGGGGCGCCTCAAGAGGTAAGGATGGGGATGAGAAAAAGGGGAGATGCAATAATGTTCGCAAACTTGTAATTCGTTCCAAATGTTAATAAACAGCATTGGCTGTTTCGAACTCGCAGTTTTGCCTCATAAATATGTATTTCTCTGCCAAAATGACAGAAACAGTTACCTAGTAAAGGCTCTTTGATCCAGCTACAAGGTGCCAATATTTTCTTTATTTATATAACACAAATATGTAGCTGACATTCACAGTGTGGAAATATGTGCAACAAGAAGCAACATTTTTGAGATTTCATTTTAGGAAACAACACAACATGAATACATTCAAAAGAGGTGGGAGAAGCACTCAGTAAATATAATCCCAACAACCAAATTTGTTCTTAGCAGGATCTAATCAATATCTCATAGAAAAGGTCCAAAATGAGCAGGTAAGTGTATGTAGTGAAAGTTGTGTTCTTTATTCTCATCTCAAAATACAGATGTAAAACACAGACACAGCCAACGCGTTTCGTCCAAAGGATTCTGGGACTTCTTCAGGACACATAATGTAATCCATGAAATGTTTCAATGACTCATAGGTTTGTATCATCCACATGCTTGACTTCAAGAATCCCCTAGTAACCTAAAATAAGGTGTATGAGTGTGGTTGCGTGTCAAAAATGAATACAGCTACCTCATCAAGAATGGTGTAAATATTTTTGGTTCTAATGTCACATTTCGCAAACACACTGTTGGGTTCCCATTGGGGTTACCCAGTGGACTTCTACCTCACAACTTGATTCACAGGAAAAATGGTCAATGATGGTAAAATTTTGTGGGAAGGAAGGCAAACTATGCGACAATCTTACAGCACTTCTTTCCCTCAAAAAACAGCTCTGCAGAACACGTTGATTCATTTAGTATGTATTATATACGTCTCATTAGGAGATACTTTAGGATTCAAGACACGAGACCAAAAAGAGATGCAATATGTTTATGTTTCTTCTAAAGTGAGAGTGCCCTGTCGTACTAACTACAGCTTGTAGAACAGCGTCTGTGGCATGATCGTGAATTTGTGTTACTAATGAAACAAAAAAAGATTATGACAAAAATGAATGCTTCTATCCACCGTGTTGAATTACATTGAAGTGTTTTGTTTCCTGTGGCATACAAAAGCCTTTCCACCATCTATCAACTGGGAATGTTAACACTATCTGGGCAACAATGTCACCTCTTTCAATTTCTGAATACATCAATCAATATTTTAAGGGGACAGTTAGCTTTCATGAAGTCTTTGGCGTGGCATGCACGCTGTCTGTGACAATTTAAATAACTTTTGTCCTCTTTGAGCTGCAAACATACTTTTTATTTAAATCTAAAAATTATGTAACAGATAATAGATTGTGTGGTAGTATTGCGAAATTATATTTTGGCAGAAAGCAGAGCAGCTTCACAATCCTGTTTTTCAGTAGTTCTGCTTGTAACCAGATTGTTCATGCTGGAGTGTAGTTGTCACAAAACTATGAAAATGGCATAATCAAAGAAAAGTTTGAGAAATACAATCCTTCCCAGAGACCCGACATCAACAAGCAAGCACATAAACAATTTAAACGAAAATAATACGTTCTGTAAATACGGTTTCTAGAAAGACTGTGATATGCAAAAAGAACACTAGAGGGTGCTGTTGGCCAGAAAGAACCTTTTCGATTACTTTTTTTTTGTTAATAAGCAACAATCAGCAAAAATTCGCCACATGTAAGACAAGGCGCATTGAAATAAAACTAAAACAAACCACCGAGAGCATGAATTGTTAGGTCTCACATTTTTAGTTACACGAGATGAATCTAAATTTAGCATGAGATAAAATTTAAAGAAAAATGCAATGCGTTAAACCGAAAAACAAAGGGGCAGATTTACGTTAAACTAACGCAGCGCGGTGCAGCAAGTTGCTTTGCTGCGCCGCGCTGCGTTAGTTTGGAAAGCACAGGGATGCGACATATTTACAAGAATATGTCGCATCTCTGTCCTTCCCCCTGCGCTGGCGCACAAACTGCAGCCATGCGCCGGCGCAGGCACCCTTGCACCATGGTGCAAGGATGCCTGCGTCGTGGGGAGATTGTTTTTGTGCAGAAAGGGGCACCTTCCTGCACAAAAACAATCACTACAAGCATTTTCCTCTTTCAAAGCGTGCTGTAGAATGCAGCACGCATTGAAAGAGGAAAACGAGGAGAAATGAAAACATTTCTCCTCGGTGCGCTCGCTCACGCCATCTCTAGGGTGGCGTAGCTTTCAGACGCATCTCCAGAGTTACGATTTCTCGTAATTCTGGAGATGTGTCTTGTTCCATGAGTGTTGCGTGGGAACACCCACAGCAACACCCATGGAACGCCCCTTCACCGCAAAGTGCTGCGTGTGAAGGGGCCGTATTTACAAGGAGAGGAAAAGTCACGCAGGGTGGCTTTTCCTCTCCTTGTAAATATGGAGCAGCCCCCTGCGCCACCAGTACGTCACGAAAAGTGACGTACTGGACCACCAGTACGTCACGAAAAGTGACGTACTGGTGGCGCAGGGGGCTCGTAAATCTGCCCCAGAGCTTTTGCCAGTGTTAGCCTGTCTTGTGGCCTGTGACGACGTCTGTGCCTGTGAAGAACGAGGAGAACGCGTATCAGGGATCTGAAACCTATCCGGTGACTTAATTCTCGCTCTATCGCGTAAATCATAAGTACGTTCAGAAGAAATTGAAACCGGGGATGCGCCTCGCGATCCCGGCTTTGTCTGTTGCTTACCCTGTTTTTTCAGCCTCCAGCTCTTTTTAGTGAAGACTGGTTTCTCATCCTTCTCAGATTGAGATTTGGTTTGTTGCTGTTGTGATTGCGATTGTGTTTGCAGTTTTGCAAAGGCTTGTTACCCAGGCTGTTTCTACCAATAGTTTTGTAAGCCTGGGTAATAATTTTCGGTAATTCGCGAGGCTTGTCCAATTCTGGGACCAAAGCCAAAGCGTTCGCTACTTGAAAGTTCACTGCATCGCCCTTGACATTTGCAAGGATCAGTTCAGCTACTACTTCAAACACTCCCACTAGACTCATCCCTAATTCCACTGCCGCTTCAGGGCCGTGTTCATCCTGTACTTTTTAATTACAGAGGGAGAACTGTCATGGAAGGCGTACCAAAACATTTAGAATATACTGCTACGAATACTCTACCCCAGTTGTCACATGCTGTCAACTCGGGAATTAAGTCTTTTGGCAAACTAATCGTCAAAATACGATGTTTATCCACTGGAGTTGTATGTGGAAAAACTGCCTCCAACTGATCAAATTTTTCTGCAAGCCAATAAGGAAAGTCGTCCTTATGTTGTGGACGTTTGCCCATCACTGAGTTCACCATTACAGGACTTATGGCAACTCCGGCTGCACCAGCTGGATGGCCTGCAACCCCAGGAGGGGCTCCCTGGATGTTGCCTGTAAAATATTGCACTAAGGCTCGATGCACTCGTACCAAAGCCGAATACATGTTGCGCAGTTCCGCGACTGGTATCGTCATATATCGCGGATGTGGGGTGTACCCGGCCAAAACAGGCCAAGTGGCCCCATCAATAGATAAGGGGCCTAAACGAACCGTGGTAGTCGGTTGTGGGAGGGCGCCATTAAACCAAACACGGTGTTGCCAAGCCGTGAGCGGTACCTCAAGACATGAATAAGGTATATAGTTATTAGGAACTGCGGTGGCTGTATATTCATGGAACAAATCGTCAGTCCCATCCACTGCAGGAAAAGTTACCCATGAGTAGAACACCTCAAAGTGGTAAGCCGGATCGGCTTGTACCACAAAGATCAGTTCGACTCCAGCATCTGGCACTCCATACACCCGTAAGTGTGTCCGGAGTGCTCCGCGGCTATGCGCCGCAATTTGAACAGCCATTTACGGCTAAAATACTTCGACAAACTAACAGGAGGCAGCACAATTAGGGTTTTAATCAAGAAAAACCTTTTTAATAACTTCAAGCTTGAAAGAACCTACAATAACTGTAATATAGGAGGTATCACCATCACACACGCTTCCGGAAGCGTACGTGAGGGGTTTGTGGACAAGCACAAGTACTACTCAAGCTGTCTCGCCAGTAAGCTGCCCCACTCGTTGGTCACGCCATGTCATAGGGTTTCTGCACATACAGAGCTATGCACAGGATAATAGGACCTCGGAATATAGTGGTGAGCCAACCATAAACCTTAGCACCCAAAACCCCAACCCAACTAGCCTTAGCGTCCCATTGGCACTAATGTACCAATGCTTAGACAACCCAGAACACGGTATCTCTCTCTCAGGACACGCAGAGGCAAGAACACTCTTTCGTCACATTCGTACCTGTCCACAACATGCGTATGAAGAGACACTGTATAGGTTAAAATGTTTATTTCAACTTACGTGCTCTAAGATACAGTACACGTGTCAGTACTAGTAGCATAACACATAAGAACAATATAATCAGCATAGTTACTACTCCATAGAATACGAACGGGGAAAGCATCTCATAAATCAGTGGATATATGTCTAACTAACATTACCACCCTCCCCGTGCTGGAAGCCAGTTTATTATAATAATAGAAGACCTTTGGGCTTTGACTAGCGAACCCCCATACCTCAGTCTCTTGATGCAAAACTACATCAGCAAACAATCACAGCTCTTCTCTCTGGAAAGGTCGTCTCCAAGTGCTATCTTAGAGCAAGCGATCGCATTATTAAAAGCACACTAATTTCCCAATGGCAGCTGTACATGTGTTATGTCTAGGTGCGAGGGACTGGCCAAATCAGTAGGAACCAGGGAGTTGTTATTCGACCTTGTAACTGTTGTTCAGACTGAGCCCAAAAGGGAGAAAAGGTGAGAAACAGAATATGCAGACTGTTGTAGAATAACTTGGCAATAACAGAGGGCGACAATAATAACGTGCGCAAGAGTCATCATGGCAGCCAGGCCTGCCAGGAGGCCATGAGCCACAAGACAAGCCTTTATGTGGCGTAAGGCGAAATGAATACCGCACGTGGTTACGGATTTGATTAGCTCGTTTGCTGCTCAATACTGTGAGACGGCGTTGTGGGTGAGACATAGTTGTGTGAATTTTCCGAAGGAGTGATTAGTTGGAAACCGTGTATTGGACCTCTTTACTGGATATCGTTGTATAGAACAAATTGTTGATACAGCAGATTGAATTGAGGTCCAGGCGCTGGGAGCGCAAAAGAGGTGCAAGAACTGCGAAGTCAGAGGAGGGCTGTAAGTGTTAAAGAGGTGCAGAAGGCAAAAAGGTGGAGTTTGTCTCCATCGTGTGGCGGATTTTGAGAGTTACAGGCAAGTATAAAGACCAGGGAATAAGAGTGTTCACTGGCAGCAAGAGTAAGGCTCAAGGAAGAGGCTGTACGCCCCATGCGGTACGGTTAGAGAGGCGCAGGTTCTGACAGCTGGCCTCGGATGGTTTAGTTAGACAGATGCTCAAAGGATGGCCGTCCCAAAATATAAATGTGATCTGTCTTTTGCAGAACCAGCGAAAACACAAGTATTATTTGGCTAACTTTGGCGTACGCTTTTTGGTCTCAATCGGAGAGGTGGGATAAATGGTTTCTAAACAAGGTCACCCACCCATGCCTCTTGCAGCAGATTTAGGTATCACATTGGAATATATTGCACATGCCTATTTGAAAAGCTACATCGTAGGTTATGCAGATGTTACATGTGTGTTAATCAGATAATAGAGCTCATTCCCAGATGAGAACAATTCAGTATGTGTTCAACACTCGGCTTGCAAGATGTTTGATTGCAACGTATGTTACAGGCAGAGTTGGCCTTTGTCAGAGAGGCCCTGGGGCTAAACCAAATCTGACACCCCCTCCCACGCATCCTCTTTAATTGTCGCGCAGACCCCCCAGGATATTGCGGCAAAGATTAGGACGTTTTGTGGCACAAAAATTGAAATTATGCGACCCACTATTGCATTTTTTGCTGCATTTTTGCAGCACCTTATTTTCGTGACATTTAATAGTTATGTCCTAACTAAAAGGCAATCTTCAGTAAAAAGCTGTGATGTATGCTCTCCTAATCACAACAGTATACTGCCTGTCACCCATGCTCTAACTCCATCCTCCAAGGCTTAAAGACAAAGCAGTATTGGGCGCTACCTGCCCATTTAAAGCACTGAATACCCATCTGGTTGCTCATTTGCTTATCGTGAAACTAGACAAAATGCGGATCAATCCCAGGTTCCTGCTTAACCAAATTGTGTGATCTTAAATAAATAGTTTCTTTCACTGAGCCTCCTTTTTGATCATTAGCACAAATGAGAGAGCCTTGAAATATGTGAGCACGAACTGCGCGCTGTACAAATATGGATAATTTTTGTACAGCGCACATCCTGAGATAGCGTTATGCTAGGCGCTCCCATATGTGCTAATGACCTCATTAGCACATACGAGAGCACCTAGAAATATGTGAGCTTGTAAATGGCACACAGACATCAAACTTTCAAGGGTGTGAGGACTTAAAGTTAGGTACACAGTGGATAATTTCTGCATCATGTCTCTGAAGAAAAGGGTAATACCGAGTCAAGCATCTATTCGTTTAAACATGAGCAGAGATGAGTAGGTGCAACAAAATGTGACTGATATACAGCTTCGTACTGATCTTGCTGGAGTACTAAATCAGGATCGTGGCTATAAACCTCCACATTCCCACGCCACACGGTGCTGGCTAGCCCTTCCTCCTTCCGAGCCCGCCCTTCAGTACTGAGATGATTATAATGAACTGCATTTACTGTTAACCCTGCTTGTGCGATATTATACTGTGCTCTCTGCAATTATTCAGCTTTAAATGTATTGTTTCTAACTTCCTACTTCTGGCCATGATGTGTACACTTCGAATATGTGACGTTACAACGCGTTCCATTACAACGCGGTACGTTACATCGCAGTTATTACAACGCAAGTCGTTACAACGACTTGCGCTGGAGGGCGCTGCACTTAGGAATAGTATGATTTACTATTCCAACTCCAGTCTACGTACAGTAGGGAAGGTGTTGGAATAGTAAATCTTACTTTTCCTTAGTCTAGCGCGCCATCCAGCGCAAGTCGTTGTAATGACTTGCATTGTAATGACTGCGATGTAAAAGCATCGCGTTGTAACGACCGCGTTGTAAAGGTCGTTTCCTGTACACTTCAGGCCAGGGCTAGTGTTTACTTTTGGAGAGAGAGAAATAGTTAGCATGTGTCTCTACTACATGAGAAAGAGACAGTTGCAACTTGCTCTACTCGCTGCAATTCTTGCTGTTAAATATTATTTTATTTTAGTAGCCTTGGCACAGGCCGTGTAAACAGGTACTCTCCATATACAGCCTATGATATGTTTGCACCCGGTGCTTTTTTTGCTTTGTGCCATCCTAGACAATCAGTAAGCTTTGATCTGGTCAGGAGCTCACTGACATCCTGTGGAACTGCTTTAACCGCTGTCCAATGAAAGTGGGATTGGAGCCGATCATAAGTTTTTGTTTAGGAGATGGAGGGAAAATGAGGTAGAGGTGAAGATGCAGGAGTGCACTTGTAGCCTCGGTCATCGTTAGTCCCCTCAAATAATTAATTCATTGTTCTTTAATTGTTAAATTGAGTTACTTTTCATTTATTTTGATAATTGTTTTCTAAGATGCCCCAAAGACTGCTTCACGAAATGCTGTTTTGATATGCTGACTTTTGTATCACCTCAGCCTATTATAGGTCTGTTGCCTACATTTGGTTAAATAAAGAAAAGGAGTATAGAGTCAGTTTGCCATGCCCCTTTGCTCTCTGTTAAAGTGGGACAAAGTGAGGGCTAATTTTAGAATTCAGAGCTGCTATGTTCTCAATTGAAATTAGTTTACTAATCAGACCCCACAGCAGTCTTCGAGCCATGCCTGATGCCTTCCTGCAGTTCGTCAGACCGCCAGCTGCTCGAGCACGTAGCAGCGGGGACAAACAAACAGTGTTGGGAGAGGGACTGCAGGCCTAATATGCTGCTGCACTACTGAGCAGGAACAAACACTTTTGTGTGTTTTCGTGGCACCTGGGCATTTAATTGCAGCCATCATGCTCCTTGCCTAAGTTTGCGGTAAAATCGCGATTTATGAAATTGCAAAAAGCTGGGGGTCTGTCTGTCAGTAGTCTGGGGACCCCTGGGGTCCACTAAACCTACTCAGGGGGTTCACAACTGCTTAGAAAATTAAATAGTATTAACAGAATACTAAAATGTACATAAATAAAGAAGCAAAATGCACAGTTGAAAATTTTAAAAGTTCTGTAAATGTGAAAGAATTAGAAATTGGAGGCTAAAAGTCAGTATTCTCAGATTGAATCGTGGGAGCAGAGCAAGCGCATCAAACAGAATAAAGTATGGATGATGAGTGGCCTCAATAGAATCTAGAAATACTCCAATCTTCCTAATAAATGTGATTTTTTTGTATTTGTTTGTGAATTAAATTAAATATTTCATAATTTGTGAGTTTGTTTGATGAATGCCTGTTTCTTTTTGTGTAGTGTTTTGCAGTTCAAATCATCGAAAATGATTAGGGCGGGGTCTCTGGGTTCCAGTAATGACTCAGTGGGCTTCCCCGGAATCCAATAATGATTCAGTGGGAGTCCCCGAGTTCTAGTAATGATTATGTGGGGGTCCTCAGAAGTCAAAAATTTAAGAACCACTGGTCGAGTTAATTAAAATTTGTGAGGAGTAGGGGGAAGATGAGGTGGGCAAGATGAAGGAGCACCGTGAAATAAAACAAACAGCAGACAAGGGCGCCAGCAGCCTTTAGAAAAAGTCTTTAAACACACATTTCTTTGGACATAAGTAGTAGGAAAACTGATGCAGGGAGCTCCAGCACCCCTCTGGAGGTCAGCACATGCTAAGGGCCGGCACTTGTTGCAGGTATCTCAAACAGCAGAGGCGTCACTTGGTTTACAGAGATGTTACAGACACTCACCTCAAACCCTAGAACTGTCCCTCATGTTAAAAAGATGTTGGAGGTGTGTTTTTTTCAGACAGCAGAGCTATCGATTGGTTTGCACAGACGAGACTGACAGATAAAGTACTACTTTTCTTCGAGTTACAGAGATGCTATGTATATTCACCTCTGACAGCAGAGCTGCCCTTCAAGTTACGCTAGAGATACAGGTATGTGGGTCAAACTACAAAGTTATTCCTCAGCTTACGTCAATGGAATAAGTGTGCATCCCATAGCTATATCTTGGGGAGAGGATGTAGCCTTACGGCTAGAGCGGTCGACCTCGAAGCTGGGGAACCGGGTTCGAGTCTTGGCAACGACGCTCAACATCCTGTGATTCTGAGCAAATCACTTAATCTCCCCGTGCCTAACAAAAATGAATGTGTCCTCATGTAACGAAACTGGTGCTCATGTAAAGCGCTCTGACACCTGATGTCTTGGGTCTAGTTTGCGCTATATAAAACTCTAAAAAATATATATATATATCTTAGGATGTACAAATGAAATAGGTATGCACATCAAACAGCAGAACTATTCATCAGTTTTTAAGATTTTGCAGGTGAGTAGCTCTGACAGCAGAGCTATTCCTTGAGTTCCACAGATGTTTCAGGCATGCACTCCAGGTAGCAAAGCCATTTTCCTGATTAGCTAGAATTTACAGGTGTGCACCTCTGACACTGGAGCTAATAATGATAAAATAGATATGTTTATCAGGCAGGAAACCTATCCACCATGTTACAGAGATATAAAAGACATGATCCTCACGCAGCAGATGTACCATGGGTTACAGAAATGTTACAGAAGTAGAGCTGTCACTCAATTCAATTCAATTCTTTATTAAGGTTTGGATCTCGAATGAGCTACACAAAAAGGTTAAGACAAATTACACTAAAATTGAATCACATTATATCATAATATTATTAAATAAATACATATTTGATTACTTTACCCACAATCATTTAAGTACATATATTGGGCATAGTTCGAAAAGACTAGGGTACAGCACGATAAAACATGTTCCATTTGATGTCTAGAAAAAACTCCCTAAAAAATATAGTGCTGCATTCCGACCGCCCCTGCACGCGCGACCCACTGCAATGATCTCCACAATGCATAGCCCCCTCCACATTATATCATGGAACGTCAATGGCCTGCTAGATCGAATTAAACGTACTGCTGTTCTCCGCTGTGCACAGCGTCACGCACCAGACATCCTGTTTCTACAAGAGACACACCTCTTAGGCTCACAATGTAACTTCCTGGCCCGCTACGGGTTTGACAGGGTCTGGCATTTGGGGTTTGCGAGGGGATCCCGGGGGTAGCCATTTTACTGCGTAAGGGATTCCCCTTTACCTTGACCCGAGCCGATCACGATGCACAAGGCCGCTATGTGGCCCTGACGGGAGCGATGGAGGGCCAACCCATCAACCTGAATGTATACATCCCTCCTGCTGCCTCGGCCTCGACCCTGCAAGCCTCACAACTTTGTTTCCCTCCTTCCCACAGGGCCTGACGGTGGTGGGGGGTGACTTTAACGCTACCCTGCAGCCTTCCCATGATACGACGGGGACCCCATCGGCGTCCCGCATGGCCTCGGCGAAGCGGTTGTCAGATTGGTCCTCTGCCCTGGGTCTCTGTGACGCATGGAGGGTGTGGAATCCACGCAGGAAACAGTATACTCACACCTCAGCGGCTCATCACACCCACTCCCGTATTGACCTGTTCCTGCTGCCCGCTATGGACTGTCAACGGGTCTCTGGGGTTACCATCCTCCCCAGGGGTATTTCTGACCACTCCCCCGTGTCCCTTCGTCTTGGTCACTCCTCCGGGGGTACGCGCCCGGTGTGGCGTATGAATGCCTGGTTCCTGCAAGACGCAGACCTCGTGAAGTCTCTCCGAAGGGAACTAGAGACATACTTCTCACTTAACGCGGGTTCTGTGTCCTCACCCGGGACTTTATGGGAGGCCGGCAAGGCGGTGATGCGGGGGATAGCCAGGGGTCTTGTCTACACGAAACGATCGGCACAATCCGCTCGACTGATGAGTCTTGAGGCCCAGGCGTCACAACTGGAAGGTGACCTGGATGCCCCTGCAGATGCCAATTCCGATCGCCGGCTGACGCTCCTCCGCGAAGAGATCTGTCAACTGTCACTAGACTCTGCTAAACTACTCTGGCGCTCCTCAGTTGGCCGCATATACGGATGGGGGGACAAAAATGGCAAATTGCTTCACAACCTGGTGTCCTATCCTAAAGCCAATCGCATAATTCCCGAAATTCGGGATGGAGAGGGGTCCCACCATACTCTGTCCCGAGCTATTGCTCAAACGTTTGCTACATACTATGCGACCCTCTACGAGGCTCGAACCCCTGAATCCAATTTGACGTCACTGTTGGCTGCCACCGAGACTCATCTACCCCGTCTCTCCCGTGTCGAGTCAGACCCCCTGAACCTCCCCTTTACCCCGGAGGAAATCCATGGGGCGATCTCGGCGCTACATCCAGGCAGGACGCCCGGTCCGGACGGGTACCCCCAGGAATATTATGCGGCTTGTCGCGACACCTTGGTCCCCCACTTGCTAAACCTGTTCGAATATGCGATTGACCAGGGATCTTTCCCGCCAGAGACTGACCTAGCAACCATTGTGGTCATTCCGAAAACACAGCCGCCCTCCCTTGAATGTGTAGAGTACCGACCCATCTCCCTTATTAATACGGAGGTGAAGATCTTTGCCAATGTGATAGCCCAGCGTCTCCGCCCCCATCTCCAGACACTGGTCCACCCGGACCAATGCGGATTTATGCCCGGTCGCAGTACTCGTCACTGCATCCGTCGACTCCATCTGGCCCTGGCACACCGCCAACAACTCACCCCGTATCTGGCCTTGCTTCTTATAGATTTTGAGAAGGCGTTTGACACGGTGGACTGGGGCTATCTTGGAGAAGTACTGGAGGTGATGGGTTTCGGTCTTCCCTTCCGGCGCCTTATCCGGGTCCTCTATGCGGCTCCCAAGGCGAGGGTCCTT
The DNA here is from genome assembly GCA_963921515.1 of Calotriton arnoldi. Lineage (NCBI taxonomy): Eukaryota > Metazoa > Chordata > Amphibia > Caudata > Salamandridae > Calotriton > Calotriton arnoldi. Next base: position 1,016,318 of record CAWUFW010004332.1, on the reverse strand, counting down.
ATTAACGGTGTGCTATCGGACGCCTTTCCCATTCGGAGAGGCACCCGCCAGGGATGCCCACTCTCACCTCTCTTATTCGCCTTGGCGATGGAGCCCCTGGCCTCCCTAATCCGACAGGATTCCTGCATCCGAGGCTGGACCTGGAGACCACATCTATGCGACAAAATCTCCCTGTATGCCGATGACGTCCTCCTCTACTTGGCGGACCATGAGGGCTCTGGGCCGCGCTGTCTAGACGCCCTTGCAGCCTTCGGACGGATCTCTGGCCTCAAGCTCAATCCGGCAAAGTCCACACTGGTACCCCTCCATCCATCCCAGGCCTGCTTTGACTGGCAGGAGTCTATCCCTCTCCGGAGACAGTCCTTCAAATACTTGGGGGTTTGGATCGCTCTCCTTCCGGAGCTTGAATGGGCCCTAAACATTACGCCATTAATGACTAAAACTAAATCGGATCTGAAGAAATGGCAAACCCTTCCCTCAACCCTCTCGGCCGGACCGCCCTTTTCAAAATGATGATCCTTCCCCGCTTCCTCTACATTTTGCAAAACATCACCACCCCCTCCCCGGTAGCTGGTTCAAGGAAATAGACGGGCTCCTCAGTCGTTTCCTTTGGGGAGGACGGAGATCGAGGGTATCCCTGGCGCGCTGCCGCATTCCTCCCTATGACGGTGGCATGGGGGTGACTAATCTCCACCTCTATTACTTGGCCACAAAGCTCATTGTGATCCATGACTGGTTCGCAGGCGGCTGGTCCGACCCGGCATACCGGCTGGAAACCACAATCATGGATCTTCCCCAGATCATGACACACCTCTATGGTGGACCGGTCCCATGCACTCTCCCCCCCATCACCCGGGCAGTCCTCATGGCTTGGCGAACGGCCCTTCGATATGTCACTTGGAACCAGAAACTCACCAGGCAGACGCCTCTGTGGCATGGGACCTGGCTGAAGGAAATATCTGATCTCCAAGGCTTTCACCGATGGGACCTTATTGGGATTTCCCTGCTGGGGATATCTGGGCAGGGGATCACATCAAATCTTTCACAGAGTTACAACGCCAATACTCTCTCCACTCTTCTCAATTTTACCAATACTTACAATTACGCCATGCCATCCACACCTACATACCCTCCCCCACCACCCTCCCTGAATTTAGCCCCCTAGAGGCACAGGTACTGATGGGGAATTTGGGTAGCGGAGGAATATCCCGGATCTACCGCGCCTTAGTGAACAATGGCCCCACGTCCCTGGAAACGTTACGGACCCGTTGGGAGGGCTGGGTGGGCCCCTGGACGACGCGGACTGGAGAGACGCCCTCATGGCCCCTAAGACCCTGACAACCTCCTCCAAGTTGCGTCTTATCCAATTTTACTACTTACACACGGCATACTTGACCCCATCACGCATGCACAGCGCCCACATGAGACCCACCCCAGCATGTACACGCTGTGACCATTCCCCAGCAGACTTCTTCCACATGGTCTGGCAGTGCCCCGCTTTAACGAGGTTTTGGACGGGAGTGGAGCGTGAACTGACGCAGTCCTTGGGTTGGACGGTGCCCCATGACCCGACACGTTTGCTTCTAGGGGTGTTCGATGGCCTAGACGGGTCGCGGGCAGACAAGCGCTTCCTAGGCACGGCCCTGGCGGTCGCAAAACGGGATATAGCAATGCTATGGTCGCAAAAAACACCTCCCTCTCTGCAGAAATGGAGACGAGGAGTGGACTGGTGCGGTGCTCAAGAGGAACCCCTCTTCGAGGCTCTGGGATGTCCTGGCCTCTTTGACAAAATATGGGGCAAATGGTTTAACTTATAATCCGATTGAGGGGTTGAGGGGGTTTGACACAATATGTGCTTCTTGCTTGTATAGACCGAAGCTGAAATCTTATCACCTGGTGGCTCTAGGTTTCCCATGTCGCTCCAAACTGTACCTTATCGCTACTCATTATGTAAAACCAAGGCTTTGTTCTTATTGTGTGTTAAAAATCAATAAAGTTGATTATCAAAAAAAATATATATAGTGCTAGATGATATATACACACAAACTTCAAATGAACAAAAGGAAAAATCTGCCCCCTAGACAACCATAGAGCTAACTCCAGTAAAATACATACATATATTTCATTATAATTAAAACATCTATGGATAAAAGCAATTCATAAAACATAGAAAGAAACGTTACAATTATGTGCAAATGCTCCAATTCTACTTCAAAAGCCTACTCCCTCACAGCAGCAAGATTAAGTACAAATTACTCCCAAAAATTAAAATCAATAAGAATCTTAACGATGGTCTGCATCTAGATCCGGAGATTACATTCCTGTTAATAACAATTACAGGGGCCCAAAAATTATGAACATACATCCAATGTTAGTCTCCCATGATTCCAGGAAGTTACTCCCGCCTCCCCGCAACATAGCAGCAATCAGTATATATGTCATTCAGCTTAATTAAATATTCTAGATGTCTTGCGGCGCAAATATCAGTGCTATCCCTTGATTGTACAGACGGCACATGACTATACTTCTGACAGCAGAGCTATCCCTTAGGTTGCTAAGTTGTTACAGTCCAGCATATGAGAATTTAAAACTTTCTACAGGCCAGCACATTAAACAACAGCATTATCAATCATGTTACAGATAGATTCCAAGATGTATGTACCTTTGACAAGAGATGTACCCAAAGTATTAGAGTGATTTAACAGCCCCAGGTCTCAGACTTAAGTGATGCTGAGAACAAAGGAAGCGTGTCACAACTGCTGGAAACGATGTTACGCAAAATAAAAGTTTAGGAAACTTTGCTCTAAATGAAGTGGGCAGTATAGCCTAAGTTATCATTTTAACATTGATCACCCTGAGAGGCAAGGCAACAATTTCAGAAGTAAAGCATTGAACAAATAAAATAAGAAAAGATTTGAACGCCTACATCCTGTCAGCTGGAGCATGGCGTCACCTGCAACACGTGCTGCACCTGTGCTAAGCAGGGCACTTTACCAAGATGTTGTAGAAACAGCACATACACCATGCCACACTTTAAACCAAGCTTGGGAAGAGAGGTGTAAGCATACATATTACTTTTCTGATTTTGCGTCTCTTCAGACACGTTCAGCTTCTCCTACAATGTAATCACACCACGTAGGGTCTCTTTATTGCTGGTAAAAATAACTTTTTGCATGCTCCTTTATTTAAAAAAAATGCTAATGGTAGCCCATTAACAGCGAAATGCTCACATCAGAACCTGCCAGCCCATCTACCTCTCTTTCCACCACTCACGATTTTAACCATTAATTGCTTTGAAGAAAAAAGGAGACAATCACAAATGTAACTTTATTTTGCTTTTCACAAGACTACCAAGTGGTTGGATAACATGCAATACACCCAGCCAGTCCTGGCTTTTGTGCTAAGGACACTGTATTCTGGAGGTCATAGTTTTGATTTTAACATTGTCATATGGGCTCAAAAAAGCAAAGAGATGTTATCTAAAAATCCAGAGTTTAGTTGAAGGTGCCATGCGACATATGGTCTAGCCCATTTCGAAAATCGTGCTTGTTTCACTTACATGGAGAGGTGCACGGACAGAATATCGATGTTGGAATATCGATGTGCCAGAATATCGAGTTTTTAATATCGAGGTGGCACAAGATCGACATGCAAGAATATCGTTGACCAGAATATCGACATGAAGGTAAGAAATATCGTTCTTTTAATATCGAAGTTAGTAATATCGTTAGTAAAAATATCGTTGTAATAATATCGACATTTATTTTAGTGTTTTGTATTTTACTATGTGTGTTTAAAGTATGTGATGTAATTATTTTGTATAAGTATAGCTTATTGTTTTTAATGTATGTGTGAAATTTTTAGAAGTATTTTATTTTATGTTAATTAATTTTTGTGTATTTTAGTTCCGTAGTGGGTTGTGGGTTTATAGGGGAATAGGGTGGGAAGTAATTTAATTAGAATACATTTATTAATAATTTTTAGAAGTTATACATTTTTTTAAATTACATTTTGCGTTTTAGTTCTGTAGCGGGTTGTGGGTTTATAGGGGAATAGGGTGGGAAGTAATTTAATTATAAATAATTAATATTTTGTATGAATTAATATTTATGTATTTAATATTTTATATTATTAATTGAGATAATTAAATTGTTATTAATTAGTTATTCATTGGTTATTAATTATTAATAATTAATTGGTTAATATGTTAATTGTGTCATTTTTTTAGGAGCGGGTTGTGGGTTTATAGGGGAATAGGGTGGGAAGTAAATTAATTATAATTAATGAATTAATATTTTTTATTAATTAATATTTATGTATTTAATATTTTATATTGTTAATTGTGATAATTAATTTTTTATTAATTGGTTATTATTTATTAATAATTAATTGGTAAATATGTTAATTGTGTTATTTTTTTAGGAGCGGGTTGTGGGTTTATAGGGGAGTAGGGTGGGAAGTAATTCAATTATAATTAATTAATTAATAATTTTTATTAATTAATATTTATGTATTTAATATTTTATATTGTTAAATGTGGTTATTAATTTGTTATTAATTAGTTATAAATTGGTAATTAATAATTATTAATTAACTATTAATTATGTTAATTGTGTCTTTTTTTAAGAGCATGTTGTGGGATGATAGGGGAGTAGGGTGGGAAGTAATTACATTTTAATATTTTTTTTAATATTTTTTATATATTATTTTTTTTAATTTTATTTAATAGTGTTAATTCTGTGAATTAATTTATTACTGATTGTTTTTAATTTGCTTGTTAATTGTTATTAGTTAATTAATTAATTGTTAATTTATAATGTTAATTGTGTTATGTTTTACAACATTGGTGGGGTTATTTATAGGGGAATATGGTGGGAGGTAAATTATTTTTAATTAGTCAATTATTTGTTAATTAATGTTCATTATTTTGCTGGAGTGGGAATAGTAAATTATTCCCCTCCGCTATCCAACACTTTCCCTACTGTTGCATTTGCTGGAGTGGGAATAGTAATTTTATCCCCTCCGCTACCAACACTTTCCCTACTGTTGCACTCGCTGGAGTGGGAATAGTAATTTTATCCCCTCCGCTATCCAACACTTTCCCTACTGTTGCACTCGCTGGAGTGGGAATAGTAATTTTATCCCCTCCGCTATCAAACACTTTCCCTACTGTTGCACTTGCTGGAGTGGGAATAGTAAATTATTCCCCTCCGCTATCCAACACTTTCCTACTGTTGCACTTGCTGGAGTGGGAATAGTAATTTTAACCCCCCCGCTATCCAACACTTTCCCTACTGTTGCACTCGCTGGAGTGGGAATAGTAATTTTATCCCCTCCGCTATCCAACACTTTCCCTACTGTTGCACTCGCTGGAGTGGGAATAGTAATTTTATCCCCTCCGCTATCAAACACTTTCCCTACTGTTGCACTCCCTGGAGTGGGAATAGTAAATTATTCCCCTCCGCTATCCAACACTTTCCCTACTGTTGCACTTGCTGGAGTGGGAATAGTAAATTATTCCCCTCCGCTATCCAACACTTTCCTACTGTTGCACTTGCTGGAGTGGGAATAGTAATTTTAACCCCTCCGCTATCCAACACTTTCCCTACTGTTGCACTCGCTGGAGTGGGAATAGTAATTGTATCCCCTCCGCTATCCAACACTTTCCCTACTGTTGCACTATCTGGAGTGGGAATAGTAATTTTATCCCCTCAGCTATCCAACACTTTCCCTACTGTTGCACTCGCTGGAGTGGGAATAGTAATTTTATTCCCTCCGCTATCCAACACTTTCCCTACTGTTGTACTCCCTGGAGAGGGAATAGTAAATTATTCCCTTCCGCTATCCAACACTTTCCCAACTGTTGCATTTGCTGGAGTGGGAATAGTAAATTATTCCCCTCCGCTATCCAACACTTTCATACTGTTGCACTTGCTGGAGTGGGAATAGTAATTTTTACCCCTCCGCTATCCATCACTTTTCCTACTGTTGCACTCGCTGGAGTGGAAATAGTAATTTTATCTCCTCCGCTATCCAACAATTTCCCTACTGTTGCACTATCTGGAGTGGGAATAGAAATTTAATCCACTCCGCTATCCAACACTATCCCTACTGTTGCACTCTCTGGAGTGGGAATAGTAAATTATTCCCCTCCGCTATCCAACACTTTCATACTGTTGCACTTGCTGGAGTGGGAATAGTAATTTTTACCCCTCCGCTATCCATCACTTTTCCTACTGTTGCACTCGCTGGAGTGGAAATAGTAATTTTATCTCCTCCGCTATCCAACAATTTCCCTACTGTTGCACTATCTGGAGTGGGAATAGAAATTTAATCCACTCCGCTATCCAACACTATCCCTACTGTTGCACTCTCTGGAGTGGGAATAGAAAATTTTAACCCCTCCGCTATTCAACACTTTCTCTATTGTTGCACTCGCTGGAGTCGGAATAGTAATTTTATTCCCTCCGCTATTCAATACTTTCCCTACTAGTGCACTATCTGGAGTGGGAATAGTAATTTTGTCACCTCCGCTATCCAACAATTTCCCTACTATTGCACTTGTTGGAGTGGGAATAGTAATTTTATCCCCTACGCTATCCAACACTTTCCCTACTGTTGCACTCTCTGGAGTGGGAATAGTAAATTATTCCCCTACGCTATCCAACACTTTCCCTACTGTTGCACTTGCTGGAGTGGGAATAGTAATTTTATCTCCTCCGCTATCCAACACTTTCCCTACTGTTGCACTCGCTGGAGTGGGAATAGTAATTTTATTCCCTCCGCTATCCAACACTTTCCCTACTCTTGCACTTCCTGGAGTGGGAATAGTGATTTTATCCCCTACGCTATCCAACATTTTCCTACTGTTTCAGTTAATGTAGTGTAAAATGTTGTTTTAAAATAAAAAAATTATTTTAAAGTTTTAATTTATTATATATATATTTTATTTTTATGTTTATGTTACAGGTGTATGTATATATATGTATTTATAATTTGTATTATGTTTCTAACATTTTATAATTTATTATAATAATTATTTATTAATATTATTAAGTAAATATATATATAATCATTTTTATATATGTATGTTTAACTTATTTTTACATTACATTTATTATTTATAATTTTTAACATTTTTAAATAATTCTAACTGTTTTTATTAATTATATGTATTATTTAATTTATTTAAAATTATTTATTAGGGGTCCATTACGATAACCGGCGGTAAAAAAAACGCCAACCGCCATAGCCTGAAAATACCGCCCGCCTGCAACATGGAAATACCGAACGAGCAATTATGATTACGCAAAGCAACCACCCCCCGCAGCGGAAAAAAATAACAGAATACCGCCCCTCCATGTCAGAGTCCAAGACAATCCGTCCGCCACGGACGCAATACCGCCCGAAAAAGCCAAATACGACCGCGCGGACGGACTACACACCAGCCGTCAAATTATGATCCCCCCGACATGAGGGCGGGAAACCAACACATTTCCCGCCCGCAACGGTGAACAACAGAAATGAATAACTGACAAGGCGGAAGGCCTGGCGGCCACGTCCGTGCACGGAAATCAGTGGCGGCACAAACAAATAAACACAACACGGCCAACAAGTCCACACAGCAAACAACGCCAAAATACCCAGACACAGAACCCATCCCAAAGACACATCCCCCTGCCAAAAAATATAATTAGAATAAATCCCAGGACACCACGCCCAACACACCTGAAAACGATAGACCATCATGACACACCCACATAGGTGAGTACAAAAGCAGCCCCCTCACAGACCACAAACCCTTGCACCACGACAAAGCCAACACCACAGCAGAGAACACGGAGAGCCACAGAGGAAAGCAGTATACCACACGCACACACACATCACATCCATCACCACAACCACCACCACCACCACCACCTAAACACCGGCACCACAAACCCCCTGCACATCACACACCAAACACACCACACCAGCACCACAAAAACTACACTACGCACCATGGCAACACAACGAATGCCCAAGTTCACTGCCACAGAGTTGACGGTCATGGTCGACGAGGTCATCAAGGTGTACCCACAAATCTATGGGAACCAGGTCCAACAGACACCAGTATCCACCAGAAACAGGATGTGGAAAAGGATCGTAGACCAGATGAATGCAGTTGGGAACGTGCCACGCAACCGGGGGGAAATAACCAAGAGGTGGCAGGACATGAAAAGCGTGGTCAGGAAGAAGGAGGTCAAGAACCGTGAGCTGGCTGACAGGACTGGCAGCGGAACTCCCGCGCCATTCAAGACCTTCAAGGCGTGGGAGGAGAAGGTGCGAGGCATACTACATCCGGAGAGTCTCATCGGAATACCAGGGGGAGTGGAGGCTGGTAAGTACAAACAAATGTATACCAGCACACCGCCATGTACAGACATGCACCAACACAATGCCATAGCTCCGAGGGCCGAACACCCCCATGTCCAGTACACAATTCACAAGACATCCCTCACATATGCAACAGACACTCACACACACTCAGCCCATAGGCACCAACAAACAAAACCATGGGGGCATGTGTACAGTCAGCCAGCACCACAACTCCCACCAGGCCCCTCTGTACCCCAGATGTGCCGAAGGAGCACTCCCCACACCCACACCCATGTGTCAGCCATAGCTGCACTAACCAACAAGTAACAGGTGAGCAGCCTTACCACAAGGCCCGTGTATCGGAGGGGGACTGCAGAAGTACCCCCCCAGGCCCCCACTCCTACAGCGCAGCAAGATGGAGCACTCCCCACACCCATGTGTCAGCCATTGCAGTGCACACCTACACCCGACAGGTAGATATGTTACCCTACATGGAGGGCTGTCTGTGGATGGTAAACCATCACCACGACTCACAACACGGCCCCCACACCCACAGACCAGCAAGATGGAGCACCCCTCCCTCTCATAACCATGTGGTAGCCATTGCATTTCACCCTCAAAACCAACAATTAGGTAGACCACTGTACAGGGCGGGGTGTCCGTAGGCATGAGGACTGTACTACGACTAACATGTGGGACATGTCACTTAGCAGAGGAACAGGTAGCACTGCTCCCAGTCACAAACATGTGACCAATGTGCACCCGGACATCAATTACAGAGTCATAGCCCACATGAGCCATCTCAAATGCAGTAACACGTAACGAGTCACGTCAGCATGCACAAGTCTAACTGGAGCACTGACCCACATGGCGTGCACTGTGCCAGTCATCACACACATCAGCAACACCATCCAAGTCTTGTCCATGTAGTCGTGTCTGCTTCTACCCTTGACATAGTACAACATCACCCATGTAAGTCTATCTTGTCCAAATGAAACATAGTGTAACCCCAGTAATGTCACATACACCACTGGACCCATGAACCAGACAAATACACAATGCACATTCAAAATCTCATCCATCTCATCATCCAGCCCCAGTGTCATGAAAGGTATATCATCTAAACAGTTGCCCCATAGACAGTAGTACAGCAAAGGGTCCTGCCGATGACCACTAATGAGTCTGCTGTGTCTGAAGCGCACGTCACACTGTGAGTAACAACATACAAAATGTAGTCAACACCCCAAGAGCACTGCATTGCTGCACATGGGTGAGAGTAGCACGCACACCAAGGAATTGTACCATCTGCAATACATCGTGTGGCATACAACCATTACTCACTCACCACAATGCTTGCTGTGGAATGCCCATTAATGACAACAGTGAGCAGATATGCTGGCTAAGTCAGACATACACACACCTTTGTCTCTGTAGTGTCGTGTGGCCAAAACACATGTCCCCTTCTGCACCCATATGTCACAGTATGTACCACAGTACCATATTTCAACACCAAAGCGTTCATGGGGCAATACCCCGTTCCCACCAAAGCCACAAAATGTAGGGGTACTGCAACACACAACTGTGCACAAACTGTGCATGTCAGACATCTAACACAAACCTTGCAAGGTGCAACACAATAACCTTTCGTCTCCGCCCCACAGGTGACAAACAGCATGATGCTGCGGATGGAGACACCAGCCATCACAGCCAGTCCACAAGCCCCCCACACGGACTCACGGATGTGGAAAGCCTGGACACCTCTACGGACGAGGACACCCAACCTGGCACATCTGGCGTGGCAGGGTGCAACAGCACCCCAGGACCCCTCCTACCCACCAACCCATCTCACAGGGCTGGTGACCAGTCCCAGGCCCCTGCTGCCACGGTCATTGCGGCCAACACCACCGCCACAACCACCACCACCACCACCACCATCACCACCACCACGGCCTCCCTGACCACTCAGCCATCCCAAGAGGTGGCACAAACCTCAACATCTACCCTGGGAGCCAGGAGGAGGCCCCGGGTGACCAATGTGGCGAGTGGGCAGGTCGGTGGAAGCAGTCCAGGTGGGAGGAGCAGGGTCAGGCCAAGGCCAACAGAGCCTGGGAGCCAAGCCCTGCCGCAAATAGCCAGAGTCCTTGGGGCCTATGAAGAGGCCCAGGGACAATGGGCCAGGTCAGCTTCTGACACGAGGGAAGTCCTTGGGGTGTTGAGGTCCATGGACGCCCACATGGGCCGACTTGTGGACCTCATGGGCCAGCTAGTGGTGGAGGTGAGAGCTCACTCAAGGCCATCCACACCACCTACGCCACCACCTGCTGGGGCGCAGGGACGTGCAACATCCAGTTCCCCTGCGTCCACAGCGAGTGGGCAATCCTCAGCCACCACCAGCAGTCAACAAACACAACCCCCTCCTCTCAAACGTGGAAGGGGCCGTCCGAAGAGGAAACAGATGTCCAGGGAGGACTTCGCACGCTCCAAACGCCAGTGAGTCAGACAGCCATGGTGGCCACCCCCTGCATTCACTTGGACTACCATCCTACCCCACACTGCCAGTCGAGTGGCAAATGTCTGTTGGACTGCGGACCCAGGACAACATGGGTACACCTTGACCATCACGCGGACAGGACCGTCAACACATTGTACAGCATGCACCACCTTCTTGATCACCTTTCCCACAATCACATGTCACCTTTAAAATAAATACACCTGTATCACATCCTATGTCATCTGCTATGTTTATTATCAATGGTGCACAAACGTCAGCATGTTCAGAAATTCATCTGTAGTGTGTTCTGTCGATAGGCCAGGAGAGGCTGTAGGGACCTAGGGGTGACAAACAGAACAAGAGTCCATTGACTGTGTGTGTCACACACTCATCACACAGTACTTGTCATCAGGCCTAAGCAATGTGCACACATCTCACAGAGCTACAGGGCACAATGTCACAGCCACTCTCAGTGGCATACTACCCTGGACATGGACCATTGCCACACAGCACTCAGTCAACAATAGGCCGCCCTGACAATGCACACATACAGATACACAACTACAGCGACATCAGCCGTTGTACATGGTCACTCACCGTCAAGTGAAGTAGCGGGCGATGAGCTGCTGACGCTCATTCACTGCTTCCTCCTCTCCACTGTCCTCGTCACTGGACACGGCTTGGCCTGCAGGCGGGGGCCCTGGCTGATCACCGTCATCCACTATCAGGGGGATCCGCCTGCGAATAGCGAGGTTGTGCAGCATGCAGCATGCCACAACAATCTGGCACACCTTCTGTGGGGAGTATGCCAGTGCACCCCGGTGCGGTCCAGGCACCTGAATCTGGACTTCAGGAGTCCAAATGTCCGCTCCACCACACGTCTGGTTCTCCCATGTGCCTCATTGTACCTGACATCAGCTGGTGTACGAGGATTGTGTAGTGGACTCAACAGCCAAGGCCCATTAGGATATGCAGAGTCACCAACAATCCATGCACGGTCCGGTTGCAGATTGGTCATCAGACGTGGGAGGATGCTGTGGCGCATGATGTGCGAGTCATGGGTGGAACCGGGAAACTTCGCACACACGTGTGTGATTATCATGTCCGCCAGGCACACCACTTGCACATTCAGGGAGTGGAAATGTTTCCGGTTACGGAAGATGTGCTCCATGGCCTGTGGTGCAACAAGGCCAACATGGGTGCAATCAATTGCACCAACAACTTGGGGGATGCGTCCGAGTGCATAGAAAGCACCCTTCACCGCAGGCAAATCACGGGCCCTGGGGAATCTGATGTACCGGTTCCTGTACAGCATCAGAGCTGACAGGACATCCCGTAGCACCTTGCTGAACATGGGCTGGGACATCCCACCTCCACTGCCCACCGTGTGTTGGAATGAACCGGTTGCGAAGAAATGCAGTGCAGCCATCACCTTGGCCGTGGGGGTGAATGCAGTAGGATACCCCCTGAAAGGACGAAGGTGGGGTTCCAACATGGCACATAGGCGATGCAGGGTGGGCCGGTCCAGACGGAACTTCCTTATGACCTCCACATCCTCCATGTCTGCCAGCAATTGGTAGGGGCGATGTATGTTTGGTCTCCTCCTAGGACAGATGGAAGTGGACACATGTCAATGCAACACACAACATGGCATTTACACATACACAAAACAAAGATCACTGACAAAGCAATAGTATCAACGAACAGCTGACAAGTAGGGACAGCACAGCAACATTACTCTTACACAGGTCCCCTTACCAATAGCAAGGACCACTGACACATACCATTGCTATGAGCATGCACATGGGGATTAAGGCCATATTAGCTTGATAGGCATGATGATGGATTCAGACTGCATATGTGGGTAGCGGCAACACCACGGAAATATACCTAGCTGCTGTGCCTGACACCGCTTCCGAGGTTGGGTGAGTATGGCAAACACCAACAACACAACGTACAAAGGCTGAGCGGTACACCAATCGCAGCAGCTTGGACACGCAGAAACAGCCCCAAGGAGGCTATATCAGTGTGGGAGGGTGACAGGCTTTACCACAGCATCCAGGGACTGCTGACTGCCACCCCTCAACAACACCTGCTGCTGCTGCCACCTGTCCACCTTAATGTCGACGACTCAGATGATATGTCCAGGTCCACTCACCGGCGAGGAGCTGCAGTTCCTGGATTCCGAGCTCCACGCACACTGCCCAAGGCGAATACCGGCAAAAGTCATGTGTGTGTAAGACAACTACAGTGTGTGTGGGAGTGCATGTGGGGGACACACATGTCGTTCATCCACAGCACTATGAGTCTGAGCCTGTGGGGTTCCAACATGCACCGCTTACCATGCTAACAACAGGTGGAAGGGGCATGTAGGCTCTCTGGTGTTTCCCCATGCATGTCCCTCCCGAGTGGTGGTACATGGCATTTTCATGTCAGACACCCAGTGACGCAGACACTTGGCAATGCATGATTCTGGGCAGCTTTTGCTTGTGTGAATGGCTGGCTGGCTCCCTGCTGGCCTTCTCAGTCTCGGCAGACCTGGGCTGCACATTGACCGCCCAATCCTAGAAGGAAACTACACTGACGGTACAGTGGGTTACATGTGTCATTATCTCACAACTCTCAGGAAATGCGCTAACTCAGCCCTGTCGATTGAACACTCCAGGCCTTGTGATAGGGATGTGTGTGAGAGATGGTGGCACTGAATGAGACCTCCATTGCGGGGTGAGCCATTCACAGGGCGAGTACGTTGAGGGCTGCGCAGTGTTGGACACAGTGAGTCCACCCACAAAGATGTGTAGCCTTGTGAGCTATGTGTCGGTCTACCAGACAATGGACAGTAGATGTGGGCAGACTACACATTGCTCAAAGTGCTGGCATCCTGAATTGAATGGGATGGACAGGTACTGTGTACACACTCCCACCAGCATGCATTCACGTGTGGTGTACACATGCTGTTATGCCATGTCCCATACTGTCTTGGCTCTGTTACACGTCTCTGCTCATTTAGGATGGGTCAGCATCATGCCACTGTTATTGGTGGATGTGGGTGATGCTGAGAAGAGTATGTGTGATATTCCAACCCTCATGTGTACCATCCCTGCAGTTGGAAGTCCACCAGCCAAAGGCCTTGTGATGAGCCATTGCATCCAAGTTGATGCTTCTGTGTATGTGTAACCGACAGTGCAGCCAATCCCACGAAGAGGGTGACGTCATCTGCCGGATGTGTGACCATGTTGCGGCGACTAATTGGGGGATGCTCCCTCGTATTGTCAGGTTGGCACGGCGCTGCATTTCACCACTAATGGTCTGCAATTGACAGTCACACAGCCTGTGGCGGATGCACGTTTGTAGGGGCATCAGCAGCAGGCAGGTGTACAGTACTGTGGGATTGTGTCTTTTGCTGCGAGAGGCAGCATGTGTCCACAGCCTACCCATGTTCTGGGTAATGTGATGTTGGTTGTGTGATGCAGTGGGTTGTGAGTGTACTCTGTGCTGGGTGCATCTTACATGCATATGCGATTCCTGAGGGTCAAGATGTAATTTGGGCACTCTGCATAGTCAATGCGTTCAGAGTCGTAGGCCTCAGGAACAGCCTGTAGTCAGCTGTAGTGGCACTTCACATGTATGTTTGTGGCACTGTGCATACTCTGATTTCGTCCTACACACATGTGTGCGATGCCTCACCTCATATTCCTGATACTCACACATCCGGCACACTGTGCAACAGTAGTTGTGTTCGTGTGATGGACAGTTGTCTGGCATGGGCTCATAACCATTGTGGACTGTCATGTTGCAGTCAGTGTGTGTGGTGACACATTCTGCTCCATGCAGGTATGTCCTTGGCCTAATTATGTAGTGGTCATCCTTAACACCATCAGGAGGGTGGGTGTGTACACAGCGATGAGTGGCTATGGCCGCAGGGTGACAGTCCGGGTGTTGTTCCATGTGCACAACACATGTGTCACTTATTGGCGGGTTCATTACCTGTACGCCAGCCATTACGTGTTGATTGGGGTTGCTGTATACATTTGCACAGGTATCATGCAACATGTGCACTTGGGAATGTTCTGTGCTGGCTCCCTTGCACATGTCTGTGGATTTGATGCCAAATGAGTGAGGACACCTCGCTCTCCCTCATGTGTCATCTACCATGTGTGCTGAGGGACAGGGGACGGTCAACAGTGGTGAGGCATCGGATGGTGCAGCTGCACAGGAGCTGGGTGAGACTAATGTGACCGGCGCATTGGAGGGGGCAGACGTGTGCTGGATGAATCACAGGCCCATACGACAATTGCTGCGTCATCTGAGTACAGAGGTCATGTATCCATGTTTGCTAGCACAGGGGACGTGCACTCTAGCTCCTCTGCAGCCACGCGGAGGCCAATGCCCGCCCTCCCAACTACTTCCACTGGTGCAACACGTGTCGGCACAAGGATGATGGATAGAGTGTCTTTCACAACAGGCACAGCTGCCCCTGCGACCCCTGCTGCAGTCAGTGCCGGGTCTGTTGTGCATGTGCGGCATCTGTGCGTGGGTCTGACAGCTCTCCTCAATGACTTCATTGCCGATGCCAACACCTTTCCGCAGTTGACATAGTTCATGGAGGGCCTACATTAACGCGTGGGTGGGCTACACCAGTATGTCCAATAGTTGTCCCCCCGGTCAAGGTGGTCCTTGAACTGGGCCACTGTCAGGCTGACATTCCTGACCTTCCCCCACCCCCCGGAAAGTGGCGCATCTGACAACAGCAGGGCACGAGTCCTGACAGAAGAGGTGGTGGCACGCAGACATCATGACAGGTAGTGACGTCACGGAAGATGGCTTGCACCATCAGACTCATTGCCTCCCCTCGCTCACCCCACTGATGCGATTGCATCATGGGAGCACGCGCGTGTGCAGCAGCTCCAATCTCTCCCCAGAGAGGCCAAATAGTGCATGTGTGGCTCCATTCGCTCCAGTCATCGAGCTCACGGTACAATAGGTGGGGGGACGCCGTACAGCCGCATGGTACCCCGACTCGTGCCCTGGACAACAGTGACAAAGCATGGCTGTCTCCGGAGTCCGGATACACCACATGCAACACACAGTAGCATTTGCTGCCCTAGCGGGCCATGCCGCAAACACCATCCCAGACGACATGTCGACACACCCCGGCGCGCAATGTCATAGCATCCGCTGCCATTGGCAAGGGACCCATGGTGTGTGATATGGGCCTCATGGTGAAGAGCCTCCGAGCCATCCACCGCCAACAGGTGTCATGCAACTCACACACTTTGCTAAAACATTAGGTAGCTTTGCCTGCACACCAGGGCTCGAGTCCGGATACCATGCGGGTGTACGGCGTCCCACCACTTATTTTACCGTGAGCTCGGTGACTGGAGCGAATGGAGCCACACATTCACTCTTTAGCCTCTCTGGGGTGAGATTGGAGCTGCTGCTCACGCGCGTGCTCCTATGATGCAATCGCATCAGTGGGGTGAGCGAGGGGAGGCAATGGGTCTGATGGTGCAAGCCATCTTCCGTGACGTCACTACCTGTCATGACGTCTGCGTCCCCCCACGTCTTGTTCGGGACTTGTGCCCTGCTGCACACTGAGAATGTATTGCCTGCGAGATGTGACCAGGAGCAGGGTGCCATGACCTCACACCCACCAAGCTCCACTGCCATCCCATGCCCTGGGTAGCCTGTGCAGGTGGACGATGTAGGGGGTACACCTGAAGGCCAGGGGTGTAAATGTCTCGGCAAGGGCCTGGCTGACGCACAGCAGTATCCAGCATGTCCCCAGAGGGAGGGCCAACGTCCACACCTGATGCAGCATAGCTCGTGTGCCCGCCTGTTGTGCACACACTCGTCCACATTCATCCCCAGACAGCTGGTCTTTCCACATACCCAGAACAGTGGTAATCTACCCCGCCTGGTTCGTCCCCACACAGTCTGTATCGACACTGCATGTGTGCACCCACCCGTGCCACAGACCCACCTGTGCCAAGAAGCCCTCCCGCTTCACATGCCACATGTGTGTATTCCACAGTTGTGCTTCTCTCTCAGGGGCGGACATCCAACTGTCCCGCAGCATACAGACTGCACCCAGTCGGACTGGCATCCTGTTTGAATGTTAGGCACCCTCACACAACTACCTGTGCCACAGTGGTGGCTGTGCTGGCTATCGTGACTGCCATGGCAGTGTTGCTGTCCATGGCAGGGTACACTCACACACAATGCATACGTAGCTTTTCGTATCAGTACTCTGCACATCGGACTGGCCACTGTCCCTGGTGTTGTACATTTTTGCCGCATGTCTATGTATTCTGTGACTGGATGCTGTTGTTCCTGTAGTGGGTTGTGTCTGTGCAGTTGCTGTTTGCAGTTGTTACTGTGTGTGCATAGTTAAGTGAGGCACATGCCTTGAATGGTACCTCAACAATTGCAATGTCTGGTCTCACATTCCTATGTGTATGATACGTGGCTGGGACTTCACTTCTTTCAGACTCTGCTACTTGTGTGTGTGATGAAGACGTGTGTCTGTAACACGGATTGTCTGCATGTATTTGGTGGTATTTCTGTGTTAATGTGTATGTGTCATGTTTGCGTGCATGCAAAGCACAGGGTGTGTGTCTAGCCACAGGATGACAGGTAGCATGTGCAGAGTGTGCGGGTATGTGTGAGCTTACTTCCTGGCTGGCCAGCAGTGTAGGTGTATGTGTATCTTGTGATGATCATCGAGCCAGGGCACATGGCTTACTTTCAATGTGTGCATTTGGGAGGTGTAGGTATGTGTGGTGTGTATGGTGTGACTTTGGGGTAGTGTTGGTGTGTGTGTGTGCGCTCTGGCAATGTCGACTACACACATGTGTTACCCAGGGGCATGGTGGGTGTTTGTATCCGTGTTCAGGTCTGTGAATGTGAGCACATGTGTGTATTGTCTGTTGCACAGTGTGCAGTGTGTGGGTGTGTCCTTGCAGTTCAGGATGACTCCTACTTGATATGTATTGGCCATTGTGGGTCTGCAGGGTGTGTGAATGTGAAGATTGTGCCTTTTCAATTGAGCATGTATGTACATTTTGGCGGTTCGTACTCACTGTGCAGCCCTGCCCACCCACACTGATATCGTGTGTGTTTTGGCATGCATTGATGTGGCATGCAACTGGCGTGGCTCCTATATTTGCTTGTTGAGTGTGATGTCAGACTGTGAAGGTGATTGTACACATATGTAGGACTGTGCTTTGTAGTGACCAGGCCGTGAGTGTTGATGTGATGATCTGTTGGGCCACGTCAGACTCTGACATGCCAAGGCCAACGACCTGTGGTATTTTACTGGGTCCACAGTGGCAGCAACTCATGTGCATTGACATCCAATGTCACTTGACTACATGGTAATCTCACGAGTCCCGTGTACTTCACACACTCTCATCCTCTCTCATTCGTACTTGTCTACGATCAATAATTCTCCAGAGTCAGATATTAGCTTTAAGGCATGTATTTGAGCTTACTTCCTCTGTGATGCAGGATGTGGACACTACTGGCAGCGTAATGCATGTGGAGGATATACTTAGCATGATTACACATACAAAAGGGGGTACAGGTAGATGTGATAAGTCGTAAATTGTGGAAATAAGGCTTCAGAGTTAAGAATGCCCTGCCCTTGCTATGCTACAGTACATTAGCTCATTACTGAGGTGCCCTAGGGTGTGACACAGACAGTATTGGTTTACCCTACCAGACAGCTTGACATCATGAGCACAGTACATCTAAGTCCCATGGTACAGGTTTACGACAATAGTGACTCCGACACACCTGCGTCAGAGGTGACATCAGAGCATGAGCCTACATGCATGCAGCATAGTTTCACATGTTGTTGCGATATGGTGGCTACTGTACATGACTCAATGCCCGGGGACATGTTGTAGGGTGTTGCATTTGTTGTCCATGCAAATGTCCTTGCACGGAAGTTCAGAAGAAGGTGAGATGACAGTTCTCAAGTTATTCAGCAGACAGATAAGCATGCACCTACAGGAGCATGTGTTCAGGTGCGCGGCATGCATATTGTAGCAATGTGGTTCGTGCAATGTTGGCCATGTGGTCACTGTACACAGGTCCCATTCCTCAGCCTCCCCGTGTTCATGCAGGGACACGGGATATGGTGATGGACAGGGTGCATGTCCCGGAAATGTCAGGTGTCATGACGGTGGAGTTGATGGTAAGGTGTTTGTTTCCGTGTGCATGGTATAGTTGTTGCACAGCTGACTGGCCACTGCGTGCGGACGGCAAGCATGGGTACGGTGTGGCACATGAATGTTCAATTGTGGGTATTGATTTGGGGACCCATGAATTGACAGGTTGTCAGGTATGCGATACCTTCCTGCAGAGCATCCCTCGCATTGGTGGTATTTGTGGTTGACATCCAATGAAGCGGATGGTGGGTTGCAACGTGTTCCTCGTAGGTTGTCCCTTGTAGAATCCTGATGGGACATGTCGGGTGACATTCGATGAAACTGTAATCCAGCATACGTTGTGCGGAGGCACACTGGTCCCATTGCAGTGTGTGTCCTATTGCAGCCACAAACGCCATGCCCCCATACACTGAACAGTTCCTGTCGTGGGCGTCCAGGGGTGAGAACAGGTGTACCAGGTCCCCAATTGGACATGCCGGGTTGGAGAGACATAAATCCACAGGCCAGTGGTACGGGCACCTCCGACAGTAGAAGACGGGGATGACGCAGCTGAACATTTCAATGCGGTAAGTTACTCGATAACTTACATTCAGCATAGCCAGATTTGCACAGCCCACTATCTGTAGCAAGCTATTGCTGTACAGCTGCATCTGTCTGGCGTAGGTGTATAGTACTGGTGCACCGTCCATTTTGCTGCAGGGTGCTGTGATGGCGTGCTCCGGCTGCCTGGGCTGTCTGCTGAGTGCAACCTCCGACGGTGCTGGGTGTTCTTGAATGGATGTTAGGCGGCAGGACTTTGTGTATGGCTTGGGAGGCGGACACAGGCCCTCATCCCACATGCTCCTATGAATGGTCAAGGCCAGTGGTGTCTGATTCCTTCCTTATTACTTGCATTTGAGCCACAAGGAGCAGTGGTATAATTGTATTTTGTGGTTTTATCTTTCTTTCATGTTCGGCGTTATCTGCCAGTGGATGGTTGACTCAGCATGGCTATGTTTGGGTTGTGGTTGTTCCAATGGCTCCGTTCTCCTGCAGGATATGTTTCAATGTGATTTGGGTGTGGGAATGGAAGGACATTCACTGCTATCTGCTCTCCCGTGTGTGGGTGGGTCACTTCTTTTCCGCTGTACATTGGGACTTGTGTGTGGGCGTAGTGATTGTGGACACCTGTTCTCAGGCAGCAGGGTTTCTCTGTTTTGTACATTGCATGGCTTGTTCTTGCGTGCAGGATGGTATAGGTATTGTTTGTTGTGACTGGCGTGCCTTTTGCGGTCAATGTCCATTGTTTGTGCTGTTCTGTAGCAGCTGCCGTGTGCTTCTCCATGCTCCTCTTTCAGCGTCACTTTGCTCCCCTGTTCGGCACACTTGTGTGACTACGTTTTGGCAACTGTGAGTTGTCGGTTGTGGGCATGATTTGCGCAGGGGGACCACGTGACATGTGCCTTCAGGGTGGGGCTGGTGTGTGTGGTGTGTTGTTGTGACCCTGCGGTGTTTGTGTGCAGCCCATGCGTGGCGCTGTCGTTGGCCTCAGCGTTGTGCGCATGTGCGTCATCGCCGGGGCGCTGCGGTGCCGTGCCGGGAACGTCACCTCCTGGTCCGGGGTATTGGGTGCCCAGGATGTTGCGGGTTGATTATATTTTACAGGTGGGATATGTGTGGGTACAGTGTTGGATGTGTCCTGTCCCCACAGGGGTGTCTAGGGGGCCCATGTACAGTTTTTCCGCCCTTGCATTGTGTGCGGTATTTGCATGCCCTTGTTGTGTGTCTGCCTACCTGCGTCGTCGTTGCGCGTTCACTCCTAGGTGCTGCATCAGGTACAGCATTGGGATGGCCTGGAGAGCAGGATTCATGTCGGTGTAGGCCGGGTTGGTGTTTCTGTGGTCGACAATGTGGTTTCCGCCTCCTGTTCTCGTGCGGTGTCTCTTTGCCGGTGAGGCTGTTTGGTTGTGTCATCGTAATTTGTACAACACACAAGATGATGGACGGAATGCTGCACATTGGCAAACATTCACCCCAGTCACAGATCTGGGTTTAATCCATCGTTATTTTGCTTCACCACGCCACCCCAGTTCAGACATAGCCATATGCAAATCAGTCTTGACCCTGTGCCTCATGGGAACAGTCCAGACCGAACTGCCAAGCCATGTCTTCCCTGGACCGGAATCAAGCATCCTTGTAATTTGTACGCCAGGCGGTACGTCATTTCGTCGGACGGTGTGCCTCCGTTGGCTGGCGCCGCTACGTAAACGGGCGCACTTTGATGGCGGGCGGCGTCGCAGGCTTGCGGGCGGTATTTGCCTGACTTTTCACATCCTAATTTGGCGGGAGGGCGGGTGTGAGAAGTTGGCCTGGTATATGCTGTCCACTAATTATAGTGGGCACCTTGCACCAGTCCAAACAACCCCTTATTGGAGATAGGTTAAAGACAACCTTATTGAAAGCTATCCTAGTGGTAGCTATGGAGAGCAGCCTTCAGGCTAAGTCTTGAAGGAATGTAAAGCAGCTTGTTTTACCAGTCTATAATCTCTTGAGTGACCAAATGAAAGAGCACCACACCAGGTATATATTCAAAATATATGTATTTATTACTAAACACACCCCTCTAGTCTCTTTATGAGGCTAGAGTTCGAAGTACATAAGTTATAAGATCTTAAATCACAGTATTAGCACAAATACACGTTTGGGCCCTAGGGGCGTACCAAACCATATACCAATAAAATGGTATGCGAACCACGACTGAACTAGACACTAGGCCTAGAGCCTCTAGAAGTGCTTGGACCACAAGGAACCACCCAAGGTAGTGACACAGGGGACCCACGGGAGACGTGTGCAGTGTAAATACACAACCGCGATACGCCGTTAACTTCTATGGAGAAAGTCGGGATCGGGAAAATAGAGGAAAGGGACACTTAAAAGAGGACTAGGACAAAACCCTTTGAGATCTAGGACTTTGAAGAGTCTCTACCCACGGGAGCACCGGAGTACTCGTTTTACCTCACCCAGGGAAGCCGGGTGCATAGGTGCCTTTCGGGGTCGGGTTTCGTCGTCGATTCGAATGGCGATCTGCTGCAAAGTGCTGCTGGCGGCCAAGAGAAAAGTGTCCGGGTGGATCCAAGAGTGGATCGGAGTTCTGGTGAACCTGAAAGCAGAGGGGACAGAGTCTGGGTCACTAGCCAGTGACCAGGAAGGCGATGGACAGATGCCCACCGATGTCGAGTGCTTCAGGTGCGTTGACGGTCATCTTGACTCTTCAGCCACGAGGTCCGGGAGGCGTTGTCGGCGACCAGGAGCAGGATTCGGGCTGGTACACGATGTCTGTCGAGTGCTGAGGTGTCGGCGACCGGATTGGACCCAACAAGCCTTGGCAACGGCAAGTCTCGAGTAAGATGTAGATCGTCGATGGTGCAGACCAGCAAAGTCTGTGGAACTCACCCAGCTAGGGTAAGTGAGGGCAGGCCTGGAGCAACCAGGATGCCAAGTAGGAAAAAGATTGGCCTTCGTTAAGGGCTACTAGCCAACGGGCTAGCGACCGCGAAGGAGCCTCGTGACGCCGCACGTGGATCTGGCTTACAGGACACTCGTGGAGTGGGGGCCAGTGATCTTCGGTGCAGGTGGTGCTGGAGGCTAGGGCTACTCGGAGCCCAAAGCACGACTTCTTGGGAGACCCAGAAGATGATGCACTTTCAAATGTGCTCGGTGTCCAGGGTCACGGTCTCAAGTCACCCACGATAGCCACGGGCCTCAGCTTTGCTGGGGACTCAGGGTAGCCTCGGGGAAGTCTGAGAATCCACCTCTGGTGATGCGATGACTTCGGCGTCCGACGGGAGCTTCAGAAATGCAAACCGGACAGATGCTTCTTTGGTGCCTGCCAAGCAGGGGAGTCACTCCTTGACCCCAAGGGAGATTCTTCAGTCCTCTAATCTTGTCGTAGAGCGTCGAAGGTCCAGGATTCAGTTTCAGAGTTTCGTCCAGGTATAATCTAAAGTCCTAAGGACTGGGTTCCTACCTTTATTCTAAAAATAGGGGTTGGACTACTCTGTGGCCCCACCTATGGGTGGGTCAGGGCAGAGGGGTGGCTACACCCCTTTCCCTTTGTCCAGTTCGCGCCAAAGCAGGGGCTGCAAGCCCCTGATCCGGTTTGAACTGGGGTATGCACAGGGACACCAAATGTGCCCCCAGTGCAGGACTTCAAAGCACCCGAAAGTGCTCCCGCCCAGCCCCAATACACATTATCCTGTCTGGGGAGGTGGTCACACCTCCCTGGGACAGGAACCCTATTGTCCAGGCCTCCCCTGCCGGAGTTTCGTCCAGCAGCAGGAGGCCAGACTCGTGTCTGTGGCAGCAGCATCCATTTTGTGATGCCAGGGCTCTGGAAAGAAGTTACCGGACTAGTCAGAGTTAACATGTCTTTCCCTCTAGAAGGGTGGAATGCTACCCCCGCCGCCAGGATTGGCGGGGGGTAGTATTCCAAGATGTTTGACACCAAACACGACATGTTTAGGTGCAGCCATTCCAAAGTTAGCATTTTACCGCGAGGATATAATGCGCTTAAGAGTATATGGTCAGGCTGCACTACAAACAGCATCAGAGAGGGTCTCCGAACGCTGCAGAGGGGCCCTGCTCATGCAGGGGCACCCTCTCACATAGGAACCATGCACTCTGCCTTCAGGATTGATAAGGCCTGCCATAGGAGTGACTTATAGGTTTATATGTGTGTATGTATTTAGTGATATAGGTAACCTATATCACAGTAAGGGGTGCATGCACCACCTTACCCAGGCTGCAGTAGCAGACCTGTGGTGTCAGTTTGGATGGCCTTCCAGGGGTGGCATAATACATGCTGCAGCCCCTGGCAGGCCTCTGAGGTACCTATGCCCTTGGTACATAGTATACCATATACTAGGGACTTATAAGGGCACTCCAGATCCCAATCAGTGATGTGCCTAAGGCACATGGAAACCATTTTAGAGAGGAAGCAGCTAAGCTGGGGTTCTGATTAGCAGGGCCCCAGCCAGACTAATGTCGAAAAACAGTGAAGCATCAGCAAAAAGTGGGGGTACCCATGTGAAGCAGATCCTACTCTCCTACACAGGGCAGTTGCTGGCGGACGGTAACTAGCGGTTTTTACCTCCGACGGCACGGCGGTAGTGTTTCTGCCCGCCATCGTAATGACCCCCTTAGATTAAAAAAAAACGATATTTTGAACAACGATATTCTTGTTTCGATATTTTTGTACTTACCATTGTAAAGATAGGATGTCGATATTCTTGACATCGATATTTTGAACACGATATTTGTGCAGGTCGATATTCCTGTCGTCGATATTCTGTCAGTGATCCTCATGGAGAAACCAACTAAGATGACGGTTCAGCCTTTCATTCGCATCATACATTTAAACAAGTATTGACAATGCCCAGAGGAATTGTATGAACCTGGGGACAAGAAGAGCCCTCTTCTAGTGTGGTTGGCCAGAAAACAGGAGGAGGCGTGCTGGGTGGCTGAGGTACAGACAGAGACCGGGGAAGTAGCTCACCTGACCAGCACATAGCACAGGCATTCGCACATTACGATTGCTATTTTTACAAAGCCCGGAGAGAGCGCACGGAGCAAGGCATAGAGGCATTCCTGAGTGAGTTACTGGTTCTAGTCTTAGATAAACTGGATAAGGATGCATTGGAGGAAGACATGTCATTGGGGGTGAGATTGGGGAGGCGTTGACACATATGCAATTAGGGAAAACACCAGGGGCTAACTGTCTCCCTGAGGAGCCATATAAACAATTGGCCCACTCCTGAAACCGCACCCCCTGAACTTGTTCCACACGACTAGAGATATGGGAGAGGTCCCACCTGATATTAACTACGCAATAATAGTTGTGAACCCCCAAAAAGAAACCTAGAGACCTCTGTGCCTCTTATAGGCTTATTTCACTCTTGAACACTTTTGGGTATCAGCACTAGAGGGCTGGACCAGGGACTATTGAAGTGCTCAATCACTCCCAATTGAAGCATGTTGGACAATTCTCCTTGATGCTAGCCCTCTCCTTATCAGAAAACCTGTAAATTTTGTCTGTCACAGGCATACAGTCCCCTGTGTCAATGACATTGGTACACAAATGTGTAAGCCTAGCGGTGAGGGAGAACAGAGAGGCAAACCCCTCCAACTGGTGACAGTCCCTCTACTGCTCTGAGGTCAGGGTATGCGAGAGGTTGACACCTTCCACTGACCTATCATGTTCCTTGGAAGAAAGGAGGTCAGGGAGAGGTTCACTCTACTCTTCCACCCCATCACCTATCACCAGTAGCATGGCGACTTCAGGCATCTCATAGTGTGGTTTGAGGTACTTTACATGGTGTACCCTCCAGAGGTTTCCGGAAGTCTACAGATCCACCAAATAGGAGACCTCTCCCTTCCTCTCCTTCACCTCATATGGCCCTGACCAGTGGTCTTATAGTCCCTAGGCTCCACTGGCTCCATCACCCACACTTTCTGTCCAGGTTGGAACTTGACCAGAGTGTCCTTCTGGTCATGCCAGAGTTTCATTACCTCCTGGCTGACTTCTAAGTTCACAGAACTCTTCCTTCAGAACCATTGGATCTGGTTTCTGAGAGCCAGCATGTAGCTAACTACATCCTGAGGGGGGGGGCTTCTTGGGAGCTAGCTCCCACCCCCTCCTTCACCAGACTGAGAGTTTCCCTAACATGGGGACCACAGATGTGCTCAAATGAGCTAAACCCTACTCCCTTATGTGGTACCTCCCTGTAGGCAAAATGTAGGCATGGTAAGAGGACATCCCACTTCTGCTTCACAGGCTCAATCAGGTCCATAATCATGCATTTTAGGATCTTGTGGAACCTCTAAACAAGCTCATTGGTCTGAGGGTAATAGGGTGAGGAGAACTGACAAGTTACCCCACACTCATCCCACATTGATTTCATGTATGTAGACATGAATTTTGTGGCCCTTTCAAACACAACTTCCTTAGGGAACCCCACTCGGGTAAAAATCCCCATCAAGGCCTTTGCCACTGCAGGTGCAGTCACAGTTCTCAGAGGTATGGTCTCTGGGTACCTAGTGGCATGGTCCACCAAACCCAGGATAAACCTATTGCTTAATGCAGTTTTGGAGTCCAGGGACCTAACAATGTTGATGCCCACCCTCTCAAATGGGATGCCAATGACAGGTAAGGGAACCAGGGGAGCCTTTAGCTTCTTCCCTGACTTCCAACTGGCCAGGTAGGACATGACCTGCAGAATGCATCTGAGGCTGTCTCCATCCGGGGCCAATAGAAGGTCAAAAGGTCTTGTCCTGCCTCAGATATCCTGCCTGGGGTATGTCATGAGCCAGGCCCAGTATAAATGCTCTGTAGCACTGAGGGACCAGCTACAAATGAGTTGCCCCAGGCTAAGAAACCTTAGACCCCCTATGTAGGAGGTCATTCTCCTAATAGATAAGGAGATCTCCAGAGGTGTCTCCAGCTGCCTGGGCCTCAGCTTGCCCCCTCAAACTCTCTAGATTTGGGCACTCTTTCTGAGATCTATATAACTCCTCCATCTAGCAAGCTCAGGCAGGTATCCCAGGGCTACAATATTCTCCCTGGTAGGCTGCATGGTGGCCTCCTCAGGGGCCCTTCCTCATGGACCGTGGTAGTTTCAGTGGCTGGTTCCTCATGCTCCCTGTCATTTCTCTTTTTGGTAGCTACTTGGGTCACTTGTCCAGGTTTCAGCCTCCTTGACGCCCCTCTCGGGCTGCCATGGACCTTGTGTTCAGGCACACTATAGGAAACTGGAATGTTGTTGCAGTTGTCCCCCCACTTCTTGCCCCATTAGAACTACTAGGTGCTGTTTTTCGTCTCTGACAGTGCACTGAAGCCTGCAAACCAGGTTCCAGTGCCAGTGATCTTTCCCTAAAACAAAGTAACTGTTCAATTGTACCCCAATTAGCAGAGACTTTAGCACCCCTATTCGTCCCTAGTAAATGGCACCCCAGGTATCTAGGGCAAGGGTAATAAAGAGGGTCTCTAAGGTCCGCTGCATGTATTGTGCCACCCTAAGGGACCCAAACTCAAAACCATGCAGACTGCCATTGCAGGCTGTGTGAAATGGTGCAAACCATAGTGAAAACACATGGCATATATCCTGTGTGCCATGCCCACAGACATTGCATGCGATATATGCAAGTCATCCCTACAGCAGGCCTTAAAGCCCTAAGGCTACTATATGTGAGGACATATGTGCTTGAGCAGATATGCACCTGTGCTGTCTAGTTCAATTACTAGATAGTACGAGTGGACAGGGAAACCACCTTAAGTATATGTACTGGGCACTGCTCATTACGAGTTCCCCAGCTACATGATGGCTTCACTGAAACCCATGGTGTTTGGTATCCAACACTTTGCCTTAATAAATCAGTACTTTTGCCAGTACTGGATTTATTATGACGTGCACCCAGAGAGCACCTTGTTTTCCAGGTCTAGCTCCCTAATTATCTCTACCCAGCGAAGCATAGGTGTCTTCGATAATCTTAGGTAGTTCTCGCTCCTGTTGTGCAGGAGTGACTTCCCTCAGGCGTTGGTGTATAGCCACCGCTGCTGCCTCCCCTTTTGTGTTACCTAACATAATTGTTGATACCTGGGAAAAATTGCCTATCAATTTCATCCCAAAGTCCAGGGCAGGTTCTGCCCCATACTCATTCTGTATTTGTTTCAATACTGAGGGGGTACTATGAGTTTTGGTGTAAACGGCAGTGAAAACTGTACCCCAAGTGGTACAATCCTCTATCGGGGGAGCTATCCCCATTGGCAAGCAAATTGTTAGTATTCTGTGTTTTTCCTGCGGACCCGTATGGGGAAATACGGCTTGAAGCTGTCCTATTTTCTATGCTATCCAGAACGGCATCTGCTCACGTTTAGTGGGCATTTGTCCCATAACCACGTTCAGCATTTGTGGGCTTATTTTTGTCAAAGTCCCTTGCGGTTGACCAGCTTGAGTGACCCTTGTAGGTTGAATTGTAAGTGTTCGCATTACAAACTGTATAAGGTTTCTGTACAGTTTACTATCTCTTTGTAAAGTGTATGTAATTCTGCTGCTAGCAATGTACCAATCTCTGGATGCGGAGTGTAAGCAGCTAGGACCGGCCAGGTGGCTCCTTCTCTAGTGAGAGGACCTAGTCTCACATTTCCTGTGGTGTGGGGGAGGGCGCCTTTAAACCAATTAAAATGTTTTTGTAAGTTAACGGGACTTCTATGTCCTCGCATGGAGAGTATTCTTGAGGAGTCTCATCTGGAATGTAAGTATGAAACACATTTGTGCGTGTATTTGCAGGTGGAAATTTGATCCAAGAATAGAATACCTCTGTCCTGAATGCCTCGTGTGCCTCAATCACAACGGTAACATTTCCACCCATTGCTTGAGGCCATAATCTATTAATTTCATAGTAATTGCATGAAGGCAATTTTCTGTAATATTAAGAGCTCCTTCAAGCTCCTCTTCCCCTGTACTTGCAGTGCCATTCTTGGACGGACATTGTGAAAGGAAGTTGCAAGGAAACAAGATAAGGATTTGCACAATATGGGGAACTATAATCCTTCAAGCTTGAACAAACCTACAGCCAATACATAGGATATACCTACTCAGCTGCGGCAGATTTTTCCCTTCCCACTCCAGACGTCTTTGGTTAAATATGAGTAGGGGTCTCTGAGAAAGCACGACTGAACTACTCAGATTTGACCGTTAAATAAGAACCAAACCAATGTTGGCGGCGCCATGTAGTTCCTAAAAATACATAGGATTTGCGCGTTTAGACAACATAAACTAAGGGATTGGTGTTCAGACTGCTTCCAGACACCCTCATACGATATGTTAGCCTTTAGACCAGCTAGCTCACAGTGCCACCATAAGCCCCCTAACCTTACAAGGGAGCGAATAGTTTCTGGCAACTATCGAACATGACAACCCTGATCCTTCAGGGATTGTGGAAACAGTGCAGTACTTTTTGCTCAGTCAATCGTGCTCACTTAGTCTCAAAGAGATACACAGAATAAACGATGGGGACGTTTTCAATAAGCATTTATTGAACCAGATTAATTCTAGTTTAAAACATGTTTGCTGTGACAATCATTAGACAGAAACAAATGTATAAGATTACAAACAACAACAGAGTAAATAAAAGGTAGAATTCTACCATGGTGCTAAAACAGTGAATAGATGCAGGCATATATACATGACAGTAATCAAGCGTACTCCTATGATGCAAACCCTACCTAAGTGTACCTAGCATGTATGTGGGTGTAAAGCCATGAATTCCCTAGGAAAGAGCCAACCCCATTACCTGATGGGAAAGAATGAAGGACCCCATCTTGGTCTCGAGTTGGACACCTCGCAAGGTATGTCAGACCGCTGCATGCTGGAGCTTCTGCGTGCAGGGACCTCGTCGTCTTGTGTCAGCATGGAAGCTTCTCCTCTGGCTATCTAGTGTTGGTATGGTTCTTTTATAACATAAGATAGGCTCGAGGTTCCTTACATAATCGATATGTTGCGAGTACGATTATGTAAATGAGCCTAATAAATACCTGCAATTATGCAAAGTAGTTCTTTCGCCCTAGGATGAAGATGACCATGACTTTTATACAGAGTATGTTAATCCTGTTATGTGTATCATGTGCAGCGACTTTTCTAAGAATCCTCATGCATAATAAATTAGGCTAGTTTCAAGGAAACAGATCGACATTTATTCAGCACATAACTGGGTAAAAGGTCAGTGCTAGAACCGTTATGCAGACCAAGGTAGGACAAATGTAGATGAAAGGTTGTGTAGCTATTTTGGCCTAGATTGGGGTACACTGGGGTATATAACAAAAGGTCCCCCCTGAAATCCCACCAGTATCTAGTGTGCTTGCTGACTGGTCCACCCTGTCACCACAGATGAGTTTCTGACTCCCTGTAGGTGACAGCCAGTGCTCTCTGAGGTTAGACAACAATGCCTGCTCCTAAGAAGGTGTAATCACCTCCTCCAGCAGTTTGTCTAGTGAATCTAGTGAAAAGGCCAGAGGTTTCAAAGACTCTGCCGCCTTTGATATGCGACCTTGGCTTCCTCCAGACCTGGAACATGCCACCCCTGAGGTCCTTTTGGCACCAGGTCAGGCGGTAAATTAGCCATGCAAGTAGGCGTGTTGCACCTCCAGGCTAGTCACACCCCTAAGGTGGGCTACCTGATATGCTCCACAAAAAAAGGGTTCCGCCATCTTGTTTTGGTGGAATTAGGAATGCTGGGATTAGGTTATGCCCAGTCACCACAGAAAGTGGTCATATAGGGGCTCTAGTGACACCAGGGGTAAGTAGCCCATTGGCTACTACCCTTCATTCCCCTTAACCCCCCTAAATTTAGTATTTAGGTGGACGCCTGACAGCAGGAACTCAGATTCGTCTGCCTGAAAGAAGAAGAAGGACAAAGAAGAGCCAAAGGTGTGAGAACTGTGGACCAGCACCTAACTTGGCGCAAAACCCTACCTGTCCAGAAGCAGAACAGCCTCCCCAAACCCTTGTAGGTCTGCCCAGCACTTCATCGACCCAGCAACATCTCCTATGGAGTGGAGGAGCTACCGACCTCACCTGCCCAGTACAACGTTCTGTAGACCCCCAGGCCCACCAAGGGAACACCACTCCAGAAATAGTTCTTCATTGCTCCAGGAGGTCAGATCCGTCTCCCTGCCAAGTTTGGAGACACCAGGACCCCCAGGAGCCACCCAGCACCAATACCTGAGGTACCGGAGCCAGTTGCAAGCATAAAAAGGCTTGTTTGTGTTCAGTCAGGACACCACTGCCACCAAAACTCACCTGCACGTCGAGGGACTTCAAGAGAGGTCAGCTCCACACCGAGAGTGGCCCTGCTGTATTTCTTTTCCCTATTCTGCAGGTACACCAAGAACTGTGAAAGCCTCTAACTCACTGACCCGCCGGACAAAACACCTCTGTACCCAAGCTCAAGTAAACCAACAGTGTCTCTGTGTTCCTGAGACCCTCAAGAGCCGAGCCCCCCCACCCCCCCTTGGGTTCTGCCGGACTGGTCCCCCAGTCCCCACTTGCAGCCTTTTTCTTACAGGTACTTTTCCCATTGACTTTAGAGTGTAGCATTCGAGGTACCAACGTGTACAGCACCTCTGCACGCAGACACCCCAGGGCAGGTAAAATTGAACTGTTGATGCTTTCCTGGACCTTGGCACTTACTTACTTTAAGTCCAGAAGAACAGTCCTGTAAGTCGTCTGTGAGTGTACCTATGCAGTTAATGTTTCTCCCATAGGATAAGATTACCGCGTTCGAGGCTTATGCCTCAAATCTAACAGCTATCATTTTCTACTGTTTTTAATGTGAAAATAGTGTGTAAAGCACTTACCTGATTCCGATGATCTTGGAGTCTAAAATTATATAAAAATCTGTGTTGTTTTTCTAAATTGGTCTCGAGTTTCTCCTTGAGTGTGTGTTTCATTTATTGAGTGTGTTCAACAAATGCTTAACACTACCCTGTAATATGTCTAAACGGCTCACACATACTACCACAAAGTAAACATTTAGGATTATTAATTTAAGGCCTGTAGGCCAATAAGGTTAGTCTGGACTTTCTACATAATCTACATCATTTTGGTACAGTAGATAAAAAGCCAGCTTCCTACACACATTCACTCAGGCAACCCTAACATCTCCAGATGCGATTGGACCTTCACTTCCTTCCAGATAGTGTGCTACAGATCATTGCCTAACAGACAATCCACAGGTGTGGCAGGGCTCCCAGCTACTTTTAGACAACCTGAGACACCCGCCCCCACTCAAAGGGAACCAGAGCCATTGGGTAGTGAATCTCACGGCTGTTTGCTACTACCACCTGGTGGAATGCATTGGGGATTACCTGCTCTGAGGATATCAGATGACAATTTACAGTAGTCATGCTGGCTCCTGCGTTCCTCAGAATCTCCACCCTCTGCCCATTGATGGTGACCCGCTGCCGATAAATGGAAGTATTAGCAGGTATGTGGGCTTAGGGCACCATCTCTTTGTCACCCAGGGACACTAAGGCAACCTCTGCTCTTTCCACCACACTAAAAGGGGGAATCTCTTACCCAAGGTTTAACCCTTGGGCCTGCCCACCAGAGGGTGGCTGTGCCCTCTTGGGACACTTGGTATCCCTCTTCTCGTGAAAGTTATCTGTAACACATATAGCACTTGAGGACACATTTTCATGTCTTCTTGTTAACAACCCCATTCTTCTTTTGGTCAGATTGGGGCTGAGTATGCTTCCCCTGTGAGCTGTTTTGGGGGCCTTGTAAGAACTCTTTACTTTTATTTTTGGCTCCCCCTCCTTCTTCTGTAGGGGACCCCGGCCACACTTTTGAGAATCCCCCAGATCAGAAGCTGTCTTGAGCACTCTGGTGCTGACACAGCAGTCTCCTTCCTTTGCAAGCTCCCTGGGGTCAATCAGGTGTTAGCGCAACTCTGTAAAGCAAGTACTGGGAATGTGCTTTCTCAAAATCAGATTATACAGCCCATTAAAATCACTCACTTAACTGCACCTCCCCCCACTCTATTCAGTGCCTTGCTGGAGTAGTCTAAGAAATCCACTCAAGACTGGTTTAGCAATGTCTGGTTATCCCTGAACCTTATGCCGTATTTCTCTGGGGTGACCCAAACTTAGGAAGCAAAATGGCCTTCATGGGAGCTTGCTTAATTTGATCACCCACCTCTAGTGTAAGAAGGGTGTCCCTCCCCACTGTGGCATGTGTTTCCACAAGCTTGTCCTCCAAAGGTCCTTTGGAACCCTGTGCATCCTAATTGCTACCTCATATGCAGAAAACCATTTATCAATTTCATCCCCCACCATATAGCTTGGCACCAGGTCTTGGGGTATGGCGACCCTCACCTCTCCATTGGACACTGGATTGCTGCCACCATTGCTGTTGGACTCTGCTGCTTGCTTATCGACAAAGTCCCGCTCCTTCAGGCTCATCTTGTGAGCCCAGATCAACTTTGTTTCTGCCAAGGCCCTCTCAGCCTCATCTTTCTCCTTCACCAGGGCGAGCTCCCCTTCCACCCTCCTTTCCTCCCAAACTCTCTTTGCTTCATCCCTGGCTACTTCTATCTTGTGCCTAGCCAGCTGCAGCATGAACTCCCTCTATGCTATCCTGTATTCCAGCTCATCTGGGTCAGATTGTGGGTAGAGACGCTGTTGCTGCTCTAGATCTGGCAGAGGACCTCACTCCCGTGGGCCCCCCTCTCTCCTCTGATGCCATGATCAAATGGTTACCATCCTCCTACTCCTCCATTGCCTTCTCATCCTTCTCTTGCGCCTCCATACGCTCTTCCTCCTCTTGCCTTTGTGTTGTAACTTGTAACTGGCGGGCCTCCTCCCAGGCCCTGAGGGACTTCTGGAGCTGCTGGTTCTTACAGCTCTTTGATGTTGGAAGCCCCCTCTCCCTGCAGAATCCCTTAAGCTCAGCCACAGTGTAGCTCTCTAGGTTGTTGAACTCAGACTCCATGCTTGCAGGCAGTCATAGGCGCAGACAGTCAGGTAGAATGGGAGTGAATTTGGAAAGAGCAAAAAGAGGCCAATGAAAGAGAATTTAAAACAAAGTCAAATTTGATGTCAGATTATTTTTGGGATTTTAGTGTTTACACATGGGGTATTCTGCCATGACGTGTGGGGTGGAGCTGTTCCCTCCCTCACATGCATTTCAAAACAGCTGCCTCAGAATACTCACAAAGACCTTCACATTAGCCTTTTTTGTCACCCCAGACCCCTTGAAGCCTGGGCAGGGAGGAAGGAAATTTCAGAACCATTTGCAGGAGAGAAACTCTAGAAGTGTCTTCCGCTTCAAAAATGCCACCAGGCAAAACAAAATAAGACCATCAGACCAACTCTACAGTTCACTCCTGGGCCTGCGGAGGACCCCATAAGGGCTGCCTTGTACTTCAGATGACCCTGCTGCTACAGGCATGCTTTGTACTTTAGAGAACTGCCCTGCTGCTGCTACCAGAAGACTATCCTGCTGCTTGAAGCCTGCCTTGTACCTCAGAGGCCTGCCCTGCTGCTTGAGGCCTGCCTTGCTTCTTGATTCCAGGACTACCAAGGGCTAGTTGGCTGGCCTCCTGTTCTGAGAAATAGATAGATAGATAGATAGATAGATAGAAAGATAGATAGATAGATAGATAGATAGACGGCCTTGAATTCGCACCTGGACCCTGTTTGACATGAGTCCTGTCCTTCAAGTGGTGCCCACCAAATCCTGGACCATTGGAAGTGGTGTTAATGATGCCCAAACAGCCAAAAATCAAAATGTGGGATTTTTTTCTATCAAAAAGTGTTCTGAGAACTGACAGGCGACCAGGACCTACCTGCTCGTCAGTCCGCCCAAGGTACATCGCCAGTCAGCCTGACTTTACAGTAGCTCCCGCAAAGTCCTTCTGCGCAGGAGCAAATACTGTTTAGCAGCTCCTCTTTTAAAGCGTAGCCGGCCTCCTGGAGCCCTCATCAGCTACAGCCTGCAGCTTCGTCTGGCTGGAGATTATTGACTTCCAGAAAAGAGACCATGTTGGAACGCAGGAATTTTCACTGCGACTTCATCCAGGGGCTATCTGACGATGATGCCCCCTCAGTGGACACCGCCGGCTGCCTTGCCCCGATGAATTTACTTTCTCATGCACTTTTCTTCCAAATTCTTCCAAATTTCTTCTAAGTTCGAAGGTAAGCGGAGACCAGGCCCAATCCACCTCGTGTATGCGAACTGTGCTCTATCGCGGTCAGCCCTAACTTTTGACTTTGTCCTGGTATCGCATGACAAGATCGCCGCGGTTGGCACTTTGATATTTAAGGTGCTAGTTTCCACTAAAACCTTTAAAGATTCATAACTCCGGTTCTACTGGTTGGATTTAATTTGTTTTGGTGTCATTTTATTCATTAAAATGTTTTCCATTTTTCTAAATTGGTGTGAGATTTTTCTTGTGTTGTGTTTTTACTTTATTACTGTTTGAGTGCTGCATAAATACTTAAATATTGCCTCTAAGTTAAGCCTGACTGCTTTTGTGCCAAGCTACAAAAGTGTTAAGCACAGGATAATTTAATGACTTTTGTGGTTCATCCTGTCAGGGATTGTGGTTTCTGTTTGAGAAGGGTTTTCACCTCCTCAACCAAAAACCCATTTTCCTACATTGGTGCTTAGTGGTGGGATTCAGTATGTGTGCTTGTCCAGCAACATTCAGTGACTCTTCTTCCATTGGTTCTTTTTGTCAACAATTCTTTTTATTTTCTCGTGGGACCAATGTTACTATACTTCTTATATTAGTCTTATTTTAATTTGGAGTTATAGCTGGCAGACTTATCATAATTCTTTTGCTTATTTGCACTGGGAAACCCTGCCTCTTTCTGGCCTGTGTTACACCAATACAACCATCTTAGCCTTGTCTACTGATCTTAGAATCTCATCCACTACAGTCTAGATCTTATATTTCATCTCCTCTCTTCCATACTTTGTTACCATCATCATCCTTTGGGAATCTTACTAATCATATGTCCTTTGATGTAATGGTCCTAAGTCTAAAAATAGAATGCAGCAAATTCTAAAGCTTTGTACAGTTAGCTTACTCATTTCCTATTCCCCTGCAAATGCATCTTCAAATCCGAGATTTGTTCTGCATGTGTAGTATGGTCTATTATCCCTTTGTGACTTTTCCTAGTGTCACGAGGCCCAATTTTCTCTCATTTTTTGTTTCCATGGCCGCTGTTTCCCCTCCTTCAATTATTTCGTTTTACTTAACTCCATGCCCGCTTTGCATTTCTCCACAAGCCTGTGTATAAACACTCTTTATTAGCTTTACATTATCTACTGTAGGAGTACCTTTTACTTTCCCTTCAGCTGTAAATTTCCCAACATCCTTTCTTTTCCTTAGTCCTTCCTCCCACATTTTTCCTCATTTCATCTAGAGAATAGGGTTGTGCAATAGGGTTTAATCTTTGTTCCTCCCTATCAATGGATGCGTTTGCACAGGATTCTTTTTCAAATCTCAATGTTTGTGGCTTTTTCCTTTTCATTTTTCATAACCATCATTTCTTTTGTTTCTAAATCTTTATTCTTCACCATTGTTCTTTTTGTTTGCTTATGTTAGTAAGTAAAGGATACATCTAGTTCTTCCTTTCCTTCGTGTTATTCTTACATGTGAAATTTTCAGTTTCTTCAAGCCTTATTTTCTACTTTCTCTTGCAGAATCAATCTTGGGTTGATATTATTTTTTTTGTTTCTAACTCCTCTTTCCTTGTTATTTCCTTTTGTTTTTCTCCTCAGACAAATTGGATACAATCACACTTACAGTCTCACCAATAATTAGTAAAACATGGTCTTTTGCTTCGATATCTTTGTTAGTGTTTGGCTTCTGTTGCAGCAGCGTTTCAATGACTCTCTCTTCATGTATGTCAAGATTCTTCACACGCGTGTATTATTCCCTGGTAACTAGTACTTTCCAAACCTGTTATTATTTCCTCTTTATGATCTGTGTTTTTCCAAATCACTCAAACAGGGACACTATGAGTGAAGTACAGATTGTATAGCTAAGATCATTGAAGACTATAGTACTAGGTCTATTACGAGGAGTATCTCTTCATTTTCCCTCTATATACATTACAAAAAAATATCCTTCATGATTTTTTATTGATATCCGATAGCATATCAGGATAGTACTTTAGTACAAGATACAGCTCTCTTAGTGCCGGGGGTATGAGACCCCATGACAAGGCGTTGTAACACGCAGAATGTTAATTTATAATGTGGTTCTACACAGTAACTATGAGTTTCAGGTACCATCAATTATTCTTGGCTGTGATGTGCTTCGGAACACCCATGTCTTGTAAAGCAACCCTTGTTTGGAAAGTTGCTTGCTATAGAAAGAAATATGAAACACAAACTGAGCATGCAGTGTGATTTTCTAAGGTGACCTCAACTCCTAAAACCAATCCTCAAACTTCCAAAATACACATGAACACTTGTAGCAGTAGCATATTAAATAGTAAATATATTTGTGAAAATATATGGCAAAAGTGCATGAAGAGAAACTCAGATAGAGCTTAATTAAGTCTGGGGAATTTTAACAGATGGCATTGTGACTGCATTTCATGGAACACTTAACCACTGCAAAGGGATCATAGAATAAGAATTTGGGGAATTTGGGGGGAATGTTTTGTCGAATGTAACAAGTCATTTCTGAAAAACAAGTAAGTGCATGAAACTGACCGTTAGCAGAAGTTGTGAGACTAAATCAATAACAAAACTGAAAAAGGTTTTGGACAAATGAGTTATAGTTTAGGGGAAACTGCATAAGGCAATTGCAGAATTGTAGAAGACAATGAAGCAGGCACCATATGTAGGCCTATTCCTGACCTGATTTACTTTTCAGCGCTGAGAAGGAACTGTGGCTTACCCACTTTCACTGAGTGTGCGAAAGTGAGAAATGACCTTGTTGCAGAAGCCTGTCTGCTATTATGCTCAGTAAATACACCCATTCCAGAGGCCTGAGCCAACCGTACATTGCTACGCTGTCCTGGCCTATACTGGCTGATTAAAAATGACACCCTTCTATCTACATATGTGGTTTGGAATGTGGAAATGTAATAGGATTTGCTGCTTAATGGAAATAGACACTAGTTATCCACGGTATCTGAATATTGCCAGCAAATAAATGCTTCTGTGATTGGAAATATTGACAAACACTACATATTAAGCCCATATTAGATGGACTCCTGCGTCAACTTAAATCATATCCTAATATCTGGGATACATTGTGCATAAGTGTAGTCGTTTTGGAAGTTAAATCCTACTTAATAAAAAATATATAATATCCCAAGATGGTTCTAAGACAGTGAAGGTGGTTAAAAAACACTTGTTTAACTGGAGCGCGTATCTTCTCACACCTCTTTATTTGGCTTGGCTCATCGAGGGGACGGGGAGGGGGGAGGGGGGTTTTTGTGCTAATTTTCTTATTTTTTTCT
The DNA here is from genome assembly GCA_963921515.1 of Calotriton arnoldi. NCBI lineage: Eukaryota > Metazoa > Chordata > Amphibia > Caudata > Salamandridae > Calotriton > Calotriton arnoldi. The sequence goes on along the minus strand of CAWUFW010004332.1, from coordinate 978,274 downwards.
TGTTATGGGTTTTTCTGGCCTAGGCCAGTGTTTAATCATGGAATACCAGGTGGTGTAGCAGCCTCCACGGGCCGTCCACCGGCTTGGGGAGCCTCTTATTTGCTGACCGACGAGCAGGCTGCTAGCTAACAGATATTCTAACTACCGCCTGCCTTATGACGCGGTCGGCCCTGAGGGGTTGTAGGCGGCTTGCTGTGTTTAAAGCTTTGACTTACAGTTGTATTGCTGTCATTGACCGGCCTGCATATTTGAGCTTCTGGTGCCGGCCCGCTGGGTTGTAGGCGACTGAGCTAATTTCTCACTTGGTGTTCTGTCAATAAAAACAGATTTAATACTAAAAAACACTTGTTTACAAAGAATAAACATGAGACTCCTATTTTGTGGCATATGTTCATCAGGAAAAGAAGTAATGGATATGGATACTAAGATTGAGAGAGAGAGAGAGAGAGAGAGACAGTTGCCAGAATAAGACAGAGTACAAGACCAAGGGGATACGGGATGAAAATATAAGAGTGCTACATTCTAGAACAAAACAAACTTAAAGTGTCTCCTCCTCACTACAGCTACAAAAGTGCATTTAAATTGCCTGTTTGAAATTAACATAAATAAGATCAGGAGCAAGGAAAAAAGAGACGCCACTGGAACCCTTAAATGCTTCATCAAATACCCCTTATATTATTTCAAATGTACCCCCTTACTCAAACTGAAAAGGCAGTAAGTCACTTACTGTAAACAATAAACCCCAAAAAATGTGAGAATAAAAGGGCCGGAAAATCAGTCCATGGCTCAAAAACTCTAAACTATAAGAAACTTATAAGGATTAGTTTTCTTAGATGAATCCTATAAAAGCATATACTGAAAGAAAAGAACAGTCTATAGAATCTAACAGCATAATCCCTCTTGATACAGAAAGTAAAGAAAAGGAGTAATCAGAGAAGGGTCAAATGATGCTCGTATATGTTAAAATACATTCTGAAACAAGTAATAACACAAAACCTGAGGCCATATGCCAAAAATTGATTTAAAACACTCAGGTTCATATATTGCACAATACAATGTGGGATACACAAAAAGCAATTCAAAAGTTGGGTACCCTATTTAAAAAAACAGCACTGAAAGCATGGTACTGAACATTATGCACTGCATTTCATTAAACTCAGGACTGATGAGCCATATATTCTGTTCGGTTCAAATTACACAGTCACAAAGTGCACTTGCTGTGTCCTTCAATTCATTGAAATATATACAATTTTGTGTCAAAGGCATACCACACCAACCCATTAACTAGTGATGTAATGTAGAACACAAACTGTGCTGATAGAGAGCGAGGGGAGTCATCTTTCAGATCTCAGAATCACTGTAATAAAGGGGGAGTGGTAAATACTTGGCTTAATGAATGCAGCTACCAATATTCAGTAGAAAAGGGTATATTGGTCCTTGCGGAGCAACAGTAGTGTGGGATTACATTGAGTTTCATTTTGAGCTGTCTAAGTTTGGGACCAATATAATGGTGTCCAAGGCTCCAGCCATGCCACCTTGCCTTGCACCCCTTTCTACTTCTCTATGCAGAGATTTACTCCCACTGTCTGTTCATGTTAATAGTTCACTGCGCCATACCTGAATATTAGGGCCGCTTTTAGCCTTCCAGCACATGCCTTTGTGACATTAAGATAGTTTCAAGGCTAGGTCAATAAATATACTTCTCACTTCAGTAGCCTTCAATCTCAGGTACAACTCCAATAAACACATTTCAAGTAGTCTTTGGATGTTTCTATCATTCGCTGTGTTTGTGATGTCCAACATTTGCTGTTAATAGTTATTTAAATCTGTTTATCCCCATACCAAGTGTATGAAGTTTGAGTCTACTTTGAGGACATTTTGCATTTGCAGCGGGATAAATGTCGGTAATCTTGTTAGGGTAGCATATGCTTTGTGTGGGTAGTAAAAATGAAACAGATGGAAGCTAGCATTTCTGGAGATCCTGGGAGCTTTTCTCTGTATCCTTACCCATGTCTCCTCACTAAGCTGCTTGTCTGTATCTGCCGTCCATTTTTCTCTCAGCGCTTCTAATGAACACTTTGTATGCTCCACAAGGCGCCTGAAATAGCAATGTGATGGCTTTATGCTTGTCATCAATTTAGCATATCATCATTGATGAGTCTGGGGTTCGGTACAATGTGTCCTCTAAAACGTGCACAGTCCCGCAGTGATGGACCCAAAAAATAGGAGGAAATGTCCCCCGGGAACGTCATATTCATCTTGTAGCACTGCAAAGTCTGCATATTCCCCATTTATAAACAAATCCCTAATGTTCTCTATACCCTTTTCCAGCCATCTATATATTCCCTTCCATGTGCCCTGATGGGGAAAGGTTAGTACACTTGTCAGCAGAAGTTCTGCGGCATAAGGTACTTGCATCCGTGTTAGCTGCAGCACCCTTCCGCAGCTGTACCTGAGGGCTCTTAACAAAATATTGCCCCTTTTGTCTCTCTCCATAGGTTTTGGTAGAATTTGTATTAAAGTCTCTGTTGGGGGTATGCCTGAAGCCTGCCCTGCCTAACATGTTAGGATTTTTTTCCTTCGCCTGGAGGCCTATTGGAACTTATCAGCCAGATAGTATAACACGAAATCAGGTTCTACCAGCTCCCTCCGAGACAGGAAGTCTCAGTTTAGACAGTGCTAATCAACGCCGGTTTGTCCCCCTATTCGATCCATTAGGACTGAATATGGCTCTTGAAGCCTTGAATATGTTGATCAGAACAGAGGAGAAAAATTGTAGAAGTCTTGGCATGGCCACCATTTTCGCTAGAGAAATCCTACTAGACACAGGCAATGGTAGCACCTGCCAGAATGTCACACAGCTTTGCATGACATTTATAACTGGCCTAATACCAGTCTATTTCAGTTCTTTAAATACAGACTCCAGTGTATTTCAGTGTGTGGTTGCCATTTAAGTTTAGTGAGTGTCTTGTGTGACATATCTGCCTCTCAGTTCATTGTATATAGAGTATGCCCCTGATTTCTCCTAATTGACTCTCAACCAGGGCTTTAAGTGGGATGAAAAAACTGGGGGGGGGGTCTCCCAAAGGGGCATGGCAGATATAATTAAGGGCGTGGCTTAAAAGCACGTAAACTGAATATTTATGCTTAGCATAATGTGCCGCTCAACTGGTATTTTGCTACTTCTGCCATTACATCCAGATATATAATACGGCAAGTTACATTACACTTACAACATACAATACAGCAAGTAACATTACACTTACAACATACAATACAGCAAGTAACATTACACTTACAGCATATAATACAGCAAGTAACATTACACTTAGAACAAGCCAGTACTAATGGCTTTGTCAATGATTGTTAGTTGCATAGCATAAATAAGCAACAACCATGGCTTTGTAGTTATAGCATATTTAAAATGCTTCCGTTCTGAAATGATGAGACTGTGAAAGGACTATAACGAGACTCTTTGAAGTTACATCCAAGGCAGTGAAGGGTGGTCCTGCTGCAGAGTTAAGAGTTATGTTTTTTTATCCTGAGGAACGGAGAGGAATGGAGAGCCCAATTGGGACCCGTCTCTGTACCTGCTTTATAGAACTGCCAGTGCTGGGCACCGGCAGGACCCGGCCAACTTAAAGCCCTGCTCTCAACCCTGAAACGTCTGTAAATTGTTCCAAGGCATTTATGGAACTTAGTGTCAGACTGCAAATCTCTCAGAAATAATAACATATCATCCGCGTACACTGCTATGTAGCGGGTGATACCAGCTATGTCAAGGCCCCTAAAGTGCCTCCTTCTCAGATTGCGCTCACTAATGTTCCAGCGCTATGGCAAAATGGATGGGAGACAATGAGCACCCCTGACATGTGCCCTGCTGAGCACAGTTGTGATAGAATCACTCTGTTCGGACATGCGCAGTGGGCCTAGTATGGAGCATTTGTGCCCACTGACTAAACTGTATTCCACCCCCTGTCCATAACCCTGTATAAGTACTGCCAATGTAAAGTGTAAAATGCTTCTTCAATATCAACACATATTATCAGTGCATCTGGGCAATCATTTATGGGAAATTCCATTATTCTATTTTTTTTAAACATATTTTATTCATTTTCTTAAATGAATAGTTACCAGTAGCAGCCGGCATTGCTCGCGGGTGGGGAGGTGGGCGTGAGGGATCGCGCTGGGGGATTCGCGGGAGTGTCACGGGGGGGATCGCGGGGAATTTAAAAAAAAAATGTTTTTATTAAATTAAACGTTCCTTTCTGCCGTGCCGGGTCCCGCGTCTTCTCGGCTCCTGCTCTCCTGCCTCCGACAGGAAGCAGGCAGCCAGGCTCCCTCCCTAAGCCAATCACAACGCTGTAAGCAGAGTTGTGATTGGGCGGGACGCCGCCCAGCCAGGGACTAATGGGGTGGCCATTTTCTCCATGCAGGCTGACCTGCATGGAGAAGGGCAGAGTGCGCATGACTGGTTTGGGCGGCCCGAGAGGGCGAACCAAACAGTCTTTGCGCACTCAGGAGAGGGCAAACCACTCCTCCCCTGCCCTGCTCAAAGAGCAAAGCAGCCCCGTCCACCCGCCCGCCCGAATGCACAATGGAAACATAAAATGTTAATAACTTTTAGCTATTACCATTTTATGTTTTGGCTTTCTCGCACTGCGAGAAAGCAGTGGGGCGACGCTCCTCCGCCCTAGTGGAGGAGCCGCCCCTGTTTACACATGCCAGACTTTCTGCAAGATACATGTACGACAAATGTGAATTTTGTTACAATAATTTTCCAACTTTGAATGAAACCCCCCCACCACTGTCGGCTCTTGAATGCACCCTCCTAAATGTGTATCCAGACCAGCTTAGCTGTTTCCTTGGTACACAGACGATTTCCCCAGCACATCAGTTTAGGACATGGGGAGGTGGCTTCCATGAGCCCTATTTCCATCAGTGCTTCACTGGGACAAGTTTGCCATCACCCTGGAACTGGAGTTTCTGTGTAATTGTCCCTGGAATCCCCCCGTTAATCTAAGTTGTCCACATGTGACGTTCCCTATCTAGGTGTCTCCCATCGGGTCTCAGGTAGGGGAGTAGGAGTGATAAGGAGCGGGGGAGATCGTTGTTTACTAAAGAGATGCTCCATTATTCTCAGCAATTTTCAAGTGCCTCGCTGTTTTACAATTTGGGATATGCCCGCTTTGATCATTGAATAACAACCCTTGTATTTTATGAAGCAAACAGGTAGCTAATATTTTGCTCAATATCTTGTAATCAGTGTTAAGCATGGAGGGAGGTCTGTATGAGGCCATCCCCAGCTCTTTCCTCCCTGTTTTGCGTGTGATACTATCAGTGCCTCTCGGGTGTGGGGGCAAGTTTGTTTCACTTTTGTACAAGTACACAACTTGACCAACTAGGTGCAAGGATATCTATGTGGGTTGCATAGAATTCAATGGGCAAGTCTCGTACTTTTCAACTTGCCATGCCCTTCACTGCCACCAGTACTTCCTATCATAAGTCAGCACAGAGTAGCTGAGTCTCAAAATATCCCTATACCTGTGGCTTGAATATATGTCTGCATCATAAGCACAGGGCACTAAGCAAGAGCTTCCAACTAGGTCTAATAATATGCAACACCCAATGTATTTCTTCCCAAGAGTGTACCAGTTTGCCCTCAATGTCACGGATTCCTGAAAGTTAGTCTAGTACCTTATCATCCATAAATTTTATTAGTGATTAGTGGAAGTCGAAACCTCCTTCATGGCACAAAGGCATGCCCCTTTGTTCTTTGCCAGCGTTATGCAAACTGTGGGTTGTAAATCAATTTTTGGTGGGTCCTGAAAGTCCTGGCCTATATGTAATATTTAAAATGATTAGCCATGTTTGTGCACCAGTGCAAAGGTGCTGATAAATGTCCCCAAGTCCAGTTTTAAAACAAACCATTGCAAATATTCCCAAGCTAGACTCTGGGTGAACCTTCCAGTATTTGCTGCTGCTGTTTTTTTACTTCATAAAGCCATTTCTACAGAGAATGTGCTCACTATATGTGATCTTTTACAACCATACCACTTGTGTAAAACATTTCCATATAAATTGAGAAATATGGATGTGGTTTAACAGCCTGAGTTGCTACCTTTGTATCTGGGGAACCTGGGGAGTCCTCACGCTGGCTCAACATCCTTTGATTCTGGGCAAATTACTTGTGCTCGAAATAAAATTAATTTGACCTTGTGTAATGGAATCTGGTGCTCATGTAAAGAGCTCCAATACCCTTGGGCCATGTTTGTGCTATAAGATACTGCAATATATATATATATATTGAGAGTCAAAAGTTTAACACAAAAGTAGATATGAGGCCTTCCTCCATACTCTGCTGCAGAAGGGGTTTCTCAAAATGTGATAAAATCACCTTGTGATTTTAGTGAATGGATGCCACAGGCCAGCACCCTACTTAGAAAAGTGTTCTAGCTCAAGACTTCAGTGCTATTCACCATCTGCCACTTTCATGGGCAGATCAATAACTTGGCTACAGTCCGATATCAAGATCGTGATGTTTACGAATAGTTGCTACTGTTACTACATTTTTTTTTCATTCGCCCGCCTCACGTCCAATAAAGCTAGATGGGTCGCGAAAGATTGTTCTAAAAATTGGGTTGTGGTTCCAGAAAGTTGGGGATGCACTGTTCTATGCCTTTTGAAAAATTGAGCTATACCAAAAACGTACTAATTCATCATTAGGAGCGAGACACCTAAAATAAACCCATTTTGGGCTTCAAAAATCTTTGGTGTCCCGCTTGATTGAAGACGTTTCCACGCTTCCGGTGCTCCGGCGGGAGGTTCACAGGGTGAGCTGCAGCCGAAGTTCCCCTTCCGATGCTATTCTGCAGGCGATAAGAGCCCGGGGAGCACCGGTGGGCTCCGATGGAACCCCTCTGGACCCCCCAGTGCTGAGTGCCGTGTCCAGAGCAACGAACAGCACTGATTTTGGCAGTCTGCGGCTGATTGGCCACGGAGACGCATGCAGCCCTCAAGATGGCGGAGGGGGGCTGTGACTAGCGGCCGAGTTAGACCCATTGGCACCGGAGGCCTGCTGCAGAGAGAGGCCCGGAGCCTGAGACTAGCGGCAGAAGCGATGGAGTAGCAAGAGTGCCCCTCCAGGGGAGCTTCGAGGACAGACCCTGCGGCTTGGAGGTCGGGACCCAGTGGCGCTGTGGGTGCTTGAGCCCGGCGGGAGACCTGACTTTGTGGCACAGATCCGCCCGCCCTGAGCATCCTTCCCAAAGCTGGAGCCCAGCACGAGCTCAAGATCAGCCCCGGGATCCTGCATGCGCCTCCGCCCACCACCACCCGGCCTTCTACCTCTATGGCCATCACCAGCTCGGGGATCCCTCCAGGCCCAAGATCACCGCCCGCGAGTGCAACCGCACCCTGAAGTCTTGGCTGAACGACGGTGAGAAGATCATGCTATGTAAATATGTAATATATAATTGTCCAACTCTAATTGCTTCTTAAAATCTAATCTTGAGTGAATTTGCAACTTGTATCTATTTAACTCTAGCCACTAGTATATGTAGTAGATTTTTGTACTGACAACCATTCTTATGTGAGTTTAGAGTTTATCTGTTTGTATCTTTTATGTTATTCATGTACTCTGAAGTCTTTATGTAACGTAACTGGCTTGCCCGGAGATATCAAAGCACTTTACAATAGAACCAGTTACATTACATAAGGACTTCAGAATACATGAATTACATAAAAGATACAAATAAACTCTAAACTCACATAAAAGTGGTAGTAAGTACGTCTACTTAGGGTGACCAGACGTCCTGGTTTTGCTGGACAGTCCCAGTTACTTAGGGTGACCAGACGTCCTGGTTTGGCTGGACAGTCCCGGTATTTTAAGGTTTTTATGGGAGGGTTTGGTGAACCAGCACATTAATCATACTGTTGTACAGGCTCACTTTAGAACGGGTCCAGTTAGAAACAGTGACAGAAGTTCACTTCTTTGAACTCTCCTGCTGTGCCTCATTCAAGCAGCACAGCAGGATTTAATGAAATGTTAATCAGGCCAAGGCCCGATATATATATTTGTCATTCTGAAAATCTGGTCACCCTATGCCTACTACAGATAGTATTGGTTAAAGTTACATATTTACAAGTTGCAAATTCACTCAAGTAAGAGGAGACAAACTTCTTGTCCGTAATCCGTATGCAAGTAATTCCGTTTCACTTCCGCGCGAAGGTTATCGGGAACTCTCATAACACAAGTGAAAAAGAAGTACTAGAACGTTAATTTCGTGACTGGGACATACCGAAAGACACGCATACTTGTGACGGCCATTTTGAACCAGGGTGGATTGTTTTACCACTGAAAACCCTTCATTTCAACAGGTAATGACGTTAAAAACTGTCAAAAAAGTTAGTTTTGTTGCTTATTTTTTAATCAACTTTTCAGTAACTATTGCAAGAAATTATTTTTTGCATAAAATTCAAAAGTAATATATTTTATATTCTATTATGTAAAGGTCGAGTTATAATACGAACTCTGAAAATTGAATACATATGTTCAACAAACAGTCCGGTCAGGTGTGGCGCTTTCAATTGGGAAATAGTAAGTGCGCACTTGGAAGATGGCGACTGCGCTCCCATTGCCTTAGCTTGCAGCTCCCGGCCCGTGTTGTTTCTGGGAAGGGCGGGGAAGGGTCTTCGTTGTTAATAAAGCAGTGCTGGGCGGAGCTTCTTTCGGGTTGCATGCGAATTTGAAAGCTGCTCTCACGCTAGCTGGGACTGAGACAGAGGTCGGTGTGGAGTTGCGCTACGTGGGACATGAGAGAGATGTCTTTGTGAGTTTGTGCGGCGGAGCAAGAAGCATCCTACGATAACTTTTGCTAGCAGGGGAAGCAGCTTTCTGTCACGCTCCGGACGGCATGGGGGCTCTCCAGTAAAGCCTTCTAAGTAAAGAACTGTCCATCTAACTGAGCCCTCCAAGCGGGAGCAGTGTACAGCCCCTCTAGTGGAACGTAGGAAGTGTTTCTTCTGTTCAAATGACGTAGTCTCGCGTTACAAATCCACTCCAACTAAGCTTTTGCACCGGGGAGTTCTAGGTTATTTTCATAGTTTTGTCATGTCCGACCATCTTATTTTTTTACGTTTTAGTGGAGGAAGACGTCCCTGCTTCAACTATCTATGAATGAGTAGCAAGTGCTCTGCGTTAGAAGACGTTGCATTGCCAAACTTTGATAAACCCTGTCCCGGTAACTCTTTAAAAATTGCGTTCTGATAACTGCATTTGTTGAGGAGTTGGAACTGAAGGTGTTGCGTTGCACGTACTTGTCAGCCTGCCAAAGTTGAAATGGGTCGTTTGAGGTAGTAGTAGGGATTGTCTACAACCTCAACTATTGTCCAATATACGCCTAAAGGTAGGGTTGTGTACTTCATTGAGGTCTTTTGAAAACTCAAGTATGTTACATTTTCCTTTCTGATATCCGTAAAGGGGTGTTTATAGTTGAAAATACGTATAACTACAAGTTTCAGAACGCACAGGAAATTCACGAATGTACTTGTCGCTTCCGACTTATGAAATGCATTACAATAGTTTTGAAGTCTGCCCCCGTTATTAGGCAGGGGCACCTGAACGGGGCAGAGCTGTGGGCACATTTACGTTGTCCTGGAAATCAATCGCCATTGGTGCATGGGCGTATCCTAGTCAGTCTTGGGGGCAGATTTACAAGAAAGTGACGCATCTGTAGAGATGCATCACTTTCCCTGCGCCACACTGAGAAACCCTTGCGCCACCATGGATGCACCCGGGGCAGATTTACAAGCCCCTTGCGCCACTTTTGCGTCACTTTTCCCATGTTAAAAATGACGCAAAAGTGGTGCAAGGGCCTTGTAAATAAGCCCCAACGTATTTACAATACGGCGCACCATGGTGCAAGGATTGACAGATGCGTCAGAAATTCTGACGCATCTGTTGGGGCAAAAGTCACGCATTGCTGGAGTTGTCGCAAGCACGACGCAACTCCAGCAATGCTTTTTGAGGCCTATTCCCACTACATTGCGTCACTCCTTATGCCTGCTTCAAGCAGGCGTAAGGTTTTGACGCAGTGGCGTCCTAGAAGTGACGCAGTGAAATCTTGTAGATTTCACTGAGTCACTTTTATGAGGCCTTCCTGCGTGGGAACGCCCACCCTGCATACATTATACCTGACGCAGGTATAATGTGGCGCAGGGCTTTACAACGTGACGCATCTCCCTAGAGGCATCGCGTTGTAAATGGGCCGCATTGTTTGCGCCGCTGTTGCGTCAAAAAAGTGACTCCACTGCAGTGCAAAAGTCACGCAAGGGGCTTGTAAATCTGCCCCTGAGTCTTCAGTGACTGTTCATCCCGCTGAGTGTTCAACACGAGACAACCATCTTCTCCGTAGGGTGATGGCTGCAGTAATGTGCTGTCCATCCTTGGCATGAATACATGTCGTGTGACATTGAATCTGCATTCCTTTTTGGGGGAATGTGGGTTTGTTCACTCTTATTATGTCTTTAGTCAGTGAACTGCTGTCATTTGTTCTATTATTTTTCTTAGTCGGTCTGGGTTTTCAGTTTTATGCAAAAAGAACAATTGAAGGACAGAATGTTGGACAATGTCAAACATTTACCCCAGTGTATAGATCTGAGCCTAAATCCATCGTTTTTTGCTCCCCATGCCATTCCAGTTTAAACCCAGCCATATGCAAATCAGTCTTGACCCTGCTCCCCATGGGAACAGTCTAGCCCGAACTGCTAGGTCCGGTCCTCCCTGGACCCGGAAACAAGCATCCTGGGACCGGTTTCGGGGTTTCACCTCTCAGCAGCCAGGCTAGTCTGACTCCGGTGGCTTGGAGAGCATGGGGCGAGTGTCTTGAAAAGTTTAAATGCTCCGTCCATCTTATTGTGTTTGCTTTTCAGTTTTATGTTCATGGAAAAATTAAAGCTGCTTTTGAAAGAATTTGACCCACTTCTGCTTCAGGCAGACACTATATTTTCCTGCAGATCTCCTCTTCTTTGAACTCTTCATGGTAACAATCAAATCTGATTGTCAGTGTTCTTCTTGCCCTCCCACCCCAGGATTCAAATGAAACCCATCTAAGTAAGAAATTCCTATTGACCATATGCCAATTTTTTTGCTTGAATTTATTGCAGCGGGTTTGGAATTGCATATATACATGCTAACGGGAAACGTGATGTTTTCAAACTTGTATAATTAAAAGAATGATACCAATGCTCTCCAGTAGGCACCTTTAACCATAATCAAGATGGCGTTTTCTCCCCAGTAGTGCAGCTAGTCTCCACCTGGAAATGAGTACACTTCTGCTTTGAGATATTACCACATGCCTTAACGTAAAGTTTTTTAATGTGCTCTTTGCAAAGAGTACTGATAATCTGCTTCAGGGGAGAAAGTACAAATAGACTGCATTCTAATCCGTCCTATCAAAATAAAGATGCATTACTGAAGATCCCCCTATATCAGTTTGTCTCTGACACACATTTTGTCAGTGTGTATACAATGTAGTTTAGTTTAAGCAAACATTAGTGACATGGTGACCACGACCCAAACATAAGTACTGGAAATCCTTCTGCTGCCGTAGTTAAGGATCAGATGCAAACTCCCACCTAATGGTGTAAATACCAGTGAACGTTTGTGGTCTGTGTGTGAATTTGAATGATTAGTTTCATACTTGATGTGCTAAGCACATGGCAGCCTACAATATAATATCGCTGTTAAACCTGGCATCTTTTGGCGTGATCTCCCCTGACATTTTGGCTGCCGACTTCATGTTTGCACCTTGTTTTGCTTGCTTAGGACTTCGAGCGCGTTTGACACTGGAATTCAGTGCCAAAGCACAGTGCTTGTCATACACATACTGGTGATTGGTGTATACATGATTGGCTGATTTGGGTTAGCTGTAAGCAGTCGCGGCTGGCATGATTCGCGGGTGGGGGGGGTCGTGCGGGGTTGCGGGAGGGTTTGTGTTTAATTAAAATTTAAAAAAACTTACCGGGTCCCACGCGGCGCGCCGCCTCAGCTCCTGGCGCTTTCCTGCTGCTCTCCTGAACAGGAAGCAGCCACAGGCAGCCTCCCTCCCCTAAGCCAATCACAACGCTGCAATGGCAGCGTTGTGATTGGTGGGGTCGGCGCCCAGCCAGGCGCCTATGGGGAGGCCATTTTCTCTATGTAGGCTGCATGCAGCTTACATAAAGACGAGCATTGGCATAGCCAATAGGTCTCGCCTTTGGGACCTTATAAGTATTTAGTTATGCAACACGTTGGGATTGTAGACAAGCAGAAAAAAGGCACGGAAGAAGGTGGCCCTCCCATGAACGGCCTTTCTGCGGTTTTATACACGGCATGATCACTCAACCTCTGGCCTCTCATCTGAGTCTACCCACAGTAGTAATCGGGAGCTTTCTGCCTGTGTTTAACCATGCTGTCTCTTGGCAGCCGGTTGGCAGTGATATCCCAGCGCCAAGAAGCCTTCTGGGTAACATACGTCGCTTTTAACAAGTCGCTCTAAGGTTAGGACCGCACTGCTCTCCACTGGGTATGAGGCGGCGAGCGCTCACTCACGCCCACGAGACAAGGGGGCAAATGTTGACGCGTTTGATTCAGTGGTATGTGACCTTTGAACCACAGCCCCTACAACACACCCCTTCACGCCCATCAAGGCGCTTCCTTCCCGGAGACGCAACTAATACTGCCCCAGTCAGAGACAGGGGTCATGAGCCGCCTGTCATGACTTGGGACCTTGGGTCAGTGGGCATGCTGTCAGAACAGAATTAGCAAACATTGTGTGATTGAAGGTTTTCTATATTCTACAACAAGGCGAGAGGGGTGTCTAAAAATATAAACACAGAGTAAGCACCTCAAGAAAAGGTGTAAGGAAATCGGGAGGGAAAAGGAAAAAATAAAGATTTTTTTTCTTCCTTTGTATGATGAACCACGTTGTCCTCTTTACCTTGAAAAAGTCCTAAAATGTTTTTTTTCTGCTGGTCCTTTAAGCACTTCTCAAGTTCCCCGGGCCAGGATGCACAAGGCAGCATCCAATATGTTCTGGTTAATATACGTTACGTGTTTGCGAAGAGGCGCCGGCGCCTCGTGAGACCTCAGATGTACACAGTGATTCAGCAGAGCTGAGCCATTCTGTGCTTTTCAATTCTCACGGGCATCGCTCCGTCAACAAACTAGGTGCCCCTTACTGGCAAAATGAATATTTTATAAGCCAAAGGCATATTACCCATTAAGAAAATACATAGCAACAACACTGTAGCAAAGAATAGTTTTCAAGCGCACAATAATGCATTGCGGCGCTCTCCCTGTCTTTGCATATGCCCCCCGTTTATGTTATATTACATCAGACACCGAAGCTTGGCAATGGAAAGTAGAGAGCTGAACTGAAAATATGCAACAAACAGCAGGGCAAAAAGTAACGACAGCGGCCAGGCCAGCAGAAGAAAAAACACACGCGGCTGCGAAAGCGAGCTTGTTTGTTTACTTTGGAACATGAGTCGAGATCCCGATAAGGAAAGTATGCACAATGCGCGCCCTGCTCACTCCCTAGGCCAGGGGAGTTAACCTGAAAAGAAAAGGTGGGACATGCTGCCGTCTTTGGCCAATTGCGTGCTTTCATTTCTTGAAAGCCACACGCAAAGGCCAATTAATGTAACAACCACATGCACGAGCTTTCTCAAAGCTTTCGGAATGTGTGGAGTGATTACAAGAGGCCCTCTCCTAGAACAACGCATGCGCGCTGCGCTAGGCGAGACCTAAAAAGGGAGAGTGCGCATGACTGGTTTGGTCGGCCCCAGAGGGCGGACCAAACAGTCGGGGCCCACAGCATTGGGCAAGCCACTCCTCCCAGACCTGCCCACCCCCAACCAGGCATACCCTTTTGCTTTCTCGCAGTGCAAGAAGCAGAAACATAAAATGGTATTTAAAATACCTTTTTATGTTTCTGCATCTCACACTTCGAGAAAGCAGTGGGACGACGCTCCTCCGCCCTAATGGAGGAGCCGCCCCTGGCTGTAAGTTCCTTGTCTAGGGGTAAGACGTATACCTTAAATGCTCCTCTGTGGGCCTGCAGCACTGGTTTGCCATCCACTGAGGTAGCTCATCGATCGTGCCACTGGTTTGCCCTGGTGGGGCCTGTATGTGCAGGTTACTGTTACTCGGCTTGGCATTTAAAAAAGCTATGTGCCAAGGTTCTGCATGTCTCTTGCTATATCGGAGTTCTCCCTGGTGACAGGGTGCGGTGTTGGGAAGAGGTAGGGCATGTGCACGTCTGTGTTAAATGCAAGGGTTGTGAATGGCACCGGATGGTGTGCTAGATACGACGGGGTCAGCTTCTCACATCAGATTATCATGGGGGAATGTAGAGAGAGGCTATTGAGCAGTATAGTGTGCGATATCAATGAGTTCATAATGGCGAATCCTCTCCGGTAGTGCAAGTGGATCTGAAATTATGTATGTGGAAATGTCACTTTGGGAAAGTGGGCAGTTTGATGCTCTGTACGCCTGTTGGCCTGTGTCCAGTTCACATCTGGGTGCTGGGGGGACACCTAAATCTGTGCATTCATAATAGGTCCTAAACTAGGGGCTCAAGGGAAACTACAGACCACTGGTTCTGAGGGGCCTTTCTGAAACTATTATGTGGGGGTGGAATGGGGACCTGCATTCCAAGGGGCAGGGTCGTGGCCCCACTAAAGAAAGTGATCAAACCTCCTGGGGTAGGATGGCAGACAGGACAAAATGTGTGCAGTTCAAAGGTGGCCTTTTGAACTGATCGCAACTTCAAAGGCCATTGTGGGTATAACTACTGGGGCTCTGGCCTCCGAATTTAGAGATGCTTTTGGGGTTTGGAACCATACTACGCTGGGGCATCGACAAGAGGAATCATTAGTGCAGGAGGGACTGCAACTGGATTATCCGCAGACTTGTGGTGGCCTGGATCTTGTCATGCTCCAGGAAGGGGACTATCACTTATTGGATTTTGCCTGGACGTTGCTGGCCTGCAGCCAAGTGCCAACTGTCATGGCCCGGGTCCCTAAGTACACTCCAAGGGCCAGTTGGCTGGCCTCCTGTCCATGAGATCCCAGGGACACAAAGGATCTCCCTGTTTCCACAAGATCGTAAGGACCGTGCAGGGTGCAGCGGAAACAGGTGGAAGTGATTGTTGGTAGGGGCAAGGACCATCCTGGCATACAGTCGTCTCACTCTGCAGAGGAGTGTGCAGCCTATGTGAGAAGCTAGCCTGGTATATGTCCACTAATGTAAGTGGGCACCTTGCACCAGTCCAGACAACCCTTGTGGTGATTTAAGAGGTCTCAGACAACCTTAGTCTATCCAAGTGGTAGCTGTGGAGAGCAGCCTTAAGGCTTAGTCTTGAAGGAGGGTAAAGCAGCTTGTTTTACCAGAGTATAATCTTATAGTATAGATTAAATGAAAAAGAACCACACGCAGTATGTATAAAAATATGTATTTATTATAGAAAACTCTCTAGTACGTTAGTGTCTCCTACACGGAGATAGACACGAAGCACTCCATATTGAAGCAAAGAAATCACAGTAAATTGCACTAGTACACAGTGGACCCCAGGGGGGGACCAAACCATATACTAAAAGTGGTATAAGAACCACGACTCTAGTCAGGACAATGTCGAGAGAACGTAGAATTGCTGGGGACCCACAGAAGCACCCAAGGTAAGGCGATAGGGACCCCATGGAGAGTGTGTGTAGTGTGTGAACACGACCGCGTGCTCCGTACAAGTATGTGCAAGTCGCGGTTGGATTTTTAAAGATTAGGGACCCTTCCCAGTGGACCCTGAAGAAACCCCGTGGAAGACAGAAGGTTGGAGAACCACCCCACCTGTGGATACCTATCCTAGGGAAGCTGGGTGCATAGGTGTGAAGTGGCGTCGGAAACTGCAGTGGAACTCAATAGAGGACTTCAGGAAAGTGCCGCTGCTGGAAGAGGAGAAAGTGTCCAGAGGAATCCAAACGTGGATTCTTGACTAGGAGTCCCTGAAAGCATAGGGGACAGAGTCTGTCACTCAGGGGTAACCAGGAGACTTGGAAGACGAATGCCCTCCGATGTCGGGTGCTTCAGGAAGGATGACGGTGACCTTGACTCTGCAGCTGCGAGAACCAGGAGATGCTGAGGACGACCAGGACCTGGATACGAGCTGGCCCACGAAGGATTTCGAGTGCTGAGGGGTCGGTGTCCGGCGGCAGCACCAACAAAACTTGGCAAATGCAACCCACGTAGGAAATCAAGAAGGTGCACGGTGGGGACCAGTAAGGTCCAGGAGACTCCCCACAAGCAGGGGAGTCGGGGCTGGCCCCGAGCAATCAGGGGAGCTCAAGGAAAACCAAGACGACCCTCAATTGGACCCACCGGCTGGAGGCGCAGGGATCGCGAGAGGACCTCAAGCAGCTCACCAAAAGGAGCAGGCCATGGTGCCCACAAGGCAGTGTGGCTGAAGATCTTGGTGGAAGAAGTTGCCGGAGGTTGGGGCTACTTGGAGCCCAATGCACTTGTCGCAGTGTTGCCAACAAGCATATGCACTTGTAAAAGTACGCGGTGCACAGGGGTTCGGTTAATGTAGCCCCCCACGAGGGATTCTGACCTCTGACTTGGTGAGAGGGCTGCTCTGACCTCGGGAGACGTAGATCACCACCACCTGTGTTGTTGAACCCTTCGGAGTCCGCAGGAGCTCGGGATCAGCAGACCGGTCAGCAGTGTTGCGGTGCCTACGAAGGTAGGGGAGTGACTCCTTCACTCCAAGGGAGATTATCTTCAAGTGTCTTGGATGCTCCACAGGTCCTGCATGGATCCTGTATGGTGCACAGACTATGCAGCAGACTGAAAGGGAGACTAAGTCAGGCCCAAACAAAGTCCAGCGAAGTCCAGAGTGCCCAGACGGTAGAAGTGCAGTCGTTTCAGTTCTGAATTTTGTCTACGACTAATCTAGGGACCTACACACAGGTAAGCCCTTAAGTACCCTAAGGAGAGGGTTGAGAAGATTCAGGGGACCCTCCCAGGGGAGGGTCTGGACAGGGGGGAGGTTACTCCCAGGTCCTTTGTCCAATTTCGCGCCAGAGCGGGAGCCAACGGCTCCCAGGACTGGTTTGAACTGGACTATGCACAGGGACACCAAATGTGCCCCTCATGCAAACTTTCAGGCGCTGGCAAGCGCACCCACCTAGCCCTAATACACGAAATCCTGTCTGGGAGGTGGTCACACCTCTCTGTGACAGGATGCCTATTGTTCTGCCTTCCCCTGCTCGAGCTTGGCTCGGCAGCAGGAGAGCAGAAATCTGTCTCTGGTTGTCAGCAACCATTTTGTGCTGTCTGGTACTAGAAGGCTGGTACCGGGAACACAGAGAGCCTAACGGAGGGCTCTTCCAGTGCTTGGAATCATACCTCCCACACCGTTTACGGTAAGGGGGTATGATTCCAACATGTTTGATACCAAACATGATGGGATTCGTTGCAGCCGTTTTCAAGATGGTCATCGTGTGGTCACACGATGCCCCTCTGTATAATATATGGCTGCTTCACTGGCAACCCGGTAGAATGGACTCCGTAGACTGCAGGGGTGTCCTGCTCATGCAGGGGCACCCTCTCACTTAGAACCAAGCACCCTGCCTTCAGGATTGTAAAGGCCTGCTAGAGGGGTGAATTATAGGTTTTAACTGCAGTGACCCTTCGATATAGTAAACCTATATCTTTTGTAAGTGGTGCATGCACCAACTTACTCAGGCTGCAATGGCAGGCCTGTAGTTCCATTTTGAACGGTCTCCCATGGGTGGCATAATACATGGGAGACCTCTGGGGTACCTATGCCCTGGGTACATGGGTACCATATACTAGGGACTTACAAGGGTACCCCAGTATCCAATCTGGGGTGTACCCAAGTACATAACACAACAGTTTAAGGAGAAAGCAGGTAGACTGGGTTCCCGATTAGCAGGATCCCAGTCAGACTAGTCAAAAACAGCATCACATCAAGCAAAAAGTGGGGGTAACCATAAGAAGCAGATCCAACTTTCCTACAGCCTACCTGAGGTGCTGGGATGTGAGGAGTGCGGGGGACCCGTGCTTGCAACCAGGTGACCTGTGCTAGCTTGCACTCAGTGTGCGATGTCTGAGAGGTGTTGGGGGACCTGAGCTGGGAACGGAGGCTGTCTTCGACCTCCAGATCGGGAGAAAGACTGTGACTGACATCGCGGCCTCCATCCGAGGTCGCTGGCTTCCTCTTCCTGGTTCCACGCCACAAGGTGCCTTTTTGTGGAGCACATCGTGACCGGCCCTGAGGGCTTTTGTTGGGCCTTGCGGGCACCTACCGCTGGCTGTCAGGAGCTACGGAAGCTCGCACCTCCGCTTGAGGGGAAACCTTTCTCCAGACTTTGTAGCGCACCAGCTTCCTGGTTTACAACATTTTGTCTAAAGGGGACTAGCTATCCTGCACTTGTGCAGCTGCCGCTAGGTACCTGGACATCTAATCCGGATGGATGAAACTAAGTAACTGTTTCTTTCTGTTTTTAGGTGGTTCCGTCAATCTAATCAACGTTGCACCAGCAGGGGCAACATGTTTTTGTCTGGTGTAGTTGAGTGACTGAGGGGCTGGATCACGAGGCGTAGTACAAGACCTTTGATTGCTTGTCCATTGCAACTGTTGGGGGTATGCGATATTGGTGAATGTCGTGTTGGATAAATCCTTTTGATTAGGGCATATATGTTCATGGCGTTCTGCTGCTAATGGGGAAAGTTTGGCAATTGCACAGAACTGTAAAGTATACATACAGTGTGTACCTCGTTTTGATTTCAATGTGTGTAATACAAAGACCAGTGTGTTAAAGATACGGTTTGGTGTCTTTTTGTGGCGTACGCAGTGTGTTGCCGGGGTGGTGTTATGCCAATACTTTACACAGAGTCCCTGAGGATAAGCCTGACTGGTTGGTGCCAAGCTACTCAAGGGTAAGCAAAGGTTATCGGACACGTTTATCGTACTCCTATGTAGGACCGTGGATTCTGACTTGCGACTTGCTTCGATGCATTCCAGCCAGCAGGAAACCGCTGGGTCTAACAATTACCGTTCATATGGTCCTTATTTATGGTTATTAATTTTGTACTGTGTGGTGCTCACTTTTTTTTTTTTTTTTAAATTGCGATTCCATGTAATGAATATGAGTTTTAAAATGGTGCAAACAAGTCATAGCTTTCACAAGTTGTGGCAACATTTGTGATATCAATGTTATCTTTATTTGCTACGTTAAGTCCAATTGAGTAAGGGTGTGAACAGGCCTGGCAGAGTGACATTTGGGCTTGTTTTGGTACCCTTACCAGTGGAGTTTTCAGTATTTTAAGTTTTTGGGATCATAGGCACTGTCCCTTCAATAACATTGTCCAACCAATTCTCTTGTCGATCGTAACTAAACTTAAGCTGAAGTTTTAGTTTGAATTTTTTTTTTTTTTTTTAAATGTCTTGGTGTTAATTATTACTTAAATGTTTTTGTTTGCTCTTTGGCTCCCATTCATATTTTGAAGATGGTGACAATATGGTAATTGTGGTCATAAGTTACATTTTCTCTTCATAACTGTGAGATCACTAATTCAGAATGGCAATGAATTGATTAACAATTATTTGCCAATTTTGTTATCTCAGTAGCAAGGCTTTATATTGAACAATGGTGTGCGAGTGTGGAGAGAGCGAGTAGCATGTACTGTTTGCTGCTTTTGTGCTCTGCCGTTAGATTGATTTGTGCCTGCCACACATTCTAAGACTTTTGCTGAAGGGTAAAGAGACATTGATCTGAGTTCCACATGTGAGGATTTAAACCATTGCACTTGCACCTAATCCTGCTTAAACAAGTCGGTTGGGGACAGTAGATTCAGTATCTCGCCCCCAGTGAGGGGAAGATGGTGTAGCGCCTGACTGTTAAACGCAACTCAGTTTGCAACCCTATATTTAATTTCCATTGAAATTTATAGTATTCAGTTCTGCTGTGTGATTAAAGTACTTTATTTTTTACATAGGTGACACTGGGCTGCATATTGTTATTGTTTCTGTTAGTTGATGGAGTTCTGAGCTCTGCCTCCCTGAGAAGCCTGTGGGTGCTTGTCCTTGCTAACATGAGTCAAATGTGAAAATGGTTGTACTTGACCCAGTTTGAAGTGCCAGATTGCGACTGACAATTGACTCCTATGCCCCTAAACGGGGTCTGATAACGGATGTCCATGTTCTCATTGGTTTGTGTCACTCTTTTCCTGAAAGTTATAAAATACTCATCAGTGTGAAGGTGGATTTTCAGGTTTGATCAATGTTACCAAAAATGATATCTTAAATATATAGACAACAGATTGGAAAGGGATTTTTTTTGTCTCTCTGCTGCTATGTTAAATGCACTACAAGCTTAAAATTTGCCTCTGTTCAATGAGGGGTTCCAAGTAAAATGGCATGTTTAAGTTCTTCTCTGTAACATGCCTATCCTTGGCATTTCTGCACCAAAGTTAGGAAAATAAGTGTATTGTTGTTCTTGTAAATTTGTTGCAGAGTGGTGTGAGTGATAGTTATGAGAAATTGGTCTCTCAGATCTCCATCATCCTCTTAACACCAGTCTAGCTGTTCTGCATTCTCTGCCCATGCTGATCTCTTGTATCAGAATATTTGACACTTTCCATTGCAAGTGAAATCAGTTGGTTCCCCTTAGAAGCAACAATAAAGTTCAAAAATTAATTTATCGCTTTTGAAATCCTACTTGCATCTGCCAGAGTGCATTTGCTCATATCCAGAGTTATCTGGCACGAGCAAAACCTGAGGAGCCTTCATAATTTAAGATGGGAAACACAAATTCAGGACCCATAAAGCAGTGTCTGTCCGACTCTGTAGGGGTCACGGATCAAGCAGCAGCTACTTGGCCTCAACCGTGGGAGCTACGGTCATTTGCTTCTGATGTTCCAGGGAATGTCCTGTATGGCTCTGCAAACTGGGCCAATATGACTCCTCCAGCACCTGATTCTCAGTGGTATAATGGGGGCACACAAAGGCTTCCGAGGGTGGTAGGATGCTGGTGCTTGAGCTCAGCACTCCACAAATACACATTTGTGCAATAAAGAAGTGTCCAACGCAGTACTCTACTTCCAAAAAGAAAAGTACTTTTATAGCACACTAAAACTAAATACCACGCACAGGTGAATTCAGGATACAACTTAGTGTTCTGCATTAGTCTTTTGGGGTCTTTCCCTGCTATGGCCTCCTTCCTTTGACTAATGTGGATTTCTGCCCTTTGGTTATGATGTACTGAGAATCTGCTTCGGTGCAGTTTACCCGCAACATTCTTAAGATAACGCACAGTCTGTTAGTCTCTGGCACAGTTTCGTACCAAGTATTTTTGCAAGTCAACAAATGGAGCCAGTTCTCAGAAGTTCCTCCTGGTCATTTCAGCTGTGTGCAACGCAGGCATCCTTGTCGAGCCTCTTCTACAATCGCAGCTGCAACGTTTCTGGTTGTTGAAATATTCTCAGAATGGCGCTGGTCTCAGTGGTGCATCAGGGTTGTGCAAGTCTGGATGATTGCGACTACATGCAGGCTGGCTTCTTTGTAGCTGGTAAAGTGCCTGTTGGGCCTCACCAGGTTGCTAGGCTTAGGTTACACCACAATTGGTTGGTTGTTGTGTAGCCGTTCAGAGCACGCTATAGTGAGTTACTTGGGCAGAGCAGCTGGGGTCAACTACATTTGACAACTTCAGGTGCAGCATCTCAGACCGTGCCACATCTTCATGATTCCTGCAGGGAATAGCAGGGCAGTCTGGAGCCTGCTGACCTAGAAATGCATAGATTGCTCTCTGAAGTCCAAAGCTGTTGCAGGCCCACTGCTTTGGGGTCACGCTGCCCCTCGATCCTTCTGCACAGACACAACTCGTGCAGGTTTGGCAGGCTCATTCCCTCGCTCATCAGGCAGACTGGCAATCCTGTGGTATCCAGTGAGTCCAGGTAGAGGCTTAAAGAACATATACATGTTTGCTGTTGTGCAAACACTTCCTATAGTTGCTATCTAGCAGCTCTGCCCTTCCCTTTTATTATGTGCTTTTTCACTTTGTTTGACGCCTCAACCTTTTAGTAAACCTAAAAAGCAGTTCCCTGCAGAGCAATCATTCAAAAATCCTGATCTGGTTCAATAATAGTGTCACTAGTCACTAAGACGTATGAAACTACCTATAATCAAACTGGGCCCATTCAGTCAGCCTGTTATTTGTATGTTACGCTACTCACATATACAAAAGTGCATTTCGTTAGCAACATCTATTGTATTCACCACAAAAACCTTAGTGATAAAATAGTATTTTTTTTTTCTACAATCTGATTGTTACCCCTTGCCTTTTTTCCTCGTGGTGTTCCCATAAACATTTAATGCGTTGAATACACATGAAAAGTAGTCACAATATGCATTTAGCATTTCCACAGATCATTTGCTTGCGTTGCAGTTCTCCTTTTTTAGGTCGAGCCGGGGCAGCGCATGCGCTGCTCTGCGAAGCATGCTGTACTCTGGTATGGACTTGGAGTTCCGCCCATCTTTGCAATTGGCTCCTATTGCTTTCTAAATGGTTACTACTTATTGGTTAATAGGCTTTTTAGTCCCTACTTAACGCCTTGTCTGCATTTGTAACCTCCCATGAGGACTGGACTTTTTACTTGTGTGGTTACACAGTATGTTTATTTGGTCCGTGAGCACAATTTTCTTTAATTATTTTTATCCTACTGCAGACACTACTTTCCTGCAAGGCTTTTAAGATGTGCATGAGGCACCTTCAGGTTCGAGAACGGCAGCCGCTTAATTCTTTTGTTATGCACGGCTGCTGAAATTAACACAAACTCACTAATGGTGCCCGTGGCGCGTAGCCCCTCTCCGCCCGGGCACTGCACTTTGTTTTCAGCACGGTGCCCGCTTTAAGATTAACAACATGGGCGCCTGCTTTCTTTGCCACCAATACACATAACAAGCATTTGCAATGCAATAGGTCTGGCATTTTTTGAAACTTTGACCTATTGGTATTGTAAATGACAAGGCCTTTTATTATTGCAGGTTTTTTAAACGCCTAAATAAAAGGCATTGTCATTTACAAAGCCAGTAGCTCAAAATCTCACAAATGTGAGACCTATTGAATTGCAAATGCTTGTTGTATATAGGGGACCAAATCCAAAAATGTGATTATTCAAGTTGGCACACATTTTCTAATGGTTGCCAAGTTTTGGCCCATAATTGGTCTTGACCTCAGGACGATCACACAAGGATGCAGGCCTTAAAAAAACATAAAAATGTTACTAGACCTGCAGGTCTAGGGACTTGAATAATCTACTCGACCTAGTAATGTACTTGACCCGTAATCTGGTCTCAAATTGTGCGATCCTAGCAAATATTTTATTTTACTAAGCTGCCTTTTTCATCTTCACATATGAGAGCACCCTCAAATATGCAAGTTCAGCATTGCTGCTGTACAAAAAACGATTTTGTTTGATTCAATAGACTAAACATTTGCTCAATGTATAATAAGAATCAAGCTCACATATAGGGTACATGTGACCCCTGACCTGCCTCTTAGTTCACTAATGGCATAGTCGGCAGGGCAGGAATGTGTCTCAGTTCAAGTTTAAAAACTCACTTTAAATAACTGCATTACTGAAGCATGATTTGGTAGTACACTGGCATTTACAAACAGCATATTTTCAATTGAAATGGCCACAAACTTTCCAACTAATATGCAGTTTTATTGATAAAACTATATAGGGTATAAACCATAATCTGTGGAAATTGGGTTTCAGCAAAAATGCTAATCATTCTCATATCACCAAGTAAAGTGTTCTGATTTGTATTCATCCTAATAAAAATATTTTTTCATCACAGTTAAATAAAAAGTGCTTTTGTGACTATTAAACATATTTTGAAGTGTTTGTACAGTTCATTTACAAGCTAAAACCTGACATCCTACAGCCTTGTATTTCATGCTCAAACGGCACGATTGGCAGACAGTCCACTTAACAAAATCCTCTAACTTTGATACTTATTTTTTTCCTGGAGGTACTGTTTACTTTTCTTTCTCTTGACTGCAATTTGTAAGACTTAAGCTGACATTTGACCTTTGTCTCTTAATGCAGAGCAAATGTGACAAGATAACGGTTCTTTACCAGCTCCCTAGAACGGGCCTGTAGTCACTAAAAATAGTTCGCCCTGATAAAATCTGACTTGCCATAGCAAGCGGGTGAGTAGACTTCTCAAGGCCTGGGATGTATAACAATCAATGTCTTCAGTTAGATTCAATGGCACGAGTTACTTCACAAGCATTCTATGTCGCGAGGATGATAAAGACACTCCTGCCACCTCATGCTGCCCGTGTGTAATAAATGCACTTCCAAGTCTTTGCAGAGGTTTGTCGAAGTGATCCGGACAACAACTAGAAACAGTTTGTCATTAGCAAGAATTGTGCACATGCAGACCTCGGTATAGGCGTCCCCTCTACTCTTTGGTAGAAAGGATGCCTAAACTAATGTTGAATTATATAGACCGGCTCCCCTTACATATATTTCTCTGTTCAAGATCAACCTTTTATGTCCTACAGGAGAGGGGCCTTTACTCTCTTGACAAGTGCCTGGCCAAGTCGACATGGCTCATGGCTTATAGTAAAGACCTAGGTAATGATTTTGTACGATACAACTAATTCATAGTCGGCATAATTTTACTTAACCACATTTTATTTATCACTTCTGTAATGCTCGTGAATCCTTATGGGCCCTCTGTTACTTAAATGGTTTATCATGCAGCGTTGAGCAGATTTCCACTCCATATTTGGAGTAAACTATTTTGTTTGAAGAAGTGAACTGTGCTCAAGATACTTATAAATAAGTCATACGTCTAAACACAATCCCCTCCTGTAATGCATTTTTTCTTAGCATTACACAGCCTGAGAGGAATGCGCAATGTTAAAATCTTGCGTCTCTACCTGTTGTATTAAAATGTACAGACCCAAAGCAACACTTTTTCAGTTTGATAAACCTGATTTTTTTTTTTTCTGTGACAAAACCACTTTCTTGCTAATTCTGTGATTTCTTCGAGGTGTGAAACATATTATGTACTGCGTATTTAGTTACATCTTTAATTGTGACTGGGGAAGTACTAAGGTGTCCTTTTTGTTGCATTATAGCCTGCTGCAGATGGCATACCAGTTATTAAAGCCTTTCCTCTGCATTACACTCCTTTGTGCTGTGTGACGCTGCTGTGTTGAAGTGGCTGGATAGTCGTTCCCACGCCTCCCAGCTGAGCTGTTGGTCTGTTCTGCCCAGATTATTGTATATATGTATCAATCCCAGAAAAGCGCTTGTCTCTCCCCTTAAAGTTACAAGCATTGATTGACAAACAAAGGGTACAAAAATCATCCCAAGCGCTACCCTCCCAAAGTGCACCCGCTCTACAAACTGTTTCAAGCAACTTGGCTTCCAGTGATCGCCAGCGGGAAGCCTACTATTCCTAAGATACAAATAACCAGGTAATCAGTCTGCTAACCTTTAGTTCCAGACACTGAGTAACCATTATTCCTCTAAGAATGAATCTGAAAAAGCATAGAAAGCTAAATAAAAATCTAGCACTCTTCTTCAAAACAAATAGCCAAATAATGCTGGGATTAAACAGCACTTTTTTCTGCTATACGAATTCGATGAACACACCCGCCTCCTGCCAAGCCCCTCACCCCCCAAATGTTCCATTTGTGTATCCCGTGCACTTAGCCACAAAAGGCTCAGTGCTTAGGGATGCACAGTGGCCTTGCCCAGTTGGTGTAAATGCCTATCGGAAAACAGATAAGCTCTTGCATAGGCTCTATTGGTAGTTAAATGTACTTGATTGAAATACTTGGTAGCACAATTAAACGACTAGGGATCAATCTCCCAAACAAGCCAACAGCTAAATGTTATAGTAAGGAATTAAAGGGATAAAAGAAGCTTTTGCAAAGAGCTCAAAGGAGACTTCGACTTGTTGGAAATTAGGGGTTGGCATTTAAGAACTCCATGTGCATATAAGAAACCTGTATGGGAGGTCATAACAGAAGCCAGCAATAAATTATGGCTAGAACTAGATTAACTAAAATCCAGCAGGGATCAAAAACAATGTAACTATGTGAACAGATGTGATATGTTTGTACTGGCAGGGTATGACCCTAATATTCCTATAGCTCTCTGGCAAAATCCTTTTAAAGAGTCTGTTACCTCTGCTGAAGCAACTGTGTTCCTTAGTATATCTGAGGAACCAGTTAGCATGGACAACCGTGGAAAGTGTTTCTGCAATCATTAAAAAGTGCAGGTAGGGTGGGGCCTCGGGTCCAAATGGTCTCAGCTACACTTCTTAAACTGGATATTCAGTTTTGGTCAGCATGTCTAACCTCACTCTCCAATAGATGCTGTAACGCCAAGGAGATGGACTCCTGGCTGGGTTCAGTTCTATATCCGCTCAATAGAAAGTGCTGTCACATAGACTCCAGAAGTTGCAGAATGATTGCTCTTCTTGACATGGATGCCAAAGTATATGCTTACCTATTTTTGGTAGATTTGAAGAGATGGGACAATGAAAAACAACATATTCCATGGTTTCAGACAGGCTTTCACAATAACAGCAGAACAATTGATAATATCCTAGCTCTATCCATGCTGGTTAAAGAAAATGTCTGTCTCTCTCATAGATTTTCAAACTGCCTTAGGTTTGAGTATTGGCAGCTGTCCCTTTCTTGTATTTTTTATTTGTAAGTCACAGAACTCAGCACAGCTCTTAGGAATGACACATCCTGCCCCAAGATGGGAAGGATGCCTGTTTTTATCTTGTAATTCACTGATACCCTTTCTTGCTAGACACAACAGGTATCTGTCTCCAGTACCTGCTCATGGTCTGAGTGTTTACTGCAATAGTCATTTTCTTTTAGTAAACATTAAAAAACTAGTATTTGTTAAGAGCCAAAAAGATTGGCATATGAATATTTAAGGGATCCTTAATTCCTAGGGCCAGAGGATATACATGCCTTGAAATATGGTTGCATAAAAGAGGTGCCAGTCATTCTCACTTAATCACCATAAAATCAAAATCTTTATTGCTCTCATCTTCACTGACCCATTTATCAAATGAGCTCTGTCCCCTCCCTCGCTCCAATTTTTGGAAATTATGGAAGCTTAATACTTACCCGCCTTAAGCATTGACAATAAGGCTTAAAAGTGCAAGTTATCATGCTGGTTAAATTTAGTGGTTTATTCAGGCGCCTATTTTTCTTCCCTCTTTTTCATCCCAAAATAGATTTGATTAGAATTTGGCTTGCTAAAACAACACGGGGCAGGCAAAGAAGCACTAATGTGCTGTTTGTACAGGAACACATGCACTAGGGAAGGCAATGGGAAGAGCTAAATGGCCCTAAATGATGCAGTGTATTTGTTGCTGATCATAGAAAAATGCCCCAGATAATTTCCAAATGGAACCCATCTTGAGTCTGGGTCTGTCATACAGCCACTTCAGGAGTATTTTGTAATGGGAGGTGAAACTTCTATCCATTAGCTAGGACTTCTCAATGTTTAATGGCCACAAACTGTTTAGCTTGCGGTGGAGCTCATACACAAACCCAGGGTTCCAATCGTACCTAACTTTTGCATTATGAAAGGCTATAAAAACGTTTACATTATGAAAGACTATAAAACGTAATATTGAGATTCGGACGATTTGATTTCAGTAAAGCTGGTCAAAGCTGGAAAAACATGACAATTTGTGTAACGGCAAATCAAATAAATTCGAATGTTTCCCTATCTGCCTAGCCTGAACAATAAACTAAAGGACCTCTCCGAAACCTGCACTCCTTAGATTAGGTGTGAGCACATGTAGAGGCTGTCAAAATGTTTTCCTTGAAACGAAGAAAAGCTATTGTCGGGTTTTGTGAAGTTTATGCTAGCCACAAAAGAATTTTGGCAACTTTGTTTTTTACAGTCCATTAATGTGTGCCTACTGCTTAGCTACTTTCTATGGAATTGGTTGTGGCAGTTTGTGGGTCTCTGTCCCCTTTATTAGGTCTCGCCTGGCGTTGCAGCGCGCATGCGCTGTTCGCTCTGCGAGGCCTCTTGTAATCGATAACATTCAGAAGTCGATTGTAGTCTGTGCCTCGTATTTTCATTGGCTTGCGTCATTGTTTATGGTAAACGCTGGCTTTTCATTGCGAGTGAGGCTTTTTAGTACCTCCTTGTTACCGCACTGTCTCCTTTTCGCCCACCCACCCGGACTGGATCTTTTACTCCGCGGCGTGACAGTGTCTTCTAATTACTGGGTGAGCACTTTTTTTTTCTTTTTTCATTCGCACAATGGCGTGGCGCATTCAGAGCGAGGGTTCCTTGCAGCATGGGGACGGCAATAGCTTCAGCCTCGTTTCAAAATGTATCCCTCACGGCACCCCAGCAGGAATAATGGTGCACGCACCTTTCCTATGGTTAGTTGCATTGGCAAACATGCCTTTTTTCCTCTTTATTTATTTTGTTTCAATCGCGGCACTCGTGCTTTAACTGTAAAGATCTGAAGCTAAAGCGCGGTGCCACGATTGCTCAAAAAGTAAAGAAATAGAAAACTTAAAAAAAAAAATTCTTTACTTTTGAACCATTCGCGGCACCCGCTTTAGCTTAAGATCTTTACAGTTAAAGCACGAGTGCAGCGATTAAAACCAAAGTAAATAAAGAGAGAAAAAAACTTCCGCCATTTTTTCTCTTGATTTACTTTGCTTTCAATCGCGGCACTCGCGCTTTGGCTGTAAACATCTTAAGCTAAAGCGCGGGTGCGCTAATTGCTTCATAAGTAAAGAAATAGAAAAAAATGTTTTCTATTTCTTTACTTTTGAAGCAATCAAGGCACCCGCGCTTTAGCTTAAGATGTTTACAGTTAAAGCGCGAGTGCCGCGATTGCATGGCAAATGCGTGTTTAGTTTGTTTTCCTAAACGCTGAGCTGAGGGGCCATTATGTAGGAAGGGGTATTTACAGAGCCCTCCCTCGCTGTTGCAATGTCACCTCCCCCCAGCCTGTCCTGCGATTAATGCTGTGGCTTGCGGTTCAAAAAGTTATCAAGTACCTGTTTATAGAAGAGGGCTCGCGCACATGTACTCTTCAATCCATCCTTTTTAATGACAAAGTGTGTCCGATAAAAGCTCCAAGACGTGTGAAATACGAAACTCCCCCATTAACTGACGTTACATATATTTAATATTTTACATGTTCCTCATGTTTCTGTGCGTTTGGGGCCCTGGTGGGGTGGCTGTATGGACAGGTAAGGGATTGAAGGTGTTGCCGTCCATCAATTGTTCATTTTTCTGTGGGTGTAGGTTTCTCCTGGGCCTCAGTCTGCAGGCGCCTCTGTTCAGTCCTTAATGAGTTAAGGCTTGTGTAACCCTTGCACTCAGTCATCAGGCTGTGTTCATCCAGATACTGTACTTCAGTCGTACACGAGAAAGGAATGTTAGAAAATTACATTGGAAAAAAAACCATAAGGTGTTCAGTAGATGATGTATCGATGGTCACGCGTGCGTGTGAAGCATTTTGCATGGCTAAAATACTATACCATTAGCAAAGCCAAAAGCTCAAACTTAAACAAATGCGAGACCTATTGCATTTCCAATGCTTGTATTGCAGTGCTATATCACTGGCATTCTTTAAAGATTAACTTCAATACCATGTGGGCCCAAGTATTGATTCTGATTTGTAGCTTACTGGGGTCCCACTATTACACTTTGAACGTTTTCATTCAGATGTTTACTTGTATCTTTTAAATCATATGAATTGTTTTTTTAACAAGTCTATATTGTCTTTTTATGGTTTGATTATTATAGAAACAAAAATAATGCATTGGAACAGAAACAGGATCATTAGACTAAAGGGAGAATCAATTCCTCTTCAGGATTTATATCCCAAAATATTTTATATAAATTATGGAACCAACACCAATTAGTATTTCAAAAGTTTTTCTTCCGAAATTTTTAAACTGACAAATTACATGCATATATACACAAAACAACAAATTGATCTATACATATAACACTTTCCTTTTTTTTTTTTTTCTTCCCCATGTTACGGATGCTGACCAATTTATTTATCATTAGCATTCCGTTTTGTGGAGATAGCCCTACAAAAGATAGAATGAGGGGAAGTCAATACCCTCTTTAGTTTTAAACACTATATATACTCATTTCTTTCAACATAATTTCAAATTGTATGGGGCTCCTCCAATTGGTGAAGATATGGTTTGATAGCGCAGCTGTTGCTAGAGAAATGTATGAATTACTAGAGCGGTTCTTTAGCCCCAAATCCCCCCCCCCGTACCCCCACATATGTTGGTAGCCTGGAATATGTTTGGACTGGGAAGAAGTTGTGTGCTTGGACTAAAGGTGCTTGCTCACCTCACAGCTGTGAATTTTTTTAAAATTATTTTCCAGTTGAACTTTCAGAGGTACACAC
This sequence comes from Calotriton arnoldi, assembly GCA_963921515.1. Taxonomy (NCBI): domain Eukaryota; kingdom Metazoa; phylum Chordata; class Amphibia; order Caudata; family Salamandridae; genus Calotriton; species Calotriton arnoldi. The sequence continues at coordinate 947,747 of CAWUFW010004332.1, read as the reverse complement.
AAGGCAATGTAATGCTGTGAAAGTGTCTTGGCTATATGGGATAAAGTACCCCCTGCCATTATAAGGATCTTGCAAGTCACTGAGCAATTCCATGGCTATACAGAGGAACAAGGCAGAATGCAGAGCTACTTTTGAAGGTTATGGAACGTAAAGATGACTTGCAATATCCTGATCATGTATGGCAGGTGGACTTTTATTCCTTATAATACATGGTCTACATCCCTTTCCCACAAACCACTTAGATCCTTGGTGTTAGCTCTTTCATATGAAAGAGCATGTTTACAAACCTGAGGAATAAAAATAGAATCTCTGTTGCAAAATTAAACGCATCAAAAAAGCAGTTGGATATTTGTTGCAAAAAAGATATTAGAATCGGTTTAATAAAAGTGCAGTAGCTTGGACTGTGCAGAAAGATTCTAACCTTTTTTTTTTTTTTTTCTTTTCTTTAATTACCTAAGGAGTGCAAAAGCAACCTGTTGACATAAATATCTCCTTTATGCTTCCCACAGTACTGCTAGAAAAACAGCAGAAAAAAAGCAAAACTTTGAAACAGCTGCTTTAATTATGGACCTGACCTCACTTCTCCCTCGGCTGCTGGCACCTGGTATTGTGGTGTCAGAACACAACTGTAGTAAGTTATTATAGTTGAGTGGCTACGTCATTTCTTTATAATCGGCAACTGGGTGTGTCGCAGGTCGCCAATTATGAAGAAATTAGAGACCGGTTTTTAATATAGGGATTGCAGAATTCCATGTATTTTAACTAGGTAATTGCTAGTGTTTGTCTTTCTCAGGTTGCACCACGGATGGGAGGAGGGCAGCAATGAGTATTGTACTGCAGTCACAGCACCCTCCCCTTCCATTATTGGTTTTGGAGTGCAGATTTGTGTTTGAGAGATACCCAGGGCTACACTAATCTTTATGGATTTTTAGATCTGGCTTGACAATGTAACTGCCTCTTGATCGTATGTGATCAACAAACTCTTTCAGAGTACTACTGAGAGAGGGGCTTAAGCTCCAATCACGTGTTGGTTCCCCTGAGTACAGATTTGAAGTAACACTTCTACTTGATACAGGTCTGATTTGGTTATGGTGGGAAGCCAATGATCCTGGCTTACTGGCCAAATCTGTTTGACATTTTATGATCAAGGCACCAGACTTCACATATTTGTTGTGAAAAGCATGTGTTAACAATCAACACTTAAATGCCTATTGACTTTATTACTCTGTTAAACCTTACTTGTTTTGTTGCATGGAATCTCAGATTACCATAGTAAGCAATTGTTTTGGTGTTGGTTACCCTGTGTGACAGACCGTGAATATAGGTTTGCTCTAGGAGAATCCTTATGCCTTCTTAAAAGATAGTATTTTGCTTAGCCAACTGTAATTTTTTTTTATTCCTTTCTAATTTTATGACTGTCTCTGAAGGTTGCCCTTTGGAAAAGCTTATGCTCAAAACTGTTCGCTTGAGTTGGTTATAGTGACAATCTACTGGCCTGATTTGTGCATTGGGAAATGTTATGTCTGATGCCATAGTTCTGGTGTGCTTATTATGAAATGTTATAACAAAAACAGTTGGTCTAGCTTATTAATTGTTTTAAAAAATTTTTTTTTTTTTTTTAGCCAGTAAGCCTTTAACTGTTTGTTTTCACATTGTCTGACAGGCTGTAGATAACTATTTTGTTACATGTAAACTCACAGATTACTGTAGGTGGCAAGGGTTTTGGCATTGGCCTTCCTTTCTGACAAACCCCGTGGGTTTTCACTGATTGTCAGATGACCCCTTTTCAACTGGGTCTAACAATGTGTTCCCCTGACGGAAAGCTGTGCATTTGTTCACTCACGAGCTTGACCAAATTCCTGTGGCTGTGGGCTTGCAGAGCAACCTAGTGATACTGTCTTTTCCCCACTTTGTACTTTCGTTGTGGGACAAAATGCTGAAGCCATAACTTGATGTGCTTTGGTTTCTATCCCGTGCTATGCTTGCTCAGACTTGTGGCTCCTTCTGTGAACATGGTCATTGTCTGTCCTCTAGCATGGTGGCAGCCTTGTCTTTGATACAGGTTGTTTGTCTTTCACTAAAACAACTGTCAATTGGTAGCTCAAGTGGACCATTGATAGAAAGGTTGGATAATTATTTTGTTGCCACCAAGGAAGATCCATGCATTGAGTTCTTCCTTTGCAAAGAGGGGGTCTACAATTTCTTCAAACTGAACAAGTGATACTGCAAACTGCACAAGTGACACACTAGTTAACTTGAAATTTGTGAAAATGACTTTTTACTAGCCAGTCCATTTCTTCCATGCAAGAATCCACTTAGTAACCATGTGCATTCTTCCCGACATGAATGGTAAGGTTCATGATCTAATTATACAACAGTCACAATGTCTGATATTCCACAAGTCTAGTATGTCTTTGCTGAGGTTCTTGACATCGCAAGTACCAGTGAGCTCAGAAATGACTTGCTGACTATGGAGGCATCTTTTGACATGATCCCTGGGATAGGGGGTATGCCATCTGGATGTAGGAGCCTCGACCAAGCAGCTAGGTAACACTGGGACCTGGTAATCTGTAGACTTTACTCATTGCTGCATCAACTGTGGGGGATCACCTACTACACTGTTACCTGCAAAAGTTTTAACCTATGTGATGTGTGACATATTGATGGCAGAGATTTGTGGCACAGGGGCCCCAGTTGGACTGGGCCCCAGATCTGTTTTTACATTCAGTTGACTATCCTGATTCAGACTACACTGATTATCTTGATTTTTGTTTTATTTTTCAAGACAGCTGGTGTTTCTCCCAGATAACTAGTTGGGATGACGGTGCTGCAGTTGGCAGTAATTTGCTCTGGTTCCTCTGACCATCATATAGTCTTCTCAGTGCAGCAGTTTTTGGATCTCCCCAAGCTTCAGTTGCCCAAAACGAAGATACCTGCCATAAGTGATGCAACTCCCTTTGTCAACAGAAGTGTTGTCTGCGTTGATCCTATTTGTGTGCTGGAGCATTCTGCGTAGCCACTGTTGACTGGTGATGAAAAGCTGCAACAGACACACACCACACATTGACAGCAGGGCATTTTCTTGGACGTGCCCATAAAATAAGCCTATCAAAGTCATCCTGCACTGATCATTGATCCCTTTTGTGATGTGCTGTGTACATCTCTTAACCAGACCAGAGAAGTTAATATTTCTGGATCAAGCCCACTCGAGTTTTACAAGTGTCACTACCTATGAGTGCCAGTTATGCAGTGAAAGTGCATGTATCTAGTCAGTCTGACATGGGAAAGCTGCAACCCTTCGCCTTTGTGGCTGTACGAAAGACGTAGTTTTGTATTTGGCAAATGGGAACCAGGGTTCACATTGCCAACACTCTGGGAATCATTGGCCTTCATTCTTGTGCTCAAAGCCTCTTGGGTGCTTGTGAAACTGATACGTGGGGCTTTAGCTTGTAAATGTCAGACTATGTACCTGTTGGACCATCTTAGTGTTTTTTCAAGTTGTACACTTTTCACATAAGTATATCTGATTTTCCTAACGTTAATAGCTTGTCATCCCCCATTTCAGTGATATAGCACTGCAACCTTAAGCAGAACAATCCCCATGCATTTTTATGCGCATTTTTCCTTTGTTCAATTTAACTTGTCTAAATTAAAAACAGAGGCTTCCTACTGGTGCCCTACAATCTTAAATCATTAACGTATACATTTGAAATTGATCCTTAAAAAAAACAAAGGGCCTTCTCCTGTTTTTTCTGAGAACGCCTGCCGTCTTGGCCCCTGTCTTCTCTAAGGCCGAGGAGACCACTTGTGTTCTCATTATTCTTTGGGTTTTTCTGCGCAGTCTGGACTTGTAATGATATTTGAATATCGCCCCTATTGCTACTTTACTTCCAAACATCCCTTTTTCTGTGCCTGGAATAGGCTGGTCTATCACAGTGGGACAGCACCAATGTCTCTCATGGCCGATGTCGTTCATAAACCTGGTGGGCGGGTAAGATAGCAGCATGCTTTGTGTGTGAGTAGGCTGTGGTCTCCTGTAATGTCCCCACTCTTTTTTCCCTGACTCTTTGTGGCACCTGCTCTATAGAATGGCGAGATGTCCCTTCGTTCAGGGGCCACCAGTGCTGAGATGTATATCCTCATTGAGTTTAAAAAATAAAAATAAAAAATAAAAACTTCCCTATTTTTGGTTCCTTGGAGAAACAAGTCTCATTGCCACTCTCACTTTGTTCTGGGGTACTCATTGGTGGCTGGTGGGTAGGGATGGGGGGGGGGGGGAGTTTAAGAAAAAATTCACTTAACTGCGCTGCCGACCGCTGCTTCTCCTCCTCCCTCTTCGATCCAGCAGGAAGCAGACTCCCCTAGCCAATCACAACACTGCTTTCACCATGACAGCAGCGTCGTGATTGGTCTGAGCACCGTGGTTCGGCACTCAGACAGGCAGTGGGAGCCTGAGCTTGTTCTCCACCCAGGCTTACAACACAGCTGAGTGGAGAACATGCTAAGTGCGCATAACTGGCTGGCCAAACCGTCATTCACACTTGGAGTGCTCACCACTCCTCACCCTATTCTGTGGGCAGCCCTGCCTGCACCTTCAAAGCCTTCTGAAAAATAAAATGATAACGTGGAGTGATCTTATTTTTCCTGTGCAGCGATGCTCCTTCGCCTTGGTGGAGGATCCTCCGCGGGGGTACCCTTGATCTTTCCAGGCAGACTTTCTTCCTTCACTCATGCGATCTGTGGCCGTCGGGCATGCAGAATTTTATAAAATACCTGTCCAAACTGAATGCTTCACAAATCTACTTGCCCCGTATAAAAATCCCCTCATCCAATTTGATGCCAAGGATTGAGTTGGCCAATTATGATGCTCTACTTCACAAATTGTTACTATAAAATAACCTAGGTTATATTTGCAGGACTGTTCCTCGGTTGGCAACTGTGGGCCAGTGAAACAGTTCACACCTTCTCCACATGACCATTTTTGTGTAATCCTTGGGAAAATCACTTCATTTCAGTGACCCTCAGACCACTTGTTTGTCTTAATTGTGAGCACATATTAAGCACCAGCTCAACTGGTTTTCTTTTTATAGTTTTAACTCCAAGTCCTTGTCAGAGTCCTAATATTCTAGCCCGAATCTTTGAGCTATTTACATATGCAAAAGTAGGTTTTGCACTGAAAAGTATTTATGTGCATGAAGATATTTGTATGTGCAAATATACAGTGTGCGCTAGCAAATGGGAAGTGGCATTTCCAGGCTGGAATGAGCTGTGAGTTTATGAACTGCTCCAAGCGTACTTTTTCTCTTATCTTTATTATGCAAGAATCTTTCATTATTGGCATACATCGCCGAAAAAGCGCTTCAACACCCCATCAAGAGTAGCAAGCGCTATATAAATGCAAACCTGTTTTCCCTATTCTATCCCTCCACTATCCTTCTCAATCCTATTTACTGACTAACATCCGCTACTCGAAATTACTTTCATATTTTCACTATACTAATTCACCACTAATCCTTTATGGGTTCTGGAGTAGTGTGCTACTCGCCGAAAAGCACTTCGCCTTGTCGGGGGTAGTAAGAGCTATATAAATGCAATTGCAATACAATACATGTCGTACCTTTTTTTTTTTTCTCTCCCCCATTTGCTGATTTATTCTTCAGATTTGTTAATTCCAGTGCTTTTTGTCTTATTTTAACATTCAATTCGCTGTTAACAAAACATGTGTAAACAATATAACATTTCCCTCCCTGTCCCCCCCGCCCCCCCAAATAATAGATTTTTATCTTTATATTTGTTTCGGATAGGTTGACCTGAACGTTCTGTTATAGCTCTAACAGAGTTAACCATCCCAGGCCCTTTTCCACATCCCACTCAACATAACTTCTTACTCCATTTGTCTTGCATATCTAGTTTTTCTTGTGATTCACTGATTTTTGTTTTTACTCTAACTAGCTAACATTTAATCCCATCTCCCCTATGATGGTCTTTGCTGCAGAGCCTTCTGAAGAGTTTCAGAACAACTTGTTTTTTGTTGGATTGTTTTTAGCGATCCATCTAATGGCAACTCTGTCCTGCCAATACCTTGCCAATTATGTTACGTTCCTTATTTTATTAAAAATATATATTATCCTACTAAACCGGATTTAAGCGTACATAGCATTTTTATTCCTACTGTTTACAGAAGAGCTTGCCAAACTTCATGTTGGTGACACTTTTTAGACATGCATCATTTCGCAACACACAGTAATTCAGTTTTACTAACAAACCGGAGGTTAAACTAACTCCTTATAAGAGATAGACACATACATAAATTGTAATAAAATGTATGGGGACACAACTTATCTCACAAACATTTCATGTATATTTTTAAAAATGATTTGTAAGATAATAACATACACTTCCAAGACTCATGAGTAACAATATGTAAATATGTGCAAGAATCAGGCTACTTCTGAGAGCTAGGCTGCCCGGTACCTGTAGCTCCCGTTGCTTACCCGCTTCATCTGTTAATGAGCCTAAAGAGGAATTGCCCAATCGTTGCGAGCGCAGGAGCCACCGGATCGAGGTGCTGTAGCTGTTATCCGCCTACCCGAAGCTAAACTTGAACGGGTCGGGGGGGGCGGAGGGGGGGGTGGTGGCGGTGGCTGACTATGGCAGCCGAATGGTCAAGGAGCAGCCAGGATGCCGATGCTTGATTCAGTGGCTCCGATTCGGATTAAGGCACCCACGGCTCACTGCTCGCTACACGAGATGTCTCCTCTTACCGCAGCAACAGGTAATGCATCACAGCAAACGACCGTGATTCCGATCAGGTCATGACGCCCCACTTCTGCCGTTTAAACTCTATGCGCAGTGGCTGTATGATCCCTAGACTGCGGGGTGCATGCTATACACTGATACTGCAGAAGGGGAATATACTAGTGTACATGTTAATCGGTACCTTTACTGTGCTTGTTACATTCATGCGACACCTACACATTGTGTTGTGGCACCGTTGGGTAAGCTCTGGTTTACAGTCTGTTTCATTTCTCTTTACAGTCCTATTGCTATGTATTCACAGCTCCAGGCCTATTCCAGGCCTATTCTATCACAACTGGTTAATCTTCCTTGTTTGGTGCTGTCCCCTTTTTTTTCTTTTTTCCCCAGTGGTGTTGTGAATGGTTAAAGTGTTGATTTGAGCTAGTTTAAACCATGTATTATTGAAGGCTATTGCTGTCAGTTTGCATGCAGCCTTCCATTATGATTCAATCAGTTCAACCCCTGTCCCATTTTCTTTTCCATAATTTTCTAAGGCATATCTTCCTTGAAGTTTCTGTACAATTGTGACTAAATTTCAAGTGTATTCAGCACCTATGATTGTGTGATGGCTAACTGTGCTATTGCGGATATTGGGAAAACTGTCCCCATGCCATTTTTGCTATTTTGTTTGTCTTGCATATCGCAGGAATGGAGTGTGTGATTTCCATAATTTATTGGTATTTTGTCAAGTGTGACTGCCAATTTATATATAAATCTTCCTTTCTTATCCCCCCTCCCTTTTCTCCAGAAATCATAATTGATGTATGTTTGTGCTTCTCATAACGCCTCTATGCTCCACACTTTTGCATGTGACGTGAATACCATAATTTGCACCATCTTTACAAAACTGCTACCACTGTTCCCATCTAATTAGTTGGGGTATGGTGTCAACAGTTATGTTAGGTTGCCAAAGTCTCCAATGTAATCCTTTTTCGTTTGCGCAGCGCTGGCACTGTGCTTGAGAAATCTATTGTAAAGAAAATACAAATCTTATGAAGGGCTTAGAGCCCACCCATTACTTACCTTTACTTACCATTGGTTGGCTACCACGTCACTAGTTTCCTTGCTTCCGATTGGTCAGTGCCTCATCCTTGCCTCCAGCTTCATCCTGGGCTTCATCTTCATCCCTCCTGTGGAGCATGGACCAAGTACAGCTTCCTGTGGCAAGTCTCCTTACTCTGGCTGCAGGCTCCTGTAGGTAGACATTGTTTTTTTTTTTTTTTAAAAACCTTTCAGCATGCACTCGAGTGCATGTCTGCAATCCCTCTTTCACCCCCACTCTGCAGTGTGAACCCCTCCACCCGCTGTTCGTTTTTTTTTTCCTTTTTAAACCTCCTTTTGACATTGTTCTCTAACACTTTGCCACCCTCTCCTGCTACACGTTTTTTGTTCCCTTACCCTCCTCCCTCTTGTTACTTGCCACCCCAAACCCTCCCACGCTGTTAAGATATTATTGCATAGCAGTGCGGGTTCCTGTACAACATAGCTCGAAGTAAATATAAACAAAGTGCTATGGTTGGTGCTATGGTGCTGTCAACACTGGTTTCGCCATAGCACTTTGCTTTTATTTACTCTGAGCCATGTTGCACAGCAGCCTGCATGTCTGTGTAACATCTTTAAAAAAACATTGACAACACCAATAGATCTCGCATGGGTGAATCCTAATGACTTTGCCAATGCTTGTTTGTCTAGTAATCCCTTTAATAATTTCTTATCCTTCTAACCTAGTAAACTATTCTATTCTACTTCAATTGGAGGCTAGATTGTATCCAGCAGTTGCATTTCCCCTCCTCTCTTCCTCTGTAGTGATTCAAGACCCCACATTAGTTTACTGATCGTTTTGTTTAGCCTCTAATATCTTTTGGTATTAGTGTCATGCTCCCTTGAAATATATGAAGTCATGTTAATAGAATAGTCCTCTTTGCCAATGCCTTTTTCCTGATTGTGATATTGGGAATGTTGGCCAGAAAGCAAACCTTTTCCTTTATGCTGCTAAGATCTTTAGGTTTTGTTTTTTTGTTCCCAAAGTATCGAAATGGTTGCCATTTTAGAAGTAACCTTGTGATTAACCTAGCGTTTCCATCTGTTGCTGTGTTGAGCAGATACAGTAACACTTACATTTCAAAGCCATTCAGCAACTACTCGCCACCCTCGAGAAGGCTGGAAATGTATGCCTGACACTGGGAGGAGTGATGTTTTCTTGTGTTTGGAAGGAACCATCCCCTCTTGATCTTTTAGTATTTTTGTGTTTATTTTAAATAAAGTGAAGGTGTAGGAAGATAATTTCTTCCATGGAGAGTATATTTTCACACCGAAGAAATGTCTTAAGTGTTTTTGCACTTAGGTTTTTAAATGATCAAACACTCATATGTATATTTACTCCTGCAAATTCTCAAAAGTTTGCTGAGGGTATGATTTCCGGGCCTATTTTTGTTGAACTCTTCCGAATTCCTGAACGTCTTAAACCTGTACAAGTTAAAGGCAGCAGTTGCACTTCTATTGGCTGTCTTTAAGAATGGGACCCCTAATGTATGTATTTTTTATTGTGGCCATAATGATTCTACAGAAATTCTGTAATTTTTATTTATAATACTGACATGCATAAAACATGTTTTTATAAACGGATGCCTTGGCGAATTGGTATTTAAAATTAAACTTTAAAAATACATGGAAGTTTTGCAACACTGTCTAATCTTCAAGTTTTTTAAAATTGCAATTTTTTTAATTGCTTTTTTTTTTTTTTTTTTTTTACTTGCCAGCTTCATTTTGTGGATGGGACTGTCTCTTGCATGATGCACAGCTGTGTTCCCATGCCTTGAATGTCCAATTGAAGGCATCTTGTATTTTGGCCAAAGTCTCGCACTAATCTAATGTGCGCGTGAAGGTCTAGGCCTTTCCCTCGACACGAGCGTGGTCCTGTGACCTGGAGGAGCATACGAAGTGTGCAATTATATGACTGACATTGGTATGCTGTCTGTTATGGGTTAGGATGTAGAGCGTTGGCGTTACTGGAGTAGAGGCCTGCTGGCCTACTCGTGTAAAATTCCACTTCTGTGTGCTAACCCAGACCCTAGCCCTAACGTTAAGAGTATGTTATGAATGTGGAAAACACATATTTAGCAAAATGTAACTATGTTAACTACTTATGCTCCCAGATATGCTCTTTGATTATTTGCAAACGCAGGCAGAGGGATTAGATGCACATTTTTGTGATAATTTTCAAAATTTACCCAAATATTGTTTGCAATTAGATTTAAAAATAAAACTGACAGTTACAGGCAGTTTTGCTAAACTCTTCTGCAATTTTTAATTGCAACTTTCAATACAAGTACTTTAAAGCATTTCATAAAAGATGTTTGCACACCCGTATTTAAAAATATTGGCAAATCAGGGTGAAACCATTAAGAGCAACTGTGCCTAGTGTAGATGTACCACTCAAATGAGCACAAACATTTACCCAGTTTACACACTAAACTATCTACATACACACCTTGGAAGCATGCTGATTTTGCCATGGTAGGCATTTGTATCTTGTGTTCAGCAGGTAATGCTGCACCAAGAACAACACAATGAGGTGGTGAGTAACTGGAGTGAAAGCACATGCACCCAGCCGATCTCCATTATTGGTTTCGTCCCTCGTGGCATGGGTGAGGGATGGTAGACCAGTGTAAGTGATGACCATTTCGGAGATGGTGCTGTCCTTAGGACGTGTCTGTATGAAGGCTACACCGTTCTCCCCTTCAGGAATACACGTAAAGGGTCCTGTGCCCCTGAAGCATGGTTATCCCTAAAGGAGCAGCCACCATCTGAAATTACTACTACAGAACATTGTACACATGAACCATGGGACCTATAATCTGTACTATGCAACTATGAACAAAGGGGGAAAGCTACAGGGGCACTACGCTACCTTGCTAGCAACTGCATAGGATGCATACATAAATACTCTACATAGGAAAATGTTCTCTGAGTTTTCAAAGGGGCCTTGGTTTCTGAATATAGGGGCCATTAGGCTCAATTACGCCTTTTAATGAGTAGTTCTACACATGTGCTTTGTGATGAGGAAGTAGAAATGTCTTTAATCCCTAAACTTGAGAGAATATTGAATAAATACTAAACTAATTTTGACTGCACGACATGCCTAGGTCTATACCAATCGATGTTCAAAATGCACCAATTGTATGCAGAAGCACGAAGTTTGTCCATTTCATAAGGGTAGATTTGTAAAGACCAAGAGAATGATTTGAGGAAATGTCATCTGTCTCCTGGAACCTCCTCCAACACATCGCATACAGTGGAATTTTATAGTATTGTGTAAATCTGCACACTGTCCAGTGGTTTCATTACTTTGATGCTTTGTGTTCTAACTGATATATTCTTCTACCCTCAGAAGCCACAGGCTGGAGCAGCCTCCCAAACATTATGGAATTACCTCGCCTATTAGCCTGGCTCCTCCCAAAGAGATTGATCACATTTATACGCATAAGTTGATTGAAGCAATGAAGCCTTTTGGAGTTTTTGAAGATGGTGAAGAATTAAATCACAGGTACTTATAAAGCTGTAAATATTTTTTTTTTTTTTAGTAAATTAAATGAAGTCTTTAACTGTGATATATATTGGGTGGAACCACCTGAAAGTTCTCTTGTGTATTGAAGGTCAAGATTAGGATATTGGAATGCTATCCAGTGGATTGGCTATTCTGTGCAGGTAAAGAAACGTTGCATGGCTGTTATAAGTTTGCAGATTTAAGAAGCATTTAAGCTTCAAACCAAGAAAGTGCTGGATAAAATTCTTAAGCTCAATCTAACAGAAGGTTGTGTGAACTCTTTAAACAATGGTACACTTTTGATATCTGACAAATTGTCCAGGAACCACTTATAGAGGAAAGTAACCGGACACCTTGTTATAAGAGGCCTGCAAAGTAAAAGGGCACATGGGTTCATGTGTGCTGAACTCTATACTTGGCTTAGTAGAGTAGTAGACTGCATTTGGTTGACGGGTGTTTGGGAAACATAGAATTTTTTTCAGTTGATTAAAGCGGACTTTTAACTGTTGCATTCACTTGATATGTGAAGAAACGTAAAGCTATGACTTTGAAGTGTTGTATCAACAGGGTAGCGGTTAGTAGTTTGAGCTGCTTTTATTGCGTATACGACTTCTTTTTCTGTTGCAGTGAAGGGGTTTTGCCTCTCAAATAGTGATGAGGTTAAGTGTAGAGGGTCAAAAAGTTTGATATGTTCATTTGTTGTAGAGCTGATAAGATAGATTGCCCTCTAGTAAGTGAGCGCATGTACATCAGGAATGGTGGTAATGGCATCTTGTTTATGGTATGGCATCTTGTTTATTTTAATATGCACGTAGTTTAGGTCAACAAGGTAGCACCTACATGGTTCAGGTCTTTTCTGAGCGTTCCAGTGTTGGTATGGAAATGACCCCTGCCGGGGTATACTGCTGTTTTCCCCAGCCGGGAGGGAGGGACAGATCTGGTAATTGACTTTTCTTTTTGGTCTGACTTTGTTAAACTAAGTGTGTGCACAGAAACCTAGGTCTTTTACTGCATGAGGCCCTGTACTAGTCCTGTTCCTTGAAGGGGTGGCCCATAGTAGTCCTTCATTGCTGACCCTTAACTGCTGTCCCGGTCATGGTTATTTCATATAGAGCAGTGGTGGCAAGCAAAATCAGTTGGTGTGACCAGTTCTTCTCTTGGTCAGCTGGGTTGAAGCCTGCTGTCCCATCTGCATAAAGTACCACTTCTGGGTATAAACGCAGATGTTAGACCTGTCGGCCTTATGGTGGTCTTCCCCCAAACCTTTTGTCTTACTCCATATTTTTCTGATCTCGTCTTTGTTGGCCTTGGGACTCTGCGTAATTTACCATTGCTAACCAGTGCTAAGGTGCGTGTGCTCCCACCTTAAAGCCTAGTAACATTAGCTTACCCCCAATTAGCATATTTAATTTACTAAAGTCCCTAGTAAACTGGTACTACATGTACCTAGGGCCTGTAAATTAAATGCTACTAGTTTGCCTGCGGCTATTTTTGTGCCACCCACTTAAGTAGCCTTGCAAACCTATTTCAGGCCTGCCTTTGCAGCCTGTGTTCAGTTTTAAACTGCCATGTCGACCTGACAATCTACCTTTTGCCAGGCCTAAACCTTTCTTTTTAAAACATGTCACCCCTGGGCTAGGTCCTAAACAGCCCACAGGGCAGGGTGCAGTGCATTTAAAAAGTATGGCCTGTACGTTTAACATTTCCTGATAGTGAAAAACTCTTCAATTTGTTTTTCATTATTGCAAGGCCTACCATTCCATAAGATAATATTGAGGTAACCTTATTACATTTAATAAGGTTAATTTTCCAAATGTTAACAGGGGAACGTTTCATGGTTGTCTCTGGAATTGTAATATAAAGTCCCCTTTTACTAAAGTCTGATTTTGAATATTGAAAATCCCACTTTTAGAATGTTGGAATTTTCCGGACTTAGCCATTTAGTGCCTGCAGACTGTCTCTGCGTCACATGACTAAGTGCAGTTCTTTGTATATTTCTCTCAGACAGCAACACAAAATAGAGCTTAGGTGTGCCTGGATGGGCCATCACTGGCAGGTACAGGGGCAGAGCTATGCCCAGCCCCACTTACACCTGAACAGACTGTGCTCGCCTACACACAAAGAATTGCATACCCCCTGTAGTTGGTCTGGAGCCAGGGCAGGCAAAAACCTGAGCACTTCAAAGGGAATCCTCTAGAAGCTTCTCCCACCTCAAAGAAGGCACCAGGTATGATATTGGGCCTCGGACACGAACTCTTCGCTACACTTCTGGACCTATGAATATTCTGCCAGGAAGGAGTACTGCTGTGCTGATCTGCTGTCCTCTTGCTTGGGTGAGGAGGACTGGACCTGAAACCTGTACCCAGGCCCTCCTCAGTGACTCCTAGGGCTAGTCTCTTGTAACCAGCACCTGGACTTAGCAACTGTGAGTCCTACCCTGCCAAATGGCGCCACCCCAGTCCTGGACCCTTGGAAGTGGACCTAAGGTGCTCTGCCATTCCATGTGTGGACCCAGTGGCACAACTCAAAGCAGAATCCACACATGGCCTCTCCTGAAGCCAGGACTTCCCATCGCCTTTGCAGCCTTATTGGACCTGCTGCTGCACTTAACCGACACAGGCCCTCTTATCGCAGGCCCTTCGTCAAGTACTCTGCAATGCAAACCCTGCAGCTTCTTCGGAACCAGCTGGTGCTAGACGCAGGACCCCTTATCACAGCTCCCCGGAGCAGACACTGCGTGACTTATTTCCAACCAGGACCTCTCACTGCCCTGGCTGCTCGACGCGGGCCCCTGCTACGTGCTCCATCGCTGTCAGCCTGAACTTGTGACTTTGTCCCAGTCTGGTGTGACCGGAGAAACACAGTTGGAGCTTTGTGCTCCAGTTCTAATGGTTAGATTCTTGTCATTTGGGTCTTGTTTTATTTATTAAAACTTGCTCTATTTTTCTAATTTGGTGTGGGATTTATGTGCTGTGTTTTCACTTTATTAATGTCTGAAGTCCTGCATAAATACTTTACACATTGCTTCTAAGTTGAGCCTGACTGGTCTGTGCCGCACTACTAGAAGGTTGAGCACAGGTTAATTTGGGGTTTACTTGGGGCTTCACCCTGACCAGGATTGTGGTTACTGCTTGTGTAGGGTTTCATCCCCCCTCAACCAACCAGTAACCCAGGTTCTTATACCACACTTTGCACTGATACCCTGTGGCATGTGTAGCAAGTTTATTACATGAGTGGTGTGCGTGAGCCAAAGTAATAGTCCCACGGAGCCCATTTTGGATGTCCTTATTCTGGCCACGCACAAGATGACGAGTGATGACTGCTCCCAGACAGTGGCAGTGTCTTACTTGCATTCCTGTTGCTGGAGTAAGGAGACCAGTCCGGAGAGCCAGGGGAGTGGAGAAAAGGCTGCCTTTAGAATTTTTTTTTTGTCCTTTTTGTCAAGTAGCTACTGAACACTCTTCCCTAGCACTGCCATTTGGTGGATGGTAGGGCTGAGGCATGGGGCTGTAGAATCTTGTGAAAGATGAGGAAGTCTGGTGGTGAGGCCTATCCTTTGTCTTACCTTGATTATTCCTTCAGTCGAGCTGATATCCAGGTGCAGATACCTCACACCTCTTTGTGACTCTGTGGGTGCTCTGGGGGCAGACGGCATCAGTACTATATGCTGCGAGAAGCATCACCATGCACAAAGGCTGTGGCTGGAGAACAGGCTGGAGAGGACACTTGAAGGGAAAACCTCCCCATACAGTTAAGACGGCAGATCCATTTTCTTGGTCTAGAAATTGTGTATAAAGGTGAGACGCAAAGCACCCCACTTTGATCCAGTACCTAATAATTTATAGCCAAGGAAGGGAGAGTACAGCAGAGTATTCAAAGGACTGCTGTCCTTGTTTCCTGACCTCTAGATGCTTGAGTGAGGGAACATAAAGTGAAGTCTGACCATATTGGGAAAGCTGTGGACCTGCTGAGCAGCATTCAGAAGGATGAATGAGCCTGTTTTGCCCAGCAGGAGCAAAGACTGTCCAGGAGCAGAGAGGCCTAGCTCTTTACTGCATACCTAGGTGAGGAATGCAGCTATGTGTTGCTGCAGGCCTGGATGAAGACAACTGCTTATTTGCAGTACCCCTCTTGTGGTAGAGGGGTAGTGGGATGGGTGTAGTGCCTATTGGGGGACTGCAAACGAAGACCCTAACTTGTAATCTTTGAATTGTATGATATTTAGTGCAACTGTGTGATTAAAGTATTTCTTGTAAACACAAAAACTGGGCTTGAGATTGAGGTTATTTTGTCTTCTGGCTGATTGTGAGCTCGAGCACCCCCCACACTTCCTCCCTGTGAAGCATGTGACTGCTTGTTAACCTGAGCATCAAGTTCGGAGAGAGTTATACTTGGCCCAGTTTGTAGTCCTAGTAGGGTGAGTTCTGTGAAACCCAGGGGAAAAATTCTCGGCCTCCATGGTTGAGGCCCAATAGCCCCTGCCTGCCCTATAACCCTACCCCCACCTTGTGTTCAGGCATCCAGACTCTCTTCCTCTCCCACCAGTCACTCCAAAATGTGGCCAATAGTGTAGTGGCCATGGTTTATTCAGTGTCTGTCAATGACCTGTGATCCAATCTCATGGCTTACTTTGTGTGTGGTTGTTTGTATTTTTTAAAGTATGACACCAGATGCTCTTTAGAATGGTAATGGACATGTAGATTGGAGATCCACAAATGAATAGCAGCTAAGTTCTCTGGCTGCAGGAAAACGGCAGCTGCTCAGTTCTTGTCTAAGATAACCTTCACCTTTTGCCTTCCAAATTATAACTTTCTTTTTTTCCCTAGTTGTGTTTCATAAGATTCTCATTTGACTGACGAGGAGAGCCTGCCTTGGATTATGACCGTGATTGCAGGTTGATGTATAGTGATCTGTACACTGGCATAACTGGCGACCAGAGCACGCTTCAGGTCATTCAGAATGCAGCTTCCAGCAATAATGGGCCTGCATGCATAATGTAGGAAGCTGGCTCTGTATATGGTATATCACTAGGTGGTTATACCGTGCAGAGTCCAGAGATTCCCCCAGAAGTGTACAGGGCGCAATGCAAACCAAAAGTGCTCTATTTGTGGTAGTGTGGGCGAGCCGCCTTAGGCCTAACACAGAGTGCAAGACATTTATTGCACACACATTAACCAATAAGGGACACACGACTCAAAAAGGAGATCCACACCAATTGTATAAAAATAGGCTTTGAGTTTTATTTTAAGACCAAGATCTTCGCAAAAAGGTAAGTACGTTTTTCAGGAAAAATTCTTTAGTCTTTCAAAAGCAGACACAGTGCAAATTTTCAAACAGTTCAATGTTAACCTATGGAGGAAAACAACAATGCGGTTTCACAGTTAAGTATACCACTTACAGTTCCAGTCTTCAGGGGTTAAGGTCAGCTGAGGGCAAGTTTCTGGTAAGCACAATGCCTGCACCACCAGGGGCGGCCAGGTGCAGAGGTCAAATTCGAAGATGGGCCCAATGCGTTTCAATGGAGACTGGGGGTGCTTGGAGCCATGCTGCTTGCAGGTAAGTAAATCTGTTGCAGGGCCAAGCTTCGGGGGTTAGAGCAAGCACGTGGGTGGGGGAGGGGGTTGCAAGTCCGCACCAAACATGCGTCACCACTGGCATAGGGGTGGCCGGTTGCAAAGACGCGTGGGGCGCCTAATGCTTTTCAGTGGAGAAACTGTTGGACAGACATGCTGCAGGCGTTGAATCTGAGGTCACCAGCGGCAGAAGTAAGGTGAGATGCTGTGGGTCGTAGGGAAACAGTTGGTCAAGCTCCCCAAGGCCCAGAGTCTGCGGGGGCAGGGGTGTCCTTTAATGTCTGGTTTCTTAGTCGGGACAGTTATGGTAGGGGAAGCCACTGGATTCAGACTGCAGGCGGGGTTGGGCAATGCTGGACTTTAGGTCAGGATCACTGGGGAGCCTGTTGTGGGTTGGTGGGCGACCTGGACACGGGCCGGAGGCATCGGGTGCAGAGTGGACAGGACTTGCGGTTCCGGACGGCACCAGAGTCCTTTCTGTAGATTTCTTGGACAAATCCATTGTCCTCAGGAGTTCTGATCTTTATCAAAGGTTAGGCTGTCTTCCTTGTGTTCTGGAGGTCACTGGCTGCAAGACGGGCGGCATCTTCTTTGCAGGGACTTTGAAGCTGGAGACAGGCAGTAGGGCTGGGGCCAAGTCAGTAGGTGTCTTCAGGCTTCTCTGCATGGCGTTTTCTTCGTCCTTAGGTCAGCAGGAACTTGCTTCGGGGTCTGGGGCAGCCACCTAAATAGTAGATTTAGGAGCCTTTTAAGGGAATGACTGTTTGGGCCAATGGGCACCTTCACTAGGGTGTCTACACCCTCCATTATGCCACCCTCCTGTGGGAGAGGGGCATAGTCCTAGCCCTGATTGGAAGAGTCTTCCCCCATCTTCAAGATGATCTTCAAGATGACTGGGACTGAAAGATGTGTTGTGCCTCGCCTCCAACACCTTAGGGGTGGAGTTGGCAGAGGTGGGCCCACCTATTTTTTTCCTAGTTTTTCCAGGCAGTTTTCACACCCAAAGTGGGTGTCTAAACTGGGGTCTCCAATCTGCTGCTAGCAGCAGAGGTTGGGAAGGGGGGGGTGGTGTCATTACAAATGCAGCATGCCTTTGAAGCTTCCGTCTCGAGCACTGTGCCCATCCTGGGGGAGGTGTGACACCTCCGCCCAGGATGTGCTTTGTTTCTGGTCCCAGAGAGCAGGGGCTCTCGACCCAGGGGGTCCAGAAACGGGTCTGGTGGTGTCAGGCTGCCTAAAGACAGTCTGTGACGACACCAGGGTTGGTAGGTTTTCAGGGGGCACCTCTGAGGTTCCTTCTGAGTACATGGTACAATAAATCCCACACTGACATCCGTGTGAGTCTGAAAGGAGTAGTTTGGTACCAAACACTCCTGTGTTCAGTGAAGCCATCATGGTGCTGGGTAACTAACTTGAGTTGTCGAGTTTCCAGCCCATGTACTCTCTAACTTCCCTGGCACTTACAATATCTTAGAATAGACTTAAATATTGTAGGGGCATATCTGCTCATGCTGATATGCCCACACCTGTGATATAGTGCACACTGCCTTGGGGCTGTAAGGCCTGCTAGAAGGGTGACTTGCCTATACCTTAGGCAGTGCTAGTTGGCATGGCACACAGGCAGCATGCCAAGTCGACTTTGTCGTTTTGTCTGCACCAGGGCATGCATGCTGCAGTGGCAGTCTGCATGGTCTAGATTAGGGGTACCTAGGGGACCCTCTTTAGTCCCAGTGCCCTAGGTACCCAGGTACCATTGACTAGGGGCTCACAGGGGGCCTGAAGGGCCAATTGTGGAGCAGTTTTGGGGAAGGAGCACTGGCACAGGGATCCTGTGCACTACAATCGAAACCACATCAAATACCGGGCAAAAAGTGGGGTGCTAACCATGTCAAGAGGCACTTTATCGCACTCTGTATAGATTCTCAGTCTAAGTTATTTCTGTGCTTTCGCTAGGATCATCTGTCATTCTTCTAGTCCAGTCACTCTAGAATAGCTTGCGTCTGCTGTCTGAATCAATGCATTTTCTGCAATTTCACAGATTTGGCTTCCTTTGAAACCATAGTCTGTTTTGTACTTCATCTAGCACCATGACCAGCTGTTTAGTAAAAATGCTGGCACTAAATTGCTTCATAAAACTGCTGCCTGGTCGTGGTTAGAATTGAGTCTTGAATACAGCACAGTGACAGTCCGTCTCTGGTGCATTTTTTACAATCCGAAAGAGTTTAGTGACCCTGTTGCCTGATGTGACCAGTTTGGCGTATGTGTTCCACTTCTGTTTTGGAACTTGATCATGTTTCTAGGAATCCTGACTTGCATCCTACCAGTCCCTTCAAAATCCACTTAAAATGACTAACTCTTCAAGCAACTTGTATAATGTTTTATTACATTACCAGCATTTGGTCAAATAAGACTTTTTTTTTTTTTTTTTACTGCCTTTTTTTTATTTATTTTATTTTTTTCTTAATGGCACTGGGAAAGAGCACCAAATTTATTCACAAAGCTAGTTTCTCCTTGGACTGCTCATGCAATCTCTGTATATTGTAGCACTCAAGGCTCGTAGAGAGGTAGGGTGGTGCATTTGACATGTTGGGCATAGTTCTACTTGAACAGTACTGATGTCCTTAAAATGTACAACTTTTTTGGTCCGACTTTTCTGAGTAATTCACACTGTTAAATTGCACGCTGTATGAGTATTTTAAAGTTTAGCCTAGGAGGTAGCCTGTTCCATTCGAACATCCACCTCTGCTTTTCCATGCAAACATGTTTTGCACAGTACACTAATGTAGGCATAGATGCTAGGTATAACAGCACAGTACTGCAACATTTGTTTGCGTGAGTGTTTTGGCAGATGTGACCTTAATCTTGTGTACTGCTGTATAATAGTCTTCAAAGGGAAAACCAGTCTATCATATGATGTAGGGGGGTCCATGGTTTATGCTCTATCTCGGAAAACAACACATTTTGGAAAACTGGATTCTGCCCTGATCCTTCTTTACACCGAGAATTTTGATACCTTTCTTACCTTTTGGCTGACATTTTACATTTAGGGTAAAATGTTCTGTGTCCCTTAAATGACTGGCCAAGGGTGTGTAGTGAAACCCTCAATCAGTATACTTGCAACTGAATTGGTAGTAGTAAGATATTTAATGGTAGAAGAAGCAATTCTTTCAGGATAAAAACCTTAATTTTACTAATCCTCTGCCACATGCATAAGTTGTACATAGAGAGTACATAACATTTGCATTAACATTCCCATGCTAGTACATGAACTGGTGTTTTGAAAGTGGCTGCTTCATGGTCTTGGTTGACTGAAAATATATGAAGTGTGTTAATATTTATTTTTTAAACATTGAAGTAATTTCATATTGCCTAACTTAATACAGAAATGCTGCTTTTCAGAACAGTTCTGAACTTCCATTCCAAACACTGATACACCTGTAGCGCTCCATGTTTACTGACTGTGGAGTCTGCTTTCCTGATCACACCAGAAATTAAGGCTCACTCGTGCTTTCAGGCACTTATACCTAATACACTTCTATCACTGATTAAGCTTTTATTAAAGAAATCTGTGCATGGTGTCAAAGACCTTATTGAACAGCTACCAAAGAGCCATATTCCAGCTCTTGCCTTGAAAGAGCCCCAGGCCTGTGCACCACTAAGGGGTGTAACATGTTGGCTGCATATTGCAAAAAATTTACTGGCTCAACTGAATGAGAATAAAGAAACTTCACTCTAGTGGGCATGGGGTTCCCCACAATTCTTGCACCCCAAAAATGTACCTCAACAGAATGCCCACAGATTGATCCGGAGACTTTGTTAAAACCTCAGTTTCGCAAGGCAATGTGTCCCTGAGGTAAGACACCTTTCACTACATCGAAATATCAAAAATAAAATACAATCCATTAAGGAAAAGATCCCACTCAATAACTGAGTTCTGGATTAGTGGAATAAAGTTAAAGATTTTATTATAAAATTGAAAAGAAAGACCATAGTCAAGACCATAGTCAAGCCCATAAAAGCTGTTCGTAAATGGGGCATTACAGAGAAGCGCAAAATCAAATATTATTCTAAGTCCCTAGTGGGCACCAAATTCAAGAGAAACGGACCGCATCCCTATTGGCATTCAGGTAAGCTCAGAAGTTCTGATGCGCGCTCCAAATCGGAGGTTTATATACAGCACTTTCGCGTATTAAATCATTGTGGTGTGAGCAAATGTATCATTTCATTAGCAAATCAGAACAGTTTTATTAAACGTTTTGTTAAACATCCTATTGCCTTAGCCCCGGAGCACTATCCCACTACATGAATATTGATTCTGCCCACTCTATGCTAATGTCATCCGGAGATGGTGTATACATGAACAGCAGCAAAGTATTATGAATTAAAAGAGCACAGTGACCTAACGAAAGGACATTGAATGTAGTTAGTTTTGTGTACAAGCTACGGAGATTGCTCCGAGATCAACAAGAACAGCTAATGATCTAGGCAGATTGCTCAGACCAACAAGAACAGTGCCAGTGGAAATACAAAAACATGTCCATTTTAATGTGTGCTGCAGAACTAAACCATGAAATGCGCAGGAGGGAGATGTCTACTTTGAAAAAGATGGCTGCTAGGCCTTAATTGAGGCCTGGTTAACAATAGTCAGAAAACGCGCTTCTACATGTTCTAGGAAATTTGTTTCAAAAGCGGTCATATAGTAGCTGTGTACATGTATGATCAAGTGTAAAACTACATTCTACATATGGTAATGTTGAACAAAATCCGACACGCTCCACCTTGTTGTATTGCCACGTTCTTTGTAACTCTTTAAGACTTGTTATAACACAGGAATGTGTGTTTGTATGTGTGTGTGTGTATATAAGTGTGTGTGTGTGTGTGTGTGTGTGTGTGTGTGTATATATGTATATATATATATATATCTATCTATCAATGTTGGCATTTCCAAACCCTTACAAACTGTTCTGAGGTTGCAACTGTAAATTTGATCAACAAATTAGGGTAGTCTCACTACATTAAATATGCAGCTTTTTAGTCTTCAAAGCAAACTTGTTTAAAAAAAATAATAATAATTTATTAGATAGCCTACTAGAGAGTGCATGTGCTGTCTGCTGCCAGACATATTGGAGCTTGAAAAGAACATACAGAGGCTTGGAACCCGTCCACTGCTTACCATTGGCTGGTTTCCTGTCATTCATTTGCTTACCTCTTATTCGTGTCCCAGCTTGTCAATCTTGTCTGTCCACCCATATACCATTTCTTCTTTATCATCTGTTTGTTTGCCTGGTGTCTTTGCTCGCTGTTGGAGAACGGTTTTCTTTTTGCGTAAGCACTCTGAAGCGAATGTTTCCTCTCCCTCATGTGTTTTACTTTCCCTAAATTAGACAGTGCGCTTCGTGTTTGCACTGTTATCTAAAATTCTCGTCCTCCGTTGCTTCAATTTTGCGCTGCTTTAACTATATTCTTGCTTTTGTTGTCTACATTTACAGATTTTTTTTCCCAATGTATACAAGCCTGTGCATTCTGTCTTCCTTTTTTTTTTTTTTTTTTTTTTTAAACAAACTTGAGCTGCTTTGAATTTTACAAGGCTTGCGTCTCTTTTGCTTTGTAAAAATGCCCAAAATAACACACCTCTGTTCTTCTTCTTTATAGCATATATAAAGCCTTTTTTGTTTTCTATTACCCATTTGGATTTATACTGCCACCTACCATTTACTTTTTTTTTTTTTTTTTTTAAATCCAGCATTATTTGATTTCACAGTTAACTTATAATATGGGTAAGTTATTTTTCCCTATTAATCTTTTGCTTTCCCTTTTTGTATTACTACTCACCTTGCACTTTTAATAATAGTCATCTGAAAGTAACAGTTAGTTATAGATTCCTTACCTTAGAATCTCCCCCAGGCGTCAGACTGGATCTGGAAAGTTTTTCGTCAGCAGTACCCCTGCGCGTCTGAAGGTGGCATCGGTCGACTCCGCGTCCGTCCTCGTGGTCGTCGGGATGACGTCGCGGAAGTTACTTAGACGCTGTCCTTGCACGCTGACGTCGGTTCTTTCTTTTTCCGCGCCAGCAAGCGCAGATCCGGGAAGAGCGGTACCCCCAGTCACTTTTTGACTGAGTTTTTGCGACTTTTGTCAACTTCGTTTTCGAGTCTTTATCTGACTCCTGGTGCACGAGGGATGCCAGGTTTCAAGGCCTGCGGTTCCTGTTCCTGAATGATGTCTGTGACGGATCCGCACCGCGTGTGCCTCTTCTGCCGGGAGCGCGACCATGGCCCAAAGTCGTGCTCCGACTGTCGAACCATGGCCCGAAGTCTTTGCGGGAGCGGTCTCGAAAGCTCCTCTAGGTCCGGCAGTCGGTTCCGCGCCACGCAAGGTCCCGGTCGCGTGGGAGGTCGAGGGACTGATCGCGGAGTCGTCATCACTCCTCTTCCAAGTCTTCGCACTCTGGTCGGGTAAGTCGAAGCACAAGAAGTCAAAGAAGCATTGTCGCTCTTCGACTTCCCCCTTGTCCGTCGGCCGACGCAAGGTGTGGGTGGTGCCACTCCTGCAGCTCTGCGTGCGGAGCCTTCAGGGTCGACTCCGGCCTTCCCGACCGGGAGCGACCCCTGCCCAGCTTCGTCAATTTTACAAAGCGATGCATGCCATCTTTGGGCAGCCCGACTCCGCCAGCGCGCCTTCGGGCCCCACGGAATCGGCTGGGGCCCCTAGGCCTTCGACGCTGGCGGCTTCGGCCTCTGCACCACCGGGCCCCCTTGGATCCAGGCCTGGATCCGGATCGGCGCAGGTCGACCTCATTGCACCTCCACCGGCGCCGGCACCACGTCCGCAGCCGATGCCGGCTGGACCCCCCAGCCGGCGTGTACCCTGGCTCCCACCTCGACATGGACACGGAGTCGGACCGGCATCAGCCGACACCAGACGCCAATGGGTACTTTTGTCCCTGTGTTCCACCATGGCTATTTTCAACCAGATTGGCAGCCAGAAGAGGGTGAGGAAGACTGGTAGGGGTCTGGTGACCCTTTGACTGACCAGTTAGAATACAATCCGGACTGGAGAGAGGAACTTGGGGAGGCCAGTGGTCTGGACACCTCCCCAGACCTAAGCATGTTGTCTCCTCCTACCGTGGCTACTGAGGAGGGAGCATCGTAGGCAGTGGTGTTGCGTAGGGCGGCCGAGGCTCTCAACATCGAGCTTCCTACGGTGGCAGTCAGGACTAACCTCCTGACAGAGGTGCTTCAGCCGGCAGCGAGCTCTTCGGAGCCCCTGCTCCCGTTTAATGAAGCCCTTACGGACATCCTTTTGGGCACTTGGTTCAGGCCCAACACAGGGGCTCCTGTGAACAGGATGATCGCCACCGCCCGGCCCCAGGCGACCCCACTTTCCTCTCCCAACACCCCACCCCTGAGAGCTTGTTAGTCCAAACCTCCACGTCCAAGGGCGCCTTCCCTACCACACCTCCGGAAAGGGAATCCAAAAAGCTGGACCACCTTGGAAAGAAAATGTTTTCTTCTGCCAGCTTGGGACTGCGGTCCGTAAACGCTGCATGTCTGTTGGGCCGTTATACCCACTCTGTGTGGGATATGGTGGCGCAGGTGCTGCCTCAGTGCCCGGAGGAGGCCCGGGCCACGCTCCCCCGTGCCGTTGCAGAGGGGAAAGTCGCAGCAAAGTTTACCATCCGCTGTGGGCTGGATACCGCCGATGCACTTGGCAGGACTATTTCAACGTCAGTAGACCTTCGACGCTACGCCTGGTTGCGTTCAACTGGTTTTTCAGGGGATGTCCAATCCACTCTTGTGGACATGCCCTTTGACCGTCGCCTTTTCGGTGACCAGGCAGACAACGCGCTGGAGCGCTTTAAGGACTCACGGGCTACGGCCAGGTCCTTGGGCCTCTCCACCACCCGCCCTGTGCAGTCTGCTTTTTGCCCCTTTCGTGGCTACGGAAGGGGCGCCCCACTACGTCCCTCCCAGAGCCACAGGCCGGCGCAAGCTGTACAGTCTCAGCGCGGCCGGGGATGTGGGAAACACCAGCGTGGTTCTGCGGGCCAGTCCACCACCACCCCCTCTGCAGCAGCCTCCAAACCTTCCTAGTCCGACATTTCAGGGCCACCAAACGCCAGTGGGTGGCAGGATCCGCCATCACCTCCCCCACTGGCGCACCATCACGTCCGACATGTGGGTTTTGCAAATAGTCCGAAGGGGCTACTCCCTCCCCTTAGACTACCCCTCCATCCATGCCACCTCAGTACCATCGCATGTCGGAGGATCATCTGGCCCTTCTCCAACAGGAAGTTTCGGCACTCTTGGCTAAGGGTGCCATCGAGCGCGTTCCTGTCCCAGAAGTAGGTCGTGGTTGCTATTCCCACTACTTTCTGGTGCCCAAGAAGGACAAAGGCCTGCGTCCTATCTTGGATCTCAGGAACGTCAACCGCTTCCTCCGGAAGGAGAAGGTCAAAATGTTGACGCTCGCTCCGGTCTTGTCTGCCCTCGACCTTGGAGACTGGATGGTAGCGTTGGACTTGCAGGACGCTAACTTTCACATCCCCGTCATGCCGGCCCACCGGCGTTACCTGCGGTTCACGGTAGGCCACGAGCACTTTCTTTTTTTTTTTCTTTTTTTTTAAATCTTTTTTTTTCTTTTTATTGGTGCATAACATATAACAATACACTTCAAAATTTGTCGTTCCGGTACCTGTAAGACATTCATTTTTCCTCACTACATTACTGTGGCAGACATACAATAAAGAAGACCAGCGATCAGAAACCTTTCTGTACCATAAGGCGATTTTCAACTGTCTTCCTGCGACGATTCCCCGATTGGTGTAGTGCATATTCCCCCCCTGAATACATTCCATTTGCCCCACAATCGTCCCCATTTCTTGGGGCATCGTCTATTTAGATACACCACTCTTTCAGCAGTCATGGCCATATCCATGTCTGTACTCCAGTCGCAGATCGTGGGCGTGTTGCGTGCTCCCCATAATCTGGCTATGTTTCTCTTAGCTATTGTCATTCCCAGTGTTGCCCATGTTTGTGCAGTGGCGTTAAGATCTGTTGTCTCCCATATGTTCAAAAGACATTGTTTAGGTTCCGGTGGCACAAAGACCCTACTGACTCGTGTGATCGTGGCCATGACCTGCTCCCAGTACGTCGCTATTGCTGTACACTCCCATATGGTGTGGTAAAATGTACCTATTTCTCCACACTGTGAGGCATTGTTGACTGACTTTCCTATTTTACGTAGCACTACCCTGGTATAGTAGATTCTATGGAGCACTTTGAGTTGCACTAGTCGGAGTTTCGAGGAGACTGCTACCTCTTTTGGGGATGCTAGTTCTTCCTGCCAGTCCGTCTCGTCCAGGTCTCCCTCTTCCGTCTGCCACCTTTCTCGGAGCGACTGCGTCGGGTCAGGGTGGTTGTTTACGATTTTTCGGTATGTTAAGGGCGTGGCTTTTTTGTCCATATGGTCTGAGTAGTATGTCCTCTAATGGTGAAGCTTCGGGGATGGCCATGTCGGGTGGGATGGCGGCCTCCACAGCATGCCTGACCTGGAGGTATCGGAAGCTTTCCGTCGGTGCCATGTCGTATCGGTCACGGAGTTTGGTGAATGGCATTATTTTTCCCTTGTCCCACAGATCTCCCACCTTTTGAGATTCCTATGAGATCCCATTGTCTGAATCCTTTGCCATTACGTAGCTTGCCTAATTTGCCTGTGTCCCAGAGGGGTGTGGCCTGCGTAAGTTTATTATTCCACCCCATCTTTTTTTTTGTGCTGTATGCCAGAGCTGAATCGTGTGCTTTGTCGGTCCTGTGAGAGCCATCTTGTGGGTAGCATTATATAATGCTCGGTTTAGCCCCTCCGGTCCTAGGACAAGTCTATCTAAGCGATAGGCTGGATCAGTATGCTGGACGTGGATCCATTGATTTATTACGGCCAGTAGTACATTTGTATATTGGGGAGCGCAATGCCACCATCATACCAGCTCCTAATTAGTTTGCTCATTGCTATCCAGGCCGGTTTCCCGTTCCAAAGAAGTTTGGTCACTTCCGTGTCAATTGAACGGAAATATGCCAGAGGAACTAGGAACGGGGCATTTTGTAGAGCATAGAGGAAGCGGGGGAGCGCCATCCTTTTAAACAGAGCTATACAAAAGGGGATGATGGACGGAACGTTTGAGCCAATCAAACACTCACCCCCAGTCAACTGATCTGGGTTTAATCCATCATCTTTGCCACTGGATTCAAGCAAGCCTGGCTGATGACGGCTGGAATGCCAGAAACCGGTCCTAGGATGCTTGTTTCCGGTCCAGGGAAGACATGGCTTGGCAGTTCGGGCTGTACTGTTCCCATGAGGCACAGGGTCAGACTGATTTGCATATGGCCATGTCTGAACTGGGGTGGTGGAGTGAGCTAAAGAATGATGATGGATTAAACCCAGATCAGTTGACTGGGGGTGAGTGTTTGATTGGCTCAAACGTTCCGTCCATCATCTCCTTTTGTATCCTTTTAAACAGTGCTGCTCTCCCTAGCAGTGTCAATGGCAGGTATTGCCAATACTTGGTATCCCTACGTAGTTTCTTCAGGGGTTCAAGAAGAATTCCTCTGGATCTGAAGTAACATGGATCCCCAGGTATTTAAAGTTGTCTGCTACTATTCTCACTGCACATCCTCTGGGCAGCTTCGGCGGCGGGCCTACCAGGACATATAATGTTGATTTACTCCAGTTGATCACATACCCGGAGTGCTTACCATAGGAGTCGCATATATTCAGAATTCTATGTATGGAACGGTTGGGGGATGCCATAGACAAGAGTATGTCATCTGCATATAAGGATATGCGGTCTTCCCAACCTCCGGTCCATCGGAGCCCTCGAATAATCGGGTCCTGCCTTATCCATGCAGCTAGTGGTTCCAGCACGAGTGCGAAAAGGAGCGGCGACAACCGACACCCCTGTCTGGTGCCGCGTCCCAAAGGGAACTCCCTGGAAATGCGGCTATTCGCTACAAAGTTCGCGAGAGGGTTAGTGTATAACAACCTTACCCAGGAGCAGAACTTGGGTCCGAATCCCAATCGCTCGAGTACCGCGAATAGGAAAGGCCACTCGACTGTATCAAAGGCCATACGAGCGTCTAGGGACAATATGATTACCTCCTCCTGTATCAGTTGTTTGCGCCCTAGTACATTGTGTAAGCGTCGTAAGTTTAGGGCTGTATTTCTTCCCGGCATAAACCCAGATTGATCCGGGTGTATTAACTTAGTTAAGTAGGTGTCATTCTGTTCGCCAATGATTTGGCCAATATTTTCGCCTCTGCGTTAGAGAGCGGCCGGTAGGTCGGCGCTTTCCCGGGTGGGCTTTCCCGGTTTGTGTATGGCCACCACTGTGGCCATCCTCTGGTCTTTAGGGAGTTTCCCCCCCCCCATTCTAGGCTCGCATTGTACATGTTTAAGAGATGTGGAGCTATTACCATTGCGTTTCGTTTATATAGTTCTATAGGGATGCCATTTGGACCTAAAGCTTTCCCGGATTGTACGTTCCCGATCGCCATCGTTAGTTCGTCAGTGGTAAGCTCCAAGTCTAGCTGCCGTGTTTCTTCTTCTGTAAGCCTGGAGAGTTTTATGTCTCGGAGGAATGCCTCTGCGTCCTCCTGCTGTATTGTAGTTGTGGGGGTATACACATCGGCATAATGGAGTGCCAGCGTGTCTACTATTGTCTCTGGGTCTGTCACTATTTCTCCTGTGGTGTTTTAGAGTTCTGCCACCCTGCGACTTGCTCGCTCTCGTTTATCCAGCCACGTCAAAAGCCGACCAGCTTTATCCCCTACTTCGTAGACTGTATGTAACGTGGCTGTCATTCAAGTTTTTGCTTCTTGCCATAGGTATTCCTTGTATTGTTTTTTGAGTTGTAGTCGACGTGTTTGTGTCTGAGGGGTCCTGTGAATGTACTGATTCCAGTTCTGTTAATTCCTGCTCCAATGTCGGCCCTAGTCCTGCCTTCTCCCTTTTGTGGTCTGTGATGAGAGACATGGTCTGTCCGCGAAGAACGGTTTTATATGCCTCCCACAAAGTGAGGGGTGAGGGAACCGAGAATTTGTTTTCACTGAAATAGTGTTTTGTGGTGGCGGTTAGGCCCTTCCCGATCTTGGGATTTTTAAGGTACCCTGGATATATCGAATACGCGGGTTTGGGTGGATGTATTCCGTGTGTATTTAACAAATATCGGGGCGTGGTCCGAGATTCCCCGCGGTAGGTGTCATATCTATAAATCGTCCCACTGCGTCCGCTGACGTCAGTATATAGTCTATTCTTGAAAGACTGTTATGTACTCCTGAGTGGTATGTGTATTGCCTTGCGTGTGGGAACTGCGAGCGCCAGACGTCAACTAGTCCTATCGTGTCTAGGAAGTCTGCTAAAGGGGAGTGAGTTCGGTGTTGCTGTCGGTATGGTATCCTGTCTAGTGTCATTGAGGGTAGCATTAAGGTCGCCTCCCAGGATAAGTTCTCCCTCTGGAAGTTGGAGCAGGAATGCCGGGAATGCTAACGAGTGAAGTGCTGGGGGTATGTATACAGTCACAATATTGATTGAGGACATGGCTGCGAATCAGCCTTGCTCGTCTGTGTATGTGTGTTTGACGATTAGCGGGCATTGTTTCTTGATTAGGATCCCAACCCCACGGGAGCCCGACGTGAATTCAGAGTGGACTATAAGTTTGAAGCCCCATCTGTCCAGAGCCTTGCAGGTCGTTCCTACTAAGTGGGTCTCCTGGAGGAGTATGACTACTGGCACTTTATGCTTAAGATACTGCAGTATGAGTCCTCTTAACTTTATCTCTTAGTCCATTTACATTCCAAGAGGTTAGTGGCAGATGTAGCGTATGCATAGGTGCGAAGGTTTGGGGGTTAGGGTGAGTAGGTGTACGGAGCATCAGGGTCCATCGTGTAAGGGTATATGCGCTGGTCTATGAGTAGCGGCCTCTTGCGAGTGTAGTGAGGGTGCACCGTGAAACATAACGAAAAATACAAAATTAAGAAACTAAAAATACCAACAAACATTTGTCCCTCCCTGCATGACGGTTTTGAAACTGCCCGCCTCCCCAACTGTGCAGAGCGCCTAGTTCCCATTTCCCCAGTAACTCTGTAAGGAGGTTGAGAACTCATCCGGTATTCCCCACAGAGACCCCAAACATAGTATACATTATCTGTTCAGTTGTGTCCATGTCCTCAGGGGTAGGTATGACCACCACGACGTCTTCCTGGCCATCTTAGGGCCCTTCTGTGGGGCCATCATGCGATGCTGAGGTGGCTCCACATATCTGTGTGGCAGAGACTTGATTCCTTGACAGATTGTGTCTGACGTCGCTGCCCTCCGTGGGGGCCCCTTCTTCAAGCCAGTCAACTCTTTCCGTCGGGTCTCACGCTTGCTGCGTCTCGTTCTTCTGACTGTGATGTACCCGTTGCTCGTTGCCAGAGTTCCTTCCCTGCTCTCCCTGGATGGGTTACTTGGCGCCACCCCTCAAGCCAGTCGTTCGCCGCCTCCGGCGTTGTGAAGAACCATGTTTTCCCGTTGGCTACCACTCTCAATTTTGAAGGGAACATCATGGAATACTTGAGCTCACTGGCCCGCAGTTCTTACTTTACTTCCAGTAAGTTACGTCGCTGCTTTGCAACTGCAGCTGTATAGTCCGGAAAGGAGATCGTGCTCTGCTCGTATCTTACAGGAGGGGTCACTCTGGCCGTCTGCAGAATGTGATCACGATCTCGAAAGTTGAAGATTCGGGCTAGTATTGGCCTGGGGGGTGCTCCTGGTTTGGGCCTCCCTTCTGGGACGCGGTGGGCCCCCTCGACTGAAGTAGGCGGATAGTCCTCGAGGTTGGAGGTTAGTCTTGATTGAGTCTTCTACGAATAGGTCCATGGCTGGCCCGCCTGTTCCTTCTGGCCCACCTATGATGCGGACATTGTTGCGTCGAACGGCCTTCATAATAGTCTAGTTTAGGTGACATGGCTTTATGTTCGGTTTCGAGGCACAACACTTGGCGTTTGAGGGCAGCGGTATCTGAACCAACCGTTGTTGTAGTCTTTCCACGTCTCACTCTCGTACTAAGTTTACGGAAGTCAGCGCGGATTAGTATGAGTTCAGTGGCCACAGTGTCTTCGGGATTCCAAGGACGTATGTACTTTGTTTAGAGTTACCAGGATATCTTGGAGTGTGACTTCTTTGTCTTCTGTTACATTCCGTTCTTCTACAGACGTTCCAGCCTGGTCCGGCAACTCCTGGTTCGATTTATTGCAGGCATACTTTTCAGTTTGGTTTGGTGCGTAATCCGCTGGCCTCGTCCTCCCATTGTTCCTGGTAGCTGTAGCGGGTATGTTGCCGCGTCTAGCGGGGTGGTAGTACTCACCGCTGCCTGCCTGTGCGGGTAAAGCGCACGCGGCCTTTCGGGTTTCCTACCTCTGGGGCCTTGCGCTGTTTTGTGAAGCAGTAACAAGATGGTCCTAGGGGGAGGGCCATGTCACAAAGTCGCCCTTAATCCCTGTGTAGGCGAGCGCGTGCTGTACCTCGTTGTTCTGTGCGTACAGGAGTACGCGGAGTGTGCACTGGTAGTCGGGGCCTCTATGTCCCCCCGCGCCCTGGGCCCAGATTCACGGCTGCTCCATAGGTTGGGGGGGGGGGGAATTTCACCGTCCCCTGTTGTCCAATAATGCGGCGTTTCTTCCCCCCTCGACTTCACTGGATGCCCGGCTGCAGGCTATCACTGGTCACCAACCGGCCGCAGCACATCCGGTGGTGGGCCCCTTTGACATGCAGCGTCGATTTAAGCATGTGCAGTTTCTCTATTGGTGCAGGAAAAGGCTTCGCCAAGTAGCAGGAATGATTGCCGGTGCGCTGTTCGTCTATACAGCCATTCACCCTCCACCGGTCTGGTGCTACCGGTCCGCGCCCGGTCCGTGTGTCCGCCTCCGGGGCCGGTGTGCAGTGTCCTTGGTCCGTCTTCCGGACGTCCCACTGGGCAGGATGGGGCTCGGTGTCATGCGCAACACCGCTTGGCACTGCGGTGACCTGCGTCACAGTCCCAGAGCTCCCAGCGGGAGGGGAGATGTGGTTCCAGTTTCCCGGGCTGCAGGGTTAATCGAGCCCCGGTCTCTGCGTGGTGCGAAGGCCGTAGCCTTTCCGCACGGCAGAGCTCCCGGAGCCCGCAGCCGCCGTCTGCCGCAGGCGGGTCGATCAATGCCCGACTTCTTCCGACACGGTTTTAATGGCAGTGGATTCGGATTTTGGTGCGGATTAATGGGGTGGATGGCTGGGGAGTCCCGCGGAGGTCCGGAGCTTCTCTAGGCGGCGGCCATGTTCGTCGGCTGCTGGCCACGATTACTTTCAGTTTACCGTGCTCCCCTTTGGCATTACCAGCGCCCCTCGGGTGTTCACGAAAGTGATGGCGGTGGTCGCAGCTCATCTGCGCAGATCAGGGGTTCCAGTCTTCCCCTATCTAGACGACTGGCTGTTGAAGGCGGGCTAGCCCCAGGCTGTCGTCTCCTACCTCCAGACTACGGCCGACCTCCTGCATTCGCTGGGTTCTCCATCAATGTGCCGAAGTCACACCTGACTCCCTCTCAGAAGCTCCTCTTTATCGGAGCGGTTCTGGACACGACGCGGTTTCGGCTTCAGCCCCCCGAACAGCGAGTCCGGGATATTCGGGCTATGATTCCGATCTTTCAGCCCCTATCCCGGGTTTCGGTCCGGATGACCCTGAGGCTGCTGGGCCTCCTGCATCCTGCTGGTCGATCATGCTAGGTGGCGTATGCGGGCTCTGCAGTGGGACCTGGGCGCAGCATCAGGGGAATCTGTCCGATTACGTCCAGATCTCGGAGGGCACTGCACGACAATTGCAGTGGTGGCTCACGGACCAAGATTGGGTCAACGGCAGATCCCTCTCCCTTCCCCAACCAGATCATACAGTGGTGACACTCATCCCTTCTGGGATGGGGCAGCCACATGGGAGAGGCGGAGATCAGAGGCCTCTGGTCTCCGGCGGAGTCCGGGCTCCACATCAACCTTCTGGAGCTTCAGGCGATCTGTCTTGCACTCAAGGCATTCTCCTTCCCTCTGTACGGGGAAGAGTAGTGCAGGTGTTCACGGACCACACCACCTCCATGTGGTACTGCAACAAACCAGGCGGGGTGGGGTCGTGGACCCTATGTCAGGAGGCCCTCCGCCTCTGGACATGGCTGGAACATCAGGGCATATTTCTGGTGGTTCAACGCCTGGCAGGTTCACTGAACGCCAGGGCGGACGAACTCGGCCGCAGGTGCATGATGGATCACGAATGGAGTCTTCACTCGGAGGTGTTGCAAGGTCTCTTTCAGCAGTGGGGAGAGCCTTGGTTAGATCTATTCGCCACCGAAGAGAACGCGCAACGTCAGCAGTTCTGCGTGTTGGAATTTCCAAGGCGGCACTCGCTAGGCGATGCTTTTCATCGTGAGTGGAGTTGCGGTCTTCTATACGCCTTTCCACCTTTACCTCTTCTGCCCAGAGTGCTTAAGAAGATCAAGCACGACCGGGCCCAAGTCATTCTTGTGGCTCCGGATTGGGCACGAAGATTCTGGTATCCCGAGCTGCTCATAATAGCCATCGATCCTCCGATCAGACTGCCTCTTCGGGAGGATCTTCTGTCGCAGCAGCAGGGGACAGTCCTCCACCCGAACCTGTCCAGCCTCCACCTTCTTTCGTGGAGATTGAGCGGCGGCAGTTGATGTCGTTTGACCTGCCTCCTGAAGTCTGTGATGTAATCTTGGCAGCCAGGCGTCCCTCCACTAAGACGGTATACGCCTGCAGATGGAATAAATTTGTGGCATGGTGCACAGCAAAGGCTGTGGATCCCCCTTCTGCCCCTTTTTCTGAGGTTCTCTTGTTCCTCCTCTCTTTAGCCCAGCAGGGCTCTGCTTTGGGCACTATTAAGGGCTACCTATTGGCCATTTCAGCCTTTCTCAGGCTTCCTGATCAGCCTTCTCTTTTCAAGTCCACTGTTTTAAATAGATTTCTTAAGGGCATTACTCTTCTTTTTCCTCCTGTTCCCTTCGTAATGCCCCATTGGGACTTGAACTTGGTTCTTACATTTCTTATGTGCGCTCCCTTTGAGCCGCTTCATAATTGCCCTCTCGGGCTTTTAACTCTGAAAACTGCCTTTCTGGTGGCCATCACCTCTGCTCGCAGGGTGAGTGAGCTCCAAGCTTTTTCTTCTAAGCCTCCCTTTCTGGCTATCCATCCGGACAAGGTCGTCCTGAGAACCAGAACTTCCTTCCTTCCCAAGGTGGTTACTTCTTTCCACATTGGCCAAACCATCACTTTGCCCACCTTCTTTCCGCATCCTTCAAAAGAGGAAGAGAGGCTCCACCGTCTGGATCCAAATCGTGCGCTTTCTTTCTACTTGGATCACACAACCATTCCGGGTGGATGGCCAGCTCTTTGTTGGGTACATGGGCGCTAAGAAAGGTCGGGCCGTGCACAAACTGACCATTTCCAGGTGGGTTGTTCTGTGCATCAAAGCCTGCTATTCTTTGGCTAAGAAGGAGCCTCCAGTGGGGCTGCGCGCCCATTCCACCAGGGCGACGGCAACTACTACTGCTTTGGGACGATGAGTCCCCCTGAATGACATCTGTCAGGCAGCTACGTGGGCATCGTTGCACACTTTTACGAGACACTGCTGCCTGTACAATCAAGTCCGGAGAGACTGCTTCTTTGGCCGTTCTGTTCTCCAGGACTTTCTGGTGTGAACTTGGTTCGCAGACCCACCTCCGGGGTTGGTATTGCTTGGGTATCTATTCTAAGGTAAGGAATCTATAACTAACTGTTTCTTTCAGATGAACAAGTTACTTACCTTCGGTAACGATATATCTGTGAAACCTAGGTTAGTTATAGATTCCTTACCGCCCCACCCATCCTTCCCGTTCTGCTAACTGATTTCTAGGGTTTAAGGACATCCTTTCAGGGCCCTAGTTTTGTGCACCAGTGGTCAGTGTCTTGCATGGCTCTGCGCTTCTGGCCTGGAAAGTCGTGTACAGAACTGACGTCAGTGCGCGAGGGCGGCGTCTAAGTAACCTCCGCCGTCATCCTGGCGACCACGATGCCGGACTGTAGTCGACCGACGCCACCTTCAGACGCGCAGGGGTACTGCTGACAAAAAACTTTCCGGATCCAGTCTGACGCCTGGGGGAGGTTCTAAGGTAGGGAATCTATAACTAACCTATGTTTCTTACAGATATATCGTTACCGAAGGTAAGTAACTTGTTCATTCAGTACAGAAATCTTCATTGGGCTTTAAAACCATAAAAGATGCAAGAAACATCCTGAAATCATACAATGTGATAAACTTTCTCAAACATTTGCAAACCAGAAACACTTATACAAGATTGGCAGAATTTCTTTCTAGAGCTGTCATTAAGTTTCTATTTTTATTGAACTGCTGGATATAATTAGCCACCACAAAGCAAATGATTTTGGATGAGTTGCAAAAAGAAGACTGTCCGTATTGTCTACATTTTTAAGCGAGCATTGTAGCGATAAGAATAGCTGTTTCCTAGATATCATCGAATACAGTGCTGAAAAAAAAACCAACATAAATTGTGGTGTTGCTTGCAAAGAACAAATGCCACAATGTCATAAAAGCCAAATGCTCCATCCATGAGCCCATCCTATCAAAAGTAAGTAAAAATTGTACATACAAAAGTTGAATACAGTTCAATATTATTGGTGGAAATCAGAGTAAGCTCACACAGAATATTTACAAAACTCATTGCAAAAACTATCCTAGTGTCTTTCATTCATTAAAAATTTCATAGTCTCTTTTCATAGAAAAATTAATTGGTTCTGGTTTCACAATAGCCCTGGCTTCTCCAGCCGTTAAAACAACCTTTTTTTGTAGTTCACCCAGGGAATCTCTACTTGTATTCAAGAGCTAACAAATCTGAAATAACCAAATGGATGAAACATTTCTATGGCTCAGGCCAAAATGAGCCAAAGGGCTAGCAGGCGAAAAATAATTAAATCTTTCAGATTGGTGATTCTCCCCCCTACCCCCCCCTCCCAGCTCTGAGTGACAAAATTAGAGGTGCTGTGGAACGGTCAACCTTTTTGTTGAAGAAGAAAAAAATTCTGAACAGATTTTATACCCTTTATAGCCCCATAGGAACACTTCATAACTCCCTGTAGAAATCCACTTTTGTAAATTGCAATTTCATTAAGTGGCATTGAATCTAATTTCGTGGCAGACCTAGAGTGCCTGGATTGACCTTTCAAACTGTTGTATTCTAACCATTCCAAGATGATCCCAATTAAGAGTAGTCCAAGGAAACCCCAAATACTGAAGTGCCCACTTTGTGAACATGCATGCCTTCACCAAAATGAGGGTGAAATTTTAAACCAAGGCACTCACACCACATTAGTTTGAAAGTCCAGCTCTTGCATAACACGTTCAAATGAGTAAGTTTCTGTAGCCCATTTTCTGCTCTGGCCTTTAAAACGGTATCATCGGCAAAGAGGAGCACAGGGGATCGGGCAGGGACCCAGCTGCAGCATGTCCTGGCTCTTTACATTAATGAATTGGAGGGGTTTTTCAAGCTAAAGAGTAAATAGATTTGATGGGACAGAATCCTGACTGACACCTCTCCGGATCGTAAAGTAGACCTGAGCACTGGTGTGAAGCTGGCTGAGGAAATGAACCATAGTAAACTCCACACCCAGATATAATTTTAGCTTGGAGCTTAGATCGATTTACCCAGTTAAAAGCACTAGTCAAATGCATAAGTGTGTAGTACTGCGTTTAGTCACTATTTATTTAGTGGTTATCATGTACATGTTCAGATATGGTTCAATTGTACCTAAATGTTGTCAAAAACCATATTGGGAGTCAGTGAGGATAGTTTTCCTCTGCCCAACTTGCCAGTTTTCCCAAAAGAACCCTGCCCGCAACTTTCAGTATTGAATTCCATAAAGGTATCGGCCTGTAACAAATAGGCTCTGCCTTGTCCCTCTTCTTAAATATGGAGACAGTACCTGCCTTGGGACCAAGATGGTGTAGTCCTTAAAACATTAGTAATTGGAGGGACCCAAAAGTCAACATTATCTTTAGAAGTATCCATAGAAACCCCGCAGGGCCCTTTACTTTAGGACTCTGAATAATGGCAAGTTTAACCTCTTCCAACATCGAAAGACTGGTGTGCTAAAGGCATCCAACTCCAAAGATGAGCTAGGGCACAAGTGATCTATCTCAGCAAATGAGTAGACATTGCTGAAATTATATGCAGGTAATGCAACTGTTAAGGCAGGATTTGAGGAAGCTTCAAAGTATGAGGCTTTAATCACTCCAGAACGCACAATTATGTGAGATGCTAGCTGAATCAAAGAAGCCCAAGCATACTCCCTAATATGAGCCATCCTAGCTTTAAGGGCTTATTATATTCACTTCTCCAAAACTGAACCTCTCCAGGAATTTGTGTTATATAAAAAAAAAAAAAATTTTTAGTGTAAAAAAAGCTGAGGTTTTTCGGGTTCTACAGAACTTAGTCAAACCAACAAAATTTGCCTTTTAAAGGTTGGTCTGGACCAATCAAACTTCTTAGTGGCTTGACCTGTGGTCCCAAATGAGCTCAAAATGTCTAGATTTCTCAATTGATTATCCAGGCAAGATATAATCTCCAGTTTAGTATACCTGAATCAAGTCACCAATTATCCTAATGGGTTTAACATTAGGCTATTTAGGTAAAAAACCCTTTCTTTGCTGTTTACAAATTGAGGTGTTTAGCTTCAAATTAGATTCATTTAGGTTCAAAGCTAATGGGCAGAACAAGTGGATTATGATCAGTAGCACAAAGTGGTACTACAGAAAAAATACTCTGAAAATTAGTCTATGGTAGAGAGCGCCCCCCACCTGTAACCCTTGGAACTGGAGAACAGATAAGGGATCTAATTCAAAAGCAAATTACATTTCATCAAAATACCAATTAAAGCTTCCCCCAAGGTGTCATTTTCAGAATGAGCCTGTTCCTCTCCATATGTATTAACATCACATACTTACTGCCTTAAAAGGCAGACTTCATAAATGGGCATTGAAATCTCTCAACCACATGACTGACAAATCTGAGCCCTTCATAGCTCTAAACATGGCTAAATCATGGCCATGTGCCTTAAACATCACAATTTTTTTGATTAAAGTTGTTGCTTTAAAAGTTAACCACTAAAGTATTCTGTGATCCTATAGTCTCGAAACAGACCGATTTGATTAAAAGGAGAATCCAAACAGTTTTCCAGGGAACTTAACTGAAATTAAAATCAGTCACCCTTGGCTCTACCTGATCTGGAAGGGGATAAGGTGAAATATCTACCAATAAAGAGGCTCTACCAACAAGGTCTCGTGGAAACAAAATCCAAATTCTTAATGAAAGTAATTCAATCGTGTTAAACTGAGTACTGATTCATGTCCCTTTCAGGATAAAAAATGAAGAGCTTTTACGGGGCAAGGATTAACACTTAATCTGTCTAAATGAACTAACGTGAGTAACTAAAGGCCAATCAGGTTTACAGCTATCTGTACAACTGGGTTGAGGTAAATAAGCAAATTCCTCCTGTTGTGGCCAAGGTTTAATTCGGAGCTTTAGTCCATTTTTATCTAATGACTCCAAAGGTGCAAAAAGAATTGGAGGGTGGCGGGGTGGATGTGTGGCCTAAGACCAACCAATTGGTCTATAAAAGCCCAGAGTGAATGCTTTAGCATGTCCAAGGCCTTGTGGCAGGTAAGAGCATGTTCATGATTTGTGAATTTGTAGAGCAGAGCTGATCACCAGTGAAGGTATCCAGGCGCGGAGTAGGGCATTACTGAGGGAGGAGGTCATGCCTGTTTTTTCTGGAAAAGCCACGTCTTGAGGTTCCTTCGGCAGTCCAAGGGGAGTGTAAGATTCTGAGGTGTTTCAAGTCGTTCCAGGTCTTGGCTGCGAGGTATGAGAAGGAGAGTCCTCCACATCTGGTCTTCTTGATGTGAGGGCGGTGTGCTCTTGTCTGGGACACAGATCGAAAGTCTGGTGGGTTGTTAGAAGCTAAGACGGTGGTTGACGTAAGCTGAACCGGTGTTGTGAAGAGCTTTGCAGGTGTGGGTGAGTAGCTTGAACTTGCATTTTTCCTGGACTGGGATCCAGTGGAGATTGAGTTGTGGAGAGATGTGGCTGTTTTGCGGGATGTTCAGGATGAGTGGCGGCAGTGTTCTGGGTGGTTTGGAGTCTGCACAGGGCATGAGTTGCGATTCCGATGTAGAGAATGTTTCTGTAATCAAGTCTACTTGGGATAAGAGCCTGGATAACAGCTCGCATAGTATTCAGTGAGATCACTTGAAAATCTTGTGTAGCATTTGCTTGATGTGGAAGCAGGAGGAGGAGATAGCATTACTCTCTGTTCATGGAGAAGTTGGTATGTGTCCAGGATGATCCCAAGGTTCTTGGCATGGTCCACAGGGGTGGGGGGGTGCCAAGTTCAGTGGGCGACCAAGAGGCGTCCCGGGAGGGTTTTTATTGTTGCTGATGATCAGCGATGTTGCTCATGGAGTTGGCGAAGTTTGCTTTGGCGGTGCTGGTTGAGTCTAAGGTAGAGGATGAGCTGTCATCGGCGTAGGATACTATGTTGACGCCGTGGGCTCTGATGTCCGCAAGGGGCATCGTGTAGATGTTGAAGAGTGTTGGGCTAAGTGACTATTTTTGAGGGACTCTGCAGATGAGTTTCTTGGGTTCTGAGATGTTGTGGGGTGGGGGGGGGGAGGGGGGGTAGTAGAGTGTAACTTGTTGAGTTCTATCTGTCTGAGGAAGGGAGGATATGCACATGAGGGCCAGTCTGCAAATACCCACATGTTTAAGCTTTCTGATGAGTGACTTGTGGGAGATCGTTTCTGAAGCTGCGAAGAGGTCAAGGAAGATGAGTGCAGCTGTTTCTCTTCGGTCGAGGATGCTTCTGTCATCGGTGGCCGCAATGAGGGCTGTTTCTCTCTGCTGTGGTTGGTGTGAAAGCCCGATTGAGAACTGTTTAGGAGTTGGAGTTCTAGGTGATCTGCGAATTGAGGATCAATGGCTTTCTCGATTTTAGCTGGAAAAGGCAGGAGTGAGATGAGTAGATAGCTACTGAGGGTGTTTGGGGGTCCACTGTTGGTTTCTTCAATAGGGTGTTGACTCCTGCATTTTTCCAACCGGACTGGAAGGTGGTGCTGGTTAGAGAGGTGTTTATGATGGCGGTGACTGCGGGGGAGATGATGGCTCCTTCTGAGGGTGTATATGAAGTGGGGGCATGGGTCTGAGGGGGGGGGGGCTTCTGAGTGGTTGGTATTCATCAGGGCAGTGGTTTTTATATTGGAAAGGTAATTCTAGTTGCTTAGCTGCTGTTTGGTGATAAAGGAGGTGTCCGGCTGGTTGGGGGAGTTAGTATCGGTATGCTGTGAGTCAAATGTGTTGTAGATCATGGTAATCTTCTGTTCGAAGAAGCTGCTGGATTGGGGAACTCCTCGACAATGGTGAAGAGTTCTTTTCCATTGTTTGAGCTGGCTTAAAGTCTGAAAGTTGGGGCCTTTTTCTTTGCATCTCATAGTTGGTGGTGGTATAGGTTGAGAGCGGCTGCATGTGGATCTTTGAGGTGGTGTTTTTGTTGATTCTCCATTTTCTTCCAAGTTGTTTGTAGTGGCCCTTGGACTCTCTGGGGTCGTTCGTGTACCAGCTGGGTCGTTTCTTTTTGTAGGTCTTGTTTCTGGTGGGAGCGGTGCGGTTTGTGTAATGGAGCCAAACACTAGGGCTGAATTGCGCACCTTGTTTGTTACTCAGGAGGAATATTGTGTGCTTCTTTACTGCCTGTACATATGTGCATATTGGCCACTATTCAGTCAATTTGATTAACATTGTATCTTGCAAATTAAGGGCTATGGAATCAATCTCAAACAGGTTCTCCACCAAATATGTCACCCATGTTTAATTGTGACTTGGTAACTGATCAGATGATTGGCTATGGCTAGGAGGTACGGACATGTGCCCCCCAGGGAGCACATTGTAGGGCTCCTCATTGAAGAGACGCTTAGTCTTAATTCGGGGACCTTTGGGACATCTTTTTCCTCCCCGCCCCCCCCTTCCTCTTAGCTGGAGGAGAGCTAGAAATGTTCTTATCACAGATTGACTAAGGGGGGGGGAGGGTCATTAAAACCACAATGATTAACTGCACTTCCAGCTGAATTAGCAGTGTTGTAGTCAGCCCACACAGAAATAAGGGGAGAGATGTTTGCAGTCTCCACAGTTGCATGTTTTGTGGCCCCCAGTCTCTCCTCCACTGTACATTTTTCATTGTTCATTACCCCCAAAGCAATCGTAGGAAATTTTGCAATAGAGGAAGGGGCTGTGCGCATTTTACCATAGGTGGTGGATGAAGCTTTCCTTTTGCCTGTTGAGGTGTGGCATGGCGGTAAGCTATAACAGCCAGCATCCTCTAGGCTCTTGACTGGTCCGGGCACAGCCCAGACGTGCCTCGCATGTTTCCCACGTTGATAGAAAGTTAGGCGCTACATAGTGCTTGTGCTTTGCGTTTGGCCCTGCCTCCTGCTAGCTTCTCCTCTTTTGGGCACAAGTCTCCCTGGACCTTTTGAGTCCTTCGCCTCCAATTTTTTAGTACAACTTCCTATATGGTTCGCTTCTGAGCTCGGTGCTCCCTTCCATTACTTAACTGTCAGTGTAATTACATACTTTTCTTTCGTCCCTATCCCTCCGCCATAATGCCAAATTGTCTGCACATTAACTTGTTTTTCATTCACAATCCACACTTCTGTACTTTTTTACCTAACTGCCAGGGCACAAGCCATGAAAAGAAAAGTTGGGGGGTGGGGGGGGGGGGGGGTTAACTAAGTTTGGCAGTATGCAACTGTGAGAAAGTGCCCTCTTTCTGCATGGTTGCCCCCACTTTTTGCTGAATTGCTGATGTGCTTTGACTGAGTGTGCCCTGGGCTCCTGCTAATCAGGTACCCAGGGCCTATGTTTTTTCCCTAAAACTGCATTGAAGCCTAAACCCAATTGGCATCTCTGGCCACAGGTCAGCCCCTGGTACGTGGTTCCACAGGTACCCAGGGCACTGTGACCAGGGAAGACCTCTAAGGCCTGCAGCACTTATTGTACCACCCTTCGAGGTCCTGTACCATTACTCACACACTGCCTTTGCAGGCTGAGTGTTGTGGTGCAGAACAAAGTGAAGAGTCGACATGGCACACCTGTGTGCCATGCCTACAACCCACTGCCCTGGCATAGATCAGTCACCCCTATAGCTGGGTGCACTATACCAGTGGTGAGGGTACAGGTGCAGAAGCCCTGTACCCCTACAGTGTCGAAGTTCATTCTTAGACATTGTAGGTGCAGTGCTGCCATTAAGAGTATATGGTGCTGGGAGTTTGTCATTACGAACTCCACAGCACCATAATGGCTACACTGAAAACTGAGAAGTTTGGTATCCAACTTCTCCGCACATCAAACCCACACTGATGCCTGTGTGGGATTTAATGAAAAATGCACACAGAGGGCATCTTGGAGATACCCCTGAAAACTAACCCACCACTAGTGTCCAGGCTGAGTGACTGCTTTCAGCTGCCACCACCAGACATGTTTCTGGACCCCTGGGTCGAGAGCCTGCTGCTCTCTGGGGCCTGAAACAATGCACATCCTGGGACGAGGTGCCAAGCCTCCTCCCCCAGGATGGGCAGGGTTCATGAAGGGGAAGCTTCAAAGGCTTGCCGCCTTTGTGAGCTTCCCCAGGCCACTTGCTGCTTTCAGCAGCTGGTCCCCACTGGTTCTGACCCCCACTTTGGGCGGGAGAACCGGCGGGAACAACAAGTGAGGAAGGGAGGTGTGCCCTCCTCTGCCAACTCCACCCCTCAGGTGGGGGAGGCGAGGTGAAGCACCTCTCGGTCCCCGCCATCTTGCAGATGGGGGGGGGGGGGACTCAGCCAACCAGGGACAGGCTCATGCCCCCCTCCCACTGGAGGGTGGCATAGGGGGTGTACCCACCCCAGGGAAGGAATCAATTTGTCCCTACCTGTAATGCCCCCTAAATCTAGTATTTAGGGGCACCCCCGAACCTTGCTTCCTCAGACAAGAAGAAACTACAAGGAGAAGAAGGAACGAACAGCCGTGCAGCAGCTAACAAGAGGAAGACTCCCACTGACTTGGCCCCAGCCCTACTGGCCTGTCTCCACCTCGAACCTGCTCCTGCAAAATCACGGTGTCCTGCAGCCAGCAACCTCAAACCCCAGAGGACCTGCCTGCCTTCAAGCACAAAGACTTTGTCTCCCATGAACACCAGATTTGTTCATCTGCAACCTCTGGCCGGACACCGCAAATCCGCTCCACTCTGCACCCGCGGTCCATGGCCTGAGCTAGAGTGGGCAAACACCACGAGGAGGTCACCCGCGCGATCCTTACCTGAGATCCGGCGACACCTGACCTGCCTAAATCCAGAAGGTCCCCCCCCCCAACCACGACCAGGAGCTGGTAAGAAGATCCGACCCCAAAAGGCACCCCTGCACCCGACGCCCCACAGCCTTGGGTGCCCAAACCGACGGTGCCTAACCAACCCTTAACTTTCCAACTTACCTCTCCAAGTGGTGGTCGCACCCAGAAGACCTTCGCCCCAAAGCCTGCAGTGCCTTTGCAAACCGGAGGTTCCCTATTGAAAACAGGGCGCCCGATGTGGAAACAGCACCCTGCACCCGGCCGCCCTAGTGCCCCTGAGGGTGCACCTTTGGTGCTACTTTGTTTCCCCATTTACCCTGAGCTAAAGTCCAGGAGCTTTGCTCCCACACCCAAGTGGCCTGCTCATCAGCAGCCACCAACCGGAGGCCCCCCTATTGGATAACATTGGGCCTCAGCACTCTGCACCCGGCCGCCCTAGTGCCGCTGAGGGTGTAACTAGAGAACATCCTTGACCCTGGGGGACCCCCGAGTCTACCTCCAGAACCTCAACTCCTGCTACCAAATACTTACCCTAAAACCGATAACACTATTTTCCTCCCTAGGATAACATTGACTGTCTTTCTTGGAAAAGTTTCTAAGTGTGGAGTTTGAAAACCTAAAGAAATTCTTTAAAATTGTACTGTTTAACAAAAACGATTTTACTTACCTGTTTACAGGAAATGTCCCAGAGTAGTATCCAGGTATACTACTCTGAGTAAGAAAAGTAATCTCAAAAGTAACTTACCTGTAATCTTACTGAAAAGCCCATTCAAGTCTATGTACTGTAATTACAAAGTGTTGCATTTCTCTGCAACCATCCTGCAAGTCAAAACAAAGTGCATATGCCATTTCAATTCAAACTGTTTACAAACTGCATTACTACTGTAAAGTATTTATTGCTTGCCTGTGCCAGGCTTGCTTGGTTCTAGAAAATAAAATAACTAAGAATATTTTTATACAAAAACAATTGGTCTGAAGTTCAGTCTTTGAGTGTGTGAATTCATTTGCTGACTCGGTGTGTACAACAAATGCTTAACACTGTCCTCTGATAAAGCCTTACTGCTCGACCACACTACCACAAATAGAGTGAGGTGCTATCTAACTTTACCTCTGCCTACCTTTGGGGTTCCACTGGACTCTGTGCACACTATACCTCACTTTGGTGTAGTATATACAGAGCCAGCTTCCTACAGCAACTGACATCACAGGGGTATCACAGGAAATGGCATCACAACCCTTGACATCACAGTAAGCAACATCAGATCTTAAGACATATGTTTAGCGGGTCTATCATGAGTACATTTGAGCGCATTACAATATTTACCAAATGAGATTTTGAGTTGAGGTTGTGGCAAATTGACACAACCTGGATGCAAAATCTGGGCCTCAAATGTTTTTTTTTTAAACCCTGCCTCAAAGAAATTGGCAACAAGGTGAAGCGTGGCAGTAAAGCTGTTCTGCTTAATTGGTTGCAAAGTCTGTATTTTGAAATATCTAATTGGGTTAAGGCACCTGCTGCAGAGATCGTTCTGTCCACTAAATCTCAGGGAATAATAATCATAGTCCAA
The DNA here is from genome assembly GCA_963921515.1 of Calotriton arnoldi. Classification (NCBI taxonomy): domain Eukaryota; kingdom Metazoa; phylum Chordata; class Amphibia; order Caudata; family Salamandridae; genus Calotriton; species Calotriton arnoldi. The sequence continues at coordinate 902,764 of CAWUFW010004332.1, read as the reverse complement.
TAACTCTGGAGGAAAACTTATTAGCTGGAGATCTGTGTTTTGTCTAGTCCCAGTTTTGAATCAAAGTAACAGTGGGTTAATGTCTCCTGCAGAGCACATCATGTAACATGCAGATGACAGGTTTTTATTTTATGTAAATGGATAAGTGGGTGTAGGAAAGTACGATCTGCTTTCATGGGTACCCCCACTTTTTTGCAGGTGACAATATGATTTTTTATTTTTTTTTTTTTTATTTTTTTTTTTTTTTTTACTAGTCCGGCTGAGATCCTGCTAATCGGGACCCTACCCACTGTGCATCCTCCCTAAATTTGACATGGTAAGTACTTTGGTACCTCCACAATTGGCTACTGGTGTACTCTTGTAAGTCCTTAGTATATGTTCTAAGGTACCCAGGGCATGGGTACACCAGGGGTCTCCCATGGGCTGCAGCATGTATTATGCCACCCATGAGAGACCCCTCCAACTGGGACTACAGGCCTGCAATTGCAGCCTGTGTAAGCTAGTTCTTGCATCACGTACCACAGATAAGTTTTCTTTATATCTGAGGTCACTGCACTTAACCTATAAGCCACTCCTAAGGCAGGCCTTTCAATTCTGAAGGCAGGGTGCTGGGTTAGGTGTGAGGGTGCCCCTGCATGTGCAGGACACCCCCTACAAATCCTGGAGTCTATTCTCCAGGCTTTGTAAGTGCGATCAGCCATTTTGATACATATAATGGCCATGTGTCTTTACGCGATTGCTAACTATATAGTGGCTGTGCCGAACCTGGGCGTGTTTGGTATCAAACATGTTTGAATCATACCCTAACAGTTATCGGTGTTGGGATATGATTCCATGCACTGGCGGGGGCTCCTCCGGGAAGCCCCCAGTGGTCCCGGTAACAGCCTTCCAGGGTCTGCCAGTAAACTAGTGCTGCTGCCACCCCCAGACACTATTCTGCCCGACTCCTGCTGCTGAGCGGAGCTCGAGCAGGGGAAGGTAGAACAATGGGTTTCCTGTCACGGGAGGTGTGATCACCTCCCAGACAGGACTTGGTGTATTGGGCTGGGGTGGGGGTGCTTGCCAGCGCCAGCAGACTGCTTTGAAGGGCACCACCTCCTTGCATAGTCTAGTTGGAACCAGTTCTGGGATCCCTTGGCTCCCGCTCTGATGCGAAACTGGACAAAGGACATAGGAGTGGCCCCTTCTCTTGGAGGGACCCCCGAGTTGCCTTAACCCCTTTTTAGGGTATAAAAGGGCGTACCTGTGGTTAGGTCCTCAGATTCGTCATGGGACAAGACTCCAGCCTGAAACCACATCACTCTTCGACCGTCTGGACACAGACTTTGCTAGACTTTGCCTGGAACCGAGACTGCATCAAGGAAGACTCCTGCTGCTACTGGTCTCGCTGTTCTGCAAGTCGTCTGTCTGCTTCTTTAGGATCTTCAACGGACCTGTGGGCATCAAGACACCCATAGTAATCTCCCTAGGAGTGAAGGAGTCACTCCCCTGCATCTGCAGGCACTGCAACGAAGCGGACCGGTTTGCTGCTCCTGACATCCCACAAACTTAGAAAGGCTCAGCAACACAGGTGGTGGTTCTCCAACTCCTTTGAGGCCTGGCCTGTCATCTCTGCAATTTTGAGGCCTGTATCCCTCGCTGAAACTGATGGGACCGAACCCCTGTGCACTGCGTCGACTTGCCGTTGCCAAGGCTTGTTAGCTCTGCACTCAAGAGATTTTCAGGCTACAAGAAGCTCCAGCATCTCTTCCTGTCAAGATCAGCGTCCTCACTGCATCCTGCATCCTCTGCACTGTGGGCCTTTATCTTTGGTGAGCTGATGAGGTCCTCTTGCGACTCATGTGCCTTTGGCCTGTGGGTCCTCTCAAGGGTAGTCTCCTGCTTCAGTGGACTCCCCTGCTTGCTCGGGCCTGCTCTGACTCGCTTGCATTTGGTGAGTCCCTTGGACCTTGCTGGTCCAAACGTTGCTCCTTCGTCGTTTACCACATCTGTTGCTGCTTACTTACACAATACTTCAATTGTACACAGGTATTTGTGTTGATATCTCGGGGTGTTCGTGAGTGTTGTGTAATAAATAGACATATTTTTATAACTACACTATGTGGTTCTTTTTCGTTTAACCTACACTTCATGATTAGATCTGGTAAAACAAGCTGCTTAACACTCCTTCTGGACTAAGCCTGAAGGCGGCTCTCCACAGCTTCCACTTGGAGAGCTTTCTAAGGTTGTCTAACGCCACTAAAACCACTATAAGAGTTTTCTGGATTAGTGCACGGTGCTTCACTTAAGTGTGCACCATATACTAAGCCAGCCTCCTACAGTGGGTTAATGCGTTTAACAGGGAGATCCTTTTGTTACTTGCAGTTCATAAATTATAATCCTTCTAATATGGCACATTGAGCTACGAAGGACATGTGGCTCACTGTTGGGTCACGCAACCTGTGAATTGATTTACACATGATTTGTCGGTGTATAATGTGATGTAAAGCGCTCTGGCGCTCCGCCACCGCGCATTGGGATGAGCCGTGCCAAAGAGCTATAAAAGAAATAAAACAAAATAGTGGTATTTCAGTTGGTAACTGTGTAAATACTGGGACGACCAAAACATCTGACATTCTTGCAGTGCACCACATCTCTTACACAAGGGACTCAACAGAGTCAAAAGCATGCCTCTTAAGTACCTGTGAAGTGATAAGCTGTGTGCCTTTGTTTTCCCTCCATTGCATTTAGGTGTGAGGCACCCTATAGTTCCCAGCCAGGATACTTCAACATAAAGAGACCTGAAGACCCCCTTTTGTTATGGTCCCAGCTGGAATTTTATAAGCCCCTTCCCGCCTGTGTGTTGCTGCTCTGAACAAAAGCAAACAACGTGCAGGCCCTGCTGAAGGTGTCCCAGTGTCTGAAAATTACACGGGGACAAGTTTAGCATATTTCTGTGGGGCCCAACCTCTTGGCAGAGTAGACTGTGCCCACCCTGTGAAAATGGTATGTAGACAATCTACCCATGTATACCCTCGACTTGTGCCCTGTTCCCGCACATTAGTTTCAGTTCAAGAAATTGCTTCCCACTCACCAATTGTATTTTTAGCAAATTAACATCCACAATATTTTCATTTACTTATCCTTGGATCCCAGTCCTCGCTCCTTAACATTTACTCGACTGCACATTCCAGGTGTATATAAATACAATGCTTACCGCTAATTCGATTTTAAGTTTTTTGGCAGCCAAACTACCACTGTACTTAGAAATACTTTTTTCATTTCTGAACCCCGTTTCTCTAACTTTCACTTCGCTGCTCATAACAGTTTCTTTTACCAACATAGCTGCTTCTTCATTAACTTCCATTTTTTTTTTTTTTGGTTTGTTTCCATTCTACTTTCCTTACCCAACTTTCCTTACCCAACTTTTCTCTTGTATTGGTCCCCTTGTGAAATGCTTCTGTGCTGCTTATCTGCCTTTAGTGTTGTCGTCGTTAATTTTACCAAGCACTTTCCATGCATGGAAATAATGCTTCAGCTTCAAACTATATTGCCTTTTATCCTTCCTTTGTGATCTGTGAGCGAGCAAGCCCCACGTCTGTTTGATTTGCGTGTTTAATACGCGACCTATTGGCTTAGCCAATGCTTGTTTTATATTAATATTACTTTTCTCTTTGTAGGCTAGTGGTTTTGGGTAAATTGGACAAATTGGTGAAAGAATGGATTGCAGAACTCAGTGAAACCAAGGTAAGCAAGTCTTGAGTGCCGAGTGTGTCTGCATCAGGAGTGCAAAAGCCAAGTTCAAGGAGCAGTTACCTTGTGTTTTCTAAAAGTCTGATTGAGACGTGTCTCGTGGGGCTTGAGGGGGCCACATGTTTAATTCCCCACTGAGTTGATATGTTAGAAATGGAAGTATGTTTCAATTGAGTACTTACTTAAGCTGCTCTTCAGTAAAAATGCTGTTCCTGGCTCACTTGGAAATGCGGCAGCATGTTTTTCTGCAGTTCAGGTCGTTTGCCAATTTTCCTTTGTATCTTTTTTTTTTTTTTTTTTTTCCCTCCTCTTATAACAGCCTGCTTGTAATTTATACTTTTTTGTCAAGTAATCCTCACTCTGGTAGACTGTCTGCCTTTCCAGAATTCACTCCAAAGACCGATCTGTTAGCATAACATTCTTTGCTTATTCTTGATGCCGAAAGGTCTCTAAGATGTTATTTGGGTAGTAAAGATAATGTTTGCTTTTTTGGTCCATGGTTCATCATCTTGAGTAACTGCTATATCAAAACACTTGTAACACACATTGGGGGGTGGGTGGAGAATCGGATTTTTCTCCCTCTGGAATGTGCTTCGGCTGTAGACTGGCCTCCAGGGGAACGGTCATCTAAGTCTTCATTAGAAGCACCAGTTTCACCTTGGCTTGTGCTGTCTACTATGTGTACAACTGGGGACATGGAATGTGTGGGGCGAGCGAATTTTAGAGTCAAAATCCAGTGCTACCTCCCTACTCTAATATACTACCTCTACCTGGTAGGAAGCTGTGTTCCAAAGTGGAGCTAATGTTTTGGCCCTTATTGCTCCTGTTTATGTATGCAACCTTATGACTAAGCCTCACTGGTGTGGGTGAGGGACCACTCTTTTTTTTTTTTTTTTTTTTTTTTTTTTTTTTAAATCTCAGAGAAATCTAGCATTCGATATTTTCGATTACTGACCAGTGAGTACTTTTCCTATAATGAAATACTTAAAGGTTTTCTGCCATGTGTCAAAATCTATTGATGCTTGCTTCTTTGAGTTTTGCAAAAGAAACAATTGATGGACGGAATGCTGGACGATGCAAACATTCACCCCCAGTCACAAGGATCTGTGTTTAATCCATCATTCTTTTGCTCATCACACCACCCCAGTTTGGACCCAGCTATATGCAAATCAGTCTTGACCCTGTTCCTTATGGGAACAGTCCAGCCCGAACTGCCAAGCCAGGTACTCCCTGGACCGGAAACAAGCATCCTGGGACCGGTTTCAGGGCATCACCCTTCATCAGCCAGGCTAGCTTGAATCCAGTGGTGTGGTAAGCACGGGACCCACGTCTGGGCATACCCTTCCCACTTAGGGCAACATATGTAAAAGAAACAATTGATGGACGGAATGCTGGACGATGCAAACATTCACCCCCAGTCACAAGGATCTGGGTTTAATCCATCATTCTTTTGCTCACCACACCAGTTTGGACCCAGCTATATGCAAATCAGTCTTGACCCTGTTCCTTATTACCCAGAAACCGGTCCCAGGATGCTGGTTTCCGGTTCAGGGAAGACCTGGCTTGGCAGTTCGGGCTGGACTGTTCCCATGAGGCACAGGGTCAAGACTGATTTGCATATAGCTGGGTCTGAACTGAGGTGGCGAAGTGAGCTAAAGAATGATGATGGATTGAACCCAGATCTGTGACTGGGGGTGAGTGTGTGTCTGCAAAGTTTCAACACTCCGTCCATCTCCTTGTGTTTGCTTTGCTTCTTAGAGTTGGCATGAAGCTATGCCATGTTCCTATAGGACTATCACACTCTACAGTGGTAAGCCGAGCAATTAATAACTATTTTATTTGGTGTGCCTTCAAGAAGTAGCAATCTGAAGGATGTTGCTCAAGACATTAGGTCAGGCTCTAGCTGTTACATTGCTCCAGTCAGGACAGCTGTTGCTACCATCATCCAACAAAGGTCATGGATAGCATGAATGTTCTGTGTCATCCACTGCTCAGAACTAATGGAAACTGCCATGGTGGCAGTAGTCTGGAAGACGGGTCCAGCTGACGAGTCCTCCACTTTACCTTTGCCTGGTAGATCGCTCCTCACATTATCTGTTCTCCTGCAAACCATAGCCTCCTGCCTGACCCACTCGGAAAACATTCTCCCATTGACTCAAAAACAAATGCAGTAGATTTGTGTGGTCAGTCAATGGTTTAGCTCTCATATCCTTGTCGGCAGTGGCACCGGAAACAGTTCCCATTCACCAGATGAAAAGGAAGCATTCCAACAGAATGCACCTTCATTGAATACTATAATTAGTCTCGGACAGTCAAAAAGCAACATAGGTGGACAGATCCAAGATGTTGGCCGAGTAGGACAGGCTCACAATAGCTTTGCTCATGCCCACTGGTATCCATGTTAAACCTGGAACGTCCTGGCAGCTTGCAGGGTTTGAGGGAGTGACACGTCAACTGTAGACATCAGTTACAATGAGCTTGAGAGGAGCTGCTGCCAAGGACATGTTTGTTAGCCATGGCCACCTCACACGCCTGGACCTAAGATGGTGGTAACCATAGGGACCTGAGCATGGTGTAGTCCTGGGAAAGTGCAATGAGTGATGCAGCAGTGGGCACGGATTGTATGGTAGTCACCACGTCCAGGGCCCTGATGCCACCCATGACTATGGGCCCAGGGGGATTGTCTTGCACTGTGCTGGGCCTGGGAGGAGCGGTCATTCTTCTGCATGTGCAAGACAGGCCTGGCCAGACCTTGTCTTGATAGGAATGGGTCTTGGATAAAGCATCTGATCTGGCATGATGCAGGTATTGGAAGTATGGGGTGGTCACCCACTCAGTTCCTTTCGTTTCTGTGGCGACTGCTCCCCCTTTCCTGAATGCATACGATGCAGTGGTGCCCTCTGTAGCATGCCTTCAGAGCCAGCTGTCCTAACCAGAGCAATAGTGAGGGTGCAAAATTACATTGACCTTAACCACAGGAGTGGCCAACCATGAGGAGCTGGATGAATTTTTAAGCTGAATCAATTTATTTGGTGATGGCTGTCAAAGACTTGTGTGTGACACTGGCACCACTTGTCTTGTACAAGTAACGTTCACTCTGTTAGATAGCTGTTGTAGATTTGCAGTGTGCTGTCCCCGCAATATAGATCTAAAAGCTTGAGAGTAGATGATGGCTTGGGTTACATGCACGAGTAACCTCAAACCACTCCTTGATCATTGCCTGTTTTGTAATTCATGCTCCTGGGGGTGGAAGGAAGAAGACCGTCTCCTCCTTTTGGATGTCCTGTCACAGAATGGGCCTGTTAAAGGGATTGTTAAATTCACGCAGAGGCCAGAAAGATTTGAGGTAACTGGTTTATTCCATACAGCACAGTACCCTCCAACTCCATCAACTGTCTTGACTGAACTGATTTACCCAGCCACCCTACATTCCATAGCAGAATCCAGTTGCATCACAGAAAAGGATGACATAACACAAATATCCTAACATAAATCTGTAATGCAGATCTAAAACCCAACAGGGATGCAGCTTGGTGTGATGGCTGCTGCGAAAGCAAAGAAAAAAGTTTGTTCAAGATCTACTACTAAATCCAGCTTGTAAACGTCAAACCACACCGAAGGACTCCTTAGGAGGGAAGGATGAAAATGGTGAGGCAGACATACACTCTGAGGGGGCAGTGGCTAAGCATTTAAGTCTTGCTTTATTTTCCTCATGGTGCATCCTCCAAGCCCTCTGCTTCCTTCATGGAAAGGAACAGAAGGCATTTCTTAAAATTCTGCACTTCACCTCTTCTAATGATGCCTCATGCTTGTCCTGTGAGATCACCTGAAGCCTATAGCTAAGTACACAGCCCCGTTCATGATGGAGAGTGGTCACCACGCTCCTTTGGATAGGAGTGTCCTAGTTCACGGATTAGTGCCCACAAAAAAGGGGTATGGTAGCTTATTCACCTTATTCTCACTGGAATAAGACATCCTGTCTTAGGGAAACAAAAGACCAAGATTGGATGGAGAAGCCTCATGCACATTATCATGACCTGCTTTATCATCTGTTATTACTAGGGTAGTACCACCATGTTGGTAGTACCACCATGTTGGTCTCCCTCAGAAGTAGTAGTACTGGCTAAACAAGGGGGTGCAGTCCAAACATTAAAACTGCCTCTATTTACCCAAGGAAATGTTTTTATTTTATGGGTACACAAGGCAGGGTAAATAACCAATTTAGGATGAAATCATGAGCTAATGTCTGTCATACTCCCTAGGTAGAATCTGCCAACATATTTCGGTCCCTGAGAGCTTTAAATGGGTCTTGGGCCTTCGTCAGGGCAGCACGGGTACCTCAAGTCTGTCCTATGTCCTCATGCACCATGCAGGTAAGAATAGGTCTTGCCTGTTAAGGTCCTGTCGTTTTTTATTTACTCTTTTCTCCAGGAGTTTGAGACCAGTCTCACCAGAGACTCTGCTCATGTAGTCCACCACCTGCTCATGTAGTCCACCACCTGCTCATGTAGTCCATCCACCTATCCGACCAATGACGACTAAAAATGAAAAGCTCACCGGCGGTGGCCTATTCTTACTTCGTGTGCACATGAGGACGTAGGGGGTACCTGTTCTGTGCCATTTTGGGCTGTCCGAGGCCGAAACCGAGGGTGCGAGGTCTGTGGGGAGTCCACTCCATAGGGTTCCCCAGTGGACCTCGCTGTCTCAAACACTCCTCTTGCTTACAGTGCACACTGGTCTTGGCAGGCAGACTTGTCCTCCAGGGCAGGTATTCTTGGATTTCCCTGAGTAGTGATCCCTCAAACAGCTGGAAAACTTGCAGGCCTTTTCCCCCAGTCCTGGTCAGGCAGAAGTCTTGCAGAGCTTTCCATCCTCACAGCCTCTCTGAAGTTTTATGTTGGGGCTCTGCTTCTTTTGAAGTACCCACTCTTCTGCTCTCGACGCCAGAGCTGATAGCCCCACAACACAGTCCATGGGAGTGACTAGAGTTCACACCTGGAAATCGGCCACAGTGATCTGTGCATCAAAAGGTTAGCCCAGGGCCCCAGCCCTACTCTTTATGATTCTCTTATCAGCCCAATCTCCTTCCTGAGATGTGCTCAGGCCCCTTGTGACCTCTCACTGAATCGAAGAGTGCCCTTTGATGTGTAGAGGAAGCCTGGCTCTTCCCCGCTCCAGTGCGCCTAGTGCCACGAGGGCATATAGGGCTTTCATATAATGTAGTAAGTTCTAACATGGGCAGCTCCAACCATGTTGCAGGGCCATCGTTCTGTCTGAATAGCCCATCATTGACTCCAGTAATGTGGTATACCCAATCTTATACCTGTTTGTCAGCAAGCCCCCATCGTACATTGATTGCACACTTATCAAAACCACCCATGGAATATGGTCAGTCCATACAAAGGAACAGGAGTATTCCTGCATTTCATCAGGACCTCGAAGGGATACATTTGATTCCGCAAGGTATAAAGTAGCTTATGAAGGTTTGCAATTTTAATTCAAATTTGGTATCTTTTAATCTCAAATGTATTGATTAGTAAAATGAATGAAGCCAAGCCCTTATTCACTGTGGTAATCTTCTGCAGTTTATAAAGTCTAACTACAAGCATTCTGTTTTTCAGAACCTCCCCCTTCGGTTGTGGCTAATGTTGGTGGAAAGATTTTTACATTTGGTTCCTACAGGCTTGGAGTACACACAAAAGGTATGGATGCTACACAATAGTTCATAAGAAGCTATTTGTAGTTTTCATTCTGTTTGGGGTGGGTATTTGAATAACAGTTGGACAATGTGACCAACATTACATGTTCACATGCTTTCTGAATTTAAAATGATTACATTATTAAAGCTGAAAAATATGCATCTTCCTGGTTGCTTTTCTAATTAACCAACCGCTGTTACCTTAGATGTATTTTTCAATTGCCAGTATTTTATTGTACAAGTTAGTCATTTCAGGTATTTTGCAGGTAGTGTTCTGTTAGCCATAAGTGTATATAACAGCTGACTTTGTGGTAGACCATGCTGGCTGACAAGTCGATTCTTTCTTCCTTATTGCCAGTTTTTCAAGCTCTTTGATGCACTCCAATGGTTAAGTGCTGGATGCCTAATCTTGCTGCATCACAAGTCCCTTCCATCCTGACTTCTTTTCTTAGCCAGACAGGGAGCTATCACACTGGCAAATATCGAGAGGGGGGGAATTCGGAAACCTAGGCAAACGGCAGTAGGGAAATTTTACTGTGCTACATAAGGCAATTGAGCCTTACCAACACCTCATTGATGTACCCAGTTGATGCATTCTTGAATCAACTCATCCTCCCCCACAATCTAATTTGCAAGTTAAAAGAAGGAACATGGAAATGCTACAAACCAAGAAACAGGTGCACGGTATGAACGATTTTGTTCTCGCTCTACATACCAATATAAAGTGATCTGAAATCACAATCCTTTGACTAAGCCCGCGAGGGTGTCTCATCTGACCATTCTCAATATGCATACTTCCATTTACATGAACGTAGTATACATTATGATCTCATGTATGTACAGATGCAATTACAAAATGCTGTCATGTGGACTCCCAGTTGAACATTTACTTGCGTTCTTCCTATTCTTCTAAACCTAGGCATGGGATAAGGGATTCTGTTATTGCTCCATCATACTCTAACCACCCTTATTTTTACCTGGGGTAGATAGCCAGATTCGGTCGCAAGCTCCATAGAGCCTTTATTATCCTGAAACCATGTTACATCGTACATATTTGTCACACTTTTGTTTTGGTTGCATAAATTCAGAAACTTGATGTAGCCAAGCTGAGTTAACCCAGGAGATTAACATGAGAAGACCACCTATAATAATAATAAAGCTTAATTTATTGTGGTGGTAGTTTGGGTGTTTTTTTTTTCTCTTGCAGAATTTTCCATTACTTTCTTGTTTTGCTGTACAATGTGTTTTCCACATTTGTCACCAAGTACTAAATTCTCAACTAAAAATGTGGAGATCTTAGCTGTTAATATGTTTGTGTTATGTACATTATAGTGCATTTTTAAGCATAGAGGGATAGATTTGTCAGCGGTGCAATAAGAATTAGCTTGCTGTTTTGTGCCATGACTTGCTTCCTTTAACTGTTTTTTAACAACTGGCCTGCTTAATCTGTCCCACTTTTGTAAAAGTGTACCGGTGTAAGATTCAACTCTTCAGGAACACAGGAGGCCGTAGTAAGAGTTGAGTTTATCTTTATTGAGTTGCTGACCTGAGACCCCATCCAGCACCGGAGACTGGCAACTGTCAACTGACAAGTTCCGCAGCCTTCCTTAGCAACCTTGGGGTTCCATATTACATGCATGGTCACAAGGAAACATTCTCATAAAGCAAGACACTACATCACCTTCCCCCCCAATATACAATGAAACCGCATAAGCGAAAGTACAACATACAGAGGAAACTGCATTACAAAGAAATATGGTTGCGAAATTGCAGGACCTTACACAAAGTCCTGCAATCTGGCAGGACGTCTGACCGCCCTATGAGGTCTCGAGCTCCTATCTTCAGGAATTGACACAGAGGTGGGAATGGTGGAATCAGACACGACTGTGGGATGACATTTAGCTGCCCTTTCAGATTCCACACCCTGTGGTCATTGGTCTTAATGGCATTCTTAAAAACCTTGATAACCTAAAAAGGTTTGCAAAACTTGGAACAACCTGTGCCCAAGCGAGGAGAATTAATTTTAACCCAGTCTCCCACAGAAACCACAGTTTTTCACAGCTTTACGGTCCTCAAACCAAACCTTCCGGTTTGCCAGCACCCGCCTCTCCTTCTCTTTCCATCCTTCCACACTCCCAACATTATCATCAACGATAGATCTCTTAGAAAGTACCCATGAGGGATAAACCTCAGTGTTTGCCACTCTTCCCTTGCTGCAAAGTCTCCTTCAAAACTTACACAGACCTCTCAACAACACTATTGCTTTCGGGATGGTAGAGAGCTGCGTTCTTATGCTTGATACCTCTGGAAGACCAGAACTATTCAAAGCTCTTGGAGGTGAATTGGACGCCATTATCTGACAAAGATGGGAAACCCTCCCTCTCAAACAACTCGTCCAACAACGACTATCGACTCCACAGAGTTCACAACCTTAATCTCTGGCCATCGTGAGTGCATGTCCATACAAACCAATACATATCGATCACGTGCGTTCCTTTTGACTGGACCCAGAATGTCTATGGCAATGTCGGAGCAAGGCCCCTCACTGGTTTCTCGTTACCATAGGTTGTGTCCTGCACTTTAATATCTTATCGCTACAAGCACACACTGTACAATTTCTAACAACTCTCTCTACTTGAACATCAACACCAGGCCACCAATAAGCTTCCCTAATTCTCTCCTTGGTCTTGACAATTCCCATGTGACTGTCATGGGTGCTCTTCAGCAACCGTTCCCAAAGATCGCGAGGAGGAACCAACTTACTGCCCCTCAAGAGAATACTGTCAACAACAGACGACTCCTCTTTGACCTGCCAGAAGCCCTTGAGTTCTAAACCGCAGTCATTTTTTTCACACCACTCGCCCAATACCATAGTCACAACTTTTTGTAACTCGTCGTCCTTGGCCAAAGACTCCTTCCATTCATTTTCAGAAACAATGCCCTCGCTAATAAAGCAGACATCAACTTCCTCCTCAAGTTCTTCACCACCAAACAAGTCACCTTCACCAGGAACTGCAAACCCATCATGGACATCACCTAACCTAGATAGACAGTCGGCCAACGTGTTACTGGCCCCAGGAAGATGGGAAACCACAAAATCAAACTCCTGTAGAGCCACAACCCATTTTTTAATGCAGTGAGACAAAATCAATACCTTTCCTCAAATACTTCCTTCAGCAGTTCATGGTCGGTTAACACTGAACTTACAGCCCCACAGAAACTTGCCCAACTTGCGGATGGCCCAAAATATAGCGAGGGCCTCCCTCTCAATGACCGAATAATTTCTTATCCCAACCTCGTCGCCAAATGTAAGATTCACCTCTTCAGGAACACAGGAGGCTGTAGTAAGAGTTGAGTTTATCTTTATTGAGTTGCTGACAACAGACACCCCATCCAGCACCGGAGACTGGCAACTGTCAACTGAAAAGTTCCGCAACCTTGGGGTTCCATATTCCATGCATGGTCACAAGGCAACATTCTCATAAAGCAAGACACTACAACCAGCTTGTTTCTTAGTTCTTGGAGCCTGTTGCAAGCTGGCAAAATTGTGCATGCATGATGGTGCGGTTTATGTTTTTTTTCTTTTTTTCTTTGTGCGTATTTAATTCATGTACTCCCCTTGCTTCCAGTTCATCGTCTGTAATAGTGAATTAATTGTGGCCATTGCATCAGAGTTGTTAATGAAGTACACAAATCAGTCTAAAAGTTCATCTAATAGAGCTTAACTGGCTAGAGTGCAGAGCCTTATCTGTATTACCTTTTTTTTTCTTTTTTTTCTTCCAGGTGCTGACATTGATGCACTCTGTGTGGCCCCTCGCTATGTGGAAAGATCAGACTTCTTTCAAAACTTTATTGACAAGCTGAAGCCCCTGGCTGGAGTCAAAAACCTAAGGGCAAGTGTTCAGTTTGATTGCATTCAAATTGGTAACTGCATCATTTGGTGGGATCTCGATGATGAAGTGCAAGTAAACATAAAATGCGTTGTGTACAAATATAGTTCAGTTTCCAAACAGTGCACTCTTTTAATCCCACAACTACCAGATGTTGGAAATGATTGATTTCTATTGATTAACACACATTTGCTTTGATTTAAATAAGCCTCCTGTTTAAGATAAATCGCTGTTCTCCAACATTGGATCTTCCATTGGTATCCTGATTTTCTAGTATTCCCTGTTGTCGGGGTGGGGTTTTGTGGCACATTTCCCCTCCACCCCACAACCGCACACACACACGCGCCCGCTCTCTCGCCTGCCCGCCCGCTCTCTCGCCCGCCCGCCCGCTCTCTCGCCCGCTCTCGCCCGCTCTCTCGCCCGCTCTCGCCCGCTCTCTCGCCCGCCCGCTCGCCCGCCCGCTCTCCCTCTCCCTCTCCCTCTCTCGCTCTCCCTCCTCTCTCGCTCTCCTCTCTCTCTCGCTCTCTCTCTCCTCTCTCTCTCGCTCTCTCTCTCTCTCTCTCTCTCGCTTCTCTCTCGCTCTCTCTCTCGCTCTCTCTCGCCTCTCTCGCTCGCTCTCTCTCTCGCTTCGCTCGCCTCTCTCTCGCTCGCTCTCTCTCTCGCTCGCTCTCTCTTCGCTCGCCTCTCTCTCTCGCTCGCCTCTCTCTCTCGCTCGCTCTCTCTCGCTCGCTTTCGCTTCTCTCTCTCTCGCCGCTCTCTCTCTGCTTGCCTCGCTTCTCGCTGCCTTCTCGCTCGCTCTTCCTCTCTCTCGCTCGCTCTCTCTTCTCGCTGCTTTCTTCGCTCGCTCTCTCTCTCTCGCTCTTCTTCGCTTTCTTCGCTCGCCGCTTTCTCTCGCTGCTCGCTCTCTCTTCGCTCGCTCGTCCTCTTCGCTGCTCTTCTTGCTGCCGCTTTCTCTCTCTCGCTCGCTTCTCTCTCTCGCCGCTCGCTCTCTCTCTTCGCTCGCTCGCCTCTCTCTCTTCGCTCGCCTCTCTCTCTCGCTCGCTCGCTTTCTCTCTCGCTCGCTTTCTTCGCTGCTCTCTTCGCTCGCCTTCTCTCTCTCGCTCGCCTTCTCTCTCGCTCGCTCTCTCTCGCCGCCTCTCTCTCTCGCTCGCTCTCTCTTCGCTGCCGTCTCTCTCTCGCTCGCCGCTTCTCTCTCGCTCGCCTTCTCTCTCGCTCGCCTCTCTCTCGCTCGCCTCTCTCTCTCGCTCGCTCTCTCTTCGCTCGCCTCTCTCGCTCGCTCGCTCTCTCTCGCCGCTCTCTCTCGCTCTCTCGCTCGCTTCTCTCTCGCTCGCTCTCTTCGCTCGCCTTCTGCTCGCTCTTCGCCGCTTTCTCTCGCTCGCCTCTCTCTCTCTCGCTCGCTCTCTCTCTCGCTCGCCTCTCGCTCTCTCTCTCGTCGCTTCTCGCCGCCTTCTCTCTCGCTCGCCCTCTCTCTCTCGCTCGTCTCTCTCTCTCGCTCGCTTTCTCTCGCTCGCTCTTCGCTCTCTCTCGCCGCTCTCTCTCGCTCGCCTTCTCTCGCTTCGCCGCTCTCTCGCTCGCTCTCTCTCGCTCGCCGCTTTCGCCGCTCTCTCTCGCGCTTTCGCCGCCTCTTCGCTCTCTTCGCTCGCTTTCTCGCTCGCTCTCTTCGCTGCTCTCTCTCGCTCGCCTTCTCGCTCGCTTCTCTCTCGCTCGCTTCTCTCTCGCTCGCCGCTCTCTTCGCTGCTTCGCTCTCTCGCTGCTCTTTCGCTGCTCTTCGCTTTCGCTGCTCTCTCTCGCTCGCTCTTTCGCTCGCTTTCTCTCTCGCCGCTTTCGCTCGCTCTTCGCTGCTTCTCGCTCTCTTCGCTGCGCTCTTCGCTGCTCTTCGCCGCTTCTCTCGCTCGCCCTCTTCGCTCGCTCTTCGCTCGCTTTTCGCCTTCTCTCGCTCGCTTCTCTTCGCCGCTCTTCGCTCGCTCGCTCTTCTTCGCCGCTTTCTCGCTCGCCCTCTCTCGCTCGCTTTCGCTAGCTTTCGCCGCTTCTCGCTCGCTTTCGCTCGCTCTCTCGCTCGCTCTCTCTCGCCGCCTTCTCTCGCTGCGCTCTCTTCGCTCGCTCTTCTCGCGCTCTCTTCGCTCGCTTTCTCTCGCTCTTCGCCGCTTTCGCTCGCTCGCTCTTCGCTCGCTTTCTCGCCGCTCTCTCGCTCGCTCTCTTCGCTCGCCGCTCTTTCGCTCGCTCTTCGCTCGCTCGCCGCTCTTCTCTCGCTCTCTTCGCTCTTCGCCGCTCTCTCGCTCTTCGCCGCTCTTCGCTCGCTTCTCTCGCCGCTTTCTTCGCTCGCCTTCGCTCGCTTTCGCTCGCTCTCTTCGCTGCTCTCTTCGCTCGCTCTCTTCGCTGCCGCTTTCGCTGCTTTTCTTCGCCGCCTTTCTTCGCCGCTTCTTCGCTGCTCTTCTTCGCCGCTTTCGCTTCGCCGCTTCTTCGCTGCTTTCGCCGCTCTCTTCGCCGCTTTTCGCCGCTTCTTCGCCGCTTCTTCGCCGCTTTCGTCGCTCTTCTCGCTCGCTCTGCTCGCTCGCTTTCCGCCGTTCTCGCTCGCTTTCTTCGCTGCTGCTTTCGCCGCTCTCTTCGCTCGCCTTCGCCGCTTTCTCTCTGCCGCTTCTCTCTCGCTTTTCGCCGCTCTTCTCTCGCCGCTTTTCGCTCGCTTCTTCGCTCGCTTTCTCGCTGCTTCTCGCTCGCTCTTCTCGCTTTCTTCGCCGCTTCTTCGCCGCTTTCGCCGCTCTTCGCTCTTTCGCCGCTCTTCTTCGGCTTGCTCGCTCTCTTCGCCGCTTCTTCGCTCGCTGCTTTCGCTCGCTTTTCGCTTTCGCTGCTCTCGCTCTTCGCTCGCTTTCTCGCTGCTCTCTCTCTCGCTGCTCTTCGCTCTCTCTCGCTCGCTTTCTCTCTCGCTCGCCGCTTTCTCTCTCGCTCGCTCTCTTCGCTCGCTTTCTTCGCTGCTCTCTCGCTCTCGCTCGCCTTCTTCGCTGCTGCTCGCTTCTGCCGCTTTCGCTCGCTGCTGCTCGCTGCTCGCCGCTGCTGCTCGCCGCTGCTGCTCGCTGCTCGCTCGCCGTTCGCTGCTGCTCGCCTCTGCTCTCGCTCGCTGCTTCTCTCTCGCTGCTGCTGTCTCTCGCTCGCTCGCCTCGCTGCTCGCTCGCTTCTCGCTGCTCGCTCTCTCGCTGCTCGCTCTCTCGCTCGCTCGCCTTTCTCGCTCGCCGCTCTCGCCGCTCGCTGCTCTCGCTCGCTCGCTCGCTCTCTCTCGCTCGCTCTCGCTCTCTCTCTCTCGCTCGCCCGCTCTCTCTCTCTCGCTCGCCCGCTCTCTCTCTCTCGCTCGCCCGCTCTCTCTCTCTCGCTCGCCCGCTCTCTCTCTCTCGCTCGCCCGCTCTCTCTCTCGCTCGCCCGCTCTCTCTCTCTCTCGCTCGCCCGCTCTCTCTCTCTCGCTCGCCCGCTCTCTCTCTCTCTCTCTCGCCCGCTCTCTCTCTCTCGCTCGCCCGCTCTCTCTCTCTCGCTCGCCCGCTCTCTCTCTCTCTCTCGCTCGCCCGCTCTCTCTCTCTCTCTCGCTCGCCCGCTCTCTCTCGCTCGCTCCCGACTGTTTTGGAAGTGATCATTGAAGAGCAAGTAACCTTATACCACACAGGACCTGTTCAAGAAGAAGCAGATTTCACTCCTTAGCCATGTATAAACTCATGGCTGCTAAGCCTGCCACTCCCCGTGATAAGCCCTTGTTTTGGGTAGTTCACTCTTAAAACTTAATTTTTTTTCTTATCTCTGCCATATTTATACTTCCCCCCCCCCCCCCAAACATCTTGGGGATCCTAAAGGCACCCAGTGTTTGTAGATGTGTATCATTTAAGGATATATTGGGGATGTGACTTTTAAACAAATGTATTTGACAAAAATGTTGTATTATCTTCATTATATACAATATAATGCGGGCATTCCTGAAATAAACCCGTTTTGCACTAATTTTGGGTCTGCTTTCTCGTCTTTGGAGAGGTTTCTGTTGGCGTGGAGCGTTGTGGATATATATAGTGCCTTTGTCATGTAGGGCAACCTTGAGCTTTGATAGAAACGCGGCGGCCCAGCCGCGAGGAGAGCACCACCCCGACATCACAAGGGGCCCACAAGGTACGATATTTATCTGACCTGTTCGTGGAGCCGAAGCAACTGTTTTAGGACGGGTCCCCGTGCAGAGGCTCATGCAGGGCCTGAAATGGAACAGTCATTAAAGTGCTTCCATACAGGAATATGAATTGACGGACACTACAGTTCCCAGAATGCAGAGCACAGTTGTCATTCGAACAGCCCATTGAGGGGCATACCATGTGATTACTTAATTGGGAACATGCCCGGAACTGCACGCTACGTTTCCGCAAATGCCTCCGAGGAAGGAGCATAGACTTTGAAACGCGTTAGGCACGCGGAACCGCTGTTTAAATTATTCTGCACGTCGGATCCTGTCCATACCAAATGCTTTTTTTGAGAAGCGCTACGGCTCGAGTGCCTCTGTCATGTAGGGCAACATTGAGCTTTGATATAGATATATAGATATATATTTTCTAGGATTCTCTTTTGCCAACCGGTTTCATACTAAAAAGAGTTTGATCAAAATGCTTTTACAGACCAGCCGTTACATTGCCTTTTGCTATCTGACAAATTACTGATGTGAAACGCTTTCCACGTTTAAGTTTTCTGTTGTCTGTCGTTATGTGTAATGATAAAGCTTTTTTTGATCAGTGTTCTTGTTTTTAAATTTGTTTTCATGCAATTGTTTGGCAGTTTTTTTACTTAAGCAATTTTAAAGAAAATCACTATCTTTGTATGTTGCAGCCTTGGTGAAGCTCAATTTTGGGCGCAACATGTTGGCTGTGCTTTTGGTTGTTTGTGTATGAAGATGAATAAAGAACCTGTATAAAAGCAATTACTTGGAACAACTTTTTGAATTTGACTGATTGGTTTCAATACTCTGTGTTGCCTCTCTGATATAATATAAAATGTTCTAATGTTGGGTTGTTTGGTAGTTAAATCCCCGGAATAGTGGAACTCCAGTGTAGAAATTGTCTAGATACAAGTGGTGCCACTTGTTAAGTAGTGAACTCTCGATACCCCCAGACAAATTTTCTACTGGTACCTAATGACTCTGGACAACTAGGTAATGAAATGGTGGTTTCCTTTCCGGTGTATACTTCGTCTGAGTATAGCCCACAGAACTTTCACAGTAGATGCAAATTAAGTCAAGCTTTCCTGCTATTGATAAACTGCTTAAATGGCAGCTGTCTTTTGTAGAACACAAAGGACTCATCCACAGTTATGTTTCCCGGTCTATAAATTTCTTTGAAACTCCTGCAGAGTGATCAGCTATTCAAAGTTAGTCCTGTGCTGGATGGTATCTAAACAGAGCCTGGATGTTAGCATTGAAATAGAGCATGTGCTACTTAAGCAAAGAACAACCTCAACTTATAGCAGCAGAGAACAATTTTATGTGCCACACTAGTTCACGAGACCCGTAGCAGGACACTGTTGGCTTGTAAATAATGCTTATCAATAGAGTAAGATCCCAAACTTTACTCAGTTTTTCAACATTGGTTGGAATCCACTGGTGCACTCTTGAATGGGGCAAAAACATGTCTTGGTGGTGTCAACTAGTATCTGAGACTTCTAGCTGCCGATTCCTTACCATTATATTACCCCAGGCATCAGACTGGATCTGGAATTATTCGTGAGCAGTACCCCTGCGTGCTGGTAGGTGGCATAAGTTGGCTCCCCGTGGCGCCCGCGCCTAAAATGAAGTCTGTCACCTATATAGGCACCACCTCGGTGCGCTGGTGTCGGTTCCCTTCTTTCTGTGCCAGCCAGCGATGATCCGAGAGAACGACCCCCTCTGTCAGCTTTTGACAGAATTTTTTGACGTTTGGTCGGTGTGCCTACGGGCCCGCAGGGTCGAATGGGGCACTATCTGGTTCCGCAGTAGAGACTCCTGCTCTGATGGACCCAGGCATGGATCCGGACCGGCTGTTGGTGGCACCAGCCCCACTGTGGTCTCCGAATCTGACACAGAGCTGGAACCGTGTTGACCGATGCAGATTCAAGTGGTGACAGGACCCCCGCATCCTAGGTCTGAGCCTGAACCCTATTCTGAAGGGCTAGGCCTCTGTGAAGAATGGGGAGGGGTTGCTGGACGCTTTAGAAGACCAGCGTTATGATCCATATGTGGACTGGTATGATGAACTGGGTGATGCCACTGGACTGGATACGGGCATGGTTTCTCCCCCTACTGTGGCTATGGAGGAGGGAGCTACATCTATGGTGGTGCGGAGGGCAGCTGAGGTCCTCTACCTTTTAGTTTCTCTCAGTGGCAGTCAAGACCAACATCTTGGACCGGTGCTGCAACCAAGAGTCTCCTGCTCTGAACCCCTACTCCTGTTTGATGCCCTCACTGATGCCCTTCTGGGGACCTGGTCCAAACACAGCATAGAGGGTCCTGTGAATGAGACATTTGATCACCGCCCTGCTCCAGGAGACCCAAATTTCCTCAGCTAGCACACTACCCCGGACAACTTGTTGGTCCAAGTCTCCACTTCCCATGGTGTGTTCGCTGCCGCTCCCCCGGACAGGGAATCCAAGAGGCTGGACAGCTTGGGAAAGAAAATGTTTTCTTCCGCCAGGCTTGCATTGCAGTCAGTGAACACTGCATGCTTATTGGGCCGCTACTCCCACACGCTGTGGGAAATGGTTGCGCAAGTGCTGAGACAGGTCCCGGAGGAGTCTTGAGCCATCCTCTCCCAAGCGGTCGAATGGGAGGGATGCAGCAAAGTTCACTATACGTTGTGGACTGGACACGACCATCTCGCTGGTCAGAGCTGTTTTGTCGACAGGTGGCCCTCAAATGTCACTCCTGGCTGAGAATGTCTGGCTGTTCGGAGGATGTCCAAGCTTCCCTCATGGACATGCCCTCTGTTGGCACCCATCTCTTGAAGACAAGGCAGAGACTGCACTGGAGCAACCCTAAGGGCTTGTGGGCTACAGCCAAGTCCTTGAGTCTCTCGGGTGCCCTGCGTGGTCCCCCCCCCCGTCTGCCTTTCGTGTCCACAGAAGGGGCTTTTATCTGTGCCAACCCTCTCCCAGCCACTGAGCCATGCAAGCTTCTCAGCCTCTGCATAGATGAGGGCGCGGTTTCTACCGGCCTCGTGCATCAGGTAGCCAGCGGTCTGGTCCATCCATCACTTAGTCCCCCCACTTCCCCACCCGGCAACTGCCGCCTCTGAACCTTCCTAATCTTGCTATTTTAGAACATGAGCGTCCAGTTGGTGGCATGATCTGCCATGACCTGCACCACTGGCAGTTCATAACATTGGAGAGGTGGGTTCTGCAGATCGTCCAAAGGGGCTACTTCCTCCACTTTAAGACTACCCTTCCCTCCATGCCACCGTCTTCTGACCGGCTGATGAAGGATCACTGGTCCCTGCTCCACCATGCAGTCATGGCTCTCTTGGCCAAGGTATCCATAGAGAGGGTTTCGGTGCTAGAAGTAGGCAGTGGTTGCTATTCCAGCTACTTTTCGGTCCCCAAAATGACATGGGTCTTTGCCCTATTCTAGATCTCCGAAAACTCAACTCCTTCCTCACAAAGGAGTTCTGGATGCTCACATTGGTTCATGTCTTGTCTGCCCTGGACCTAGGAGACTGGATGGTAGCATTGGACTTGCAGGACACTTATTTTCACATCCTTGCTGTGCCTGCCCATTGGTGCTACCTTCAGTTTACGGTCTGTCACAAGCATTTTCAGTCGCCGTGCTCCCTTTTGCTCTTACCAGCACCACTCTGGTGTGTGTGTGTGTGTGTGTGTGTGTGTGTTAGCCAATGGGATAGCTGTGGTCGCAGCTCATCTTCGCAGGTCAGGGGTACCAGTTTTCCCCTAACTTGACAACTGGCTACTGAAGGCTATCTCGCCCAAGACTGCTGACTCCCACCTCCATATTACAGCAAACCTTCTGCATTTACTGGGGTTCACTATCAACATGCTGAAGTCACACCGGAATGCCTCATACGCTCCCTTTCATCGAAGCTGTTCTGGGCACAGTGCAGTCTCGGGCTTATTGTTCCGAGCGGCGAGTCCAGTATATCTGAAAGAGACACGTTAGTGACAGATTCCTTACCTTAGAATATCCCCAGGCGTCAGGCTGGATCCGGAAAGTTTTTGCGTAGCAGTACCCTTGCGCGTCGGTAGGCGGCGTCGTGCGGCTCCGCGTCCGTCGTTGGCGTCGTGATCGCCGGGATGACGTCGCGGGCAGTACTTAGACGCCGCCCCTGCGCGCTGACGTCAGTTCTTCTTTTTCCACGCCAGCAAGCGCAGATCCGGGAAGAGCAGTGCCCTAGTCATTTTTTGACTAACTTTTTTGGTGAATTTTTTCACTGTTTCTTCGAATCGACTCCAAGGTGTCGTAGGGATGCCCGGCTTTAAACGTTGCGGCGCCTGTGCTCGAATGATGTCCATCACAGACCCGCATCGGGAGTGTCTCTTCTGCCTCGGCCGAGGCCACGACACTGAGTCGTGTTCCGACTGCCGGGCCCTCAACCCGAAAGCTTTGCGAGAGCGGTCTCGAAAGCTCCTAGAGGCCCGGCAGTCGGCTCCGCGCCACACCAAGCCCCGGTCGCGTGAGGTCGAGGGGTCGGTCGCGGAGTCATCACCGGTCATCGGGATCCAAGTCTTCGTCGTCCGGTAAGTCTAAGCACAAAAAGTCCAAAAAGCATCGTTGCTCTAGGACTTCGCCTCGCCGGTCTCGCGACTCGGCTGAGGCCCCTCCTGGCACCGTCCCCGCGGCCCCGGACATGCCTGTGGAGTCGCCCCCGCAATACCCGTCCTTCCCGGGTTCGGGGGCGGATCCGGCCCAAATACAGGAATTCCTGTCGGCCATGGCCCGCCTCTTCGGGCCTCAAGGTCCCTCCGGTGCGCCTTCGTGCCCCGCGGGCCCTGATGGGGTTGCCCCGGCGTCGCCGACGGCTCCGGCCCCAGCGTCGCCCGTGCCTCCAGCCTCGATTCCGGCCTCGATCCCGGCTCCGCAACCCCCATCGACGCCGGTCGACCTGACCACGCCTCCGCCGATGTCTCCGGTGCCGTTCTCGACGCCGCCTGGGGCTCCGGGCGGCGTCGTCCCCCAGTTACTTCCGGCTCCGGACATGGAACCGGACCGACGTCGCTCGACGCCGATGAGACCTTGGGTCCCAAATGTCCCTCCTCCTTATTTTGAACCGGAGGAGGACCAGGAGGACTGGGAGGGGTCTGAGGACCCTCTGGCACAACAGTGTCAGTATGATGAGGACTGGGCAGAGGAACTAGGGGATGCCAGTGGTCTAGATACTTCCCCTGACACTGGCATGCTGTCTCCTCCCGTGGCTACGGAGGAGGGAGCCAATTTTGCAACGGTGTTGCGTAGGGCGGCTGGAGCCTTACATCTCCAACTCCCTACTGTGGCGGTCAAGACTAATCTCTTGACAGAGGTGCTTTCAGCCGGCAGCCTCCTCTACGGAGACTGTGCTGCCGATTAACGATGCCCTCACTGACGTTCTTTTGGGCGCCTGGTCCAAGCCCAACACAGGGCCTCCTGTGGATAGGAACGTGTCCCGACGCCATCGCCCAGCTCCGGGCAACCCCCTATTTCTCTCTGTCCACCCCACTCCTGAGAGCTTGGTTGTCCAAGCCTCCGCTTCCCAAACCGCCTTCCCTACCGCCCCTCCGGATAGGGAATCCAAACGCCTGGATCAATTTGGGAAGAAGGGTTTTTCTTCCTCCAGTGCTGGCTTGCGGTCCATCAACACCGCTTGTCTTTTGGGCCGATATACCCACTCCTTGTGGGATTCGGTGGCGACTGTTTTGCCCCAGTGTTCTGAGGAGGTCCAGACACTGCTTTCCCGCGCCATTGCGGAAGGAAGGGATGCGGCCAAATACACAATACGATGTGGCCTTGATACCGCCGACTCGCTGGGCAGGTCTATTGCAACGACGGTGGCGCTGCGTCGCCACGCCTGGCTGAGAACCACTGGTTTTTCAGGGGATGTCCAGAATACTCTCATGGACATGCCCTTTGATGGAGTCGGTCTTTTTGGGTCCAAAGCAGACCATGCGTTGGAGCGCTTTAAGGACTCACGGGCTACTGCCAAGTCCCTGGGCCTTTCTGCTACACGCCCTCCGCTAACTTCTGCTTTTTGCCCCTATCGTGGCCACGGAAGGGGCGCCCAGTCACGTCAGCAGCCCAGCCACAAGCCCGCGCAGCAGGCGTCTTCGCGTGGCCGAGGACGTGGATACCGCCGTGGCGGTTCGGGCAACCAGCGTGCGGGTCAGGCCACCATCTCCAACCCGTCCGCGGCCTCCAAGCCCTCCTAGTCCCTCCTTTCCGGTGCCATCACCTCGGACAGGTGGGTCTTGGACATTGTCCGAAGGGGCTACTCCCTCCCTTCGAGACCCCCCCCCCCCCAGCCATGCCACCTCAATTCCACCGCATGTCAGGGGATCACTTGGTACTTCTGCAGAAGGAAGTCACGGCCCTCTTGGCCAAGAGGGCCATCGAGCATGTTCCGACCCCAGAAGTAGGACGTGGTTGCTACTCCCACTACTTCCTGGTGCCCAAAAAGGACAAGGAGGACATGCGTCCTATCTTGGACCTCCGGAACGTCAATCGCTTCCTCCGGAAGGAGAAGTTCAAGATGCTCACCCTAGCTCAGGTCTTGACTGCCCTCGACCCTGGAGACTGGTTGGTAGCGTTGGACTTGCAGGACGCTTATTTCCACATCCACATCCCCGTCCTGCCGGCCCACCGGCGTTACCTACGGTTCACGGTAGGCCTCGAGCATTTTCAGTTCACCGTGCTCCCCTTTGGCCTTACCAGTGCCCCTCGGGTGTTTACGAAAGTGATGGCGGTGGTCGCAGCTCATCTGCGCCGGGCAGGGGTTTCAGTCTTCCCCTACCTCGACGACTGGCTGCTGAAGGCGGGCTCGTCCCAGGCAGTCGTCTCCCACCTCCAGACTACGGCCGAACTCCTGCACTCGCTTGGGTTCTCCATCAATGTGCCGAAGTCGCATCTGATTCCTTCTCCACAGCTCCTTTTCATCGGAGCAGTTCTGGACACAACGCAGATTCGGGCCTATCCTCCCGAACGGCGAGTCCGGGATATTCAGGCTATGATTCCGATCTTTCAGCCTTTATCCTGGGTTTCGGTACGGATGACCCTGAGGCTGCTGGGCCTCATGGCCTCCTGCATCTGCTGGTCAATCATGCCAGATGGCATATGCGGGCTCTGCAGTGGGACCTGAAGTTCCAGTGGGCGCAGCACCAGGGCAACCTGTCCGATCACGTCCAGATCTCGGAGGGGACTGCAAAACAGTTGCAGTGGTGGCTCTCGAACCGGCAATGGGTCATGGGCAGATCCCTCTCCCTTCCCCAGCCAGAGCACACAGTTGTGACGGACGCGTCCCTTCTGGGATGGGGCGGTCACATGAGAGAGGCGGAGATCAGAGGCCTCTGGTCTCCGGCGGAGTCCCGGCTCCATATCAACGTTCTGGAGCTCCGGGCGATCCGACTTGCACTCAAGGCATTCCTTCCCTCTGTCAAAGGGAAGGTAGTGCAGGTGTTCACAGACAACACCACCGCCATGTGGTACTGCAACAAACAGGGCGGGGTGGGGTCGTGGACCCTCTGTCAGGAGGCTCTGCGCCTCTGGACATGGCTGGAACATCAGGGCATGTTCCTGATGGTTCAACACCTGGCAGGTTCCCTGAACGCCAGGGCGGACGAACCCAGCCGCAGGTGCATGCTGGATCACGAATGGCGTCTTCACTCGGAAGTGGCGCAAGGACTCTTTCTACAATGGGGAGAGCCTTGGTTGGATCTATTCGCCACCAAAGAGAACGCGCAATGTCATCAGTTCTGCGCGTTGGAATTTCCAAGGCGGCACTCGCTCGGCGACGCTTTTCGTCGCGAGTGGAGTTGCGGTCTGTTGTACGCCTTTCCGCCTATACCACTTCTACCCAGAGTGTTGAAGAAGATTCGGCACGACCGGGCCCAAGTCATTCTTGTGGCTCCGGACTGGGCTCGAAGAGTTTGGTATCCCGATCTACTCAGTAAGAGCGTAGATCCCCCGATCCGTCTGCCTCTTCGGGAGGATCTTCTGTCGCAGCAGCAGGGGACTGTCCTCCACCCGAACCTGTCCAGTCTACACCTGCTTGCGTGGAGATTGAGCGGCGGCAGTTGATTCCTTTCGACTTGCCTCCCGAAGTTTGTGATGTGATTCTGGCAGCCAGGCGTCCCTCCACTAAGGTGGTATACGCCTGCAGGTGGAACAAATTTGTGGCATGGTGCACAGCAAAGGCTGTGGATCCCCTTTCTGCCCCTCTCTCGGAGGTCCTTCTGTTCCTTCTTTCTCTGGCCCAACAGGGTTCTGCCCTGGGTACCATCAAGGGTTATCTTTGTGCTATCTCGGCCTTCCTCAGGCTCCCTGATCAGCCCTCCCTTTTCAAGTCCCCTGTTAACAGGTTCTTAAAAGGCATTACGCACCTCTTCCCTCCTGTTCCGTTTGTGATGCCTCAGTGGGACTTGAACTTGGTTCTTACCTTTTTAATGTGCGCTCCCTTTGAGCCTCTACATAATTGTCCTCTTCGTCTTCTCTCTCTGAAGACCGCCTTTCTGGTGGCCATCACCTCCGCTCGGCGGGTGAGTGAGCTCCAGGCTCTATCTTGCAAACCTCCCTTTCTGTCTGTTCATCCAGACAAGGTTGTTCTTCGGACGCGTCCGTCCTTCTTGCCAAAGGTGGTTACTGCCTTCCACATTGGGCAGACCATCACTTTGCCTACCTTCTTTCCACCTCCGCATCCTTCCAGAGAGGAAGAGAGGCTCCACCGTCTGGACCCAAAACGTGCGCTCTCCTTCTATATCGACCGCACGAAACACTTCGGGGTGGATGACCAGCTCTTTGTTGGCTACGTGGGCACCAAAAAAGGTCGGGCGGTGCACAAGAGAACCATCTCCCGCTGGGTTACCTTGTGCATCAAGACCTGCTATTCTTTGGCTAAGAAGGAGCCTCCTGTTGGGCTGCGTGCCCATTCCACCAGGGCAACGGCTGCTACCACGGCCTTGGGCCGCGGTGTTCCGCTGCCGGTTATCTGTCAGGCAGCTACGTGGGCCTCGCTGCACACGTTTACAAAGCATTACAGCTTGACAGTCAGGTCCGGAGGGACGGCTTCTTTGGCCGTTCTGTCGTCCAGGACTTCCTTGTCTGATCTTTGTTCGCAGACCCACCACCGGGGTTGGTATTGCTGGGGTATCTATTCTAAGGTAAGGAATCTGTCACTAACGTGTCTCTTTCAGATGCACAAGTTACTAACTTGTGTAACGATATATCTGTAAGAGACAGTAGTTAGTGACAGATTCCTTACCGCCCCACCCATCCTCCCGTTCTGCGAACTGATTTCTAGGGTTAAGGACATCCCTTTCAGGGCCCTAGTATTTTTCAGACACCTATGTCAGCTTCTTGCATGGCTCTGCGTTCCTGGCGCGGAAAGTCGTGTACAGAACTGACGTCAGGGCGCAGGGGCGGCGTCTAAGTACTGCCCGCGACGTCATCCCGGCGATCACGACGCCAACGACGGACGCGGAGCCGCACGACGCCGCCTACCGACGCGCAAGGGTACTGCTACGCAAAAACTTTCCGGATCCAGCCTGACGCCGGGGGATATTCTAAGGTAAGGAATCTGTCACTAACTACTGTCTCTTACAGATATATCGTTACACAAGTTAGTAACTTGTGCATTTAGGCTATGATGCCGATGTTTCCTGGGTTCTGTTGAGACTGACGCTGTGGCTGCTGGGCCTGATTGCCTCCTGCATCCTGCTGGTGACACATGCAAGATGGCATATGCAGGCTCTGCAATGGGGCCTGAAGTTCCAGTAGGCCCAGCATCAGGGGAATCTCTCCGACATGGTCCAGATCTCAGAGGGAACTGCAAAAGATCTGAAGTGGTGGCTTACGAACCGCTATTGGGTCAGAGGCCGATCCCTGCCCTTACCAGATATCACATTAGAGACTGATGCGTCACACCTGGGATGGGGTGGCCATCTGGGAGAGGTGGAGATCAGCGGACTCTGGTCTCCGGCGTAATCTGGACTCAACATCAACTTGCTGGAGCTCCGTGCCAACCGGCTCACATTAAAAGCCTTTCTACCCTCATTAAAGGAATACTAGTGTAGGTGTTTACGGACAACACCACCATGGAGTACTGCAACAAACATGGCAGGGTGGGGTCGTGGACCCTTTGTCAAGGGGCCCTGCGTCTCTGCCCATGGCTGGAACAGCAGGTCACATCACTGATGGTTCAACACCGGGCAGGTTCCCTGAAAGCTAGGTGGACAAATTCAGCCATTGATGCCTAGTGGATCACGAATGGCGTCTCCATCCTAAGGTGGCGCAAGGTCTCTTTCAGCAGTGGGGAGAGCCTTGGTTAGATCTGTTCGCCTCTGCCAAGAACGCATAGCACTCTTGCGCATTGGAGTTTCCAAGGTGGCTCTCGCTCAGGTGCTCTTCGTCTCAAGTGCAGTCCAGGCCTCTCTGTAGGCCTTTCCGCCCATACCAATACTGCCCAGAGTTATGAAGCAGATCAGGAACGAGCTGGACCAAGTCATCCTTGTGGCTCCGGCCTGGCCACGGAGAGTCTGTTATCCCGAGCATGGCCATCAATCCTCCGATTAGGCTGCTACTTCAGGGGGGGGGGGGGGAGGAATTTTCACTCGTAGCAGCAGGGGAGGGTCCTCCACCCGAACCTGTCAACTCTCCGCCTTCTTACGTGGAGATTGAGCAGTGGCAGTTGATAACTTTTGACCTTCCTCCCCAAGTCTGCAATGTTGTTCTGGCAGCCAGGCATCACTCCACCAAGACTGTAAACGCGATTTGCATCATATTGTACAGAAAAGTCCATCGGCCCACTTTCTGCCTCCCTTTTTGATATTTTGCTTTTAATTCTCACCCTTACCCATTATGGATTTGCTTTGGGTATTCTGAAGGGTTATCTTTCTGCTCTGTCTGCCTTCTTGCGGCTGCCTGACCAACGATCTTTAAGTCCCCTATTGTAAATAGATTTTTGAAGAGTCTTGTACTTATGTTCCCGCCTTTTATTATGCCTCAGTGAGACTTTAAATGTGTTCCTCACGTTCTTGATGTATGCTCCTTTCGAGCCTCTTAAAAATTGTCACGTCTGGCTGCTAACCATCTAAACGGCCTTTCTCGTGGCAATTGCATCCGTCCAGAGGGTGAGTGAGCTGCAGGCTTTGTCTTCCAAGCCTCCATTCTTCTGTGTTTATCCAGACAAACTGGTTCTGCGCACTAGTGCCGCTTTCCTGCCGAAAGTGGTAATGCCATTTTATGTAGGCCAATCTGTCACCTTGCCCCCTTTTTTACCCTCCTCCACATCCCTCTAATGAAGAGGAACATCTCCACTGTATGGACTCAAAAAGAGTTGTTCTACCTAGACCACATACAAGGGTTCCGAATGGACAACCAACTCTTCGTTGGGTGTGTTGGTGCAAAGAAAGGCCGGGTGGTGCAGAACCGTACTATCTCTCGATGGGTTATCTGCATCAAGATCTGCTACGCACTGGCAAAGAAGCATCCTCCTGCAGGCTTACGGGCTCATTCCACTAGGGCTAAGGCTGTACATTTGCCAGTCAGCAACGTGGGGTTCCCTGCACACTTTTACCAAGCATTACTTGCCTGGACATTTGGTTCCACAGGGGCAGGCATTTAGCCTGTTCTGCAGGACTTCCTAGTCTAATTTGTCCGCAGACCGACCTCCAGGGATGGTATTGCTAGGGTATCTAGTCAAAGGTAAGCAATCTGTGGCTACTCTATTGGATGAACCAGTTGCTTACCTTCTTTAATGCCTTATCTGATCGACTATAGCTGCAGATTCTTACCGACCCACCCACCCATCCTCCCTGCTATGCGGACACATCTCTAAGGTCAAGGCTGAGCCCCTATTGGGGCCTTAGAATGGGCACAGCAGTGTCAGTGCTCTTCATAAGTCAGCGCTTCTGGCGTGGAAAGTTGTGAAAAGTAACTGAGGTCAGCGTGCTGAGGTGGCGCTTGTATAGGTGATGTGGACGTCCTTTCCGACAGACACGCGGAGCCGACATACGCCACCTACTGGTGCGCAGGGGTACTGCTCAGTTTTCCAGATCCAGGTTGGTGCCTGGGGAAATTCAAAGGTAAGGAATCTGCGGCTATATAGTCTACCAGATAAGGCATTATCAAAGGTAATTAACTTGTTTGGCATAGAGGTTCATTTGAACGACCAAACTGTAGAGACCTCCATTTATGAAGCAATTAAAATATTTTATTGGAGTTATAATGTCTGTGTCCACTGAAAAATCAGTAAGTCCTGTAGAAGGAGTTAGAAAAGGTTGGACTCAATTAAGAGCAACCCACACCAGCTCCTCCTCTGCCCTTGCTAAGATGTAGGTAAGCTCTAGGTACCTTTTACCTGTGGAGCTTCCACTTCCTGCTCAACAGTCAAAGACCTTGACTCCGCAGCAACAGATGTGCTCCCATCAAAATCCAATTTCTCTGACAATTTCTCTGGAGACTAGAGTCCTCTCCACACAGCATCTGGATTAGAATCTGCTCCAATGCTGCCCATTTTTCCCCGGGACTCCAGGCAAGAAACTCTGTTCTAATGAAGCTGAAAATGAGCAGCACCATGAATAGGATGAAAAATAGATCAATGAATGCTCTAATGAGGATATAAAGGTCAAGTGAATAACTAAGATGTTTGTTATATATATGTACGTTTGCATGGTGCTCTTCAACCCATGTTGGTTATGTGAGATGGTAGTGATTAGTCTGTAGCACAGCTCAAATCTGGGAATAATTCTCACACAGTGAGACTAGAACTTATGGGTGGCAGTATTCCAACTGCAGTGGTAAGTATTGGATATCTGCCCCTTGCTGCTGTAGGTTGGATAGTTTCTCTGGGCCTGGAACACCAGGTCTGCACTTTCCGGTCCTGGAGACACTGGAACCAGTTCAATGGGTTGCTTATGCAGACTCTGTGAACTGCTTCAGGGAAAGGGGCAGGAGTGCCTGCCTGACCCCCTGCAACACCAAGGAGAAAACAATACTCCACTAACCCACTTCCCTCCCCTAGGTGGGGGGCACCTTCCACTCTGACTGAAAGATGGTGTTCGAGGCATATGAGCTGTAGATCGTATACTTGTGCATAGATCGCCATCTGGTGTTGGGCTCGGATGTTTGCACTTTGTTTTTGTCTTGGAAGAAGTCTTTGTAGTCACGAGGTAGGCGGCGACTCCTTAGGACGATAGTGCGCATGGGCATCGACTCCATCTCCAGATTGTGTTTTTCCACCATCTGGTTTGGATGTGTATTGCTGTGGTTCGGTACCCTCTTCGAACCTTTTCGACGCGCAATCATTACCCCTCGACAGTATTGTTTCGATCACGGGTTTCCCCTTCGACGCGCATCGTTGAAATCCAACAACTTCGATTGGGAGCTTAGACGTGGGCCGCAAAGCCTACCCGCGCCGACCACGCCAGCAGTCGATGGAACTGACTCCATTTTAAAAATGCCCCGGGTGTGGTGCTAAATTTCCACACACAGATCTACACGAGGTCTGTAATCTGTGCCTATCCCCAGAGCACGAAGAAAGTAGCTGCGAGGCCCGTCTATCATTCCGAATTGAAGAAAATGATTTGTGACCATCGGGCTCGACGTCCCGAGATAAGACTCAGCACTAGCCCGGTGCCGGACATCTTCGGAGACCAATGCGAGTCATCAGCACAGCGCCTAACAAGAGAAAAATCTGTGTCTGAAGCAGACGACTCCGACATGGAGGAAGACTCGCACATCACTCCAGGTCAACGAACTGTGAGTAACAAGCCCTAAGTCACCGAAAAACCTACAAAGGCTCCGGTAGTACCTTCGCCCTCGGGCCTTGGGAAACACCAAAAACATGGTTCAGATGCTCCGGCCCGGCTATGAAACCGAAAGACAAAGCCTCCGGCTCTGAATCGAGCCGTCCCCACGGTACCTAAACACCATCTCCGGCACCAAAAACAAAATCCAAGCATGGAGCCGATGCTTCGATACCGGCATCGAAGTCATCTTCGGCACCTAAAGATTCCGCCCCGAAATCTCTCAAACACAAAAATTTCGGATCCGGCAATAACTAAGCCCAAATCTTCGGAGCCGAAACCAAAAGACAAACCTTCGAACCGAAAATTACAAAAGACAAGCCTTTACACAAACCTTCAGAGCATAAACAACATGCACCAAAGG
Organism: Calotriton arnoldi; assembly: GCA_963921515.1. Classification (NCBI taxonomy): domain Eukaryota; kingdom Metazoa; phylum Chordata; class Amphibia; order Caudata; family Salamandridae; genus Calotriton; species Calotriton arnoldi. The sequence goes on along the minus strand of CAWUFW010004332.1, from coordinate 871,104 downwards.
ATTCTGAACCGAAAAACAGACCACTCCTCTTAAGGCTTCAGAGACTATCCATAAAATACCCTCAAACATCTAAAGAAAAGGAAATGCCAACAGAACTTCCTTTACAACAACCAATGGATCCCAAGCAAAAAACTGCATATTGATCCAACAACTGGACATCTTGTAGCAACCCTTCCTAAAAAACGGAAACAGGACATTTCAGAGGAATACCATATACCTCTCAAAAAGGACATGGGTACTAACCCCTCTCCCCCTTACATACCTCCCTCTCCTCCACCTATTAATCCCAACTTACTAATATCTCCATATAACTCCCCACCACCTCATGTCTCCCCTGAACCAGAGGAGGAGAATGACACGGATGACGATGGGGATGGGGACAGGGATGGAGATGGGGATAATGACCATCACACCATACCACAGGACCCAGATCCACGAGACGATTATGATAAAGACCCAGGCAATAGTAATGATCCGGACCTATATCCCTCCAGACCATCACCACCTGATGATAATATTGGATTCGCACAACTTATCAGGGCTTCCCTAGATCATGGAGTGGAATTACACACTGACCCACTAGAGGAGGATTTCCTCATGGAATCCTTCGCTCCATCCCAAAAATCTACTAATACATTGCCAATGCTAAAAGGCATGCTAAAGCACACTAAGTATTCAAAGACCCAGTTAGAGCAAGAATACTCACCCCAAGAGTTGATAAATATAAAGCTGCTCCTACTGACCCAGTTTACATTAAGGGTCAAGTGCCCCTGGACTCCCTTGCTGTATCTAATGCCTGCAAGCGAGCAAATTCACAAGCCACAGGAGACGTCCCTCCTCCTGATAAGGAGTCCAAGCTTATAGACGCTTCAGGCAAATGAATTGCGTCACAGGCCGCTAATAGTTGGCGTATTGCCAACGCACAAGCCCTTCTAGCATGCTATGACAGAGCGCACTATGATGAACTAGAAAAGCTAATACAGCATTTACCAGATCAATACAAGGGAAAAGCCTACGACCTCATTCAAGAGGGTAAATTAATTACAAACACCTCTATAAAATGTGCACTAGATGCGCTGACACAGCAGCATGTGGCATCAACACTAGCATCTTGCTACGCTGCCATGCTTGGCTTCGAATCTCCGGATTCAAGCAAGAGGTACAGTCAGCTATACTAAACCAGCCCTTTGACCAACAACATCTTTTTGGACCAAATGTAGATTTCTCATTAGAAAAAATGAAGAAAGATACAGAAACTGCCAAATCTATGGGAGCCCTGCAACAACCCTCTAACAGAGGCTCCTTTCGTCGCTCCTTTTATAGGGGTGGCTCCAAAACAATGTCATCAGAGAATACCTCCTCTACTTACAAAAACCAAAATCAACCTTCCTCCTCCCGAGGAGGATATAGAGGAAACAACAATAGGGGAAGAGGCAAAAATAATTCCACCCGTACTTCCCCTACAACCAAACAGTGACTACCCCCCCCTCCCCCCTCCCCGCTACCCCCGACCATTCCACTCCTGTCGGGACGCCTATCACAATTTCTACCTGTCTGGAATTCCATTACAACAGACAAGTGGGTAAAACAAATTATCCAGTATGGTTATTGCCTGGCACTCACTGGTACTCCACCAAACATTCCTCCCAGAGAACGCCCAATGTCCTCAGAACATCTCACTCTTCTCAAACAAGAGGTTCTCTCCCTGTTACAAAAACATGCAATAGAACTTGTCCCTTTGCCTCATCAAGGCACAGGAGTGTACTCGCTGTACTTTCTAATCCCAAAAGAGGACGGCTCTCTCAGACCAATACTGGACCTCAGGCCATTAAATCTATACATTCAGTCAGACCACTTCCATATGGTCACTCTCCAACAGGTACTCCCACTACTTCAACAAGGCGACTTTCTGTCCACTCTGGATCTAAAGGACGCCTACTTTCATATTCCCATTCACCCCGCTCACAGAAAATACCTCAGGTTGGTGATAGACAACCAACACTACCAATTCAAAGTCCTCCCATTCGGGGTGACCACAGCACCCAGAGTCTTCACCAAGTGCCTCGCAGTAGTGGCGGCTCACTTACGAAGACAACATATTCACGTGTTCCCTTACCTGGACGACTGGCTCATAAAAGCCAAGTCACACAGCAGCTGTGTTCAACACACATACAAAACAATCCAATTGCTTCACGATTTGGGATTCAGTCAACCTCTCAAAATCCCATCTCCAACCGTCCACAACACAACAATATCTAGGAGCTACAATAAACACTTCAAGCTCTAGCATATCCCAACCCAGTCAGAATAAGCACCATGCAAGCCCTCATATCAAAATTTCAGCCTCAACACTCATTACCAGCTCGAGTGTTCATGCAGTTGATCGGGATGATGGCCTCTTGCATTTTCATCGTCCCTTACGCAAGACTCTAGATGCGTCCCTTACAGGAGTGTTTAGCATGTCAGTGGAACCAGGCTCAAGGTCGGCTAACGGATCTGGTGTTGGTGGACAGCCGCACACATCGCTCTCTGCAGTGGTGGCATACTCAAAACCTTTCCAAAGGGCGGCCGTTCCTCGACCCGGTTCCACAGATAGTGCTGACAAGACTCATCGCTCACCGGCTGGGGAGCTTATCTTCAAAATCATACCATTCAGGGCATGTGGACCTCTCAACAAAAACAACTCCACATAAATTATCTGGAATTGCTGGCGATCTTCCTAGCGTTTAAAATCCTTTCAAATCCACCTCTTAGGCAAAACTGTACTGGTCCGTACAGACATGATAGCAATGTATTACATACAAAAACAGGGAGGGACTCGCTCTCTGCATCTTTCACACCTAGCTCAAACTATATGGAGATGGGCCATTCCCCAAAACATTTACCTCCTTGCAGAACACCTCCCAGGAGTACACAATCAGATTGCAGATCCTGCTCAGTCGTCAAAGACAGCAGATCCATGAATGGGAACTTCATCCTCAAGTTCTGCTTCCATTCTTTCAACTCTGGGGCCACCCAGAAATAGACCTGTTCGCCACACACAAACGCAAAATGCCCAAGCTTCGCATCCAGGTATCCACACCCATTGTCCAAAGGCAATGCGCTATGGATGAACTGGTCAGACAAATTTGCTTACGCTTATCCGCCTCTCCCACTCATTCCGCTAGTGGTTCGGAAGCTCAAACAGCATTCCCTCACAATGATCCTGGTTGCACCAACATGGGCCTGACAGCCATGGTTCACAACCCTCTTGGAACTATCAGTAGTTCCTCATCAAAAGCTACGTCTCTCACCAGAGCTTCTCACTCGGAACCATGGAGAGATAAGGCATCCAGATCCCAATCAACTCAACCTTGCGATCTGGCACCTGAAGTCTTAGAGTTTGGCTACCTCAATCTCCCGCCAGACTGCATCAACATCATTAAAGAGGCTAGACGTCCTACCACTAGAACTTGCTATGCCGCAAAGTGGAAAAGATTTGTAATTTACTGTACAAATAACAATCAACCCACTAGATGCTTCCATTCAAAACATCATCTGTTACCTTTTGCATCTACAACAAAGTAACCTAGCATATACATCCATTAGACTACCTCTCGCTGCAATAGCAGCCTATCTCCAAAACAGACAACACTTGTCTTTGTTTAGGGTACCAGCTATCAAAGCATTTATGGAAGGACTCAAAAGGATAATCCCACCTAGAGTTCGACCCTCTCCAATATGGAACTTAAATGTGGTCCTTACCAGACTCATGGGTGCCCCATTTGAACCTCTGCATAAATGCGAATTACAATTTCTCACCTGGAAAGTAGCTGTTCTGATTGCGATAACCTCTCAGAAGAGTCAGTGAACTCCCGCATTAACCATACAAGAACCATTTCTGCAAATTCATCATAACAAAGTGGTTCTTAGGACTAACCCAAAATGTCTACCTATAGTTGTGTCTCCTTTCCACCTTAACCAGTCTGTAGAACTCCCAGTGTTTTTCCCTCTACCAGACTCAGTAGCAGAACAAGCTCTTCACACGCTAGACGTAAAAAGAGCAATACTTTACTACATTGAAAAAACAAAATCCTTTCGAAAGACTAAACTTTTTGTGGCTTTCTCCCCACCTCATAAAGGCAATCCTATCTCAAAAACGGGGATTGCAAGGTGGATTGTTAAATTCATCCAAATATGCTATGCTAAAGCCAAACGCACCTTAACCATTCCCCCTAGAGCTCGCTCCACACGTAAACTAGGGGCGTCTATGCCATTCTTGGGGAATAATCCCCTAGATGACATCTGCAAAGCAGCAACTTGGTCTACACCACACACGTTCACAAAGCACTATTGTGTAGACGTGCAAGCAAAACCACAAGCTAGTGTGGGCCAGGCTGTATTAAGAACACTTTTTCAAACCACTGCAACAGATGCAGGTAGCCACCGCTAAGGAGGTAACTGCTGTATAGTCTATGCACAAGTATACGATCTACAGCTCATATGCCTCTAACGGAAAATGCTACTTGCCAGTATGCATCTGTTCTTTGCATGTAGAGCTGTAGATTCATATACGCCCACCCGCCTCCCCTGATACCTCGATCTGTTCCAGTACTATCTTACTTGGATACATTACACATGGACATCCTTTTCGATTTCTTACTAACTCCATCATAACCCTCCATGGCAAAACAATCTGGAGATGGAGTCGATGCCCATGCGCACTCGTCCTAAGGAGGAGTCTCCTACCTCGTGACTACAAAGACTTCTTCCAAGACACAAACAAAGTGCAAACATCCGAGCCCAACACCAGATGGCGATCTATGCACAAGTATACGACTCTACAGCTCTACATGCCAGGAACAGATGCATACTGGTAAGTAGCATTTTCCTTTTCAGACAAGCTAACTCTCGAGTGGGAACATGGAGCATAAGAGTCTGCTTCATGACTTCCGCATCAGGTATTTGCCAATCTTCTAGAATTATACATAATTCTAATGATTCTTTCAGACTAGTTTGTCTGAAATGTCCTAGTACAGGAAGAACCCTCAGCAACCTTCTGTTTAGAAGACCAGTGGTTTCATATTTTTTTGAGGTCTGACTACTCCAGTTTCGCATTTTCAGACTGTTTCCCATGTAGGAGTTGAGTAGTCCTGTCCAGTTGTATTTGTACTAGTGCCCAGGTGAAATGTCTGTCTGAAAACTCCATTACTAGTATCATGAAGCAGGTTTGGTGAACTGCAATTATTTTCAGTTCACTTTCTTTTCTTTAAAAGACTCGATCTTGAGACTTGTCTGAACTTTGTCTAAAAATCTTTCAATTTCGTACCAACCCCTTGACTGCCATTTTGGTGTGTGTATATAGAGATGGATATATGGTGTGTGTGTGTGTGTGTGTGTGTGTGTGTGTGTGTGTGTCCCCCATCCTGGCAAGGAAAAGCACTTGCAGGGGTGAGTTCTTTTATAGGTTGAATTAGATGTATAATACATCTTAAACACAGTGCTTTGACCCATTTGGGTAGATCTCGCAGGTGGATATAATCCATGAACGAATCCTGTTTGATCTTAAGCGCAAAATGCATGGGGTTCATACCCTACGATTGAATGAGCACGCAGCACTTTGAATGACCACATGTATATAAAACTGATGCATTGATTTATGGTGATGAAACTCATTATCATTATTTCTGCCCATTCAGGGTAATATTATGCATGTCATTGTGTATCGGATACTCATATCCTACTGTAATTCTAAGAACCACGCCAAGATGGCATCACCAGAACACTTGCACACTGCTGCGGCCATAAACTATGTTTACTAATTTGTAAAGCTTTAAAAATGTTGCTTTCCAGCGTGCCTTGTAACTATGATGAAGGCGTTGGCCGAAACGCGTCTGTCTGCATGAGTTTGTACAATAAAAACGGATGAACTCACCCCGCAAGTGATTTTCTTGCCAGGATTGGAGCGCTGATTTAATCGCAGGTACACCCCCGGAGCACACCGCACCCGCCCGCGCGCAACAGCCATATGATGTATGTTTTATTCATGGACACGAGGTATATATCGAAGTGACCCTCCAATGTTTAGTCCAGGCCCGTGCAAACTTTGAAAGTGTCTGTTCCCTGAACTGTGGAGATATTGGCATTCAAGGAATTAATCAGATTTGTTACCAGTTTTCTTCCAGTCTTGCATATCTTGAATGTTAAAGGGATGCTCTGCTATAATGAAGAAAATAAGAATCCTTCGCAGTTCAAGATAGCTTCCGGTGACAGTCTGAAGTCCAAGAACCACCTCTATCTAGAAGAGGCATTGTCAGATGGATTGTGACTTGAATAATGTCCGCTTAAACACTCCATCAAAGGTAGAGGATCCAACATAGTCTTCCATACCTTCATGCTGCTGCAGGGGATCTGGAAAGCAACTATGCAGAGTACAGCTTTAACGTTTCTGCATAGAAACTGATGCCAGAGTACAGATAAGTGTGACAGGCCCTCATAATGAGTTTTCTTCCAATTAAGTGGTTGACTCGCCAGAGGTCTGGGGAAGATGTGCTGCTTCTATTCTATTTCAAATGCAAAAAGAGCAATTGATGGACAGAATGCAGATCAATGTCATACATTCACCCCAGTACAGAGATCTGGGCCTAAATCTATTGTTTTTTTGCTCCCCATTCCAGTTTGAACCCAGCCATATGTGAATCAGTCTTGACCCTGCGCCCAATGGGAACAGATCAGTTTCGGGCTGGACTGTTCCCATGAGGCACAGGGTCAAGACTGATTTGCATATGGCTGGGTCCAAACTGGGGTGGCATGGTGAGCAAAAGAACGATGGATTTAACCCAGATCTATTGAGTGGGGGTGAATGATTTACTCGGCATTCCGTCTATCTGTCTCTTTTTCTATTCTATTTCAAAACGTGCATTTAAATGGAAAGATCTAATGCGTACTGGAATTGGTTGTTTGCAGTCAGAATTCCGTAATGTCTTTCATATGTTCAAGTTTGTTCTAAATCCCTCTGTTTTGGGACTCTTCCTGACTCGCTGTTTTTAAGCTGAGGGTTTGGAGCACTTCTGCCATGCTATAGCAAACTGTGTGCTCCGCATTTCGCTCTCACTTGCTCAAAGCGGTGAACACTTTGCTTTTTACACACTGGGAGCTGCATATCGGCAGCTCCCTGTGTAAAAAGCGCCGGCTCCTGCAGGAGGTGGGGTACTGGCCGGGACCACAGGGGCGTTCTGGATCTCCCCTGTGGTCTCCAATGTGGTAAATGTGGGTTCCCTGGGCACCCACACTACAGGCTGGGCCCCAGGGATTGAGTCCCCAGTGTCAGTATCTGCTTGGGAGCAGGTGCGAAGGCTCTCATTTAAAAAAATAAAAAAAAAGCCTTCCCGAAATTGGCCTCAGGAGGGGCCCCCCTCCCATGTAAAAATAATAAAATAAAGGGCAGGCCCTGGGGGATGGGGTCTCTGGAGCCAAAAGTAGCCCAGGGAAGGGGCGGGGAGAGGGGTCACGCAGCCCCCCCCCCTTCCTTTATGAAAAAAAAAAAAAAAAGTTCGGGCCCCAGGGGGTGGGGTCCCCGGGACCGTAATCGACCCTGGGAGGGAGGCCACGCAGCCCCTTCCCTATTTCATAAATGACCGGCCCGGAGATGGAGTCCCCGGGGCCGAAATCTGCCCAGGGAAGGGGGCAACGCAGACCCCCTTTAAAAAAAAAAAAAAAAAAAAAAAAAAACACGCCCCCTTCACCACCACTCTGCAAACTCGCCACCTGGCGTAGAGGTGGTTGGGGAATGGAGTCCCCTTGCATGCTGAGGGTCTTAAGGGGCCAACAAGCCCTATTAACTCCAGTAAGTCCCAGAAAGCGAGATTGCCCGAGATGTTGTCAGAGGCCACGTTTTTTCTCCACTACTCTGCAAACGTGCCTCCTGGCGCTCTTCTGGTTGGGAAACTAATTCCAATTTACTCCTGAGGGCCTCAGGACTAGAGTTGACTACTTCCCCTAACTAGTAGTGCACCAGGAGGTGCGTTTGCACAGTGGTGGAGAAAAGGAGTCTCAGCAATCCTGCTGTATGGGACTTACTGGAGGTAATAGAGGTAGTTGGCCCCAAAGGACGTCCTTGGGGATGGGGGGGCAACCACCCCTCCTGTTATCTCCAATAAGGCCCTCACAGTGCGATTGCTAAGAGGTCTTCAGAGGCCACGCCCACTTTCGCCACCACTCTGCAAACGTGGCTCGTGGTGCACTACTGGTTGGGGGGGATGAAGTCCACTTTACTCCCGAGGGACCCCTGGGGCCAAGAAGGCCGCCTTGTGCCTTCTTTAAGTCCTACACAGCGGGATTCCTGAGAGCTGGTCGGAGGCCCTTTCTTCACCACTCTGCAAATGCGACTAAAAGTTAAAAAACCATAGAAATTCACAGAAAAAAAACAAAGGTTACCAGGAGGTTATAGTTGGGAATTAGCCTTTAAAAACCTTACGTTCTCTGAAAAAACCAAAGGTTACAGGGATGTTATACCAGAGAAATTCAGCAGTTATAGTTAGCTGAGCCAACTAGGACTCGCGCCCACGCAATGCACTGCTTAGGACCTCACTTACTATATCATTCATGAGGAAAACAAACCCTCTGCCTGAAACTTTTTTAAGAAGTGCTGAATGTCGCAAATATACTAAGCCAGTCCTAAAAGGCTAGCCTTCCCAATTATAATGCAGAGTACATTGTATGATGCAAATCACATTTATTTATGTTTTATCAAAATTGTACTAAGAATAAATATCAAACAATTAGGCGCATCTTGAATCGCGCACACAATCTTTCAAACCAAAGCAACAAATCACATATCCACACATACTCATACATCCCAACAGACATCACAATTAATTAAATATCAATGTACATTCTTGGGCAGTATCAAAAATACTCCCACAATTGAGGAGAAGACACATTGTTAAATAATACAAGGCAAGTAGGTTATATAACCATATACATCAGGGAATCACTCCCTCAACCGGTAATGCTGTTCATAATCCAGTTTCTTCTCAGGAGATGAGGTATAAACAACAAAGACCACATCTCCAGCGCCGACGCGCGTTTCGGTGTCTAACCCGAATGTGGGTCACACCTTCTTCAGGGCAAGCTGGTCAAGTGCGAAACCCAAGATGAGATGCGCCTGGAGTCAGCCAGGATTATAAAAGTATCCATGGCTCTCTCGGACCTCGTTGCATTCCATTTCTTGAATCTTGGCTATTTTTCAAATGTGAATACCCAGCTATGCATCTACCTACTGGGGCCCCAGTTTTGAGCCCATTTTCCATTGCCTTGTTGCTCCTTATAATCCTGGCTTTTCCTGGTTATCTGACTCCAGGCGCATCTTATCTTGGGTTTCGCACTTGACCAGCTCGCCCTGAAGGTGTGACCCACATTCGGGTTAGACACCGAAACGCGCGTCGGCGCTGGAGATATGTGGTCTTTGTTGTTTATACCTCATCTCCTGAGAAGAAACTGGATTATGAACAGCATTACCGGTTGAGGAAGTGATTCCCTGATGTATATGGTTACATAACCTACTTGCCTTGTATTATTTAACTTTGTGTCTTCTCCTTAATTGTGGGAGTATTTTTGATACTTCCCAAGAATGTACATTGATATTTAATTGTGATGTCTGTTGGGATGTATGAGTGTGTGGATATGTTATTTGTTGGTTTTGTTTGAAAGATTGTGTGTGCGATTCAAGATGCGCCTAATTGTTTCTGATATTTATTCTTATCTGAAAGAGACACGTTAGTGATAGATTCCTTACCTTAGAATATCCCCAGGCGTCAGGCTGGATCCGGAAAGTTTTGCGTAGCAGTACCCTTGCGCGTCGGTAGGCGGCGTCGTGCGGCTCCGCGTCCGTCGTCGGCGTCGTGATCGCCGGGATGACGTCGCGGGCAGTACTTAGGCGCCGCCCCTGCGCGCTGACGTCAGTTCTTCTTTTCCGCGCCAGCAAGCGCAGATCCGGGAAGAGCAGTGCCCTGGTCAATTTTTGACCATACTTTTTGGTGATTTTTTCACTGGTTTTTTTCAACTTTAAGGTGTCGTAGGGATGCCCGGCTTCAAGCGATGCGGCGCCTGTGCGCGGATGATGTCCGTCACCGACCCGCATTGGGAGTGTCTCTTCTGCCTCGGCCGAGGCCACGACACCGAGTCTTGTCCCGAATGCCAGGCCCTCAACCCGAAAGCTTTGCGAGAGCGGTCTCGAAAGCTCCTCGAGGCCCGGCATTCGGCTCCGCGGAAGCCCCGGTCGCGTGAGAGGTCCAGGGGTCGCTCGCGGAGTGCACACCGGTCGTCGACTTCTTCGTCCGGTAAGTCTAAGCACAAGAAGTCCAAGAAGCATCGTCGCTCTCGGACTTCGCCTCGCCCGGTCTCGCGACTCGGCTGAGGCCCCTCCCGGCACCGTCCCCGCCCCGCGGCCCCGGACTTGCCTGTGGAGTCGCCCCCGTCATACCCGCCCTTCCCGGGTTCGGGGGCGGATCCGGCCAAGGTACAGGAGTTCCTGTCGGCCATGGCCCGCCTCTTCGGGCCTTCAGGCCCCTCCGGTGCGCCTTCGGGCCCCGCGGGCCCTGATGGGGTTGCTCCGGCGTCGCCGGCGGCTCCGGCCCCGGCGTCGCCCGAGCCTCCAGCCTCGATCCCGGCTCCGGCTTCGGCCCCGGCCTCGATCCCGGCTCCACAACCCCCATCGACGCCGGTCGACCTCACGACACCTCCGCCGGCGCCGATGTCTCCGGTGCCGTTCTCGACGCCGCCCTGGGCTCCGGGCGGCGTCGTCCCCAGTTCCTTCCGGCTCCGGACATGGACCCGGAGCGACGTCGCTCGACGCCGGCTCCGGCGCCGATGGGACCTTGGGTCCCAAATGTCCCTCCTCCTCCTTATTTTGAACCAGAGGAGGACCAGGAGGACTGGGAGGGGTCTGATGACCCTCTGACACGCAACTGTCAGTATGATGAGGACTGGACAGAGAGTCTAGGGGAGGCCAGTGGTCTGGATACTTCTCCTGACACTGGCATGCTGTCTCCTCCCGTGGCTACGGAGGAGGGGGCCAATTTTGGTACGGTGTTGCGTAGGGCTGCTGGGGCCTTACGTCTCCAGCTCCCTACTTTGACGGTCAAGACTAACATCTTGACAGAGGTGCTTCAGCCGGCAGCCTCCTCTGCGGAGACTGTGCTGCCGTTTAACGACGCCCTCACTGACGTTCTTTTGGGCGCCTGGTCCAAGCCCAACACAGGGGCTCCTGTGGATCGGAACGTGTCACGACGCCATCGCCCCGCTCCGGGCGACCCCCTGTTTCTTTCTGTCCACCCCACTCCTGAGAGCTTGGTTGTCCAAGCCTCCGCTTCCCAAACCGCCTTCCCTACCGCTCCTCCGGATAGGGAATCCAAACGCCTGGATCAGTTTGGGAAGAAAGGTTTTCTTCCTCCAGTGCTGGCTTGCGGTCCGTTAACACCGCTTGTCTTTTGGGCCGATATACCCACTCCCTGTGGGATTCGGTGGCGGATGTTTTGCCCCAGTGCCCTGAGGAGGTCCAGGCACTGCTTTCCCGCGCCATTGCGGAAGGAAGGGATGCGGCCAAATACACTATCCGTTGTGGCCTTGACACCGCCGACTCGCTGGGCAGGTCGATTGCAACGACGGTGGCGCTCCGGCGCCACGCCTGGCTGAGAACCACTGGTTTTCAGGGGATGTCCAGAATACTCTCATGGACATGCCCTTTGATGGAGTCGGTCTTTTTGGGTCCAAAGCAGACCATGCGTTGGAGCGCTTTAAGGACTCACGGGCTACTGCAAAGTCCCTGGGCCTTTCTGCTACACGCCCTCCGCTGCCTTCTGCTTTTCGCCCCTATCGTGGCCACGGTAGGGGCGCCCTTCACGTCAGCAGCCCAGCCACCGGCCCGCGCAGCAGGCGTCTTCGCGTGGCCGAGGACGTGGATTCCGCCGTGGCGGATCGGGCAACCAGCGTGCGGGTCAGGCCACCACCTCCAACCCGTCCGCGGCCTCCAAGCCCTCCTAGTCCCTCCTTTCAGGTGCACGGCACGCCAGTAGGGGGCAGGGTCCGCCATCACCTTCCCCACTGGCGCACCATCACCTCGGACAGGTGGGTCTTGGACATTGTCCGAAGGGGCTACTCCCTCCCCTTCGAGACCACCCCCCAGCCATGCCACCTCAATTCCACCGCATGTCAGGGGATCACTTGGTGCTTCTACAGAAGGAAGTCACGGCCCTCTTGACCAAGAGGGCCATCGAGCATGTTCCGACCCCAGAAGTAGGGCGTGGTTGCTACTCCCACTACTTTCTGGTGCCCAAAACGGACAAGGAGGACATGCGTCCTATCTTGGACCTCCGGAACGTCAATCGCTTCCTCCGGAAGGAGAAGTTCAAGATGCTCACCCTAGCTCAGGTCTTGACTGCCCTCGACCCTGGAGACTGGTTGGTAGCGTTGGACTTGCAGGACGCGTATTTCCACATCCCCGTCCTGCCGGCCCACCGGCGTTACCTTCGGTTCACGGTAGGCCCCGAGCATTTTCAGTTCACCGTGCTCCCCTTTGGCCTTACCAGTGCCCCTCGGGTGTTCACGAAAGTGATGGCGGTGGTCGCAGCTCATCTGCGCCGGGCAGGGGTTTCAGTCTTCCCCTACCTCGACGACTGGCTGCTGAAGGCGGGCTCGTCCCAGGCAGTCGTCTCCCACCTCCAGACTACGGCCGAACTCCTGCACTCGCTGGGGTTCTCCATCAATGTGCCGAAGTCGCATCTAATTCCTTCTCCACAGCTCCTTTTCATCGGAGCAGTTCTGGACACGACGCAGTTTCGGGCCTATCCTCCCGAACGGCGAGTCCGGGATATTCAGGCTATGATTCCGATCTTTCGGCCTTTATCCTGGGTTTCGGTACGGATGACCCTGAGGCTGCTGGGCCTCATGGCCTCCTGCGTCCTGCTGGTCAATCATGCCAGATGGCATATGCGGGCTCTGCAGTGGGACCTGAAGTTCCAGTGGGCGCAGCACCAGGGCAACCTGTCCGATCACGTCCAGATCTCGGAGGGGACTGCAAAACAGTTGCAGTGGTGGCTCTCGAACCGGCAATGGGTCATGGGCAGATCCCTCTCCCTTCCCCAGCCAGAGCATACAGTTGTGACGGACGCGTCCCTTCTGGGATGGGGCGGTCACATGGGAGAGGCGGAGATCAGAGGCCTCTGGTCTCCGGCGGAGTCCCGGCTCCATATCAACCTTCTGGAGCTCCGGGCGATCCGGCTTGCACTCAAGGCATTCCTTCCCTCTGTCAAAGGGAAGGTAGTGCAGGTGTTCACAGACAACACCACCGCCATGTGGTACTGCAACAAACAGGGCGGGGTGGGGTCTTGGACCCTTTGTCAGGAGGCTCTGCGCCTCTGGACATGGCTGGAACATCAGGGCATGTTCCTGATGGTTCAACACCTGGCAGGTTCTCTGAACGCCAGGGCGGACGAACTCAGCCGCAGGTGCATGATGGATCACGAATGGCGTCTTCACTCGGAAGTGGCGCAAGGACTCTTTCTACAGTGGGGAGAGCCTTGGTTAGATCTATTCGCCACCGAAGAGAACGCGCAATGTCATCAGTTCTGCGCGTTGGAATTTCCAAGGCGGCACTCGCTCGGCGGCGCTTTTCGTCGCGAGTGGAGTTGCGGTCTGTTGTACGCCTTTCCGCCTATACCACTTCTCCCCAGAGTGTTGAAGAAGATTCGGCACGACCGGGCCCAAGTCATTCTTGTGGCTCCGGACTGGGCTCGAAGAGTTTGGTATCCCGAGCTACTCAATATGAGCATAGATCCCCCGATCCGTCTGCCTCTTCGGGAGGATCTTCTGTCGCAGCAGCAGGGGACGGTCCTCCACCCGAACCTGTCCAGTCTACACCTGCTTGCGTGGAGATTGAGCGGCGGCAGTTGATTCCTTTCAACTTGCCTCCCGAAGTTTGTGATGTGATTCTGGCAGCCAGGCGTCCCTCCACTAAGGTGGTATACGCCTGCAGGTGGAACAAATTTGTGGCATGGTGCACAGCAAAGGCTGTGGATCCCCTTTCTGCCCCTCTTTCTGAGGTCCTTCTGTTCCTTCTCTCTCTGGCCCAACAGGGTTCTGCCCTGGGTACCATCAAGGGTTATCTTTGTGCTATCTCGGCCTTCCTCAGGCTCCCTGATCAGCCCTCCCTTTTTCAAGTCCCCTGTTGTTAACAGGTTCTTAAAAGGCATTACTCACCTCTTCCCTCCTGTTCCGTTTGTAATGCCTCAGTGGGACTTGAACTTGGTTCTTACCTTTTTAATGTGCGCTCCCTTTGAGCCTCTGCATAACTGTCCTCTTCGTCTTCTGACTCTGAAGACAGCCTTTCTGGTGGCCATCACCTCCGCTCGGCGGGTGAGTGAGCTCCAGGCTCTATCTTGCACACCTCCCTTTCTGTCTGTTCATCCAGACAAGGTTGTTCTTCGGACGCGTCCGTCCTTCTTGCCAAAGGTGGTTACTGCTTTCCACATTGGGCAGACCATCACTTTGCCCACCTTCTTTCCGCCTCCGCATCCTTCCAGAGAGGAAGAGAGGCTCCACCGTCTGGACCCAAAACGTGCGCTCTCTTTCTATATTGACCGCACAAAACACTTCCGGGTGGATGACCAGCTCTTTGTTGGCTACGTGGGCGCCAAAAAGGTCGGGCGGTGCACAAGAGGACCATCTCCCGCTGGGTTCCCTTGTGCATCAAGACCTGCTATTCTTTGGCTAAGAAGGAGCCTCCTGTTGGGCTGCGTGCCCATTCCACCAGGGCAACGGCTGCTACCACGGCCTTGGGCCGCGGTGTTCCGCTGCCGGTTATCTGTCAGGCAGCTACGTGGGCCTCGCTGCACACGTTTACAAAGCATTACTGCCTTGACAGTCAGGTCCGGAGGGACGGCTTCTTTGGCCGTTCTGTCCTCCAGGACTTCCTTGTCTGATCTTTGTTCGCAGACCCACCACCGGGGTTGGTATTGCTGGGGTATCTATTCTAAGGTAAGGAATCTATCACTAACGTGTCTCTTTCAGATGCACAAGTTACTAACTTGTGTAACGATATATCTGTAAGAGACAGTAGTTAGTGATAGATTCCTTACCGCCCACCCATCCTCCCCGTTCTGCGAACTGATTTCTAGGGTTAAGGACATCCCTTTCAGGGCCCTAGTATTTTTCAGACACCTGTGTCAGCTTCTTGCATGGCTCTGCGTTCCTGGCGCGGAAAGTCGTGTACAGAACTGACGTCAGCGCGCAGGGCGGCGCCTAAGTACTGCCCGCGACGTCATCCCGGCGATCACGACGCCGACGACGGACGCGGAGCCGCACGACGCCGCCTACCGACGCGCAAGGGTACTGCTACGCAAAACTTTCCGGATCCAGCCTGACGCCTGGGGATATTCTAAGGTAAGGAATCTATCACTAACTACTGTCTCTTACAGATATATCGTTACACAAGTTAGTAACTTGTGCATTAGGTCTTGTTACAATTTTGATAAAACAACATAAATAAATGTGATATTTGCATCATACAATGTACTCTGCATTATAATTGGGAAGGCTAGCTTTTTAGGACTGGTTTAGTATATTTGTGACTTTCAGCACTTAAAGTTTTTCAGGCAGAGGGTTTGTTTTGTTTTCCTCTTGGTTCTTTACCCTATCCTCTCTGCCTGTTATCAGCCTCAGGGGCCCCCTTCCGTATGAGTGGTTACTATATCATTCATGACATGGTCCGCGACATCACTGATATCTCAAATGACATCACTGATTACATCTTCCACAGAATCTGTGATGCACCAACTCACACTCCAATATAACCTTTCATACACCCACTCTACCATTCTCAGTCATTGACACACCCATACCAGTACTTACACACCCACTCACTGCTTCATAGGTCTGCACACACTTCCACTCAGTCACCCATAGAACCACTCACACGAATTCACTCACTAATGCAGCCACTGATATATCCACTCATACACCTACAACACTCTGTCAACCATAGAGCTCCTCTCACCTTCTCACTCACCCATAGTCAATCACAAAGCCACTTACTAACCTATGCAGTTATACACACACTCACTTATTCTTAGATACTAACACATACTCACCTATACAGTCACTGACACAAGCACACACTCGCCCATACAGCCACTCTTGCAAACACTCGCGCACAGTCACTCATATTCCCCAACACTCACCTATGCTGCTTTTCACATATGCAGTTACCCATATACCACTGACACACCAATTCACTCACCGACAAAGCCATACACTCAGTCACCCATACAGCGCCTCACAGATGCACTCACTAACCCATAAAGCCACTGACTCACCCACTTATCCATGCAGGCAGTCACACACACACCCCCTCACCCACCTACAGACACTCATACTGGTACTCAGACAACCTAATCAATTCACCCATTCAGCCACTCACGTACCCACTCACCAACCCATACAGCCACTTAGACACCAACTGACAGGCTGATACAGACATTCACACAACCCAGTCACTCGCCCATACATTCCCTGAGACCCCTAATCACTCACTTGTACAGTCAGTCACGCACCCACTGAATCATCCATGCAGGCACTCATACACCAATACACCTTTGTATATATAACACTCAACGTTTTAAAAATATTCAGTCACTTGATGATGCCATCAGTGATGTCATTTGACATGTCATGAGTGATGTAATATGTGAGGTCATAAGGGGTGCATTGCGGGCTGCGAGTAATAGTTAGCTCAGCTAATTAGAACAGCTGAATTTCTCTGGTTGCCAGGGTATGCCCAGACGTGGGTCCCTTGCTCACTTTGCCACTGGATTCAAGCTAGCCTGGCTGATGAGGGCTGTTAGCCCGAAACCGGTCCCAGGATGCTTGTTTCCGGTCCAGGGAAGACATGGCTTGGCAGTTCGGTCTGGACTGTTCCCATGAGGCACAGGGTCAAGACTGATTTGCATATAGCTGTGTCTGAACTGGGGTGGCTAAGTGGGCTACAGAACGATGATGGATTCAACCCAGATCTGTGACTGGGGGTGAGTGTCTGAAAAGTTTCAGCTCTCCGTATCATCTCCTTGTTTGCTTTGTATGAGTGAAATCTGAGCCTAACTAACTTCTCTGTAATCTTTGTTTTTTTTCAGTGAGAAAATAATATATATTTACATATACAGTATTTTTTTTCTTGTAGGATATTGTTCTATGCTTGTTTGGTGTGCACTGTCCTGGTAGTTCTTGTTCTGTTGCTGATATTAATTTTGTGTCTGATCCTAGGTGGTGGAATTTACTTACATAAGCCCATTAGCTTATTTCTCAATCTGGAAGGTGAACTGTTTAAACAATAGATCATGCATGCAGGGAAGCTTCTGTTTTTTCTTTTTTGTGGTTTATTCCAATTGCTTTTGATTTTCCTTTTCTTCTTTCTAGGCAGTCGAGGATGCATTTGTTCCAGTTATCAAGTTTGAGTTTGATAATGTTGAGGTAAGATTAATAATCACAACTTTTTCATGCAATTGACTAGCTACCTTGTACATGAGAAGGAGTTGAGAATGAATGAGGAGTTTAAAAATCGAACTTCCATAGGGTTCATTTGTAAAAAGGGTGGGGTGTTTTGCTCACGGATGATTCTCCTAAACTACAAGTCACCACTCATGAAATGGCAGTTCACCCCTTAAGTTCCTTTGTCTCTACGTTGGTGATTTTTTTTTTTTTTTTTTTTTTTTTAACTCTACCTGATCTTCTCATACTATAGAACCATAAATCGGTAAGTTGGGGGGTGGGGTGGGTGGGTGTGTGTGTCGTGGCCATGCACCGAAGGAAGATGGCGCAGTGAATTGAAGCTCCTACTGACTACAGCTTGAAGTTGTCTTGATCCTGTCCTTTCCAGAGACCCAAGAGATGTAGCAGTGCCTGTGAGGTGGCAGCAACAGGGGGGCTTGCTGTGAATGGCTCCTGTGGGCATCTAACTGCCGCAAAAAAGCCAGTGAGATGAGGCGTAGAGTACTGGCTGTGGCTGGATGGTGGCAGGCCACGATGAGTGGAGCAGCCTTCAAAACTGTTATTCCGAAACACCAGGGGGTGTGGTAGAGCCACGGAGGTGCTAAGAGGAACACCTCTGAGAGAAGCAGACTGGCTGTATCGGTGGACAGTGCTCTGAACCTCTGCTGATGTGTGGGCCATTGCCTGCTCACTGTCCAGAGAGAAGAGGCTAGAGGAGGCCAAGCAAGATTGCCCTGGGAATACTGTGGTCCCTGCATTCATTCTCCTCAGCACTGGAGATCCCTGGGGTGTTATAAAGATCCTTGAGAGCCCGCCCTGCATCGCAAGGGCAGAACACCCACCCTTTCGGGGGCAAGACACCGGCGGGGGGTAGCCTGCAGGCTCAAATTCAGGTGTTCGCCTTGGATGATGAGACCACAACTTTCACGGGGCCACCACCTGAGATGCCAGCCTTAACGGCCTGTGCTGTACCCAAAGCAGAGCGCATCTGGAGCCATTGGAGGATGAGGTTCTTAATGGTCCCCGATAAAGGCTACAAATCGGCAGCCTCCATGCTGGATAAATGTACCATCTATAAAATAAAATGAAGATGATACTCTGCCAGACACGTCTTGGCCTGCCCCTGGGGACCAAAAGCCATCCCTGAAGGAACTGATGCATGCAGTGAGGGACTCTGGAACACAAATAGACAAGGTGGGCTTGGATATCAACCTTATGCACGCAAACTTCAGAAAATGTCAGAGTGGGCACCACAGAGCACACGCTGAAGGAACACTCTGACATCTAACATCTAAAATCGGAAGTACATTCTCACTGAGACTGCCTGGCGCTTGCATGCCAGGGCCGAAGACAGAGGTTAGGTCGAGGTGCAACATGTGGGTCTGCCTGAAAAGTTGGAAGAGATGTGTAATGTTTTATAGAAGACCTCCTCATAGTTGGTCATCCCAGGACAACTCTCAGCATTTTGTAGTGGAGAGCGCAGGGTTCCTGGCACCCCGCCAAAACTGGGAGCGTAACTCAAAACTAGTCCTCACTCGGATCCACAACTTCAGGGAACAAGACCCAATCCTACCTGTAGCTGGAAACCATGGCCCCACATTGGTCGAGAACCACACTGTGGCAGTATTCCCTGACGACACACAAGAAGTCCAAACCAAGCGCAGATCGTCCGACAAAGCTAAAGTAGAACAAAGGCACCACATTGTACAATCCACATAGTACATAAAATATATTCCGGGCTGTGAGTGCCTCTTTTGACATGGGTAGCCCCCCACTTTTTGCCTGGAAAATGATGTGGTTTTGATTGTAAGCGCCAAGGTCCCTGCCAGCCAGGTCCCCTGTGCCAGTGCTCCTTCCCTAAAACGGTACCACGATTGGTAACTTCAGCTCTCCTGTAAGTCCCTAGTAAATGGTACTCTTGGAACCTAGGGCCTGGGGACTGAAGATCCCCTAGGGACCCCTCACCAAGGCCATGCCACTGCAGCTTGCATACCTTGGTGCAGTGAAAAACGACAGTCCGCATGGCACACTGCTGGTGTACCATGCCAACCAGCTCCGCCTAAGGTATAGGTAAGTCACCCACCTAATAGGCCTTACAGCCCTAAGACCGGGTGCACCTATATCACCGGTGTGGGCATTTCTGCATGAGCAGATATGCCCCTACAAGTCAAGTCTATTATTAGATATTGTAAGTGCCAGAGAAGTGATAGAGAGTACATGTGCTGGAAACTTGACAACTCGAGTTCCCCAGCACCATGATGGCTTCTCTGAACCTAGGAGTGTTTGGTACCAAACAACTCCTCTTGATAAACCCACACTGATGCCAGTGTTTGATTTATTGACCCATGTACTTAGAAGGCACCTTGAGGTGCCCTTTGAAAACCTACCACCACTGGTGTGGTCTGACTGGCTTTAGGCACCCTACCACCACCAGAAATGTTTCTGGACTCTTTAATCTAGAGCTTCTGCTCTGTGGCCAGAAACTAAGCATATCCTGGGCAGAGGTGTCGCACCGCCTCCCCCAGGATGGGTACAGTGCTCAAGAGCGAAGCTTCCAAGGCCTGCCGCCTTTGTAATGCGGCCCCAGCCTCTGCTGCTAGCAGCAGATGGCAGCCCCCGGTTAAGACCCCCACTTATGGTGCAGGAGAACCGGCTAGAAAACTTAGGAGGCATAGGAGATGTGCTCCCCTTCACCAACGCCACCCGTCAGGTGCTGGAGGCAAAGTTGAGCACAATTTTCAGTCTGCACAGTCTTATAGATGGTGGGACCTATCCAATCGGGGCTAGGCCTATGCCCCCCTCCCCCAGGAGGCTAGCATAATAGTGGGTGTAGACACCCCAGGTAAGGAACCCATTGGTCCCTACCTGTTACTCCCCTGTAATACCCCTAAATCTAGTATTTAGGTGGCTCCCCAGACCCTGAAATCAGATCTGCGATTTTTTATTTTTTTATTTCCCCCCCCCCCAATTTATTTAAACTAGTGTTTAGGGTGTTAAGTCCCCCACTGTTTAGAAATGATGTAATATGTAAAGTAGTTAGGCCATAGCAGTCCTTAGCAAATTTTTTAAGTCTCAGAGACTCAAACTACTTTAAAAACCATGACTGAAAATGTAGGGACCAGCCAGGCGCTCAACCAGGTCCCCTATGCACATCTGATTGACACATCTCAAAGAACTGGGCAAGGCATAAACTTTCCATGGATCCTAAACCCACAAAAGCCCATCTGCAGCAGTTGCTGGCAGAGAATGACAAGGCCCTGGCTAGTTAAACTTCCCCCACTGGTGAAGAGGTTCAGTCCCCAGAGGTGGCAGAGGGGGGGGGGGGGCTCAGACTCCATCACTATCTCCTCAGATAGTAACACCACTGGGAGTGACCCGAGCAGCCTCCCAAATGAGGTAGATACTGAAAATACAGGTCTTCAGAAACTGGCCAAGTGGATAACCTTAGAGGCTAAACTCTTGGCCATAGAAAGAACTGAGATGGGCCTACGACCCGTCTCTGGTGGCAGCAAAATAATAAATAGGGAGCACCTAGAATCTTTTGACTCTACAATCCCCAAAGGGATTGTCCCTATATTCTTTGAGGGTGATGATATCACTAAGTGGTTCATTGCATTTGACAGAGTCTCTTTGCATACAGGTCCGCAGGAAGCTGTGGAGTGCTATCCTGTGGGAAATGTTCTCAGGGAAGTGCAGGGATAGACTCCTGACACTCGGTGAGAAAGATGCTACATGTTATGACCTCATGCAGTGTACCCTGATTGAGGGCTTTGGATTTAGTACTGAGGAGCATAGGATCAGATTTAGGGAGGCTTCAAAAACCCAGAGCCGGACCTGGGTAGATTTTGTAGTCTACTCGGTGAAATCACTAGGCGGTTGGTTAGATGGTAACCATGTTCATGACTTTGAAGGGCTTTATAATTTGATAATGAGCAGGTATCTTTTAAGTAACGGTCACCAAGAAACTACGTCAATTCCTGGTACACCTAGGTCCATTTTCTCTCAAGAACTGGGAAATAAGGCAGAGCACAAGAAAGAGGCCACCCTCACCCCCCAGGGAAACATGGTAACCCTAAAAACAGTCTTCAGCCCCTCAAAATATGCTCAGGAGTTTGGGCCAAGAGACTCTTCACAGCCAAAGGGTGGGTACCAGGGGAAGAACTGGGGTCCCAAAAAGGCTTGGTACCATGATTGTAGGTCATTGGGGCACTGAACTGGAGATCCTAGTCTGTAAGAACAAAAAAATGCCTCTAGTCAACCTGCAGTAAATGCAGTTTCTGATGTCTAGATGGGATCCCAGGTGTGGCCTGACCATGTCGGTGACCCCTTCTGAGTCAACTCCAGTCTTTGAGGGAGGGGTAGACTTATCCTGTGCTGCCTGGCCCACTAATATGCAAAAATACAGGCAGCACTCCTTGATTGATGGGACCAGACTAGAGGCCTTGAGGGATACTGGTGCTAGTGTTGCCATGGTGACAGAGCAACTGGTTCCCTCAGAACAGTACCCGATTGGAAGGACCTATCCAGTCACCAATGCTGACAATGTAACAAAGATCCATCCCATAGCTATGCCATCTTTCGTGGGGGGGGGCGGTAGTAGTTGGCCAGAAGGAAGTAGCAGGGCCCACAGCCCTCCCTGTGGAATGTCTGCTTGGAAATTATTTGTAGACTTCCCCTTGGGCTGAAGTCAAGCTGAGGACCCCAACCCATGCAGGAATGCTAGGGATCCCAGCCTGTGGTTGTGTAAAAACAAGAGGCACAGCCCAGAGTGAAAGAGGTGCTGGATCCTGAAAGGGTGTACCAGCCCTCCCAAGTGAAAGACCAGAAGACTGGTGGACCAGCTTCTAAACGGATTGCAAGTCTGAACACCTTCTCAGTAAGCGGACTTGTTCGCCCCCAGAGGGAACTGAGCCTGAGGATCTTGGGCCTAACACGGCAGAGCGTTTGGGCCCAGGGGGACCCTCTAGGGAGGATCTGTGTCGGGGACAAGAAACCTGTCCCACTCTTGAGAGCCTGAGGTAGCAAGCTGCTGCAGAGGCAAAGAAGTGGGATCTCCGTGGCAGCCACAGGGTCTATTGGGAGGATGGGCTCCTATACACTGAGGCCAGAGACCCCAAACCTGGTACAACCAGGAGAATGGTAGTACCTCAGTTTAGAGTTTCTCCTCACTTTGACCCATATCATCTTCTTAGCTGGCCACCTTGGTCAGGATAAAACTTGGAATAGATTAGTCAATCACTTCTACTGGCCAGGGATATCCCAGAAGGTGACGGACGTTTGTCAGTCCGTTGTCTCCTGCCCTGCCAATGTTAAGGCAGGAGGCCCCCTGAAAGCCTCCTTAATCCCACTTCCAGTGGCTGGGATACACTTTGAAAGAGTAGAGGTTGACACTGTTGGCCTCCCTTGACCCTCAAACGGCCTCAGGGAGCCGATGGATTGTGGTAGTAGTGGATCATCCCACCAGGTATCCTGAAGCTATTCCCCTTAAGTAAACCACTGACCCTGCAGTGGCCAAGGCCCTTCTTGGTATCTTTACAAGGGTTGGCTTCCCTATGGAGGTAGTATCACAGAGGTACAAACTTCATGTCTGCATACTTGTGGGAGGAATGTTGAGTGACTTAAAAGTTCACTACCCCATACCACCCAGAAACCAATGGCCTGGTTGCAAGATTTAACCAGACATTGAAAGGCATGATTGGTGGACTCCCTGAAACTCAGGAGATGGGGCTTCTTACTTCCATGCCTGCTTATTGCCTACAGAGAATGGCCACAGAGGGGAGTGCAGTTCTCCCCCTTTGAACTTGTTGGGACATCCTGTTAGGGGTCCCCTGAGTCTTGTGAAGGAAGGATAAGAGCAACCTCTCAGAGCCTAAACAGAACATAGTGCATTTTGTGCTTGGCCTTCGCTCCAGGATGGCGGATTACATGGAAAAGCAATCCAAAACCTTCAGGTCATCCAAGAACTTCAAAAGCAGTGGTTGAGTTCAAACAAGGGGAAAAGGTATGGGTATTGGAGCCTGTGGCCCCTAGGGTCCTCCAAGACAAGTGGAGTGGACCCTACCCTGTCCTTTAAAGAAAAGGGTGACCTATCTGGTGCACCTTTGTATTTGAAAATATCCCAAAATGTTTATACTTGGCAACCGCCTGAAGCCCTACTACGACGGAGCTGATGTGACTATGCTCATGGTCCCAGATGAGGGAAAGGAAGCGGAGAGTGAACCTCCCTGATCCTCTCCAGATCCGAAAGATGGGTCTGTTGATAGAGTGGTCTTGTCAGGCACCCCCACTGACCAACAGCATGCTGATTGCAGGCAAGTCCTTAATCGGTATGATGAACTCTTCTCTCCTGACTCCTGGTCAGACTAGCTGGTGTACCCATGATGTGGACTTTGACAGCCTACCTGTCAAAAACCAAGATTTGCAAGCAGTCTGATAATGCCAGAGAGAGCATCCAAGCTAAAGTAAGCAATCTGCTTGAATTAGGTGCCCTTGAACCTTCAGAGCCCCTGAGCCACTTGTCTTATTCCCCAAACCTCACTCCAAGGGTGAAAAGAAATGCGCTTTTGTGTGGACTATAGGGGCCTCAATGCTGTGACAAACTGATGCTCTCCCAATTCCGAGAGCAGATGAATTGATTGACTGGTTGGGGCAGCCAAATATCTGAGTACCTTTGTTCTCACAAATGGGTACTGGCAGATAGGTCTGACCCCTGGAACAAAAAACAAATCTGCACTCTCCACAACCTTGTACATGATATGCAGGGCGTTGTGATAATGTTGCGCGAAGCTAGATGTAAAACAAGTTTAGTTTCAGAGAGACTAATCCAACGTGCGTTCAAATGGATGCAAAAGGTCACAGCTTGGAGAATGTTTGTGAGGACAATGTAAGAAATAAGCTGCTTCGCTACATGGGCCTAACTCTGGAATAGAACACTGGTAGGTGGAGGTAAAGTTCAGCCACGCCAACCCAAGCCAAGATCCAGACTATTCTGGACTGGGAAGCACCAACAACCCAGACCCAAGTCAGGGCATTCCTTCACTTGACTGGGTATTGCAGGAGGTTTGTGAAGTATTATGGGTCTATAGTAGCCGCCCTCACAGAATTCACCTCCAAGAAGATACCCAATAAAGTGAACTGGACAGTGAGCTGTCAAAAGGCTTTTGACACTCTGAAGGATGCAATGTCCTCTTCCCTAGTCCCGAAAACTCCAGATTACTCCAAGCAGTTAATTGTGCAGACAGATGCATCTGAGCATGGGATAGGAACCGTCCTAGCCCAGAGAAAGGATGGACATGACCAGCCTATTGCTTTCATAAGGGGTAGACTACTCTCCAGAGCATCGTTGGAGTGCCATAGAGAGGGAAGCCTTTGCTGTTGTCTGGGCCCTGAAGAAGTTGAGGCCATACCCGTTTGGCACACACTTCCTAGCCTAGACAGACCACAGTCCTCTCAGATGACCAACAAATGAAAGGTGAAAACACCAAACTGTTAAGGTGGTCCATATCCCTACAGAGAATGTACTTTACAGTGGAACACAGACCTGTGACTGCCCCTGCCAATGCAGATGGCCTTTCGAGGTTCTTCCACTTAGAAGATGAAGACTCTCCAGGGTAAGGTTAGTTTCATCCGCTTTTGTTTGGAGGTGGGGGGGGGTGGTAGTGTGAGTGCCTCTTTTGATATGGTTAGCCCCACCTTTTTGCCTTGAAAATGATGTGATTTCGAGATTAAGTGCACAAGGCCCCTGCCAACCAGGTCCCTTTGCCAGAGCTCCTTCCCTAAAACTGTACCACGATTGGTAACTTCAGCTCTCTTGCAAGTCCCTAGTAAATGGTACCCTTGGTGCCTGGGGACTGAAGAGGGTCCCCTAGGGACTCCTCACCAAGGCCATGCCACTGCAGCTTGCATGCCTTGGGGCAGTGAAACGACAGTCAACATGGCTCACTGCCTGTGTACCATGCCAACCAGCACTGCCTAAGGTATCGGTAAGTTGCCCATCTATCAGGCCTTACAGCCGTAAAGCAGAGTGCACTATACCATAGGTGTTGGCATATCTGCACAAGCAGATATGCCCCTACAATATTAAAGTCTATTCTTGGCTAATGTGAGTGCCAGAGAAGCCATGGAGAGTACTTGGGCTGGAAACTCGACAACTCTAGTTCCCCTGCACCATGAAGGCCTCTCTGAACCTAGGAGTGTTTGGTACCAAACAACTCTTCTTAATAAACCCACACTGATGCCGGTGTTGGGTTTATTAACCCATGTACTTGACAGGGCACCTTAGAGGTGCCCCCTGAAAAGCTACCACCCCATGTGTGGTCTCTGATTGGCTTTAGGCAGCCTGCCACCACCAGACACGTTTCTGGACCCCTGATTCCAGAGCCTCTGCTCTTGTGGCCACTAACAAAGCCCATCCTGTCCGGAGGTGTCACACCTCCTTCCCCAGGATGGGCAGAGTGCTCGAGAGAGAAGCTTCAAAGACCTGCACCTTTGTAATGCAAGCCCAGCCTCTGCTGCTAGCAGCAGATGGCAGCCCCCGGTTCAAACACCCACTTTTGGGTGGGAGAACAGGCGGGAAAACTTAATGAAGAATAGTAGGTGTGCCCCCCTTCGCCAAATCCATCCCTAGGGTTCTAGAGGCAGTCGGCACGCTTTTCAGTCCCCACCATCTTGAAGATGGTGGGACCTATTCATTCAGGTATGGGGCTATGACGCCCTCCTACAGGAGGGTGGCATAATTGTGGGTGTAGACACCCCAGGTAAGGCAACCATTGGTCCCTACCGGTTACTCCCCTGTAACGCCCCAATTCTAGTATTTAGGTGGCTCCCGCAGACCCTGAAATCAGATCTGTGATGACCTAAGAAGCCTTGACACCGAAGAGCTGCACCAGCACGAGAGAGAGAAGGACCAGTGACTGACTCTGCGCCAGCCCTGCTGGCCTGTCTGCTGCCTTTCGCCCCTGCTACAAAAAGATGACTTATCCTGCAGGCCCAGCGACCTCCAAAGCCCTGGGAGGACTGCCTGCCTTCAATAAAGAGGTTCCCTAGCAATCCCGAGCCAGAGTCCACCATGGGTTGACCCCTGCTGGACTCCACCTCGACGCCTGCAGCCTCAACTTTGACGCGACCTGCCTGGTAGGACACCCCTGCACCCAAACCCCCTGGGCCTTGGGGATCCCAACCGACCGTTTCCCTACGTCCCCTAGCATCTCTACTTACCCGGGCAGCTGTGGGTTTTCTTTATCCAACCTCCTGGCCTAAGCCTGCAGCCTTTTCTCAAGTTGATCTCCGTTGGTTTGCATTGGCGCCCAACGTTGTGTTGTCACTCTGCATCTTTCCGCCCCTGGGCCGTGGAGGGTGTAAGCTTTGTGCTGCCTTGTGCCCCTCCCTGTACTTACCTTAACTCCAGGATCTTGACCTCTGACACAGCTTTACTCACCTGTGAGCAGCACAACTCCGTGTACCCCCAGGCTCCATTGATTAACATTGGGCGTCCGACCCCAAATTTGACCACTGCACCCGGCAGTCTGTCACTGGTGGTGCTCTCTAGGTACTGATCTGAAACTTGCCTGGTGTTGATCTGAATCCCCGAAGACTGAAACTTTAAGCAGTGCACTTAACTGTAAAACCGCATTATTGTTTTCCTTCATGGGTAAACATTGCAAAGCTTAAACTGCACTTTTTAAACTGAGGTATTTTTATTGAAAAATGTACTTACCTTAGAACATATATGTTGGTCTTAAAATAAAACTTGAACAAAACTTATTTTTCTGAAATGTATGGAGATCTCCTTAACTCATGTCACTTTTTTAATCACTGTATGTAAAACAAAGGTCTTGCACTCCTCTGTGTTGGGCCTAAGGCTGCCTGCCCACGCTACCACAAATAGAGCACTTTGGGTTTACATTGAGCCCTGTACACTTCTGGGGGAATCTCTGGACTCTGTGCATGGTATAACCACTTGGTGGTATATCATATACAGAACCAGCTTCCTGCACTGGCAAAACTCAAAATCCTAGTAGATGGAAATTTGTGGTTCAACGCACCTGCCAAGGTTTGGGACTGACTGGAGGACTGGTCCCCGGTGAGACATCTGAAACGGTGGGTGCAGAGTTTCTTGCCATGTGTAGGAGAGGCGGAGGCCCTGGGACTGGTCCACAGGCAGGTTCAAATCTGTTGAATAAGTACAGTGCATCCACACAAGCGCACAGAGGAGCAGGACTCTACGTGAACTGAGCAAATATGGGCAGAGGCGGGAACCAACAAGACTTGCATTTTATAGCCAAACCGCATATCCCCAATAAATGGGAACTGTAGTAATTATTGTTGCTAGAACAAGTTTGTGCGTTAATGGTTTTGGTAAGTGGGCAACAGACTTCTCCAGCATTGTGAAAGCAGGGAGTTCCAAACCTACAGCATCTGGTGGTGTGGTGAGTAAGGGGGGGGGGGGGGGTTGGCGATAGTTGGGGGTGAGGGAGGGGCTTGGGGAGGTGAGGAATGTGGGACATGCTGAACCATTGGAAGGCCTACTTAGGTACGCTGGACTAGACATTGTCCAACACATCATGGGGGAGGAGGTAAAATTACCAAAGCCCTAAGATTCGGCCTGGGGCACAAGATAAAAAGGGAAATCGTACAGAACTTTCTGCACATACAAGACCCGGACCTGATCTTCTTACAAGAATCTCATCTAGTGGGTAATATGTGAGGACCTGGGGAGAGGTAGGTACGGAGTTCTTGTGCACTTGCGATTTACTTCAGGCTCCAATAGGGTGGGAATCCCATTGGCCATGGCATGGTACTAGACTAATCCAGAGGGCTGTTGAGTGCCCAACCGGTGGTGGACTGGATCAGAGTTAAAATACAGTGGTGACGTGGTACATTTCTATGTGCATGCATTGCTAAAAGCAGTAGGTCTTTCCTATTAATTGTGATTATATGGACACATTTTGTAGGCCTCACTGTTGATCTTGGGTTTCATGTGTTTTCCAGTAGACCTAGTTAGATATTGTGGTTTTCAATGTTGGACCTGAAGGTGTGCAATGTGTTACTATGTACCTTGCAGAAAATGTAAGCAGGTGGTGTTCCTCTCTGTGGTAAATCTTTAGGTTAGGTGATTAGTACTCTGGTTATCCACAAGGCCCACTTCAGCAGTGACTTTATGTTGTTCCCACCAAAAACTTGGGTTCTATTATCTATACTTATTTGTCAGGTGTGTGTGTGTGTGTGTGTGTGTGTGTGTGTGTGTATGTCTATATATGTGTGTGTATATATATGTGTGTATGTATGTGTATATATATATATATCTATCCAAGTAACATCCTTCTTACTTTGCCAGTCTCCTGGGGCTACAAGAAAGGGCGCGGACCACCGTGGTTCGTCAACTGCAGTTTATTCAAACTCCCAAAGAAGTGCAGCAGCCATGATGCGTTTCGTCCCTCACGGGACTTAGCGCGTCATGTGATCATCGGCCATGACAGTCTATTTAAATACATGTCAATCACTCACTTTTTTTGCTTATTTTCTTTTTTTCAACCATGTGATTAACACCTTAAAGTGATAGTGCAGTTTGAACAGATAGCAGGTAAAATAAATTATTACTTAATTTTCTAAAGATTACAAGGACCATAGTTGTCAACATTTGATTACTGTCTATTGTGATAATAGACGTAATGTAAAACATTATCAACATAAATTTCTGCATAAATGCAAGTTTTGCAGCGGCCGTTGGTCATTCCAATACATATATGAATAAATAAACAATTTAATATATAAATATATAAATACCTAAAAGATATATAAATAAAATGATATGCACATACATATCTGCTACCCTGCAAAACATAAACAGATTGGTCTTTATAATGTTGATTTAGGATCTTGGTTTTAATACCTGACAACTTCCTAAAATCCCTGTCTATCTGCTAAATCAGAATAGTTGTGTGCACCCGATTAATTTCATCTGGCTGCAATGTTTTTCCTATATTCACTGTTGCTATCTGTTCCCCATTGCTCCTACAATAAAATTATGTTAAAGTGATTAGTACTAACTGTGCATAAAAAACCGAATAAAAAAAATGAAAAAACATCTATTTACAATGTCTGTTTGAGCAGCTTGGCTATGTTAGTGTGATTATAAAAGATCTGTTTTTTAAAACTATTTAAAACTATTTTTTGGAATGGAAGAAAAGGAGCTAATTGAATATATGGGTAAAACCAGGTAAGTCTATAAATATATATAAATATATAAAATTTTATAAATATATAAATACATACGTACAAGTCCGGTTCGATCATCCATAAAGACTTAAAGTAACTTTGTAATTTCATGATGTCTTTCAAGGTGCAGAATTAAAGTACAATCATTTGTTAATACAGGGTCCCAAATGTTTTATATATAGAGGCATGCAGTTCTTCAGTGGCATTTAGCCCTTTGGGGTGTTTAGTGTCGAGGTTTAGAATGTAGTACATATCCAACTTACGGAGTGCCTTCTCCCGATCACCACCCCTTTTGTTCATTGGAATGGAATCTATAAGATAGTATTGTAGTTCCTTGGGGTTGCCATCATGTTTTTCATTAAAGTGGCGGGCCACTGGGTATGCCGGATCGTTATTCCTGATTGCTCGTATGTGCTGGAGCACCCTTTTGTGGCCTTGCAGGATAGTACTGCCTACGTATTTCAATTTGCAAGGGCACTCCAGCACATAGACTACAAAGTCGGTTTTACAATTTAACACCTTGTCTATAGGTATTTCTTTCTCACCGAATGGGGTCTTGTATTTGGTCATAGATATGCCATGTTGGCAGGCTTTACAAGCTTTGCATCTATGGAAGCCCAACCGTTGGGATAACCAAGTACTTTTAGTTGGAGGACCACATGGATCATTTTTGACCAGAACATCTTTCATTGATTTACCCCTGCAGTATGTTATTGCCGGTTGTTTAGGAACTGTGGGGCCAATAACAGGGTCTTGTCTAATCAGATGCCAGTTTTTCTTAATTATTTTTCGTACAGCACCCTCCTGTTGGTTATATTTCAGGATAAATCTAAATTTGTCTGATATGTCAATTTTCTCTCTCCCCTTATGTTTAGTTTTTAAGAGGGCTGCTCTTGATTCCTGATTGCTTTTGGTGAGTGCAGTTTCTAAACAATTCTTACTGTACCCTCTCTCCCGGAATCTCCTTATGCACTCACCCTGAGCCATAAGTAGGTCCTGATCATTGCTGCAAATTCGCTTCAGCCGCAATAGCTCGCCATATGGTATACTTTGTACAAGATGCCCAGGATGGGCACTACTGGCATGTAAGATGGCATTCCCCGCTGTTGGTTTTCTGTGAAGTCGTGTTTCAATCTTATTATCATCAATGTAAACTTCTATGTCCAAAAAGTTGACAGATTTGTTACTTATGCAGGCACTGAAGTTTAGATTGAGTTGGTTTTTATTGATTTGTGTAATAAAACTTTCTGCTTCAGTTCGTGTGCCATGCCAAATTAGGAAGAGGTCATCAATGAACCTCCACCATGCTTTAACATTTTTGGTCATGGTCTCTGTATACTCGTTCATGAGGACCAGCTCCTCCCACCAGCCCATATGCAAACATGCATAGCTGGGGGAGAAGCTGGCTCCCATGGCGACCCCTCTTGCCTGCTGAAAATAAGCATTTTGAAAAATAAAAATGTTACTAGTTGGACAGCTTTCTATCATATTGATCAACATATTGGTATGTTCAATGTATTCCAGACCCCTACGTGCAAGATAATATTGCACGACTCTAAGACCATCTTTATGTTTGATCGACGTATATAGAGAGGTCACATCCAGAGTAATAAGTAAATATTCATCCTCCCATTGGAAATCAAAAATTTTTTCCAAGAAATCCCCACTGTCCCTGATATAGGAAGCCAATGACTGGACGTATTCTTGGAGAAAAAAGTCAATGTATATTGATGTCTTTTCAAAAGTACTGTTCCGGCTGAAATAATCGGCCTACCTGGTGGTTTACAAGCATCCTTATGGATCTTAGGGATGAAGTACAATATCGGTGTTACAGGATTGTTGTTTCTCAGATATTTGTATTCATCCATGGAAATGAGTCCTGTATTTTTCCAGGCCGCCAATTTTAAATTATATGATCCATGTACTGTGTTCAAAGCTTGTTTGCTGCTGCGGCAGTAACAGGAAGTGTCATTCAATTGGTTCATGGCTTCACTGATGTAATCCTCCCGTTTCCATAGAACTACATTTCCACCCTTATCGGCGCTCCTTATGACTATTTCACAATTATTTTTAAGTTTCGTCATTAACTGGTGGTATTGAAGTTCCCTTGTATTTTTATTTTGTTTATATTACCACCAGTGCCACTATTTTGAATTTTTCGATTGAGGTTTTTTAGATCATTCACAACTTGTTCTTGAAAAATATCTATTGTCTTTCATCATCACAGGGTAAAATGTCGATGGCGGCTTAAATGGGGTTTGACCCGTTTGTTGGGTACTGACCGGTGATTTTGATGTCTCTGGGACTGTATTGAAGATTTCTCCCTCATTAAGTAGATCCTGTAGTACTTCAACCAGTTGTCTGTCTGACTCACTGTTACCCATACTGGTTCCTTCCTCTTGTGTTTGATTATCCGGGTCTTCATTAATGTTTTTTAGGGCCCCAGATTTTGACAGTTTTAATTGCCTAAAGTATTTTTGTAATTTTAGTTTACGGACACTTTTGTAAATATCAACTCTCGTGGCTGCGTAATTGAAGGAACTTTCTGGGCAATAAGAGTCCTAAAGAAAGGAGTTTTTCTTCTGCTTTATTTAAGGTAATGTCAGTTAGGTTGATAACTGTTTTGGACTCCTTGTTTGAAACCTCAGTCAATACTTCCGCCAGTATTTCTTCTGTTGGCGTTTCGGTTGTCTTCTGTTGTCGTCGGTATCTACTTGCCTTGTGCCTCTCCCTGCGTTTCCTACTTCTGCTGATCCTTGGTTGCCCTGTTGTTTTCGCGGGCGCAGGGACTGAAGCCGCTCTTGGCATAAAAAATCAACCTCAGTCAAAGAACTTCCTGTCCCCTTGGTGTCTATTTTTTCTGCCAGCCTCCAATTCAGGTTCACTTTCAGCTGCAGAGCTGGCATCTGATGCTGATGTCAAATCTGGTTGCATGCTGGTAATGGTGGTTTCTAATGTATTTTCTGTTTGTTGTCCTGTGCCTGTTTTATCTGCCTTTAGGGTATTTATATATATATATATATATATTCACTGAAAAAACCATAGGTTTTAGGGACAGTTATAGTTACTTGGACATTGCACTCGTACAAAACCCGTGAAATTCCCCCGTTATAGTTAGTTCAGCTAACTATAACTCGCGCCCCGCAATGCACTGCTGATGACGTCACATATTACATCACTCATGACATGGTCAGTGACATCACTGATGACATCTCAAATGACATCACTGTTGACATCATCCAGTGACTGTGTTTCTGTAAAGTTTAAATATTTTTAATATATATAGGGAAAGGCGTTTTGAAGAATGAGTGGGTGTATAAGTGTCTGTATGGATGATTTAGTAGGTGCGTGACTAATTCTATAAGTGAGTGATTAAACGTATCTTACTGAATGCATGGGTTAGTGACTAAACTGGGTGAATGTCTGTATCTGTCTGTTGCTGTGTAAGTGGCTGCATGGGTTTGTGAACAGCTACATGAGTGTCTATAAGAGTTATTGATTTGTTGTCTGAGTATCTGTATGGGTGCCTGAGTGTTTGTGTGGATGGGGTGTGTGCGACTGTGCATAGATGTGAGTGGGTGATTCACTGGGTGGATGGTTTCAAGAGTGCATCTGTGATAGACTGTATGGGTGGGTAAGTGTGTGTAACAGTGTGTTAGTGAGTGAATGTATGTCCCAGTGGTACATGTGTGAGTAACTACATATGTGAAAGGCAGTATATATGTGTGTTAGAGTATTTAAATGGCTATAAGTGAGTGTGTTATTGTGAGTGGCTGTATGGATGAGTGTGTGCTTGTATCAGTGATTGTATAAGAGCGTAACAATGTGCTAGTATTTGTATGATTAAGTGAGCTGGTGTGTGTATAACTGTATAGGTGAGTAAATGGCAGTGTGTTTAATTATTTGCATGACTGACTAGGTGTGTGAGTACCTCTATGGATGAGTGGCGGTGTTTGAGTGTCTATATAGGAGTAAGAGTGCATATGATAGTCCTGTACTGAGTGACCATAAGTATGAGTGACTGTACGGGTGAGTGAGTGGATGTGTGTGTGTAGACCTAAGAATCAGTGAGTGGGTATGTAGTTATTGGTGTTGGAGTGTCTATGGTTTTGCGAATGGCAGTCTGTAATTTAGAGTGGGTGTATCAAAGGTTATATTAGGGTGTGAGGAGGTGCATCAGATTATCACGTGGATGATGTCATCAGTGATGTCATTTGAGATGTCATCAGTGATGTCATCAGTGATGTCACTGACCATGTCATGAGTGATGTAATATGTGACGTCATCAGCAGTGCATTATGGGCGCGAGTTATAGTTAGCTGAACTAACTATAACGGGGAATTTCACGGGTTTTGTACGAGTGCAATGTCCAAGTAACTATAACTGTCCCTAAAACCTATGGTTTTTTCAGTGAATTTCAAAGGTTTTTTAAATGCTAATTTGTAACTATAACGTGTCTGAAACCTATGGTTTTTTCAGTGAATTTCAAAGGTTTTGTAAATGACAATTTTTAAATGTATTAATTGTTATATTAATTTTTTTCATACTGATTTACTACATTTTTAGAAACATTTTTTTTTACATTTTATTTTTTTAAATTACATTGTAATTACATTATACATTACATTACAAAAAATACTTTCTCAGAATGAATTACTTTAGTTTAAATACTTTGCACATAGGCAATAGACTTTTAAGTACAGTAGTTACAGTTGTTGCAATGGGCAACACATTTTCAAACACAATGCAACATTCAGCTCAATGTGAATTTCTAGTTAAATGCAATTAGTTACTTTATGGATTACTTTTCTAACCACAGGACTGGATCCTAGATTCAGTCCTGGGACATCTCCTGTAAACAGTTGAGTAAAAGCGTTTTGGTTACAGTACTGATTTTTAAGGAATATTATTGTATTTTAAAAGTTGACACTTAGAAACTTTTTCTCATATGGTCACCAATGTTATCCTATGGAAGGAAATTCACTTAGCAGGTAAAAACTGTTATTGTTACTTTTTCTTACTCAGTGTTGGATCCTGGATCCAGCACTGGTGCATCTCCTGTAAACAGTTGAAAGAATGCGTTTAAGTCATACAGGTGATTTTTAAGGAATATTTGTAGTTTGTAAAAATCAACACTTTGAAACTTTTTTGCTGAAAACCAGTCAATGTTAGCCTATGGAAGAAAATATAAGTTACTGGCAAGTACGGTTAGAATTACTTTTCAGGGTCAGTGCTGGGCTAAAAGGTGTAGCACTGGGTTTTCTCCTGATAACAGGTGAGTAAGTCGGAATTCGGATTTCGGCTGATTTTAGAGGAATATTTGTATGTTTCAAAAATCAACACTTAGACTGGTTTCACTTGGAAATTCTTCTATGTTAGCCTATGGAAGGAAATTCAAGTTACTGGTAAGTACGGTTAGAATTACTTTTCAAGATCAGTACTGGGTTCAAAGATGCAGCACTGAGGTCTCTCCTGATAACAGGTGAGTAAATCGGAATTCGTAGTTCGGCTGATTTTAGAGGAATATTTGCACAATGGTGAATAAAGGGGGTGGGGCCTGAGGATACATGTTTGCAAACACGCCCAGTGGCGCGTTTTAAGTTGGAGAATTAATTCCTCAATCCCGAGGGTCCCTAGGGGCCAACTAGCCCACCAGGTACCTCCAGTATGCGCCAGAGAGCTGCATTGCAGAGAGGTGTTCAGAGGCCACGCCCCTTTTTACAACACTCTGCAACGCAGCTCCGTGGCGCTTACTGGAGGTACCTGTTGGGCTAGTTGGCCCCCAGGGACCCTCAGGATTGAAGGGGATTTAATTCCCCATCTTAAAACGCGCCACGGGGCCTGTTTGCACACATGTCCCCTGAAGCCCTGCCCCCTTCCTTCACCACTGTGCAAACGCGCCCCGTGGCGCGGTTTAAGTTGGGGGATTAAGTCCCCTTGAATCCTGAGGTTCCCTGGAGTCCAAGTAGCCCACCATGTACCTCCAAAAAGCGCCACAGAGCTGCGTTGCAGAGAGGTGTAAAAAGGGGCGTGGCCTCTGTACACCTCTCTGCAACGCAGCCCCCTGGCGCATACTGGAGGTTCCTGGTGGGCTAGTTGGCCCCCAGGGACCCCAGTATTTAAGGGGAATTCGTTCCCCCATCTGCAAACGCGACAGGGGGCGCGTTTGCAGAGTGGTAAAGGAAGGGGGCGGGGCCTGCGGCCCGATTGTTTTATTTTTTATTAATTAAACAGGAAGGGGGCCGCATGGCCCCCCTCCCGTGGCCGAATCCGGCCCCGGGGACCCCATCCCCCGGGGCATGGCCACACTTTTAAATTTTTTATGGAGGGGGGCTGCGTGGCCCCCCTCAGGCCTCCTTTTGCCCCGGGGACCCCATCCCCCAGGGCAGGCCTTTATTTTTTATTTTATTTTTTTATTATTTTTGGGGAGCGTGGTCCCCCTCCCGGGCCACTACTTGCCCCGGGGACCCCATCCCCCGGGGCTGGCCCTATCCTTTGGGGTCCGTGGGAGGACCCCCAACTCCCCCACGGACCCTGCCGGCTCCCCGCCTCCTGCGGGAGCCGGCATTGCTTTTCCACATGGAGAGCTGCTAACATGCAGCTCCCCATGTGGAAAAGCAATTTGCTTTGGATATTGGAAGCGAGAGCAGGTTTCCTGCTCTCGCTCCAATATCCAAAGCAGTTTGCTATGACAGGACGGGAGCCGCGATGCTCCCGTCCTGTCATAGCAAACTAGTGTCCCGGGGGTAGGCACCCCGGGACACTGCAGGAGGCGGCCCTGGGGGGTGGCGGTCCCCAGGGCCATTACAGGCTCCAGGAGGGGGGGCCGCGTGGTCCCTGGGGCTCTGAAATTTTTAGTGCCCCGGGGAGGTGGCGGTCCCCGGGGCGTGTGGGGGGGCTCAAGCCCCCCCACACAGGTAATTTTTTTTAAAAATAAAAAAAGCCCCAGGGGGTGGCGGTCCCCGGGGCTGCGGGAGGGCCAAGAGCCCTCCTGCACCATTATTTTTTTAAAGCCCCGGGGGGGTGGTGGTCCCCAGGGCTTGGGGGGCCTTCGAGGCCCCCAAAATTAAATATAAACCCACCCCCCGCATGCCCCCGGGACTTGGCCCACTCGGGGGCAAAATAGCATCGAAGCGCGGGAGACAGCACTTCGATTTTTTTTTTTTTATTTTTTTTTTTAATGCTTTTTCTGCCCAGGGGTCCTTGTGGGACCCCTGAGCAGACCTAGGGGTCAGGGTGTTTCTACCCTGCCCCCTCTTTGCGCACTTGTTTCTGTCCCTCGGTTCTACCGAGGACAAAATGGCTGCCAACACTTCCTGATTTGGAGTGTTGACAGCCAATTAGCATGCAGCTCGTGATCGGGAGGGTACGCGGACCCTACTCGGCCATAGATATATATGTGATTTTATTTGTGATTTTCTCAAACTACTGAACGGATTTACACCATTTAAGCAAAAGGCACGACACTGAACCAAGGGATACCTCTTTGCCAAATTTGGTGTAATTCCGTTCAGCAGTTCGGGCTGTAGCTGCAACTAAAGGTTCCTATGGAAAAATGAATTGGGGAAAACGTGTTTTGGGACCCCCCTATTTTCTCGTCCCCCGCTTGACGAATCACCCTGAGACTTTCAGGATAGGAGCGGACCGGAGCGCCCCAACAAGTTGGTAACTTTCGCAAAGATTCGTCAACCGGCACCAACGTTATTTCAAATAGAATGTTGCGGATTTCCTATGGAAAATAGGTCCTAACTATCTACTGGCGACCGCCAGTAGATAATATATAAATGTGTGTGTGTGTGTGTGTGTGTGTCGAAAGTTTCGCCACAAAGATCCCAGAAATCCCAAATCTCTTGGAAACCGGAACAGACGATAACAGACCCAGCTGTAAGTGCAAGTGAGTATTTTTATTTGAAGCACATCATGCCTGCCATGACGTGTTTCAGCCTACCAGAGGCCTTGTTCACATAGCGCCTTGTGAGTAGTATGCCAACATTTAAAGTGCAGAGTAACACACAACGTGATTGGTTGCCTACACCAACAATGGACATAGAAAAAATATTTTACCATATCAGAATAGATGGCCATTCGACACAAGGCACCGCAATAAATAGCTTAAAAATACTTTTTGTTTAAGAACACTTTGTATGTGCAATTAATCAGTATTTAAAAGTACAAGCAGTAAAAAAAAATTAAAAAACATTTTGTTATAAAAATCTCATTTAAACATAGTGCAAACACTGTTGTGCAAAATGCGCAAAGAAAAATAAAACCTTAGTGGGTTAAGATTCACATGAAGGACACATCAGGCTACTTTGTAACAAGACTAATGGCCCACCACTCAAAAATAGAACATCAAATGGTTATCTATTTGTAATAAACGAGAGGGGACCAACATGTCAAAGAGTTTTAAAATACCTGATAGAAGAATTTGGTCACGGATCATGTGTTCACAGATGGCAATATCTGCTTAAATCACAATGTTTGTACATGAAGAACTGCTAAAGTATTGTAGGTTCTGCAGTTGTATATTAAAAATCATCACTGTATGCCCTAGTGGACAAAATAGAACTATGTCCAGATAAAAAGTTTTAGCGCGAATAAAGTGCATAGAATAATAAAAAATGGTGTTCAAATTTCATGGATTCAAGGTGCAAGGCCGATGTTAAAAGATATGTTGAATTAGTGCAGTAATATAGCGATGGGAGCCATTTTACAGACAGGTATAAAATCTTCGCTGGAATTTAAGCCCAGTGGCGTCTTAGCGTCAAGTTCTAGGATGTATTTAGTCTCCAGAGCTCGCAAGAGGGCTTCACGGTTGCCTCCTCGTCTGAGGGGCAACACTGAGTCGATGACAAAATATTTTAGAAGCTCACTCTTGTTGTCATGGTGTTCCTTGAAATGACGAGCCACTGGGTAGGATGCATCGCTCCCACTGATTGCCCTAATGTGCTGGAGTATCCGTTTGTGGACCTGCAACTTGGTGCTACCAACATATTGCAGGCCACACGGACACTCCAGCACATAGACAGCAAAATCAGTCTTGCATGTAAACATCCTATAGATTGGTCTTGGGGCATCGCAGAAGGGGATCTTGTATTCTGTTTTGTTGACACCATGTCTGCAAGCTTTACAGCTGGTGCATCTTCTGAAGCCCTTACTGGAAAGGAGCCATGATTTATTAATGACTAACTCAGGACTGGTTTTCACTAGAGAATCGCTCATGGAACGTGCTTTCCTGAATGTAATCTCAGGACTAGCTGCCATTAGATCCCCAATGACAAGGTCATTCCGTACCAGGCTCCAATTTTTCTTAAAGATTTTCCGAAGGGCCTGGTGCTGGCGATTATAAGTTAGAATCAGTCTAGTGGGCTCCTTAACTTGTACCGATACAACATTGGATGTTTTGCTTTGCAAGACCATCTGCCTAGGAATGTGGTTGGCTTTGGTGATGGCTTTGTCAATCATGGAAGCTGCATATCCTCTAGCCAAAAATCTAGATTTGCTGGCTTCCTGTGCTAAAGAGCACTCCGAATCAGTGCTACAGATGCGCCTGATGCGCAACATCTCACCATATGGGATGCTGCGTATCAAGTGTGCCGGATGGTGACTGGCGGCATGTAAGACAGTATTGCCAGCCGTGGGCTTTCTGAATAGCCGGGTCTCAAGTCTGTCACTTTTAATGAAAATCTCTACATCTAGAAAACAGACAAGATCTTGACTTAAGTTAGCTGTAAACTGGAGATTGAGCTTGTTTACATTGATCAAATCGATTAAGTCTAAGGCCTGTTTGGTACCTTGCCAGATCAAGAAAATGTCATCGATATATCGATACCATTGAATGACATGTCTGGTAAAAATGTCATGATGTTCGCCATAGAGGACCTGCTCCTCCCATCTGCCAATATGCAGGCAGGCATAACTAGGGGAGAAGCAGGCCCCCATGGCCACACCTCTAACCTGCTGGAAGAATTGGTTCAAAAACATGAAAAAGTTGTTATTCAAACATGTAGCAATCATAGCAATCAGCATCTTGTTATGATTAAACATTTGGGTGGGCCTCTTTCCTAGATAATGGTTAATAGCTTTTAAACCATCCTGATGGTATATGCTAGTGTAGAGGGATGTAACATCCAACGTGATTAACCAGTAGGAGGAATCCCATACCACCCCTTCCAGTTTCCTCAGGAAGTCGCCTGTATCTTGGACGAAAGGGGGCATAGCCCTTGCATGTTCCTGTAGGAAGGCATCGATGTAGATAGATGTATTTTCCAACATCCCATTGCGTGCTGATATTATGGGCCTGCCAGGGGGTTTCTCAGCGCATTTGTGTATTTTAGGGATGAAGTATATTGCCGGGATTACTGGATGCTCATTTTTGAGACATTTCAGTTCATCTTGACTAAGTAATCCTGCACTTCTCCAGGCCACCAGCTGTGTAGAAATCAAATCACGCCTGTTTCACAGTGGCTATGTCACACCTCTTATAGCATTGATGGTCATTTAGCTGGTTGTAGGCTTCCTCTAGATACAAATCTCTGGGCCACAACTCCACATTTCCACCTTTATCAGACTGGCGAACTATGATATCGTTGGCCTGAAGTTTTTTGATAAGCTGGATGTAACAATTGTTAGGTGATGTGTGCTTGTAGTTATCACGCATTGTGGCAGTGTAAAGTCTTTTGTTCTGCAACAGAAAGTTCATGAAAAATGTCAATGTTATCATGTAACGTCAGGGGTGTAAAGGTGGATCTTGGTTTAAAGTTGGTATTTCCAGGCATGTTCAAATTGATCTGTTCATCATTGATGCCAGGACCTGAGATCTCATCGTTCAATTGTTGTAAGTCAAATCTAGGTCATTGGCACTTAAAACTTGCGTGGTACCAGAGGCCTGTCCTGTACCAGTCTTGTATACCGTCTTGTTAGACATAAAATATTTGCAGAGTTTCAATTTGCGAGTATATTTGTACAGATCTATCCGTGTCTTGGCATAATTGAAATTGCTTGCTGGGCTGTAGGTGAGACCAAGAGATAGTACACGCAATTCTGCTTGGCTTAGATGGATATCAGTGAGATTTATTACAATTAATGTTGACCCTGCCTGGTCAATTTCGCCATTTTGAAAACTCATTTCTTGTTCCATCTTTTGTTGGTATTGGTTTTTCTTTTTGATTTGCCATCTATTGCTTGATTTGCGTCGTTGCCTGCGCCTTTGGTTGTTTCTTTGGCGTTGTTTGTGTTTGTCCTCCTGGGTCGCAAGGTTTCTCCTCGGTCCTGTCGCAAGCAGTCCACCTCTTGCGCTAGGGAAAATTTGGTAAACCCCAATCTTGCAGCCTGTCTGCTTTGATCAGTATCCGATTCACTGTCAGGCAGCAAGCTGAGATCAGATAGTGAGGAAGCCAGTTGAGGAGTTGCATTGGTACTCGTGCTGGCTTCTGCAGGCAGCCGCAGTGTTGGGTTCTTGGAGGCTTTAATGGCATCAAATTTCTTAGCGAAGGTGAATACTCGCCCTTGCTGGTAATCTATTTTATCTCGCTGAAATTTGTATGCCTTCCGTTTTTTTTATTACCTCCTCTTTGTGTAGCCTAGCTTGTATATCTTCCTGGTATTTGGCACAGTTAGCCGGAGTTTCCACAGCGCTAATTTCATTATCTGAAAGACACGTTAGTGACAGATTCCTTACCTTAGAATATCCCCAGGCGTCAGGCTGGATCCG
This sequence comes from Calotriton arnoldi, assembly GCA_963921515.1. Taxonomy (NCBI): domain Eukaryota; kingdom Metazoa; phylum Chordata; class Amphibia; order Caudata; family Salamandridae; genus Calotriton; species Calotriton arnoldi. Next base: position 829,658 of record CAWUFW010004332.1, on the reverse strand, counting down.
GAAAGTTTTTGCGTAGCAGTACCCTTGCGCGTCGGTAGGCTGCGTCGTGCGGCTCCGCGTCCGTCGTCGGCGTCGTGATTGCCGGGATGACGTCGCGGGCAGTACTTAGACGCCGCCCCTGCGCGCTGACGTCAGTTCTTCTTTTTCCGCGCCAGTAAGCGCAGATCCGGGAAGTCATTTTTTGACTATCTTTTTGGTGATTTTTCACTGTTTTTCTCCATGAGTCTCGACTCCGAAGGTGTCGGTAGGGATGCCCGGCTTCAAGCCCTGCGACGTCTGTGGTCGTATGATGTCGATCACAGACCCGCATTTAGAGTCTCTACTGTCTCGGCCGCGGCCACGACACGAAGTCGTGCCCCGACTGCCGGGCCTTGCACCCGAAGGATTTGCGAGAGCGGTCTCGAAAGCTCCTCTAGGTCCGGCAGTCAGCTCCGCGCCACACCAAGCCCCGGTCACGTGAGAGGTCGAGGGGCCGGTCGCGGAGTCCTCATCGGTCGTCGGGGTCCAAGTCTTTGCACTCCTCCGGTAAGTCGAAGCATAAAAAGTCTAAGAAGCGTCATCGCTCCACGACTTCGCCTCGCCAGTCTCGCGACTCGGCTAAGGCTCCTGTCGGCACCACCCCCGCGTCTCCGGGAGTGCCTGTGGAGCCGCCCCCGCATTACCCGTCCTTCCCGGGTTCGGGGGCGACTCCGGCCGAGATACAGGAATTCCTGTCGGCCATGGCCCGCCTCTTCGGGCCTCAAGGTCCCCCCGGTGCGCCTTCGGGCCCTGATGGGGTTTTCCCGGCGCCGCCGACTACTCCGGTCCCGGCGCCGCCTGTCACACCAGCCTCGGTCCCGGCCTCGATCCCGGCTCAGGTGCTGCCGCAACCCCCATCGACGCCGGTTGACCTAACTACACCTCCGCCGGCGCCGATGTCTCCGGTGCCGTTTCCGACACCGCCCGGGGCTCCGGGCGGCGTTGTTCCCCGGTTCTCTCCGGATCCGGACACGGCGCCGGACCAGCGTCGCTCGACGCCGGCTCCGACGCCGTTGAGACCTTGGGTCCCGCGTGTCCCTCCTTCTCCTTATTTTGAACCTGAGGAGGACTAAGGACTGGGAGGGGTCGGAGGACCCTCTCACACAGCAGTGTGAGTACGAACAGAACTGGGCTGAGTAACTTGGGGATGCCAGTGGGCTGGACACCTCCCCTGACCCTGGCATGCTATCTCCTCCTTCCGTGGCAACGGAGGAGGGAGCAAATTTTGCAACGGTGTTGCGTAGAGCAGCTGGGGCCTTACACCTCCAATTGCCTACAGTGGCCGTCAGGACTAACCTCCTGACGGAAGTGCTTCAGCCGGCGGCTACCTCCTCGGAGCCACTGCTGCTGTTTAATGACGCACTTTCTGACGTTCTTTTGGGCACCTGGTCCAAGCCCGCCACAGGGGCTCCTGTGGATAGGAACGTGGCCCGACACCATCGCCCCGCTCCGGGCGACCCCCTGTTCCTCTCCCAACACCCCACTCCTGAGAGCTTGGTTGTCCAAGCCTCTGCTTCCCAAACCGCCTTCCCTACCGCTCCTCCGGATAGGGAATCCAAACGCCTGGATCAATTTGGGAAGAAGGGTTTTTCTTCCTCCAGTGCTGGCTTGCAGTCTGTCAACACCGCTTGCCTTTTGGGCCGATATTCCCACTCTCTGTGGGACTCTATGGCGCAAGCTTTTCCCCAGTGTCCTGAGGAGGTCCAGACACTGCTTTCCCGCGCCATTGCGGAAGGAAGAGATGCGGCTAAATTCACCATTCGATGTGGCCTTGATACCGCCAACTCGCTGGGTAGATCGGTAGATCAATTGCAACGACAGTGGCGCTGCGCCGTCATGCCTGGCTGAGAACCACTGGTTTCTCGGGTGAGGTCCAGAACACTCTTATGGACATGCCCTTTGATTGGGTCGGTCTTTTTGGGAACAAGGCAGACCATGCGCTGGAGCGTTTTAAGGACTCGCGGGCTACGGCCAAGTCCCTGGACCTTTCTGCTGTACGCCCTCCGCAGCCATCTGCTGAAGGAGCGCCCAGTCAAGTCCGCTGCCCAGCCACCGGCCCGCGCAGCAAGCGTCTTCGCGTGGCCGAGGACGTGGCTCCCGCCGTGGCGGGTCAGGCAACCAGCGTGCAGGTCAGGCCACCAACCCCGCCCACGGCCTCCAAGCCCTCCTAGTCCTTCCTTTGAGCTGCACAGCACGCCAGTAGGGGGCAGGGCCCGCCATCACCTTCACCACTGGCGTGCCATCACCTCGGACAGGTGGGTCTTGGACATTGTCCGAAGGGGCTACTCCCTCCCCTTCGAGACCACCCCCCCAGCCATGCCACCTCAATTCCACCACATGTCAGGGGATCACTTGGTGCTTCTTCAGAAGGAAGTTGCGGCCCTCTTGGCCAAGAGGGCCATCGAGCACGTTCCGACCGAAGAAGTAGGACGTGGTTGCTACTCCCACTACTTTCTGGTGCCCAAAAAGGACAAGGAGGACATGCGTCCTATCTTGGACCTCCGGAACGTCAATCGCTTCCTCCGGAAGGAGAAGTTCAAGATGCTCACCTTAGCTCAGGTCTTGACTGCCCTCGACCCTGGAGACTGGATGGTAGCGTTGGACTTGCAGGACGCTTATTTCCACATCCCCGTCCTGCCGGCCCACCGGCGTTACCTGCGGTTCATGGTGGGCCTCGAGCATTTTCAATTCACCGTGCTCCCTTTGGCCTCACAAGTGCCCCTCGGGTGTTCACGAAAGTGATGGCGGTGGTCGCAGCTCATCTGCGCCGGGCCGGGGTTCCAGTCTTCCCCTACCTCGACGACTGGCTGCTGAAGGCGGGCTCATCCCAGGCAGTCGTCTCCCACCTCCAGACTACGGCCGAACTCCTGCACTCGCTGGGGTTCTCCATCAATGTGCCGAGTCGCATCCGATTCCTTCTCCACAGCTCCTTTTCATCGGAGCAGTTCTGGACACGACGCAGTTTCGGGCCTATCCTCCCGAACGGCGAGTCCGGGATATTCAGGCTATGATTCCGATCTTTCAGCCTCTATCCTGGGTTTCGGTACGGATGACCCTGAGGCTGCTGGGCCTCATGGCCTCCTGCATCCTGCTGGTCGATCATGCCAGATGGCATATGCGGGTTCTGCAGTGGGACCTGAAGTTCCAGAGGGCGCAGCACCAGGGCAACCTGTCCGATCACGTCCAGATCTCGCAGGGCACTGCAAATCAGTTGCAGTGGTGGCTCTCGAACCGGCAATGGGTCATGGGCAGATCCCTCTCCCTTACCCAGCCAGAGCACACAGTCGTGACGGACGCGTCCCTTCTGGGATGGGGCGGTCACATGGGAGAGGCGGAGATCAGAGGCCTCTGGTCTCCGGCGGAGTCCCGGCTCCATATCCACCTTCTGGAGCTCCGGGCGATCCGACTTGCACTCAAGGCATTCCTTCCCTCTGTCAAAGGGAAGGTAGTGCAGGTGTTCACAGACAACACCACCGCCATGTGGTACTGCAACAAACAAGGCGGGGTGGGGTCGTGGACCCTATGTCAGGAGGCTCTGCGCCTCTGTACATGGCTGGAACATCAGGGGATCTTCCTGATGGTTCAACACCTGGCAGGTTCCCTGAACGCCAGGGCGGACGAACTCAGCCGCAGGTGCATGATGGATCACGAATGGCGTCTTCACTCGGAAGTGGCGCAAGGACTCTTTCTACAGTGGGGAAAGCCTTGGTTAGATCTATTCGCCACCGAAGAGAACGCGCAATGTCATCAGTTCTGCGCGTTGGAATTTCCAAGGCGGCACTCGCTCGGCGACGCTTTTCGTCGCGAGTGGAGTTGCGGTCTGTTGTACGCTTTTCCGCCTATACCACTTCTACCCAGAGTGTTGAAGAAGATTCGGCGCGACCGGGCCCAAGTCATCCTTGTGGCTCCGGACTGGGCTCTAAGAGTTTGGTATCCCGAGCTACTCAGTATGAGCGCCGATCCCCCGAGCCGTCTGCCTCTACGGGAGGATCTTCTGTCGCAGCAGCAGGGGACGGTCCTCCACCCGAACCTGTCCAGTATCCACCTGCTTGCGTGGAGATTGAGCGGCGGCAGTTGATTCCTTTCGACTTGCCTCCCGAAGTTTGTGATGTGATTCTGGCAGTCAGGCGTCCCTCCACTAAGGTGGTATACGCCTGCAGGTGGAACAAGTTTGTGACATGGTGCACAGCAAAGGCTGTGAATCCCCTCTCCGCCCCTCTTTCTGAGGTCCTTCTGTTCCTTCTTTCTCTGGCCCAACAGGGTTCTGCCCTGGGTACCATCAAGGGTTATCTTTGTGCTATCTCGGCCTTCCTCAGGCTCCCTGATCAGCCCTCCCTTTTCAAGTCCCCTGTTAACAGGTTCTTAAAAGGCATTACGCACCTCTTCCATCCTGTTCCGTTTGTCATGCCTCAGTGGGACTTGAACTTGGTTCTTACCTTTCTCATGTGCGCTCCCTTTGAGCCTCTACATAACTGTCCTCTTCGTCTTCTGACTCTGAAGACAGCCTTTCTGGTGGCCATCACCTCCGCTCGGCGGGTGAGTGAGCTCCAGGCTCTATCATGCAAACCTCCCTTTCTGTCTGTCCATCCAGACAAGGTTGTTCTTGGGACGCGTCCGTCCTTCTTGCCAAAGGTGGTTACTGCCTTCCACATTGGGCAGACCATCACTTTGCCCACCTTCTTTCCGCCTCCGCATCCTTCCAGAGAGGAAGAGAGGCTCCACCGTCTGGACCCAAAACGTGCACTTTCCTTTTATATCAACCGCACACAACACTTCCGGGTGGATGACCAGCTCTTTGTTGGCTACGTGGGTGCCAAAAAGGTCGGGCGGTGCACAAGAGAACCATCTCCCGCTGGGTCACCTTGTGTATCAAAGCCTGCTATTCTTTGGCTAAGAAGGAGCCTCCTGTTGGGCTGCGTGCCCATTCCACCAGGGCAACGGCTGCTACTACGGCTTTAGTCCGCGGTGTTCCGCTGCAAGATATGTCAGGCAGCTACGTGGGCCTCGCTGCACACGTTTACCAAGCATTACTGCCTTGACAGCCAGGTCTGGAGGGACGGCTTCTTTGGCCGTTCGGTCCTCCGGGCCTTCCTTGTCTGATCTTTGTTCGCAGACCCACCACCGGGGTTGGTATTGCTGGGGTATCTATTCTAAGGTAAGGAATCTGTCACTAACGTGTCTTTCAGATGCACAAGTTACTAACTTGTGTAACGATATATCTGTAAGAGACAGTAGTTAGTGACAGATTCCTTACCGCCCCACCTATCCTCCCCGTTCTGCGAACTGATTTCTAGGGTTAAGGACATCCCTTTCAGGGCCCTAGTATTTTTCAGACACCTATGTCAGCTTCTTGCATGGCTCTGCGTTCCTGGCGCGGAAAGTCGTGTACAGAACTGACGTCAGCGCGCAGGGGCGGCGTCTAAGTACTGCCCGCGACGTCATCCCGGCAGTCACGACGCCAACGACGGATGCGGAGCCGCACGACGCCGCCTACCGACGCGCAAGGGTACTGCTATGCAAAAACTTTCCGGATCCAGCCTGACGCCTGGGGATATTCTAAGGTAAGGAATCTGTCACTAACTACTGTCTCTTACAGATATATCGTTACACAAGTTAGTAACTTGTGCGTGAAGTTCATCAATTTTCAATTGTAAAAACGCGCGATCGCTTTCAGCGTATTTCACCAAAATGGTTACTAGCTTTCGCGAAGACTCCAAATTACACTCGGCCCATTTATTGAGCATGTTGGGGTCTGGTTGCTCATAACTGGGCGCCAGCATGATGCGAAGCCCACGGGGGATATGCCCAACTTCCAAGTACCGAGTTAAGGAGCGATGCTCCCACCATTTGGACTGTTCAGCCTTCATCAGTTTTTCCAGCCTCTTGAACATGTCTCGCAAATTAGAGCTCCCAGTTTGCACAGTCATAGTTTGTGTAATAGCTGATGACTCGTCGGCCGGAGAGTCATCAAACATATCCATGGCCGCCTCCTCTCTCCTCTTCAAGGCGTCGGCAGACATTTATCAGTGGCTGAAATTATTTCACAAATCTAAAATCACCAGGGAAATAGACACGCGAATGAATGTCGATGTCCACAACCCCCACACTCCTTCACCGGACAGTACAACAAATCCCTACCACAGCGAGTTCCTCGGCGCACCCAGGGTCATCCGACTCGTAGCGCCGCTCTCGTTGCTGGTTCCGGGAAAGGTAAACGTGGTCCGGGGGCTGCCGCAGCTAGTCCTGACAGGAACACTAAATCATTTCCGGAGCACCGAAAGAACTGCTTCCTGCTGCTTGGCCCAGGTCCGAAGGAGGGGTCTGTTGAATACCGGGGAAGCAATCCCGGTAAATTAAATGCCGAAAGTTTCGCCACAAAGATCTCAGAAATCCCAAATCTCTTGGAAACCGGAACAGACGATAACCGACCCAGCTGTAAGTGCAAGTGAGTATTTTTATTTGAAGCTCAGCATGCCTGCCATGACACCTTTCAGCCTACCAGAGGCCTTGTTCACATAGCGCCTTGTGAGTAGTATGCCAACATTTAAAGTGCAAAGTGCAGAGTAACACACAACGTGATTGGTTGCCTACACCAACAATGGACATAGAAAAAATATTTTACCATAGCAGAATAGATGGCCATTCGACACAAGGCACCGCAATAAATAGCTTAAAAATACTTTTTGTTTAAGAACACTTTGTATGTGCAATTAATCAGTATTTAAAAGTACAAGCAGTAAAAAAGATTTTTAAAAAACATTTTGTTATAAAAAATCTCATTTAAACCTAGTGCAAACACTGTTGTGCAAAATGCGCAAAGAAAATATGTGTGTATGTTTGAGGTATGTGAGCTGTGGATCACATGCTTTGCATACTCCTGCCATCTAGTGTTGGGTCCGGATGTTTGCAAGTTGTTTTTCCTCGGTCTTTCCAGTTACGAGGTAAGGTGTCTCCTCCTTTCGGTGATAGTGCGCATTGGCATCGACTCCATTATTAGATTGTTTTTTTTCGCCATCTGGTTCGGACGTTTACTGCTGCGCTCAAGTTCGAAACCGTTCTTCGGGTTCCCCTCGGTGCGCAATCCACTCTTCCTGCGTCAGTATTGTTTCGAACGCGTATCCCACTTCTCTATTTTGATTGGAAAACTCTGGGAAGGCGGTTGGGCCGAACCGCGTCGGTCCACCTTGCAGTCAATTGAACGGACTCCATTCAAATTCTGTCTTTGTTGCCACGTGAAGTATCCGCAGACCGATGCACACGAAGTTTGTAACTTGTGCTTATCTCCGGAGCACAACGAACAGGACTGCGACACGTGCAGAACGTTTAGGTCTAAGAAAACTCTCTGCGATCGTCTGGCTCGACGTTGTGAAAGCCCAAAAATCAAATACATGCGGGACATCTTCGGTGAAGGATCCGAGCAAGAAGAATTCGATGCACAAGAGGCAGAAGAACAGGGAGAGCTTGTATCCATTCCAGAATCGGACTCCGAAAGTGAAGACTGCATACTGCAAGGTCAATGTTCTGTACTTACGGAACACCTCTTGCCACAAAATCCAACTCAGACCAAGCATAAGGGTTCGGTTCCACCCCTGGGCCACTGTCTGCACCGAGAAGATGTTTCTGATGCCTCCGCCTTCTGGCTCGGCTCCGAAACATCTCGTTAAGCCTTCCGGCTCAGGATCGAGTCAGCCAAAGTCGGGCACAAAGCCAAAACCTGCTTTCGAGCTGAAACCCTTGACACCGAAATCAGACTGCTTCGGAACTGAAATCTTCTGCGCCGAAAAGTCATTCCACCCCGGCACCGAAGTCCTCCGTGCTGAAACAGAAAAATGTTCCTCCGAAGCTGCAGGATCAGATTTTCGACGTTCCACCACCTAAATCGGACCCAAAACAAAAAACTTTATTAATCCCGATACAGGACTTGTTCTTACTAAACCGCCTCAGAAGCGCAAACCTGAGTCAGAACACACATTATCACATTCCTTTGCAGAGGAAGAATGTCGGTACTAACCCCTCTCTTCCACCACATTCCCCTACACCAACTTCCCCACCATTAGAACATTTACTTATTACACCAACTAACTCTCCACCACCACAACCTGATGACGATGATAGAGATGGTGGGGATATTTTACCAATAGATCCCTGGAAAGACTACAACACTGATTCACCCACAGACAATGACCCAGACCTTTACCCTGCAAAGCCTTCCCCTCCTGACGACAATGTAGGATATCTAGAATTACTTGCTAGAGCTGCAGAATATCATGGGGTACAATTACACAAGGAATCCCTAGCGGAAGATTGCTTATTTGAAACGCTCAGTAACACACAAAGGTCTAGTCAGACTCTCCCTATGCTCAAAGGCATGATGATCTATTCAAAGACCCTGTTTGTGCTTGTATTCTCACCCCCAGAATAGACAAAAAATATAAGCCTGCTCTGTCTGATCCAGCTTTATTAAAGGGCAGTTACCACTAGACTCTTTGGTCGTCTCTAATGCCCGTAAACGGGCCAATTCACAAACTTCGGGGGATGCCCCTCCTCCAGACAGTCAGAATTGTTAGATGCCTCTAGTAAGAGTAGTCGCCTAAGCAGCAAATCATTGGTGCATTGCCAGCACCCAGGCCCTACTAGCCAGGTATGATAGAGCAGGGACGAAATGGAGCAATTGCTACAATATCTCCCAAATGAGCACATGGCTAAAGCTCAAGATTTAGTGCAAGAAGGAAAGCTCATCTCCAATTCCTCTATTAGGTGTGCTTTAGATGCTGCTGACACCGCAGCTAGAGAGATCAATACTAGTGTGTTAATGAGGAGGCACGCATGGTTGAGGATTTCTGGTTTTAAACCCGAAGTACAACAATCCATTTTAAATATTCCATTTGACAAAGAGCATCTCTTCGGACCCGAAGTAGATAAGTCATTGGAGAAAAATGAAGAAAGATACAGAAGTGGCTAAGTCAATGGGAGCCCTACAGTCCCCTTCTAATCGTGGCTACTTTCGTCGCTCCTATCGTGGGGGGCCCAAGACCACATCCTCAGACAATACTGCTGCCTTGTACAAAGGCAAAAATCAATCCTCCTCAAGAGGCTTCTTTAGAGGAGGATACAGAGGTAACAATGGCAAAGGTAGGGGCAAAGGTTCCACACCACGTAATTCCCCCTAACAAGCAGTGACTTGCCTACACTTCCCCCGATCATTTAACACCTGTTGGAGGAAGTCTTCTACAAGTCCTCCCCATTTGGCAATCCATAACCACAGACAAATGGGTGTTAGGAATTATCTAGCATGGTTATTGCCTGGAGCTTACCAACAATCCTCTAAACATTCCAGCCCGCTCCCACAAAATGTCACCAGAACATTTACACCTGCTCAAACAGGAAGTCCAGTCTCTCTTGCTAAGCCTGTACCTTTACAATATCAAGGGTCAGGCGTGTACTCCCTGTATTTTCTAATTCCCAAAAAGGACGGCTCCTTGAGATATATTCTGGACCTCAGAACTAAATCACTACATACTGTCAGAGCATTTCCACATGGTGACACTTCAACAAGTGCTCCCACTTCTACAGCAGGGCGACTTTGTCTGCTCCAGACTTAAAGGACGCATATTTCCAAATTCCAATTCATCCCGCTCATCGCAAATACCTCAGATTTGTGATAGCGAGTCATCATTACCAATTCAAAGTACTACTGTTTGGAGTCACCACTGCTACCAGGGTATTTACCAAATGACTGGCAGTAGTCGCAGCTCATCTGAGAAGACAACACATCCATGTCTTCCCATACCTGGACGACTGGCTCATCAAAGCCAGCACTTGCCAAAAGTGTCTCCAACACACTCACGCCACATTTCACTTATTACACCAACTAGGGTTTACAGTGAACGCATTGCCCTATGGATGAACTGGTCAAGGATATTTGCTTATGCTTTTCCGCCTCTCCCACTCATTCCGTTGGTAGTTGGGAAGCTCAGACAAACATCCCTCAAACTGATTCTCATGGCTCCCACATGGGCACGTCTACCTTGGTTCACCACCCTGCTGGAGCTCTCAGTAGTTACACACCAAAAGCTGCATCTCCACTCCAGTCTCCTCACTCAGAGCCATGGAGAAATCAGACATCCAAATCCCAAAGAACTCGACCTGGCGATTTGGCTCCTGAAGTCCTAGAGTTTTGTTATTTACATTTGTCACCAGACTGTCTGAATATCCTGAAAGAGGCTACACAACCTACTACTAGGGCATATTATGCAGCAAAATGGAAACTGTTTATCTATTGCAACAATAACCATATCAATCCTCTTGATGCTTCTGTGCAAACCATCATCTGTTATCTGTTACATTTACAGCAGTCTGGACTAACCTATACATCCATTCGCTTACATCTAGCAGCAGTAGCTGCATACTTACGAAACAGGCAACACTTATCTCTATTCAGAGTACCAGTGATTAAAGCCTTTATGGAAGGATTAAAAAGGGTGATACCACCAAGAGTCCCACCTGCACCAGTATGGAACTTAGACCTAGTCCTTACCAGGCTAATGGGTCTACCATTTGAACCAATACACAGGTGTCAATTACAATTCCTCATGAAAGGTTGCTTTTGTTGGTGAACTCCAGGCATTAACTATACAAGAGCTTTTTTCAGCTTCACAAAGAGTGGTTCTTTGAACCAGTCCTAAATTTCTTCCTAAAGTAGTTTCAGCTTTTCATATCAATCAGTCAGTTGAGTTACCTGTGTTCTTTCCTCAACCTGATTCTGTAGTAGAACGAGCTCTACATACACTTGATGTTAGAGGAGCTCTACTATATTATGTGGAAAGAACAAAAGAATTTCGCAAAACAAAGCAGCTTTTTGTTGCTTTTTCGCCACCACACAAAGGCAATCCCATATCTAAATCGGGCATTGCAAGATGGATTGTGAAAATGTATCCAGACATGTTATGTGAAAGCGAAAATACCCCCTAGAGCGCATTCCACTCGCAAGATAGGGGCTACTATGGCCTTCTTGAGGAATATTCCCCTAGCTGACATTTGTAAGGCAGCAACATGGTCTACACCGCACACATTCACCAAGCACTATTGTGTAGATGTGTTAGCGAGGCAACAAGCTAATGTAGGCCAGACAGTACTTAAAACACTTTTTCAAACCACTGCAATGGCTACAGATTACCCACCTCTTTGGGAGTATACTGCTGTATAGTCTATGCAAAGCATGTGATCTACAGCTCACATGCCTCGAACGGATAATGTTACTTACCCAGTAAGCATCTGTTGTTGGCATGTAGAGCTGCAGATTCACATGCGCCCAACCGCCTCCCCGGGTACCTATAGTCGTTGCAGTTTCTTACTTTACATACATACATACGCATGGACATCTCTATTCTACACTTACTAACTCCATTCTCACTCTGCGGGAAAACAATCTAACAATGGAGTCTATGCCCATGCGCACCATCACCGAAAGGAGTCACCTTACCTCGTGACTGGAAAGACTTCTTTGAAGAAAAACAACTTGCAAACATCCGGGCACAACACTAGATGGCAGGAGTATGCAAAGCATGTGAATCTACAGCTCTACATGCCAAGAACAGATGCTTACTGGGTAAGTAACATTATCCGTTCGAGGCAACAGCAACATTTAGAAATTACTTTTAACGCTGTGCTCAGATAAGAGTAACTGACTGTGCCAAATTAACGTGGAAAATGCACGTGATTCAATTTCTGCAAAAACTTTATTTTCACAAATTGCACAGGAAATATTATCATGTTTTATTTGAAAAATACATCGCAGTTGGCAAAGAAGGAATTGACATCCTCTGCATTGTGGGACATGTATGCTTTAAATACAAGTCACGTGGGGGCATGGTTTTTAAAGAAGCACATAGTCACTTTATTGACAAAGCTGCCTCACCTGTGAACAAGGCTAATTGAGGAGCTGAAACGCGTCGGGATAACATCATGAGAGCATGCTGCTTTCTGAATAAATGCATTTGTGATTCCTGGAACTGGGCTTCGGCATATTTTCTTGTTAATTGGCAGACTGCTCTGTGCCTGTTGTCGCCAGAGGCTGCCCTGCAGGGTTGGGGGCTCCCTTTGCTTGGAGGTTTCTTTTGGATTTGAAAGGGGGAGCATGACCCGCTTGCCTTGATGCCTGCCAAAGGATTTACCCGTTTACTTAAGGCTGAGGTGAGCATGGGATACGAGAGAGGTGAACCTTTCTCCTCTTGACTTTTCCAGGACACACAGCAACATTTAGAAATTACTTTTAACAACGCTGTGCTGAGATGAGAATAACTGACTGTGCCAAAGTAAAGTGGAAAATGCACGTGATTCAATTTCTGCAAAAACTTTATTTTCACAAATTGCACAGGAAATATTATCATGTTTTATTTGAAAAATACATCGCAGTTGGCAAAGAAGGAATTGACATCCTCTGCATTGTGGGACATGTATGCTTTAAATACAAGTCACGTGGGGGCATGGTTTTTAAAGAAGCACATAGTCACTTTATTGACAAAGCTGCCTCACCTGTGAACAAGGCTCATTGAGGAGCTGAAACGCGTCAGGATAACATCATGAGAGCATGCTGCTTTCTGAATAAATGCATGTTCGAGGCATATGAGCTGTAGATCGTATGCTTGTGCATAGATCGCCACCTGGTGTTGGGCTCGGATGTTTGCACTTTGTTTTTGTCTTGGAAGAAGTCTTTTGTAGTCACGAGGTAGGTGACTCCCCCTTAGGATGATCGTGCGCATGGGCATCAACTCCATCTCCAGATTGTTTTTTTCTGCCATCGGGTTCGGATGTGTATTGCTCCGGTTCGGGATAGTCTTCGAACCTTTTCGACGCGCAATCCTTACCACTCGACTGTATTGTTTTTGATCGCGGTTTCCCTTTCGACGCGCATCGTAAAAATCCAACTACTTCGATCGACGCGGGCCGTAAGGCCTACCCGCGCCGGCCACGCCAGCAGTCCATGGAACGGACTCAATTTAAGAAATGCCCCGGGTGTGGTGCTAAGTTCCCATACACAGACTTGCACGAGGTCTGTAACCTCTGCCTCTCCCCGGAGCACGAAGAAACCAGCTGCGAGGCCTGTCGATCATTTCGATCGAAGAAAACAATTCGTGACTGTCGGGCTAGACGTCACGAGATGAGACGCGGCACTAGTCCGGTGCCAGATATCTTCGGAGAAGAATTGGAATTCCAACCCGGCGCCGAAGAAGAGGAAGACATTTCCGTGTCTGAAGCCGACGACTCCGACATGGAAGAGGACTCGAACATCACTCCGGCTCAACTAACTGAGTAACGAGCCCTAACTGCCCACAAACACCAAAGACTCCGGTTACACCTTCGCCCTCAGGTCGACACCGTGATACTATTTCAGACGCCCCGCCTTCGAGCGCGGCTATGAAACAAAGACCAGCCTTCCGGCTCTGGATCGAGCCAACCCCGTGCAGGTGTCTAAACCACATCTTCGGCACTGAAACACAAGGCTAAGTCTGACGCTCCACTGTCGGCACCGAAGACATCTTTGGCACCGAAAGATTCACATAAACCAAAGACTTCGGAGCCGATACCACCGAGACCGAAAGCTTCGGAACCAACACCGGCTAAACCGAAAGCATCGGAGCCAAAACCACTTAAAGATAACATTTCGGAACCAAAAGGAAAGCCTTCGGATCCGAAAGGGGGAAAAACCAAGCCTTCGGAGCCGAAACAGCCCGCACCGAAGGGCTCTGACCCTAAAAAACACGGAAGCCCTCCTAAACCGACTCCATCCAAAGAACTTCCTCCACAAGAGTCTTTGGATCCGAAGCAAAAACAGTTGCATATTGACCCAGACGCTGGGAAACTTCGAGCAACACATTCCAAAAAAACGGAAACTGGACCTCCCTGAAGACTACCACATACCTCTTAAAAAAAAAAAAAGACATGGGTACTAACCCTCTCCCCTTAACATACCTCCCTCTCCTCCACCTTTTAAACCCACATCTGCTACTTTCACCAGCAAATTCACCACCACGTTTTTCACCTGGGCCACAGGATGATAATGATGGGGATGGAGATGAAGACTGGGATGGGGATGGGGATGGGAATGATCAGGACAACATTCCACACGACCCAGACCCCAGGGATGATTATGATAAAGACCCGGATCATACTGATGACCCCGATCTATATCCCTCCAGACCATCACCACCCGATGACCATATTGGTTTCGCACAGCTCATTAATAGAGCTGCTCAATACCATGGGGTGGAATTATATACTGATCCCTTGGTAGAGGATTTCTTAGTGGAAACTTTCGCTCCCTCACAAAAAACCACAAACACTCTGCCCATGCTCAAAGGTATGATAAAACACACCAATGAGGTATTCAAAGACCCTGTTAGAGCTAGACTACTTACGCCAAGGGTGTAGACAAAAAATATAAAGCCGCTCCTACAGACCCAATTTACATCAGGGGTCAGGTACCTTTAGATTCGCTTGTTGTTTCAAATGCACGGAAAAGGGCAAATTCTCAGACAACAGGTGACGCCCCTCCGCCTGACAAGGAATCAAAACTTATAGATGCATCAGGCAAGAGAATTGCATCTCAAGCTGCCAATCATTGGCGCATTGCCAATGCACAAGCTCTCCTGGCGCGGTATGATAGAGCTCACTATGACAAGCTAGAAAAACTGATGCAACACTTACCAGACAAATACAAGGATAAAGCTCACGACCTCATTCAAGAGGGTAAACTTATCACAAACATTTCCATCAAATGTGCCCTTGATGCAGCTGATACAGCCTCGTGTGCTGCTAACACCAGCGTTTTGCTACGCCGAAACGCTTGGCTTCAAATCTCAGGATTCAAACAAGAAGTACAGTCAGCACTTCTTAATCAGCCATTTGACCAACACCTTTTTGGCCCCACAGTCGATTCTTCATTGGAAAAAATGAAGAAAGACACCGAAACTGCTAAAGCCATGGAGGCATTACAACTACCCTCTAATAGAGGTTCTTTTCGTCGCTCCTTTTATAGGGGTGGCTTAAAGACTGCTGCATCAGAAAACACCATCTTCTTATAAAAACCCCAATTAATCCTCCTCATCCAAAGGATATTTTCGGGGAGGATACAGAGGGAATAACAATAGAGGAAGAGGCAGGGGAAACTCCACCCGTACTTCCCCTACCACCAAACAGTGACTTCCCTCCACTACCCCCGATCATTCCACTCTTGTCGGACGTCTATCACAGTTCCTACCTGTCTGGAATTCAATCACAACAGACAAGTGGGTAAGACAAATTATCCAGTATGGTTACTGCCTGGAATTCGCCTCTATCTCCCCCCCCCCCAACATTCCTCCCAGACAACGTCCAATGTCCACGGAACATCTAACACTTCTCAAACAGGAAGTTCTCTCTCTATTACAAAAACATGCAATAGAACCAGTCCCCTTGCCTCACCAAGGCACAGGGGTTTACTCCCTCTATTTTCTAATCCCAAAAAAGGATGGCTCCCTCAGGCCCATATTGGACCTCAGACCGCTAAACCTCTACATTCAGTCTGACCACTTCCACATGGTCACTCTTCAGCAGGTGCTCCCACTACTTCAATAGGGCGACTTTCTCTCCACTCTGGATTTAAAGGACGCCTACTTTCATATTCCCATTCACCCCGCACACAGGAAATATCTCGGGTTCGTGGTAGATGGTCAACACTACCAGTTCAAGGTCTTCCCATTCGGGGTCACTACAGCACCCAGAGTCTTCACCAAGTGTCTCGCAGTAGTTGCAGCCCACTTAGGAAGACAGCACATTTATTTTTTCTTTTATCTAGACTGGTTCATAAAAGCCAAGTCACACAGCAGCTGTGTGCAACACACACACACAAAACAATCCAACTGCTTCACCACTTTGGATTCACGGTAAACCTCACCAAATCCCACCTCCAACCGTCCAACATACAACAATATCTAGGGGCTACAATAGACACTTCAAGAGCTCTAGCATACCCCAACCCAGTCAGGATAAGTGCCATACAAGCTCTAATACAAAAATTTCAGCCTCAACACTCACTACCAGCGCGAGTGTTCATGCAGTTAATCGGGATGATGGCCTCTTGCATTCTCATCGTCCCTTATGCAAGACCCCAAATGCGTCCCTTACAGGAGTGTTTGGCACGTCAGTGGAACCAGGCTCAAGGTCCGCTAACAGATCTGGTTTGTAGACTACCGCACCCATCGCTCTCTGCAGTGGTGGAACACACACAACCTTTCCAATGGGCGGCCGTTCCTCGACCCGGTTCCACAGATAGTGCTAACAGACGCATCGCTCACCGGCTGGGGAGCTCATCTTCGAACCCATACCGTTCAGGGCATATGGGCCCCTCAACAAAAACAATTCCACATAAATTACCTGGAACTGTTGGCAATCTTCCTAGCGTTAAAATCTTTTCAACTCCACCTCCTAAGCAAAGCTGTCCTGGTCCATACAGACATGACAGCAATGTATTCTATACAAAAACAAGGTGGGACACACTCTCTCCAGCTTTTACACCTAGCTCAAAACATATGGGGATGGGCCATTCCTCAAAACCTATATCCTTGCAGAACACCTCCCAGGAGTACACAAGCAAATTGCGGATCTACTCAGTCACCAAAAACAGCAGATCCACAAATGGGAACTTCATCCTCAAGTTCTGCATCCATTCTTTCAAATGTGGGGCCACCCAGAAATAGACCTGTTCGCCATACACCAAAACACAAAATGCCCAAGCTTCGCATCCAGGTATCCACAGCCATTGTCCAAAGGCAATGCGCTATGGATGAACTGGTCAGGCAAATTTGCTTATGCTTTTCCACCTCTCCCACTCATTCCGCTAGTGGTTTGGAAACTCAAACAGCATTCCCTCACAATGATCCTAGTTGCTCCAACATGGGCCTGACAGCCATGGTTCACAACCCTCTTGGAACTATCAGTAGTTCCTCATCAAAAGCTACGCCTCTCACCCAAGCTTCTCACTCAGAACCATGGAGAGATGAGGCATCCAGATCCCAATCAACTCAACCTTGCGATCTGGCACCTGAAGTCTTAGAGCTTGGCTACCTTAATCTACCGCCAGACTGCATGAACATAATTAAGGAGGCTAGACGACCTACCACTAGAGCTTGCTATGCCGCAAAGTGGGAAAGATTTTTAATTTACTGTACAAATAACAAAATCAACCCACTAGATGCTTCTATTCAAAACATCTGTTACCTTTTGCATCTACAACAATGTAACCTAGCGGATACATCCATTAGACTACATCTTGCGGCAATAGCAGCCTATCTCCAAAACAGACAACATTTGTCTTTGTTTAGGGTACCACCCATCAAGGCATTTATGGAAGGAATTAAAAGAATAATTCCACCTAGAGTTCCACCCTCTCCAGTATGGAACCTAAATGTGGTACTTACCAGGCTCATGGGTCCCCCATTTGAACCTATGCATAAATGCGAATTACAATTTCTCACATGGAAAGTAGCTTTCCTAGTTGCGATCACCTCTCTCACAAGAGTCGGTGAACTCCAGGCATTAACCATACAAGAACCATTTCTCCAAATCCATCATAACCAAGTGGTTCTTAGGGCTAACCCAATTTCTACCTAAAGTCTTCTCTGCTTTCCACCTTAACCAGTCTGTAGAGCTCCCAGTGTTTTTCCCTCTACCAGACTCTGTGGCAGAACGGGCTCTTCACACACTAGACGTAAATAGAGCAATACTTTACTACATTCAAAGAACAAAATTCTTTCGAAAGACTAAACTTTTTGTGGCTTTCTCCCCACCTCATAAAGGCAATCCTATCTCAAAAACAGGGATTGCAAGGTGGATTGTTAAATGCATCCAAATATGCTATGCTAAAGCCAAACGCACCTTAACCATTCCCCCTAAGGCTCACTCCACATGTAAACTAGGGGCATCAATGGCATACTTAGGGAACATTCCCCTAGATGAAATTTGCAAAGCAGCAACTTGGTCTACACCTCACACGTTCACAAAACACTATTGTGTAGACGTGCAAGCAAAACAAGCTAGTGTGGGCCAGGCTGTATTAAGAACACTTTTTCAAACCACTGCAACAGATACAGGTAGCCACAGCTGAAGGGGTAACTGCTGTATAGTCTATGCACAAGTATACGATCTACAGCTCATATGCCTCGAACGGAAAACGCTACTTACCAGTATGCATCTGTTCTTGGCATGTAGAGCTGTAGATTCGTATACGCCCACCCGCCTCCCCAGATACCTATATCTGTTGCAGTACTAGCTTACTTGGATACTTTACACATGGACATCCTTTTCTATTTCTTACTAACTCCATCATAACCCTCCATGGCAAAACAATCTGGAGATGGAGTCGATTCCCATGCGCACTATCATCCTAAGGAGGAGTCGCCTACCTCGTGACTACAAAACACTTCTTCCAAGACAAACAAAGTGCAAACATCCGAGCCCAACACCAGATGGCGATCTATGCACAAGTATACGAATCTACAGCTCTACATGCCAAGAACAGGTGCATACTGGTAAGTAGCTTTTTCCTTGTAATTCCTGGAACTGGGCTTCGGCATATCTTTGTGTATGTATTTCACAATCCTGGCCCACCTCCTTTCACGATGGGACCATCCAGGTACGGACCTCAACACGCAGAGACCAAAGTTTTGCTCATTTAAAGTGCTTTAATGCGTTCCATACACCATAATCTTAAACAGGCTAGTGCCTGCCGTGACGCGTTTCGACCGCTAGGACGCAGCCTTGATCACATGACACGCCGCTGACATTCAAACAATTAAATATTGAACATGCCCTATAGGTGTTAGAAACTCACAGGCATTGTTAATGAATATAGACGACAGACTGTATATTGATGTTACTACATCGTAACTGGGATTAACTACCTTATATCATTGTATACATCGTATCTGAACAAAATGCCTAAGAATGATAAAAAGCTGCTGCGTATGTACAGAATAAAATATATAAAGGTTATGTGCATAATTCAGATACAGGTCCTTAATAGGCTTAACTTATTTATCTTTCATATTGGTATTGTCACAGCGTTTTCATTAGACATATCAATATACAATTCATAAATTCGATGTCATTGTAAAGTGCTAGTGCTTATATAAGTGCTAATGCCCCTGATCCTGCCGTTAAAATATGAAACCACATTTAAACATTGTTATTACTTATGCTTGGCTGCTGTCACATTGTTGTATCGGATGCCAAGACCTTGATAGGGCATCACAGCAGCTATCATTCATATAACTTGTTTGTAAACAGTCATCTATAAAGTGCAGTGCTTAAATATTAAATAAAATTCAAAAAGTGCTGTGCATGGAGTGTTCTAAAATTGTCACCATAATATTATAATTAGATGACTGGTGAGGCTGCCCAGAAGTGTAATTCAAGGCCTGGAATTGGATGCTTCTAAGGTGCAAGTGCTTGAGCAAACATAAGACAATGAACAAATTGTACTTAGTACCGGTATATCGATGAGAACATTAAACATCTAATCTGCCTGTACAAATACAGCTACATACTTAAACAACTAGTGCGATTTGAAACACACTATACATTTTCAGAATGACCTCTGACGAAATGGAGATATTGCCATACTGCAAATAGCAAATAACTGTGTGCCCCAGAAATGTCCTCAAGATGACGAAAAAAGGGATCATAAAAGAAAGTTACCAGGGAGTACATGCCCAGACTACTTGACCACTGGCACTAGAGAAAAGTATGTAGATCTTCACTTGTGTTTAAGCCGTTTGGCATCTTAGTATCTAAGGCCAAAATGAAGTGTGATTCTAATTGGCGTAGGCTCTTTTCTCTGTTGCCTCCACGTCTGGATGCGGGGACTGCCCCTATAACAAAATATTTGAGCTCCTTCAAATTATTTTGGTGTACCAACTTGAAGTGACGGGCTACGGGGTAATTGGGATCAGAATTGACCACTGCCCTCAAGTGTTGTAAGATTCTGTTGAATACTGTAAGTTTTGTGCCTCCTGCGTATTTCAGCCCGCATGTACACTCTAACACATACACAGCGTATTCTATGCGGCATGTGTAATGACCTTTGATTGTAATGGGTACTGGACTGAATGCTGTCTTATATTCAGTTGTATTGGCGCCAAATTTACAGGCGCGACACGTGCTGCACTTAAAGAAACCTGTTTTAGATGACCAAGTTTGTCTCGGTGTAAAGTCCGGGCTGCTTTTCACTAGAACATCCCTCATTGAAGAAGCTCTTCTGAATGTAATAGACGGTAGTGCAGGGAGAATAGGATTAAGAGTCATATCGGTTAAGACAATAGGCCACTGAGAATAGATCGGTCTTTTTTTCTCTTGTTTACTGAATGTAGTGACCAGTCTGATCTGTTATTTTCAGTGAGGTCTGTAGGGGATGTATGATCTGAGATTCTACCGGTTTTAGGTAGTAAGCATGCCTCCCTGGTATGTGAGTTTGCTTTGGCGAGGGCCTTGCATAAATCAGTGTTTGTACCCTCGAACAAGGACCCGATCAAATGCTTCCTGTTGACACTGTGCAAGGTCTTCGTCTAAACTGCATATACAGCGAATTCTTAAGAATTCACCGTATGGAATACTGTGTATCAAGTGTCTGGGATGGGAGCTACTCGCATGGAGAATAGAGTTGCCCGCAGTGCTCTTCCGATGGAGTTTAGTCTGAATTATGCCCCCACTTACATATACCTGTACATCTAAAAACTCAACACATTGTTCACGGATTTCTGCCGAAAATTTTAAATTTAGCCTATTGTCGTTGATGGAAGATACAAAAGCTTGTGCCGACTCCTTGGTACCTTCCCATATTATACAAACATCATCAATGTACCGCCAGAAATGTCTTACATGGGAATCCCAAATGTTTTTATGAAGTGCCCTGAGGACATGCTCCTCCCACCAGCCCACATGAAGACATGCGTAGCTAGGGGAGAAGCATGCCCCCATCGCCACTCCTCTTAATTGCTGGTACACTTCCCTATTCAACAGGAAATAATTATTGTTAAGGCACAGTTCAATCATCTTAAGGATCATACAGTTGTGTTCATGTAAATGAATTGATCTTCCCTCAAGATAATATTTAACGGCAGCTAATCCATCAGTGTGGTGGATACTTGTGTAAAGCGATGTAATGTCCATTACAATCAACTGATTATCTTGATGCCATTCAACTTCTCTTATTTTCCTTAAGAAGTCACCAGTGTCTTTGATGAAAGAGTAACCTGGTTACATGCTCTTGTAGAAAATAGTCAACATATTTAGACATGGATTCCATGATGCTTTTTCTCGCCGAGATGATAGGCCTTCCGGGAATGGGTGAGACATTTTTGTGTACTTTAGGTATAAAGTAAAAGACTGGTGTGATAGGGTGTTCAATCTTTAAGAAGTTGCATTCATTCTTAGTTAACAATCCTTTGTTTCCATTTTGAAAGATGTTGAAACACATTGTCCTTTACTTTCCGAAGATCTTGTGCTGAAGCTTTCCTACAACATGTAGTATCAGCCAAATGTCTATTGGCCACCTCCTAGGTATTGTTGTTTAGGCCACAAGACAATGTTGCCACCCTTGTCTGCTTTGTTGACGATAATTTCATTATCTCCCAGTTTTTTCATGAGATTAAAATATTGAACTTGCATGTGATTTCTCCAATGCTTTTTCCGGTTGATAGTGCGCTTTAGTTGTTTAAGCTCCTCCACAACTGTCACTGAAGACATCGATTGCATCTTTTGGCATCAATGGAAAGAAGGTAGATGTAGGGCGAAAAGGACTGCTGGCAGCTTTGCCAATGTTGATGCCCACCTCAGACAGATCTTGTGTGGAATTGGAGGAATCAATTTCATCATTGGCCATGGAGTGCAAGAGCGAGAGTGGTGATCTCCTTAGCCTGTAAATTACTGTCAACCTCTCCAGATGTACTGTTCACAGAACTAGTTGTAGTGTTGTTGAGTTGATAAAACTTGAGCTTCAGTTAGCGAATACATTTGAAAACATCTATTCTGGATTGATTATACGCAAAGTTACACTCAGGACAGTATGTCAGGCCTAAGGATAAGAGTTGCGATTCTGCCGTTAATGCAGTGTCTGTCAGATTAATTGGTATTATTTGGTTTATTTAGCGCCTCCACTTCTTGGCTTGCCCCCCTCTGTTGCTGTTGCTTGTGTTTCCTCCTCCTCTCGCTCCTGCATCTGTTCCTCCTTCGCCTTGTTTTGTTTGTGGATTCTGGGGGCGCAAGGTCTGCCTCCGGTCCTGGCGTAAAAAATTGAGTTCTTCCGCAGGTGTTAAATTCATTGCCCCCAATTCTTGTAGGCCTGATGTTGGTCTACTGTCATCGGAATCACTGTTACTGGTGAATGAACTGACATCCGCTGCAGCGTTACCTCCTAGTGATATGGATTGGACTTCGGGTGTTTTGTTAGTCGATGCTTGTCTCCTGAAAGTATCAAATTTGCAAGAGCATGTAAATACCCTTCCTGTTTCATAGTCGTCCTAATCGCGGGAAAACTTGAAGATTTTACGAGCTTTAATAACTTCCTCATGTTTAATTCTCGCATCAATGTCCTCGCGGCCTTTCAATATCATTTCCTTTTGTTCTAGCCCATCCAGGAGGCTGTTGACTCTTTCAATTTCTTTAAGTGTGGTATCCTGGTCAATTTCTGCGTATTTAATGAGGATTGTAACCATGTTCAATGTTGCTTGTAGGTTGTTCTCCGCCCACTCCTTTAACATGGAAGGGTTTGGATTCTCAAATGTAGGCGCAATTAATACTCTTAACCCTCTCGGTACCCTGTTGGCATCTCTATACTTTTCGAGTGACTTCTTTTCCCCCCATTTGGTGAGCTCTGTTTTGAGCAATTTTTCTAGTGTCCTCAATAGACTTCTTGCATCGTTGTTAATCATGTTACTTGTCTTGCATTATGCTCACTATTGATTTCAGGCAAATTAAGAAACCGCGCTTCAGCTGCTGCCTCACGATCTCGCAGCGCATCGTTGGAAGACATTGTAATGGATATGAAACTAGCACTAAGAGCAACGGGTGCTTGTTCCCTTCCCGAAGCACCTATATCGCCTGCGTTTCATCTCTCCACCCGCTAATGCAGTATAACTCTGTCGGTCCTTCTTACCAGATTGAATCGCGTGGTCTCTCGAGTCCTCCGACCGCTCGGGCACCGCAGATTCTTCACTGCAGCGGATGAAATTAGACTAGATCCTGCAGAGATAACTGGGGCGAAGCCAACTATTACTCCTTCCGGGTCAAGTCAATCGCTTCCGCGATGTTGGTTGAACGTAGCTTTGCCGCAACTGGAGAGAGGGTCCGTAAATCCGGAGACCGCCGTTTTCCGGATGAATGTGAATAGAAATTTACAATCCTGACCCACCTCCTTTCACGATGGGACCATCCAGGTACGGACCTCAACACGCAGAGACCAAAGTTTTGCTCATTTAAAGTGCTTTAATGTGTTCCATAATCTTAAACAGGCTAGTGCCTGCCATGACTCGTTTCGACCGCTAGGATGCGGCCTTGATCACATGACACGCCGCTGACATTCAAACAATTAAATGGTGAACATGCCCCATAGGTGTAAAACTCACAGGCATTGTTAATGAATATAGAAGACAGACTGTATATTGATGTTACTACATCGTAACTGGGATTAACTACCTTAGGCATTTTGTTCAGATACGATGTATACAATGATATAAGAATGATAAAAAGCTGCTGCTTATGTACAGAATAAAATATATAAAGGTTATGTGCATAATTCAGTTACAGGTCCTTAATAGGCTTAACTTATTGATCTTTCATATTGGTACTGTCACAGCGTTTTCATTAGACATATCAATATACAATTCATAAATTCGATGTCATTGTAAAGTGCTGGTGCTTATATAAGGGCTAATGCCCCTGATCTTGCAGTTAAAAAATGAAACCACATTTAAACATTGTTATTACTTATGCTTGGCTGCTGTCACATTGTTGTATCAGATGCCATGACCTTGATACGGCATCACAGCAGCTATCATTCATATAGATTGTTTGTAAACCGTCATCTATAAAGTGCAGCGCTTAAATATTAAATAAAATTCAAAACGTGCTTTGCATGGAGTGTTCTAAAATTGTCACCATAATATTATAATTGGAGGACTGGTGAGGCTGCCCAGAAGCGCAATTCAAAGCCTGGAATTGGATGCTTCTAAGGTGCAAGTACTTGAGCAAACATAAGACAATGAACAAATTGTACTTCGTACCGGTATATCGATGAGGAGATTAAACATCTAATCTGCCTGTACAAATACAGCTATATACTTAAACTAGTGCGATTTGAAACACACTATACGTTTTCAGAATGACCTCTGACGAAATGGAGATATGGCCATACTGCAAATAACTGTGTGCCCCAGAAATGTCCTCAAGATGACGAAAAAAGGGATCATAAAAGAAAGTTACTAGGGAGTACATGCCCAGACTACTTGACCACTGGCACTAGAGAAATTATGTAGATCTTCACTTGTGTTTAAGCCGTTTGGCATCTTAGTATCTAAGGCCAAAATGAAGTGTGATTCTAATTGGCGTAGGCTCTTTTCTCTGTTGCCTCCACGTCTGGATGCGGGGACTGCCCCTATAACAAAATATTTGAGCTCCTTCAAATTATTTAGATGTACCAACTTGAAGTGACGGGCCTCTGGGTAATTGGGATCAGAATTGACCACTGCCCTCAAGTGTTTTAAGATTCTGTTGAATACTGGAGGTTTTGTGCTTCCTACGTATTTCAGCCCGCATGTAAACTCTTAACATGTACACATACACGGTGTGTGTGTGTGTGTATCCGTGTGTGTGTGTGTGTGTATCCATGTGTGTGTGTGTGTGTATCCATCCGTGTGTGTGTGTGTGTGTGTGTATCCATCCGTGTGTGTGTGTATCCTTGTGTGTGTATCCTTGTGGGGACTTGGGTGTGATAACACACTCACGCTGTGGGGACTTGACTGCACTGTGGGGACCTGAACTCAAGTCCCCACAAGGTAATTTCTTCCAAATGATAGAAAATCACTTTAGAACAATTTCTGCCAAGTTTGACAACTTTTTTAAAAAGTGCCTTGTGGGGACCTGTGTTTCGTAAAGTGTTTATTTTTTTTTGCTCGCTCTGTCCCTGTAGACAGGAGCCGGTATTGCAGTCTTAAACACACCAAGGCACCTTAACACACTTTAGTAACCTGATTCCCAATTTCCCTGCAGACAGCATTTGTCAATTTGTTGGGAAAGCAGAAGAGCCCCCAGCATATATTTTACTGTAGTCCATAGTCTTTACATTGTCATGCAGTCTTTAATTATAATCAACATAAATCATATTAAGATATTGTATTTACACTTTTTATATAATAAGAATGTTTATTTTTACATATTTTACAAGCTTAACTAAACAATTCAGGCCAGTTTCTCCTATTGGAAATACTTGATATATTCATTATTTTAAATCGGAAAAGGAAAACACTTCACTCATGCAAATTAAACATTGACGGCAGGTGCAACATATCAAACGGTAAAGTATTTAAGGGCCTGGATTAGTAGAGTATTAGGTTACTATAACATCACTGGGCAACACAGAACATAGGGTGTATGCTTCTTCATTGGTGTTTAGTTAATCTAACTCTGAGGAACAGATGGAAGCCAAGCAGTTTGTGTTTAAATAGTTCATTGAAATGGAGCGCAATATAGACGCAACAAATGTGTTTCATCAATATTCCAATTTCCTACTAACACACAAACAATTTCAGTGAGAAATAGTTCGAAAATCCCCTTTTAAACACAAGGTAAATTTCATTGCTTGCCTGGTAGCCTAACTTGTACAAAAAGACGGAGTAAATGTTAAAGGCATTTTAAATAATTACCCAAATGCATAATAAGTATTGCAATGTTGAATGCTTAAACAAAACTTTCAATGAGCGCTTATTTATTTCTTAGGCGCTGTTTACCTGCAAGAAACTGACCATGCGCCACTAAATATCTTACATACTTAACCCATCCTGCTGATATTGGGCTGTTCAGACCGGAAGGATACTTTGGATTCTTGCTTAAAGAATCACACAAACTCCGCAAGCTGTTCTCTGCACGGAGAGAACAGGAAGTCAGGTCTTTGGGATGGGCAGCTAAAGATGCATAACAAAGGGGACAATTAATTGACAAGAAACTAATGTGCTGAAAGCCCGTCTGGTTGGTTTCTGTCACACACTGGGGGATGGGGTCGGCTTGAACAGAAAACACCTGACTGGCCTGACACTAAACACGGACAGAGAGGTTTGAGCATTCTTTCCTGTGGGAGCTTACAGCGTTTTAGCACTAATAAAAGCAATGCATCCATTTCAACTTGACACTTTTTAAAATAGTACTAAATATGTTAACAGTGAAGCATTATTTCCTTCTAGCTGTCACATACATGCATATATATTCGCTGAAGGAAAATATTATAATAATTACCACAAAATCGAGATTGATGAATAGTTCTATTCCCTGTACTATTGTATTTATCAACAGCATAGCTTGCGCTTCTTCACGGGCTGTGTGAACTTTAAAAAGTACTTTTGCTTTTCCATTGAAGGAAAAGCAACTTGTACTTTATATCTCTGGTCTCTTTAATTGTTCAAGAGTGCCAAAAGGACACCCTGTTGCACCCCTGAAATTGTAATGGTAACCCATGTTGCGCACACACATGCCCCAAGGGCATGTAACCAGGAACTTTGAAAAATGCACTTTAGTACATTTTTCATAGTTTTTGCAAATTACCGTCAAGTTTCATTTGACGGTAATTTGCGTCCACTAATAGCAAAATCGCTATTTTAAATGTCATCATGCACTGCATTTGAGGCATCACAATTTGCGATTCCTTAAATGCAATCGCAATTTAATTAATCGCAAATTTGCGATTCCTTAAATTGCGATTTTTGCATTTGGGATGATGCATCCCAAATGCAAAAATACTGGTCGCAAAGGGGCAGATTCTGCAAATCTGCCCGTTTGCGAGCAGTTTTTAGTTTGATGCACGTGGGGGGAGATCTCTTTGGGTCTCTCTGGGTCATAAGGTGAGCGAATACCAAATGTTTGGGGCTCAGATCTTTATTTTCAGGAGCTCAGTGACTTATTCTAACTGAAAGTCCTCAGCTCTGAAATAGATTGAATGTTCCGGACCTTACACCTGCAAAGTTTTGGATACTCATTGCTTTATTTTTGGGTTTTATACAAATTGAGGTTTTAGCTATTAAATACTGTGAATAGCAAGCCCGCTTTGAAGTGTAGCAGATTTATTTTTGTGTCACATTGTTTGTCAAGAGTTTGGCCCGATCTGCAGCGCACTAGAATTTTCCAGTCATTTCTTCGGGGACAGTAGACATTTTAGAAAAAAACACATTTACATTGAATGATCCTTCAAGTCTTGAAGCATTGTCAACCAACAGCGCGCAGATGTCTTCCCTCTCAAAGTTAGAAGGAAACATTTGGTAAATCGCCTATATTTTTTGTTTCACTCACAAAAATGTAAAACTAAATCATTTAAAATATTGACCTTAGTTTTGCATGGACATACTTGAATTTCTAATGTACATTCATTCGTAGACTGAAAAGAAATTACTAATTTGTAGTGTCAAATTATAGGTTAGCCATTTGTCAGATACATATTAATTTTTCAATTGTCACAATCTAATTCAATTGTTTAAAAATGTATCTTGCTTGTTCCCTCATTAAATGCTGTGCCCGCATTATTATACAAACATTGCTATGTGCACTCTGCCTTGGCCATTGTTCTTTTATATAGCCCAGAAACATATAGCAGATGCCGGGCTATTGTGAAAAAATAAATAAAGAGACAGAAAGAAAATACATGCACTCCCTTTGAGTGTTAAATCTAAAATTTAAAAAAAAAAGTTCCTCAAGTATGCAGAAGAAGGATACAACACATTCAGTCACAAAACTGTGAGATCAAAATGCCCCTGGGTAGAACAAACACAGGGACAGGGAGAAAAGCCATTAAATCAGGACATCTGATATAAACAACAAAGGCCGTCCAATCATGAGCAAGTGGATGACCCAAAGTCCACTCAAAGTCCATGTTATGTTTTGGAAACAACAGGTCTTCCCAACTTGATGGTCAGGAGTGTGCATGGCTTCATGTGGGTGGGATGGCGGGTACTGAATTGCTGCATAGTGAGATGCATTGCTTGTACTGCATAGCGTGGTGGGTCCCATTGTGTTAAGCTGGTGTTGTCTATCTCAGATGTCTAAGCATGAATGGACACCATGTCTGTTCCTACCTTCCTAAAATCTGTGCGCCTGAGGAAGGTTTCCAGCTCCTTTCCCATGAAATCCTGCTCCTACGTTTGAAGGAGATAGGAATTGGGAATAAAGCTCTAGCGTGGTTCTCCTCCTTCCTGGCCGACCGAACCTTTCAAGTGACCTCTCCCCCTTTCTCTTCCCATGTACTCTTCTCTGTGGGGTTCCTCCGGGCTCTGCATTGAGCCCTACGCTCTTCAATATATATATATGAGCCCTTTGGCACGGCTGGCCAAAGTACGAGGAATCTCCCTGGTGTCATACGCCGACGACACCCAACTAGTGATTGCCCTGTCCAATGATCCCAAGCGAGACAAAATAAAATTTAAAGAAGACATCTCTGCAATTGCAGAATGGATGACGGCTAACTTTCTGCAATTGAACTGTACCAAATCAGAGATTCTCCTGGTTGGCAAAGAGTCTCATCTCTGGACGAAGGAATGGTGGCCCCGGGCACTTGGTGATCCCCCTGATCCCAAACCTGCAGTGAAAAATCTAGGCTTCATAGTTGATGATAACCTCAACTTTGAAACACATGCCAAATCAGTGGCCGGGAAATGCTTTGGACTATTGCGCGGCCTCCGACCGATTCTGGGTCTCTTTGATGCCCAAACACGCCAAATGATTATACAAGCTTCTATTCTGGCCCGTCTGGACTACTGCAATGTGCTTCTTCTCGGCTCTAATAAATCCGTGCTTAATAGATTGCAGCGGGTCCAGAACGCGGCAGCTCGTGCTATTTTTGCCCTTCCTAAATTCAGTCATGCTTCTAATCTTCTCCGCCGCCTGCACTGGCTGCCCCTTGAACAGCGTGTTTGTTTCAAGACGCTTTGTATCACGCATAAGATACTGACAGGAAGTGCCCCAGATATCCTAGGTGACCTTTGCACTCTGTATACCCCCTCGCGTGCCCTACGTTCGGCGAACCAGAATCTTTTATGCATTCCTCATATACATAGAGCTAGATTGGGTGGCCGCTCCTTTAGACGCCTGGCCCCCACTCTCTGGAACGCTCTCCCTCTATACATCTGCAGCAACCTTGACCATCAGGCTTTCAGACGCCTTGTGAAGACTTGGCTCTTCTCCCAGGTCTAACTCCCTTTTGTCCTGTCCCTTGTTCTTTTCCCAGATATATTTCCCTTTGTCTTGACTCCTGCTTAGTCTGGCTTCAGCGCTGAGACGCCTTTTTGCCGAGGCAGCCATGCGCTTTATAAGTATTTAATCTAATCTAATCTTCTTATGTCACTTTCTGGGTGAAATTCACTCATTCCCAATTGTGTGGCCAGGGTCTCCCTTCCGAATCTGCATCCAGATGTATAGTGGAGACAGATAGATGGACAGATAGATGGACAGATAGATGGACAGATAGATGGACAGATAGATGGACAGATAGATGGACAGATAGATGGACAGATAGATGGACGGAGGCATAGAGGTTAATAGACAGACAGACGGAGGCATAGAGGTTAATAGACAGACAGACGGAGGCATAGAGGTTAATGGACAGACAGACGGCGGCATAGAGGTTAATAGACAGACAGCGGCATAGAGGTTAATGGACAGACAGACAGCGGCATAGAGGTTAATGGACAGACAGACAGCGGCATAGAGGTTAATGGACAGACAGACAGCGGCATAGAGGTTAATGGACAGACAGACAGCGGCATAGAGGTTAATGGACAGACAGACAGCGGCATAGAGGTTAATGGACAGACAGACAGACAGCGGCATAGAGGTTAATGGACAGACAGACAGACAGCGGCATAGAGGTTAATGGACAGACAGACAGACAGCGGCATAGAGGTTAATGGACAGACAGACATACAGACAGCGGCATAGAGGTTAATGGACAGACAGACATACAGACAGCGGCATAGAGGTTAATAGACAGACAGACATACAGACAGACGCATAGAGGTTAATAGACAGACAGACATACAGACAGACGCATAGAGGTTAATAGACAGACAGCGGCATAGAGGTTAATAGACAGACAGACAGCGGCATAGAGGTTAATAGACAGACAGACAGCGGCATAGAGGTTAATAGACAGACAGACAGCGGCATAGAGGTTAATAGACAGACAGACAGCGGCATAGAGGTTAATAGACAGACAAATAGCTCTAGATAGAAATGCATTAGGACCCGGACCCCCCAGGTTGCTCCCGGCCCCCATCCAAACCCACAAATCAATACTTGACGACGAGCTGTGGGTAAAAGAGGCCATGTTTATTACAAACCATCACACAAACATGACAATATATAATCAATACAATTCAAAATTCCATACGATATGGATGTATCAAATTCAATCTCTAAACGATATTTACACTTATTTATGTTGATCATAACATCATAATCCATCAGGAGAAATGACAGAACTTAATTTATATACAAAGAATGTTCTCTATCGCTCCAGCACTAAGGGGCCTTCTGGCTTGCGCCCCCTAACTGAGAACCACGCAAGGCGCAACCCACCTGCGTCCTTGAGAGGTGAGCCCCTGACATCTGGACCTTGTCCGCCACCCTAGGGGCCCACCCCTCCACCACCAGGCTACCGAAGGGGGCTCGTAGGGTATAACCAGGGGGCGCAGCCCCATGCCCTAGATTGTAAGCTGGCGCCCTTGCCCCCAGCCGGTGTCTCCATTCTCCCTGAGGTGAGCTTACCGTCTCTCCCCCTCAGTGCTGGCCTAGGGAGTATGCAGAGGACTCCCCTTAACAATGTAAGGCACTTTATGTGGCCTCCTTACCGCCACAAGGGCGACCAGGGCCAACCGGTCCTTCGCCCTCCCCACCAGAAGCTAACTTCCGCACAACCAAGTGCCATCGATCCCCAGGCCCATAGCCATGTCAGACTCAAATGCCACGGATCCATAGTCTGAGTCCCAGGAAGACATGCACACACCATTGCAGTGGCACATCTGAACACCATGTGTAATTTTTGTGTGTATTCCCAAGCTGGCCCCTGCCCCAGGCACAGCAAGGCTATTCTGGCATTCACGGCACATGACCGAAACATTAAGAAAGGCCAATGACCTTAGTCCTGGCCCCCACTTACGCCAAGGCACCCTGAGACCACGCTATCCTGTAAACGTCTTATGTAACTGGGCGAATCCAGACAACAGAGCTTCCCTTGCGGCCCTGTGTCCCAGCCCAAACATCATTACCCCCTCGATGTAGGATAACCAACTCTGGGAACTGCAGTCCCCCATGGCACACGGAGTCTTCCACCAGCCTGCGAATATGTGCGATCTGAAAGTTCCAGAAATCAGTCAAACAAACAGGGGGGACACTCTCAAAGCCCACCAGCTTCCACTCCCACAGCTGTTGTAAATGATAAGTGGCCTGTCGCACGAACAAGTGACCCAGCACCCACACCACTTTGGAAGACATACTACCTTAATTTCGTCCGGCGAAATAACTGGCCTGCTGCGCATGTCGCAGCACCAATCCTGTTTCGCGTGACTGACTAGCTCAATCCCCCAGCTGCGATAGGTAGTCCCAAATATGCTATGTACAACCATGCATGAGTTTGAACCTGAGGACGGGTGGACATGTAAGCCCCCCATGCGCATCAACAGGCCTACTCTATCCCTTTTTCCGCTTTTGAGAGTGAGCCTGTCTGCACATATCCCAGTGACCGGGAACTGCAGACCTCTCCAGTGTGCCCAGTCACAATGCCGTTACCAATTTGACCCCTCTGAAAGCCCCCTAAAATTGCCACAAAACTGGCGGCCGAAATTACGGCAATTCAATCAGAGAACTGCCCCCGCAGCGGGGGACAGCCAACATGTATCCCACTAGGGTCTTAATCACCAAGAGGAATTGATGCGTAAGGCACCAGTCTGCTTCGTGATCTCCACCATTGCAAGCAACCCTGAGTGAGCCTTCAGTGAACAAAGAAGGGGGGGGGGGGGCTTCCATCCCCCGCGGACACGCAAAGGCCCTGTAAGCCATAAGCACTTTCTGCATGCCTTCTGAGCGCGCCCGCAGCGCGGAGCCTCTACCAACTGTGATGGGGCCGGACCCCAATCCCCCAAAGAGGTGTCGAGAACCTAGCCATCTAATCCGCTGCTTGAAAGGAGGGCCTGATAGTCCCTTGATTCCAGCTTTTGTTATAAGCGCAGCTGGCATCCAGTCAGCCTCTTTCCCGGCTGACTTTGTTGCCCAGCACCAAACAGAAAAATGTGCCAGTGCAGCTGAAAATGCCTCAATGTCCGAAACTTACATCAGGACAAGTACGTTCTGCATATTTCCGTGGGGCTCCACCTCCTGGTCTGGTGGACCGCGTCCCCCCCATCGAAAATATTGGGTAAACGCCAACTACCAGCGTGCCCCATCAACTTGTGCCCTGGTACTGGCTAGTAGCAGCGAATCTACTTCATTGGCTGAAAAGGAGACTGAAACCATACCATGAACGGGCTACACCAAAGTGTATTATTTGCACTGTTAGACTAGGGGGAGGATTCCTAGCCCGGAGACAGGGCTTCAACCAAGCAATGCATCTATGGACGATCTGATCCTGGAGTAGGCACGGGAAATACAGGAAACAGAAGAGATGGGGGTTAATCAAATGAATTACATAATGCTTAGATGAGTGGCCAAGCAGTATGCCCCATTTGTCCAGAAAGTATGTTAACTGCCTTCCCGCTGCCACCCTGGATTGCATGGAAGACCATGTGTTAAGGGCGGCTCCGACTCATGAATGAAATGGACTGGGCATGTTTGTCAGCATGCCTGGATGCGCAACGTATACATCGCACCCCTAGTACCAGAGCGCTCTACGCTGGAGGGAATAATGCAGCGGGGGGGCCGGGGACCCCGGGATGGAGAATGGGCAGAGCCTTCAGGAAGACGCCACATCCGCTACCCACCATGCTCCACTGACGACATAGTGCATATCAGAGATTATCACACTGAACCCATTGCGCTCTTTCCATCCGTGCTTCCTCCAAGCAGATAAAATATTTCCCCAAGAGCCACTTGCACATGAGGTTAGATCTCATCTTTTACTACCCAAGCTGTGGCCATAGAAAGAGGTTATTTCACCGCATGCGTCTTTTCTCCGTGTAGTCGGGCAACGTGAGTTCAGGCATACGTTAATGCCCGTATTGTAGGAACACTTGGACAGTAAATCTAGGACATTGCCACACATTCGTCTCTCCCCGGACAGTGCATCATTATGTTTTACCTCATTAGTCCTCACTGTCTACTCGCTTCTCCCCCTCACAAGGTTCATGAAGCGCATACCACTCCCACGCCCTCCTCTCCTCTCCTGCTGCAACACTATATGTCCCTACTGCACCTCCCTCCCACTCGTGCCATGGACGCCATCATGAAGCTGATGCCGCTAACCTCACAGAGGACTAAGCCCCAGAAAGGCCACACAACCCCCTTAAAGCGCGCACCAGTGCAACGTGTTGCACTATAAGTTCTCAAATGAATTCAGCACTAGCAACCCCGTCAAAATATCAAACCACAAAACCGATTAGCACTGGGAGTATCAGAGCACCTTACATGAACCAATTGCGTTACGGAAGGACACTTACATAGTGAAATTAAGTGATTTGCTGCCGCATCCCAGAATGTTGAGTGTCCCCGTCGAAACTCTAATCCGATCACGAGTCCTCCACAATAGCCCATCTAACACGCTGTCGAGATGCAACCAAGCAATCCCGCCCTAAATGCACCGAGCCTTGAGCAGCCCACTGGGGCACCACATCATCGGCGTGCCAATTCCAACCACCACCCTAGGAACCCTGCCCATTTACCACAACCAAAACCGATGAGCAATGGGGGCACCGGAGCACCCCCCGCGCACCAATCGCGCCACAAAGGACACACACAATGCGGAATTAAGTGATTTTTCCAGGACCGCAAAATGTTGAGCGTTCCCGCCGAAGCTCGAACCCAGCTCCTCAGCTTTGCGGATGACCGAACTGCCCCTAAAATTGTGCATCGGGATCACAAGACCTGCATGCCTCTCGCTCCCGATCCTAGCCGCCGGTATCCCCAATTGATAACTACAAGCTGCCGACGTAAGCGCCCCACCGCCCGATTACTGTGGGAACCGGCCACCCGGTCCTCTCCTTGAGCCCGTTGGCGCCACCACCAATACCATCCCAAGCTACCGAACCGGCAGCGCCCCAGTGACGTGCACAGCCCCCCTCTGCTCCACGGAATGGGCACAATGCCGTGATGCCTGAGCCAACGATCCCCATGAGCTCAGAAGCGTGTCAACAACCGACCCAGCGAATGGCAAGCGACAGACCCCCGCACCTCCTGCGGCGGATAGACTGCCCCCGCACTGAGTGCAACCGCCAAAGACCCTTCAATACCAGCTAACAACGACGGAACCTCATATTGATCCCCGCAGCATCCGCCACGCACTCACTGGTGTAGCGGGGACGATCTGCACAGCGACTGGATGAGTGCAACTGCCCCAGCCGCCCCCTTCCAACAACCGACTGCACGCAATTTCCATTTTCCCCAGGAGACCTCTAAATACACTCCCCGTAGGTTCATGCCTGTAAGTTGTTTACGTATAAATACACCAATATGAGAATGGAAGCTCATTTGCCTAGCACTAACCTAGGCATTCTGCAAGATACACATTCTTCGTAGATGTGAATCGAAAACAGCAAAATGTGTAAGTGCGCATCCTACTGACCAGCCATGCATAGTGAATAGGCACAGACCACGTATGCTGAGAAAGCGTGTACTATATCGTTCGCTTCCCCTTCAGCCCATAGTTTCAAAGCCAGCTGCCCCCAATCCACGAACTTGAGGGCCAGATTACCGAAACTAGGCGAAACAACTGGAACAACTCCCGTAAGATTCCCGAAACTAGGCTAAACAACTGGAAAACTCCCGCCCTGCGAATGCCGAGGGTGGCGTGCCTAACGCAGCAGCGCTGCCGCCAAAATATCCGCCAGTGCCCCAGAACTTTGTATAAGCCCCAGCCAGCGTGACTCATTGTCCCCCACCGCAAAACACAATACAATATTAACAAACTGGACACTAGGTGAAATACACAAGGTAGGCACGGCGCAAGGCGGGCCAAGCCGGAATTAGCTCCACTCGCCAGCCGCGCCTGCCATGTACCCAGGATTCATCCAATGGAAAGCGAAGACTCCCGACACAAACCAACTATCACTCCGCCCCAAGAAACAAGAAAACAGAGGGGGGGGGGTGTCTGCCGCCCCCAACTAACTTCCGACAAAACTCGGTCCCCCCACGCCTACTAGGCCCAACCGCAACCCAGATCCACAACCCCAGGCGCCATGAAGTCAAGAAGGGGCCGCAACCATCGCACTCCCCTCAGCCCAACAAACAATAGCGCCCCAGACGCCTCACCCGACCATCGCATTGCTTTGCATATTCACCGGATAAACTATGACGACAACCGGGCCAGCCAGCCCCCGCATGGAGCCTCCACCGAGCACCTCCCTTGAGCTGGGCGAGTCACCCCAAGCCCATGCGGCTCCCGGTCATCAGGCGGCACAAAGCCCTCCAATGGATTTCTGCAGCGGTGCGCCCAGGGTCCTGATGATTACCAGCCTCTCCCGCCGCGCGCCTCCTCCGCTCCAGATTCACAGGAGTCCCCTGAGCACGGGGCCGGCGCCGTAAGGAAGAGAGGACGAGGACCTGGGCAAGGTGCCCTAAATAGGCCTCCTCCTTCTCCTCCCCCCCCCTCATTGCCGGCCCCGGCCGGAAGTGACGTCACGTCGCTGTCCCGGAAGTAATTCCTGCCTTTAGCCTCGCCCAATCCCTCGGTGAGGAGCCACGAGGGCGTGGCCGGGGTCCCGTGTCCTAATGGCGCGCTTCTTTATAGTACACGCTTTTCCATTAGATTCAGTTCAGTGTGTCTTTCCTTCCTTTCTTCCTTCCTGTCTTTCTAGTATGTCTCTTCAACCCACCCCTCCTTGTCTTACTCTTTCCCTGTCTTTTACTGTCTCTCCCGCTGCCTCTCCCCATTTCTATTTCACATCTCTCCCTGTCTTTCTCTTTTTCTCTCTTCCTGTCTTTCCATCTCTGTTTCTGTCTTTCGCCCACTGTTTTTGTCCCTCCTTCTGTCTCTCCCTCCTTATGACTCTATCTGGCTTTATTTCTCTATCACCAATTCTAAATCTGTCTCTCCTTGACTCTCTCTCCCATATGACTCCTATCTGCCTGTCTTTCCCTATTTTTCTCTCTCTCTCCTTGTTTTTCTCTGTTTCTGTCTTTCTTTCTTTTTCCCTGTCTATCCCTGTATCTCTATATTTCGATGTCTCTCACTAGCTTTAATTTATCTGCCTCTCTTCATTCCTGTGTCCTCCCATATCCCCCTATATCTCTGACTTTCTCTCTCCCTGTCTATTTCTCCCACTGGTTTTGTTTAACTTTCATCATCTCTAAATCTCTCACTCTCTCGGTTTATTCCTATCTCTTTATTTGTCTACATGATTTTTACCTCGCCATTCTCTCCCTAAATCTGAGTAACCTTGCTTCTTTCCACATCTATCTCTGTTTTTCTCTGACTCTGTCCATTTCTCCCTATGTTCCTCTTACTTTCTCTTGCTGTTTTCCTCCCTCTCCATTCTCTCCCCATCTACCCTTCCCTGGACCGTTCTTACTGTCTTGGGCGAAATGTACATTAGAGGCTCAATGCTTTATTTTCAGGTGCTCACTTATTTATGCTAACTGAAAGGATAGGAAGAGGATGTGGCATTACCGCCAGAGCTGCTGACTCCAGAAATGGGGAACCAGGTTCCACTCTGGGCGTCAGCTCAACATCCTGTGATTTTGGGCAAGTCACTTATTCTCCCCGTGCCTACGTAAATGAATGTGTCTTTGTGTACTGTGGCTGGTGCATGTAAAACGCTCCAATGCCTTCAGGTAGAGTTCATGCTACATAAACCTGTAAAGGTTTCAGCCCTGAAAGGGTAGAACTGCAAAGCTTTGGGTATAGTTGCCTCATATTTGTGTTATATATAAACTGAACCACAATAAATTTATTTTTGTGTCTCTTTGTTTGCCGAGAGTTGGTCCAGAGTTGCGGGGAGCAGGGGATAGTGGACAAGTTGCAAACAAATACATTTTACATTGAAGGATGAATAACTAGACTCTTGAATTATTTGCCAGCATGTAGTGCACCAAAGTCTTCCCTCTCGTTTGCTTCACTAACAAAAATTACAAAAAATACAATTTATCAAAAACTATTGACTTTAGTTTGTGTGATGTCACTCTGGAATAGAATTTCTAGTCCATAATCATCCTGTTATTAGTAGACTGCATAGAAATTAACAAATTGCAGTTTCATGTTATCAGCCTTTGTCAAATACCTATTCATTGTACAAATTGTCATAAGCAAAACAAACTATCTTTTTTAAATGGGTCTTCCGCGGTTGCCTTGTTAAATTCAGTGTCCGCATTATGTTTTCAAGAATGGTTCTCACTGTTGCAACCAACCTGTGTTTAGAGGTTGAGGGGAGGTGTTCCTTTCATTCCTAACTTAAGGCTCACCTCTGTGATCAGCCGAAACACAAAGGCTGCGATCTGCATACATTAACACTTTGACGGCTGCCCATGGAAGTGCTCTGCCTCGAAGGAACTGTTAACGCCCTGCTCTTGGACCTGCCGCCTGAGGCAGGGGGGAGATTTCATTTCTTCATTTTCTTTGCAGCTGATTTGTAGGGCCCGAATTATGATGAGCATGTTCTTGCTGTTAAAATTATAACGTGGTTTTACATGGTGTAACATGAAGCAATTTTCCTGGTTTTTTTGGTGAGTTTATGCACATTCCTAAACCTTTTTAAGGCACTTTGGCACTTCATTGAAGGCCCGAATAAAATGAGCAAAGAGCGAATGGTGAGCACAGCCCTGTGCAGACAATGCGAGGATGCCCTCCACTTAGGCTGTTCTTAAACAGAGTGGATGCAGACATACAAGGTCAAAAGCGCTATGCAGAGGCCAAGTTGTAAACGAATCCTAGCCGTGAATGGCAATGCACGTCCCTGATCAGTTAAAAAAGGCAACAGCATATGTAGCAGGTGTAGATTAACGAAGGCACTCTTGCGTTAGCCAAATAAAGGAACTACACCTATGAAGCACTACCTGCAAAATCAGATTTCAAACTTGTTTTACTCCCTTCACTAATATTGTATTTAAAACATAATAGAGAGCAATATTGTAGGCATTGACTACTAAATTTCTCTTGTGGATTTGAACTAAATCATGTTTGTTTTTCTTGGGACAATGCAATACTTTGCAAAAAGTTGTATTTGTTAAATCAGAGGAGGCCTATCATAATTAAATGTAAAGCTCTCTGCATTCCAAGCAATTCATTTAGTACTACGAAGAGCAAAGCACATGCATTTCATTCCATGTTGCTCGTTGCTTTGCTTTCCACTACCTATTCAAATATTATTTGTATTTTGTCATCTTGGACATTTTGTGACTGAGGCCCACTTATGTCACCTATTTTTTTTGTTTTGTTGTTTACTTTTCATGTTAGCTGTTTAAATGCAGATTACTGATTTAGCAATCGAGAGACAAGTGATCCATCATAGCATATACTGGTGTAATGCCCATTTCTATAGGTTGCTCCCTGGATCACCTGAGTGACCTCTTCAGGCATATACAATAGCCAGGGCCACTGGAATTATCCAGAAGGGAAAGACCAAATTACGCTGCAGGCTTGAGCAAATTATGCTGCAAGAAAAGGCAAATTATGCGGCAAAATATGGCACATTTTGTGATAGTATTACTTGATTCTTTTCTCATTTTTAAACTTGGTAACACTGTCAGGGCATTGGTTGTGCCTCATTAGTACCAGTTTACCACCCAAATATAGTAATAACAACAGAAAGGTGACTAGTTAACCTTTGCAAAGATTCTTCCATTGCGCGGAAACACATGTTGCTGCTTTTTTTTAGTAACTTTTGAACCGTTTAAACTAGGAACAATTTTTTTGTTAAAATCTCCAGATTATGCGGTAGATAGATTTTGTGGCAAATGCGGCATATCTATAATTATGTTTAAATCGCTGCAGCCACACAATTGCATAATTTCAGTGGCCCTGACTATAGCTGACCATACATTGATTGCTCCTCTGTCATTACACAGTGGATTCATTAGAGTTTATATTGTATCTGGTTACAAAATGGCCATTCTGATGGGTAGCTCTTCTAATGGTCCTGTGTGAAGGCAAGAGAACATACTATAGTTGATGCATGATTGACTCCCCCTCCCCCCACAGTCCCCTCCCATTTTAGCTTCTTTCACATCTGGGCACCTCCAATGCCAATATTCAGTGTTCTTTAAACTGTATGATAGAGTCCAATCCAAATGGTAGGTGTCCACTAGGCCTGAGAGAAATTTAAATTACCCTTGCATAGTTTGCTTAATTTTGGGAATTTCGTGTTACGCTTATAATGTGAAATTCCTGAAATGATGCCATTACGCCACATCACCTAATTATGTGGCATTTGCTAGAAACATTTACAGCGAACACTCAGGAGGAATGCGGACAAACAGAACATGAGCAGGTATTGCTCATGACAATTGTCTCTTTTGAGCTATAATTTTGCTGCAGAATGTGTCCTTGTGTCAAAAAATGACACATTGATTCATCTTGTGCTAAAATATAGCACTAACATCAGATTCACATTTTGCATAATTACATTGCAATTTCTTATAATTTTCCTAAAATGTTGTGTAAGTGCGTAAAAGCAAATTACATGACTTTCTCACATTCCTACTGTCCACATGCATGCCCAGCAATATCTTTCCTAACACTTTTCCCATCTACCTATGCATATACACAGTTATACTGCTGCTGAGACACATTTTGCAAAATCTCTGCCATACACACATGAAGCCAAAACACCTACCACATAGGCCAGATTGCACTGACTCTCTTTTCCACCATCCATAGACTTGACACTAATGTTTAAGCACACTATCTCACACTACTTTTTGCTTCATCTTCACACATTCTTCTATCCTTAGCACTGCCACAGAGTAGCACAATACCTATTTACAAATGCACTTCGGCCCTTCACCAGCTACAGGAACTACTATAAATGCATTGTTCTTTCATATACATTTCAGTACAGGAGGAAATAATTTGATTACTGAATTCAACCTTTTGTGACAGAAGTCTAGGCTCTGGTCTTAACTTGTCCACTATATCAAATTTGTTCGAGTGTGGGAAAGAAATTTTAATCCAATATTCCTCATTTTCTTCAGATTGTGTTATGTATGCAATCACGTTTATGTATTGTTTTCTAGAGTATAATTATGTGCCATATAAAATAATGTTATGTGCATTTGTAGAACGTACTCTCATCCTTGATGGAATTCTATACTGACCAGGTGTATGTGCATCAAAACCAGCCTAGGGTACGTATGTTAATTGAAGAGACAGGTCCTCAGGTTCTTTTGGAATTCAAGAAGATAGAAGACTCTGATGTGAAATGGAAGATCATTCGGTGCATTGGGTGTCATGTAAGAGAATGCTCTGGTTCTGTGTATACTTGGAATGCGTGCAAGTCGTTCTGCAGAGCGTAGGTGACTGGGTCGTTGGTGTAAGGAGATGTGGTTGTCCAGGTAAGTGAAGCCTAAGTTGTGTAGTGCCTTGAACATGTGTGTGAAGAGTTTGAAATGTGCACATTTGTGTATTGGGAGTCAGTGGAGCTCCCTGGGATGGGATGTGATGTTATGTGGGTTCTACGTGGTAGGTTGAGAATGAGTCTGGCTGCCACATTCTGGATGGTTTGTAGTCTTCTTGTGAGTTGCTTGGTGGTACGACCATAGATTGCGTTTCTGTAGTCTAGTTTTCTGGCGGTGAGGGTGACATTTCTTCTGGTGTTACTTGGGAGCCATAGAATCTTCCTCAGCATCTTCAGGGTGTGGAAGCAGGATGACGGTGCTGACTTGTGCGGTCACTGCCAGTTTGCTGTCAATGATGATTCCGAGGTTCTGCTGTGGGTGCTAGGTGTGGTTGTGGGTCTGAGTGCGGCCGGCAAACAGGCGGAGTCCCATGGTGTGGTGTTCTAGCAGAAGATCACTACTTCTGTCTTATTGGTGTTGAGTTTGAGAAAGTCAGCTTTCATCCAGTTAGCGATTTTGTCATGCAAGTGATGAACTTGTTTCTTGTGTTGAAGGTCATGTCTGAGAGGGAGAGTATGAATTGTGTGACGTTGGTGTGGAAAAGGATACTGATTTCTATGTTGAGGACAGAGGTCAGAGGGATCATGTATATGTTGAAGAGGGTCAGACTGAGGGATGGACCTTGAGGCACCCTCCAGATTACTTTGCAGGCTTCTGAGTAGTGGGGTGCCAATCTTATAGCTTTAGTTCTATATAAAATCATAATTTAATTTTGAACATTGGTACTGCCAGCTCCAAATGTGTAATAGCCACTTGTCCCATGCCTGGCAAGGTAGGGCTATTAATAGTTAAATATTTTTTAATTTAATTAGAAAGTATGAATTGCAGGAAATATAATTTATTGACAAGCCAATAGGTCTGGCTTTTAATTTGTGCATACAGATCTGCTTCTTCATAGTTACACCGGCCATTAGTAATCCTTAGTACACATTGGGATTTGCACCATCTCTCTATAATCATCAGCTCATGCTGAGATGTCCATCATGACTCAGTAATCCACAGTGCCTGTTTGAGTTTGCATATATAATCATTGATTCTTAGTATATGGTCAGATTTTCACCACTACCTAGAAATCTTCGCTACATGCCCAGATTTGAATCATTACTCACTAATCCATGTCTACGTGCATACTTAGATATGCACCACTACTTATTAATTATAAATGTGTATTCACGTTTGCCCCACCATAAATATCACAATCATTATATGTGGGGAATTTAATATCACTGTCTTTTGTTGTGTTTATCTTCCATTGACACTGCATTTGAAGTAAATCTGGTTATTCATTGATCTTATTTCACAGCAAAGAAGTGCCTGTGGATAAGCATGCCATGCTGCGCATTTCTGTTATAGGCAAAATCACTAAAATCCATACTGTGTCCTGTACCCAACTGAGACTGCAAGTTTGTGCCAGTCTTAGACTGCAGATCTGTGCTGCTTTGATGTGGCCAACCAGGAACTGACCTGTGAGAGGGACCCCCTGCTACCTCTTTTTATTTACCAGCAGCAGCATGGGTGGCAGATTTCTTTCCCCCAAGGATGCTCTTCAAGCAAGGGCCGGCTCGGACCACTATCATGAGTCAAGTTGTCGCACCAATTGCAAACTCCAAGACTTAGTTTTTGCCATTATAAGGATTAGCTGCAGTTAACCAAGTTGCAGCTTAAACCAATATGTCGTCATTTGAATGTATTTTTAAATGTTGGTTAAACTGCTCATAAGGGCATGCAAGCATTACTCTGATGACCTTACAAAACAGGGGGGGGACCAGGAGCCATAGTAGGTCCAGCATACGTGCTCCTATGGAATCCAATATGTAACAAGAGTATGCACTTCCTTGTAGGAGAAAAAGAAAGAGGTCAGTCAGACCCTAGGGCAGTGGGTGGGGTCTGCTCCCTTAGGAAAAGGAGCCCTCACACACCCAGATGGGTGTCATGCTTCATCATAGGGCTATGCTCCTCATCGGCCAGCGCTGCAATGCCCAATGGGCATCCATAAGGGGGCACTGGTCCAAGGCCCACCATACTGACGGTGGTGCATCGGTGGCAGTCCAGCCACTGCTGCACCGGTGGTCCGACCACCGGATTACAACTTGGGCGGTCGGACCGCCATGGCACTGCTGCAATTGCCAGGGATCAGAGATCGGTGGTGGTGGTGGTGGTGGTGGTGGCGCGGCGGTCTGAGTGCTGCAATATGCTTGGTGGTGTCCTGCGGCACCGCTAAGCATATTATGACTTTCCTCACCACCAGCGGGCTCTCATGGAGGTTCTTTCTCCATGAAACTGCTGGTGGTGAGGGCCTCCTCTTGGCCCTGTGCATGGGGGTGCATGCAGGGGGCACATGTTGTACCCCCTGTGTGCATGCACCTCAGTTCCTGCACGGCATGGACTCTGCACTTTTGAACTGCCATGGGACCACCAAAGAAACACCCTCCAGACACGGGAAAACTCATAATCTGGTGGGCGGTGCTCACATGGCGTTGGCGGTGTGGGAGCGGGGCAGCGGCATGGCGGCCCTGCTCCCACACTGCCAAAGTCATAATCGG
Source organism: Calotriton arnoldi (assembly GCA_963921515.1). Taxonomy (NCBI): domain Eukaryota; kingdom Metazoa; phylum Chordata; class Amphibia; order Caudata; family Salamandridae; genus Calotriton; species Calotriton arnoldi. Next base: position 786,060 of record CAWUFW010004332.1, on the reverse strand, counting down.
GCCCTTAGTAGGCCTGGCGGTGAACTCTGCTCCATTCGCAGAGTTTTCTGCACTCCGCGCTCCGCGGAGCTCGTGGAGTGTAGAAAACTCCGCTTCGCGTAGTGCAGCTGAGTTTTTTCCCTCTTCGCGCTGCGAACGGTAAGTTCGCGAGCTGCCGCTCGGGTAGAATTTCTACCCAAAAGGCAGGAAGACCAGCGCGAACGGCAGTTCGCACTGCACTCCGCACCTTGCGGAACTTCAGTTTTTTGACACTTCGCCGAGTTCCGCGTAGCAAAACTCCGCAAACTACACCCAGGCCTGGCCCTTAGTAGTTGCCTACCATGAGATTAAGCAAATTGCAAGGTTTGCAACCACTAAATGGCTTTGTACATCAAGCCATTAGTTTGAAAGAAGTGTTTTGGTATAATTCCACATATAGGTGCAATTTTAAAAAGATATGAAGGAAGGTGAAAGGTAAAGACTCTGCAGGTTAGCTCTTGTTACATTGATCTATGAAGTGTATGTTGAGCATACAAATCATTGCAAGAGAGCTAAATGTGAACAGATGAGGGGTACTTGAAGACTGCAATGATAGCATAAAGTGTTAGCCTTACTGCAGCAAAAATAGGGAACAAATAAATGTGGAATGACAAATGTCCCTTCAGATGTATCTCACCCCATCTTGTCCCATCATTTGTAAGTTTGGTTTGGCATAGCAGTGGTTAGTAGAAAAAGATGGGATAGCTTGGGCTGACATTAAAAAGGGGTAGGAGACAACTGTGCATTGATGATGCCTGCATTGTTTTGATAGAATGCAGCAAATTGGCATGAGTCCATTTCGGAAACATGCATTTGTATAAGCTAATATGTTGGGTGCAGAGCTGCCACCATCATATGCCATATACAGCCTCATAGGCCTAGGCAGAGTCTTGCAGGCTTCAGTGGTGCAATCATATTCTTTATGCCCACGTGATTAATGGACCAGAATGCTAGCCTGAGTGATCACCAAAGGCTGATATTAATTCAGGCATTCCATTAATCACCTTGCTGTTTTTTTGTAGTTAACACCCCAAGTGTGACAGGTATGCCCAGACATGGATCTCATGCTCACTGCACCACTCAAGCTGCACCCTACTGAGATAGGCTGAAACTAGTGTAGGGGTTGCTTGCGTTCCATTCTGGAGGGGACTCTGCCTGGCAGTTTGGAATATACTGTTCCCATGTGGAGCAGAGTCAGTACTGATTTGGATAAGGGAGGCCTCTGTCTAGAACGGTATGGTGGGTAAAAACAATGGACTAGAATACAGCCCTGTGTTATTACCAGTGGTTGGGATCCATTCAGGTATTCCAACCATCACCAAGTTGTATTTTTAGTTTGTGCCCAGGTCTAGCCCATATTCAAATATGCAGCATCTCATACTGAGGAACAGCTTCACATGATTAAATGTAATCATGCAACCTCTTTTGCACCTCCTTGTACTTTGTATTTTTTCCTCACTTTTTTCTGCTGCCTTAACCACGTTTTCCTCATAACCTGATGCCAGGAATTATAGCAGAGTTGATTGGCCAGGATGGCATTTCTTTCCATTCCTCCCTCCTCCTAGTATGTCCAGCAGGAAAAACCTTATTCCGATGGGCCACAGGCTGACCTTGATCACAGTCAGTGGCTTGATTCCTTTCTGGTCAGTACTGTTTCTTCTTCTTCTACGCTGTAGACCATTGCAGTGAGGATGTTTCTAGAGTCGGAGGGCTTATTTGTAGGCCTGACATGGAAAAGGTATGAGGACGCGCTGTCCATAAATGAACGCTCAGCGTTGGTACGCACAGTCTTCCCGGAGTCCAGATGGAGGTCATTTTTTTATTATAAATGTAATATTTAATACATTAGTAATTATGTATTTTGTTTAATTGTTATTTTATTTAAGTTTAATTTGTTAAATGTAATGTATATTTAAATTTTTACATTTATGTTGGTAATTAATACTATAGTACTGAGCTGTTAAATTATAATTAATTTAATTTTTATGTAAAAATTTTTTATTGTAAAATAAATATATAATTGATAAATAATTATGGGTTCATTACGATGGAGGTCGGACAAGCGTTTGATTGCCATCGTTTCGGGCAAGACACCGTCCGACAATGAGTCTGTGGCTCCGACAGCCCAATTGCTATACAACTACCGCGTAGGCTGGAGTGGAGTACAGTGAAATAGCATACACTGGAGTAGGGAAGTGCGGAATAGAGTAGCCTACAGTTAAGTACAGTGGAGTAGCGTAGAGTGGAGTGCCGTACAGTGGCGTAGTGTTGAGTTTAGCGGCATTAAGTCTAGTGATGTACAATAGAGTGGCTATAGTGGAGTAGCGTAGAGTACATGGTCATACAGTGGAATAGCTAAGACTGTAGAAGTGTAGAGTGCAGTGATGTATAGTGGGGTGGCGTACAATGTAGTGTTGTACATCATTGTAGCATACAGTGGATTGTGGCAGAGTGGAGTGGGGTATACTGCAATTGAGTATAGTGGAGTGCCGTTGAGTGTAGTGGTGTCTAGTGGAATAGCGTAGAGTGTAGTGATGTACCATGAAGTGGCACAGAGTGGAATGGCATAGAGTAGCGTAGAGTGTAGTGTCATAGAGTGGAGTTGCATACAGTGGAATAACATACAGTAGAGAGGTGCACAGTGGAGGCACATACAGTGAAGTGGCATAGACTTGAGTGTAATAGAATAGAGTGGTGTATAGTAGAATAGCATAAAGTAGATTGGTATAGCGTGAAGTGGCCTAGAGTGGAGTGAGGTGGAGTACAGTGGAGTGGCATACAGTGGATTAGCATACAGTGTAGTGGTGCATAATGGATTGACGAAAATTGGAATGGTGTAGAGTGGAATAGGGTAGAGTAGAGTGGTGTAAAGTGAGGTGTCATAAAGTGGAGTGGCGTAGAGTGGAGTGTGTTAATTGAAATAGATGTAGCGTGGAAGTGTGTGAATGAATGTAAATGTCATGTGGCAGGAATATATATTATGATGTGTAAATGTTTATTTTTTGGTGGTGGCCTAGAATGAAGTGGGGAGGGGTGGAGTACAGTGAAGTGGCGTACAGAGGATTAGTGTACAGTGTAGTGGTGTATAATGGTCTGGCATAGAGTGGAGTGGCGTAGTATTTGTAAATAGTGTAAGTAGTGGTAAACTTATAACTTTAAAAAAATGTACTTATATATTGTGCCATGTTATACCATGGTATGTTCACGGTATAGGACAGTACATGGGGCTGAGAAGTGAATATGTGATTAGCTGATGGCAGTGTTTACCAAAGGTAACTGGCAGCCAAGTAGTTTTTATCATAGTTTTGCTGGTTTCTGCGGTTTGTGTTTCACTGCGTTCTGGGTTAGGGTGTTACTTATAGGCAAGTATTAGGTTTTATTGTTGTTCACTATCTATTACCACTATATTTAAGTGGTAATAGGTGGAGATGTTTATTTATACATTTCTATATATTTTATAGGAGTTTAGGGTGAACAGCACTTTTTTTAAAGTAGCGCGATAATTTGTAGTTGCATGAATAATAACATTAATGAAAAATTAAAACATATAACAGCAAGTAAAAGAAACAGCAAAACTAAATTAGCAAACTCCAATTAAAATAAAAGTATGAAAAGTGTTGCACTTGAAAGGTGTTACATTTACTATTCCTACTCAACATAAAAAAGCTCATTGAAAATATTGGACATCAGACTCCAGTCTAAGCAACAGTACAGAAAGGTTTGGATTTCAGAGAGGTTAGATTTACTATTCCCACTCTTATTTAAGCAACCCAAGGAAAATTTTAGACTTCAGAGAAACTACATTAACAATTCCACTCCAATCTAAGCAACAGTATGGAAAGTCTTGGACTTTAGAAGGGTTGGAATTACTATTTTCACTCTGATCTAGGCAACAGTAGGGAAGGTGTTGGATTTAGGAGGGATTAGAATTACTATTTCCACTCCAGTCGAAGCAACAGTAGGGAAGGCGTTGAACTTCTGAGCTGTTTACTGTTCCCATTCCACCATAAGCAAAAATAGGAAAACTGTTGAATTTTGGAGAGGTTAGATTTACTATTCCCACCCCAATATATAGAGCAGAAGGAAAAGCATTGGAATTCATAGGGGTTAGATTTACTACTCTCTCTTCATCCTAAGCAACAGTAAGGAACTGTTGTACTTTGAAAGGGTAAAGTTTACTGTCCCCACTCCAATTAAGCAACAATAAGGAAAGCATTGGAATTGGATAGGCTAGATTTATTCTTCCCACTCCAATCTAAGCAACAGTAGAGAAAGTGTTGGACTTCAGAAAGGTTACATATACCAATCCAACACAGTCATTTAAAAAGTATTTAAATATCTAAAAACATAAAAATGATTAACTATATTTAAACTAAAAAATATATATGGTATACATTTAAATAGGATGCAAAATGTATTATAAATATACAAAATAAATATATACATAAATGAAATATTAAAATAAAAATACATGGAATTCACTTCTCTCGCTACTATTGAAAAAAAAACACAAACACCAAAAAGAGAAACTGAAATAGAAATAAAACAATAATAAAATTAAAATAAAAAGAAAGATGAAAATGATAAATATAATATGCACTTGTTTATAAATATTATTAATTATTTCTTACATAGTCTAAGTAAAACAGCAGTTTTACATATTAAATGATCAAGGAAATAATTATATATTGATTTATAAATTAAATATTTAAATAACATAAAAAATAAAGAAAATTATTTTAATTTGAGTAATCTCACCCTATTCCCCTTACAAACCGTACAACATGCTAATACATGTTGGATGACTAATTATACTATACAAAATCTAAATGACAAATCCAAAATGCAACCCAATTAAATGAGAGAACAATTAATTTTTGTTACATTTACATAAGAATTAAATATTTAATTTATCTTAGATCACTTAACATTAAAAAACAATTATCTAAAATGTATTTAACTTCCCACCATATTCCCCTACAAACCCAATGTCCCGCTACCAAATTATAAACTACTAATTACATTTTAAAAATTAAATTACGTAACAAAATTACAAACTATATTTAAAAAAAGACAATTATACTAATATTATTAGTATATACTTATATATTTATTTAACATCAATGTTTATTAAAATTACATTAAAGTACAAAATCCTAATTACAACAATGTTCTTCATAATGATATTGTATACAATAAAACCTGTATTCTTACTTTTGATATTCTGTTCCACTATATTTTTGCAGAGGTGATATTTTTGACAACATGTTTGTCACATGATATGTGTAGTTACACAACTGTAAGTGATTTTCTCTACTCCGGCACAGCGGAACCTCAAACCTAACTGAAAAATTAGGGGCCTATTACGATGTCAGCAGACTTGCGTCCGCCCGACACAGTCACAAAACGGGACCGACCGACCTCTGGTCGGCAGTCCCGACGACCTTATTAAGATGCGACCGCACATGGTGCGGTCGCATTGCCACATTTCCCTATGGGAGTATGTGTTATGGCCATAAACCGGCCGTAACACAAGCTCCCATCGGGAAATGGGAGGCTGTGTTAATCCCTGCACCCTGTGGCAGGCACCTCAAGGTGCCTGCCACAAGGTGCAGGGATTAACAGGGGGGTACCATAGGTGCCGCCTCCGCCCCCAAGCAGAGGCCGTAAAGGAAAGTGGACACTGCTAGGGCCCCCAAAAACGCTTTCCGACAGGTTTTCCCTGTCGGAAAGACCTGCATGGAAACCCTGCTGGAAACCATGCATCATAATCTGGACGACGTAAACCACAGTCCATGTGGATTACGGGCCTGTTCCGACTGGCCAACGGGCTCCTTGAGCCTTCGGATGCCAGCTGGAATGACTGGCCGGTTTCAGTTCCGACCGACTGTATCATAATCAGCGAGCCAGAATTGAAAACAACGATGTCTGTCGTAAAGACTCAGACCAAACATCGGAGGCTTCACGGCTGTCATCGTAATCAGCCCCAAAGTGTTTAAGACTCTATGTACAAAATGCCCACTGCTGAAAACATGTTTTTCAACTTTGTGAAGGACTCCCATCTTTAACAGAGGCACATTTTAAGCATCCTTTTCGCACAAAAACAGCTGGTTCATGACTATCAAGTTATGTTTTTCTGTTCCTGAACAAAGGATTCACCAGCCCCTTTCAGGAAGCCTAGTTGTATTCCCCACACACACCGATGTACAACATTTGGCCTCATTCCTCAAAAATGTTTTTGTTAACATCGCAAAAGACTCCTATAATTAAAGTAGTAGCATTCTGAGATTTTTATTCCCATGAAAAAGACAGCTGTACATCAGCCAAAGTGACTTTCTCTACTCTTACACAATGAGCATACCAATTCAGTTCAGGATTACAATTTGAAAGACTCTTGTATATGATTTGGCCTTCAAATAACAAGACCAAACGCTGAGAGTTTCTTCTAGTTGACTTGGGCACTTCTGAGAAGGTGCCTTGTACCATGAAGAAGACTGTGGCCAAACTACCTTTCCCTACTCTTGTACAAAAAAACCCACAATCCTTGTTTAAGAATTTCTTATCTACACTCCAAATATAAAAGGTTGGTTCTCAAATGGATGTTTCAACTTTGTGAAAGTTTCCCATGTTTCACCTGGGCACATTTTGAGAATGTGTCTTTTTCCATGAAAAGGCAGATGTACCACTGCCAACATGATTTTTTCTATTCTTGTACAAAGGACAGCTAGCCCCATTCTGGAAACCCACTTACAGAATTTGTGCTTCCAAACACAGTAAATGTTTTGAGGTTGTTAAACAGGGTTTATGTACATATATATAGGTATTTATACAGTGTGAGCCTGGGTAGTTAGAAAGAGCCACAAGAACAGGTAGAGAAAATACTTTGAGAGAAACAAGAGCTTTATGAGGGGAGGACCATTACATTCTCGAATTATAGAGACAAAAATGATAAACATGTGGCAGTATCTAAATCTATTTCTCTATTGTAATAATCCTAAAGGGTTAGAACAGATCAGCATGGGGAGTTTGTTGCAACCAGAAATTCAGTTTTATCTTCCTGACCGAGACTAGATTTCATAAGATGGCAGTTAGAAAAGAGAATGACAACTTAGATACTTAGATTTTTAAGGAAGTGTGGACCTTCCTGGAGGGACACAGTTTAAATCAGTTAATTCTGCATTTGAAGTGGGAATTAATAGATATGGGATAATTCCAGTCTACCGCTCGTGGTGGCTTAAGTACCACTATTATCACATCACATCATCTCATATGTATATATAAAGTACACATTCACACCTATGGGTCTTGGTGCTGACTACCATATGTTTAATTTTATCCAAGTAAATGGTACTTATTGTATGAACCTTTCAAGTATGAAAGGCTGAGTGGAAGCATGAGGATTCAAACATGTGAGAGAGAGGTGAAACACATATCCCTCAAGAGGATTCATTAGTTTAATAAGCCACCAGACTTAAATGATCCGTATGGGTTCTTGAACATCCCTATCATTACACACATCACAGTGGAAACTTGAGCATGACTATAATCGCACACTATATTTGTGCACTCTCCCTGTGCATACCTATAATCACACACTATCTCTGTGGGGACCTGTGCATCCCTATAATCACACACTATCTCTGTGGGGACTTGAACATGATAATCACACACTATCTCTATGGGGACCTGGGCATCCCTATCATCACACACTATCTCTGCAGGGACTTGAACATGACAATAATCACACACTATCTCTGTGGGGACCTTGGCATGTCCATAATCACACACTATCTCTGTTGGGGCTTGCACAACCCTATAATAACACACTATCTCTGTGGGGACCTGGACATCCCTATAATCACACACTATCTCTGTGGGGACCTGGGCATCCCTATAATCACACACTATCTCTGTGAGGACCATGGGCATATCTTTAATCACACACTATCTCCGTGGGGAACCGGGCATGTCTTTAATGAAACACTATCTCTGTGGGAACCTGGGCATGTCTATCATCACACACATTCTCTTTGGCGACCATGGTAATACTATAGTCACACACCATCTCTGTGGAGTCCTGGACATCTCTATAATCACGCACTATCTCTGTGGGGACCTGGGCAATAATATAATCCATCACACACTATCTTTGTGGGAAATTGAACAAGAGTGTTAGCACAAACTATCTCTGTGGGGACCTGCGCTTCACTATAATCCCACAATACCTCTTCAGGACTTGAGCATGACTATAATCACACACTATCTGTGACTCCACCTCAGCATCACTATCATCAAATACCATTTTTGCAGGGATCTGAGCATGACTAATATAATGCACCATTTCACCAGGAACCTGAATATTTCTATCATAACCCTCTCTATATAGGGAGTTGAACATGACTATCATAACACTTTTTATATGGGGACTTGAATATGATTGTAACCATGCACTGTCTCTGTGAGGACTTGAACATAACTTTAATTATACACTAACCCTGAGGGAACTTGAATATGAATATAAACACACTCTATCGGGATTTGAGTGATTATAATTAAATGCTATGTCTGTGGGTACCTGGGCACAACAGGAATGGCATACTATTTATGCATGAACATCAGCATAAGTATCATCGTACACTATGGAGTACTTGAACATGACTATTGTAACGCTGTCTATATGGGGACTTGAACATAACTATAATCACACACTATCTATGCGGGGACTTGAACATAACCTTAATCACACACTATTTCTTTGGGGACCTGGGAATTACTGTAATAACATACTGTTTCTGCATGAAATACAGCATCACAATCATCGTACACTATCTCTAGGGGTACTTGGACATGACTTTAACCAAACACTATATTTCTAGGGAGCTGGGCTTGACTATAATAATCAGACACTATCTTTTGGAGGATTTGTGCATGACTATAATGACATGCTATCCTTGTGGCAACCTGGGCATCACTCTAATGACACACTATCTCATGTAACTTCAACATAACTATCATCACACACTATCTCTACAGAGAATTGAGTATTATTATACTCACACACCATCTCTGCGGGGACTTTAACATAAATTTAATCACACTCTGTCTATGGGGACTTGAGAGTGACTGTAATTAAACACTATATCAGTGGGAACCTGGGCATCAATATAATCGTGCACTATCTCTGCGGGGGCTTGAAAATGACTGTCACAACACACTACCTCTGTCAGCTCTAGAACAGTACTATAATCACATGCCATATCTTTGGGGACTATTATTGTACAGCCATACCAAGATGATGGTGAAGTAGATGGAAAAAAACTAGGTAATCTCAACTTGACTTCCCATCTGACCACACTGCATGCTCTTTGGCCTTTACATGAATTTAACTATTTGCTGTTTTCTTATCCTTTAATGTTTGTGAGAACTCAGCAATAGACTAGATATCTGTAAATCTCTTTCCGTGGACTTTATATACTATATTTGTCTACTGAAAAATGCATTATCATCAAAATTCATTTGCTGGATGCTCCTAGGGCACAAAGAGATACTCATATATGTCTAAACCAACATGTAATACAGGTAAAGCACTGAAAAATAACATGTAGCCATTTGTTTGTGAATGTATTCAATCAGAAATGATGATTATTGAGTAAGTCCCCGCAAGGATGGTAACACACGTTCAAGTCCCCACAAAGATGGTTCTGTGCGCTCGATTAAATAACAATATATTTGCAGATTTGAAGCAGGATCCTATATAATGAATTTTTTCTTAACATTTTTCTGTTATTGGTATATTTTTAAAACATTTGGAAAGGTTAGTCCCCACAAGGCAGGTGTTCACACATAGTCCCCACAAGGATGGTAACACGTGTGCGCGTGTGTGTGTGTGTGTGTGTGTGTGTGTGTGTGTGTGTGTATATATATATATATATATAGCAACACCGATCTCAGTTCAGAGAAAGCTTGCATTCAAAAGTTCATCCATTTATTCGGTGGCAGCACAAGTTGTTAGGAACGCGTTTCGGCTGTCCTTGCAGCCTTTATCAACCTTACATTGCATCATATCCTCACACGTTAAATATACTTTACAGGTAAGTGCCAGTTACATAAACATAGTTACTTCATTTTCCATGTTGTTCCCATTTTTAAAAGACATTAAATTGTCGTTTTTGCTCCTGTGTAAACGGGTAAAAAACAATTTACATTGAGTTCAGCAGTTAAAATAAATGTCCACGTGTGTGCTGCTTATCACAATTGGAAATATCATCCTGGTTATTATAACTGATCGTTACAGTGCGAGCAGGTATTTTGACTTGCAGTTCCTTCTCATACACATTTCCGAGTGAAACTCATTAGCATGCAAATGTCTACTGCCGTCACCAAACATAATCCATTTCATTTTGTTCCATAATTTTTTTCAATAATCAGCGCTCACCTCAATCTAGCACTGTTAAACTGCTGGCTTCATAACGTGCGCACTGACAATCCAAACTAATAGTCTCTTGAACCCACTGCTCGGCTGGAGCCTTCCGCAGTGCCCGGCTCCGAATACCAAAGTTAATTAAAGGCATCATTCCTTGATTTTTGGTGAACGTGGGCTCGCCAGTCATTTGAACATCCTCCGCTTGTGGCTTTGCTGGCGTGCATCCTAAATGCCGGTGGTGCAAGTGAGGGGCGGAAACCACACACGCCTCCATAGATAGAGCAACACCGATCTCAGTTCAGAGAAAGCTCGGAAGGCTCCAGCCGAGCAGTGGGTTCAAGAGACTATTAGTTTGGAAGCCAGCAGTTTAACAGTGCAAGATTGAGGTGAGCGCTGCTTATTGAAAAAAAATTATGGAACAAAATGAACTGTATTATGTTAAAGGCTGCAAGGACAGCCGAAACACGTTCCTAACAACTTGTGCTGCCACCGAATAAATGGATGAACTTTTGAATGAGTGCGAGCTTTCTCTGAACTGAGATCGGTGTTGCTGTATCTATGGAGGTGTGGTTTCCGCCCTTCACTTGCACCACCAGTGTGTAGGATGCACGCCAGCAAAGCCACAAGCGGAGGATATATATATACCCAGGCTTCGCGCATAAATTAAACTTTAATCGTCCTTCACCACAACCGCCATGACGCGTTTTGGCCTCACTCGGCCTTGATCACATGACGCGCTTAGGAGTTACACAAACTCTTTTAAAGTGCCAGGTGCCTCACTCGTGCAAATCAAATTTAGACAGACATAGAGAAAATACTTCACGGCTATCTTGCATGGAAACTGTGCAAATTCAGCAAAAAATATTACATTTAATTGTTTATAAAGGATTAGATGTTAATATAATATTTATGTATATACTAAAACCAATCTGTATATATATATATATAAAATACATAAAAAGGTAGTATAAATAATTCAACAAAGTTAAAAGGCATATTAAACTTTTTAAATTTCTATATCAAAATTGGATGATACTAAAAAAGCCCATAAATATATTTGTAAAATACATAGCTCTTATAAAAATATTTTTGTTGATTAAAAATGTTACCCTTTTTGCTGGTCATAAGGATTATTGTCCTAGCACAATTCTTTTTCATTTAGCCAGCATGACTCATCTCACAGTTTATCTAAAAAGTGCTAAAAGTGCTTGAATAAAATTAACGTGTATTGCCAGGAACAGCCCCTGTCCCATGGCTATTTATTAACTAACTACATTTAAAAAAAATTAGGGAACTATAAAGAATTTGAATCAAAATCCAGTGTCCCTTTTTGGATATGTAGCATAAATGCTGATGGGCACCTGAAAGATGTTTACATAATGATTCTAATCAGGCTAGTTTAAAAAAATATATATGCAAATTATCGTGTAATAGATGCAGATATATGGACATAGGACACATGAGGGCATGCTGATATGAGGAATGGTTATATTATAGACATCTAATTTAATATAACCATGTGTGAAAATCCTCACTAGAGTTTGTCCATTAGGGGTCTTGGTATCAAGTTCTATGATATACTGGGTTTCCAAGCGTCTTAATTTTGCTTCCCTATTTCCCCTCTCCTCAAAACTGGGATGGGAGTCAATCAGAAAATATGATAAATGCTCAATTGCTGGCATGCTTCTCCTTAAAATGTCGTGCAATTGGGTATGTGTGGTCATTATTAGTGATTGCTCTCATGTGCTGCAGTATACGTTTGTGGGCCTGTAATTTGGTACTGCCCACATACTGCAGCCCACAAGAGCAGACCAACACATACACCACATATTCAGAACGGCATGTGAGAAACTTTGTAATTTTCTTTGGGACATCCGAAAATGGTGTAGTATACATTGTTTTGTTAGTCCCAAATTTACATGCCCTGCACGTTTGGCATTTAACAAATCCCTTGCGTTTGCTAAGCCAGTTTGTAGTATTGATGACTTCTGGACTACTTTTTACAAGGTAATCCCTCATGGATTTGGACTTACGAAATGTAATGTTGGGATTCTTAGGCAACAGTTTGCCAATGACGATCATTTCTAGCCACTGGCCAAATGTTGTTGATTATTCTACGTAGGGTATTCTGTTCTCTACTGTAGGTTAAAATCAATCTTGTTTCAGTATTACTTTTTTGAGAAGATGGAGGATCTCGTAGGGCCTTTTTCATCAGGAGTTCCTTTCTATTGATTTTGTTGGCTTTATCAATAGCTGTCTAAGGTGGTCTCCTTATAGCCTCGTTCTAAGAATCTTGATTTACTCATTTTTTGGGCTTCTATAAGATCTCCTTCTCTACTGCATGCGCGGCCCATCCTCAACATTTCTCCATAGGGTATACTATGGATGAGATGACGTGGATGTTGGCTGGACGCATGTAGCGTACTGTTTCCTGCGGTTTTCTTTCGATAAAATTTTGTTTCAATTTTGTTCTCAATAAATACTTCCACATCAAGGAAACGCACACTAGTACTGCTGATTTTAGAAGTAAAATGTAGATTGATGTTGTTTTGATTAATGCTATTTACAAAGTTCTGTGCTGAATCTTCAGTGCCTTGCCATATTACGAATAAATCGTCTATATAGCGTAGCCAAATCCTGACATGATTGTCTACATCTGTTTTGTGATCTCTGTTTGGTATCATTTCCTCCCACCAGCCCATATGAAGGCAGGAGTAGCTAGGGGAGAAACATGCTCCCATAGCTACTCCCCTTATTTGTTGATATACCTGGTTGGCAAACAGAAAATAGTTATTTAGACAATATAGGATCATCATACTAAGCATTTTGCTGTGATGTGCCAAATGTAGAGGTCTAGAATTTAAATAAAATTCAATTGCTCGCATCCCATCCTGATGATGGATGCTTGTGTATAGCGATGTTACATCCAGACATAAGTAAATGGCTCGAGTCCCATTTAAAATCATTCAACTGTCTCAGAAAATCACCAGAGTCCTGCACAAAGGAAGGTAACTGTTTTACATAATCTTGTAGAAAAAAGTCTATATATTTTGATGTATTCTCCATCAACCCGCCTATAGCTGAAATTATAGGTCTTCCTGGAGGGGATGTAGCATTCTTATGCAGTTTGGGAATAAAGTAAATTACCGGCATAACCGGAAATTCATTCTTTAGAAATTTCAGTTCATCCATACTTATTAGTCCCGCACTGCGCCATGCATTTAATTTTGAATAGTATTCATACCATGAATTGCGTACTATTTGCATGTTGCATTTTCTATAGCAATTGTTGTCTTCCAGTTGTAGGAGTGCTTCTCGCATATAGTCTTTGCGAGACCAGATTACAATATTCCCTCCTTTGTCAGAGTTTCTTATGATGATCTCTTCATTGTTTTGCAATTTAGTCATTAGTTTATTGTATGCAATCTGATGGTGGGTAAATCTTTTATGTTGCCTTGCCGTTTTTGTTTTAAGAATCTTTATTTCATTAGTAACTAAGTCTCCAAATATGTCCAATGAATCTTTAATCATTAATGGCTGAAAAGTAGATCTAGGTTTGAAATTAGTTGGTGCTGAACAGTAGATTCCACCATTTGGGCTGCTTACATCTTCATCAATGGCTGTACCTTGTTGCATTAACTCCTCTAGATTGGCCAAAAGTTCCGCATCTGCCACCGTTAAGGGATTGCTCTGCTCCTGGCTTTGTAGTTGACGTTGAACTGTAACTAATTCCGTTCTTGGTTTGTTGCAGTTCAACAAATGATATTTTTAAGTTTTAATTTTCGTATAAATTGAAATACATCCACTCGTGTTCTTGCGTAGTCAAAACTTTTCTCCGGACAGTAGGACAAACCCAGTTCTAGGAGTTGGATTTCTGCTTTTGTTAAGACCATGGGAGACAAATTTACAACTGTATTCATTTTATTTGCACTTTTTACTTCCGTTGCCACTTTTTCTTGTATGGCGCTTTTTTGGTGTTGCTTGCGCTTCCAGTTGCATCTGCGCCTTTCTCCTAGTTTCTTATTGCGTTTTTGTTGGATTGATTTTGCTGTTTGCGGGGTCTTAATGTCTGTTTTCTGTCCTGTCTTAAGCAGTTCATTTCTTCCCCCAGCGAGAATTTGCGAAACCCCAATCTCCCTGTGCTGGCACTTTGATCTGTTTCCACCTCACTCTCAGGCGCCGAGCTCAGATCCGACATTGAAGTCGAAGACATGGCTGTTTCCTGTCCGCTGGTTTGTGCATGTTGGGGTGTGACTTTAGAGGTTTTCAGCATATCATATTTTTTTGCAAAGGTAAATACCTGTCCTTGCTCGTAGTCCTGTTTGTCTCGCTGGAATTTATACGTTTTGCGTTTTTTTATTATTTCTTCTTCTTTTTGCAGCCTGACCAACATATCCTCACGGTATTTGATTATTGTGGGCGTAACTTCTGTCTTTGCAATTTCCATATTTAGTTCATCTATTTGGGCTTGTAGCTTTGCCCTATCACTTTCTGCGTATTTGACTAAGATGGTAACCAAGCGCCTCGACGATTCGAGATTGCAATCAGCCCACTCTCTCAGCATGGCGGGATCTGGGTTCTCATAACTTGGGGCGATCATAATGCGCAACCCCTAGGGATGCGTCCAACTTCTAGATATCGCCCCAATGACTTGTTCTCCCACCATTTGGCTTGTTCCATACGCATGCATTTCTCCAATTTTTTAAACTTTTCCCTGATCGTAATGTTTTCCCCTTGTGACGAGCCTCTAGGCACCAGCACCCGTTCTTCAGTGCTGGGGGCATCATCAAACATAACTTCCGCCGCTGCCTCGCGGCTCCTAAGCGCGTCTGCGGTCATGGTAGTCGGACGATATTATACTTGATGTTGTTCACTAGCGGGTTCGGATCAAATATCACCGCTAGTCTTGCGCACACCTCCCCACCGGATATTGTCCCAAACTTCCTACCTTCACTCGTGGTTCCGATGACGGGTCTTCCGACTCTTTTCCTCGTCCACACTCTGTAGGTAGCTTTACTGGGTATCCGGGGGCTCTTGACTTTCTCGCGAGAGAATACAGAGGAAATCCCTATAGTGAAACCGGAAGAAGCTTCTTGTCATTTGAGCCCAAATACAAGGAGAGGGTTTCGCCAGTACCGAGGAAGCCTTCTCGGTAAGAATATTCCTGTTCCACCGTTCACCACTACTTCCTTTTCCTCAGGAACAAACGGAGACGAACCCAGGCTTCGTGCATAAATTAAACTTTAATCGTCCTTCACCACAACCGCCATGACGCGTTTCGGCCTCACTCGGCCTTGATCACATGACGCGCTTAGGAGTTACACAAACTCTTTTAAAGTGCCAGGTGCCTCACTTGTGCAAATCAAATTTAGACAGACATAGAGAAAATACTTCACGGCTATCTTACATGGAAACTGTGCAAATTCAGCAAAAAATAATATTACATTTAATTGTTTATAAAGGATTAGATGTTAATATAATATTTATGTATATACTAAAACCAATCTGTATATATATATTAAATACATAAAAAGGTAGAGTATAAATAATTCAACAAAGTTAAAAGGCATATTAAACTTTTTAAATTTCTATATCAAAATTGGATGATACTAAAAAAGCCCATAAATATATATATATATATATATATATATATATATATATATATATATATATATATTCATTGCGTTTTTGCACATGTGGTTAAGACCGCACCAGTCACTTTAAATAGACCAATGTAACTTTGATTCCATGTCATCAAGGCTTGTAATGAGCTGAAACGCGTTATGACGACTTGCACAATTAAAATTTGAAGCACCATTACCGTGGTCCGTATCCGTTCTTGGTGGGAATCCTGTGGTGAGACGGAATCTTGTGGATATTATTAGCAGACGTGTCTTTTCGTCTACAAACGGACCCCCTTTCCAAACGGGACGACGTACTTGGAGAGACAAAGTTCCGGGGAACCTGGAAGTGAAGTGAAATGAAATCTGGAAGGAATTGTGATGTTTGACCCCCCCTGAGCCGGCAAGCACCGCAAATCCTGGCTGTACTCGAGCAGACAGAGTCGGAGGACTCGGATGAACCAAGTCACATACTAGGTAGGTGAATTGGGCATTGCGGGGTGGAAAGGTGTGCAAGATGGGAGCCAATCAATACAAATGGACGTCAAACTCCCTAACGGTCAGATTCTAAATTGATATGCAATGTCGGCGGACATGGTACGCGACAGAGGCGGCAGCATTGGAAATGTTCGATGACTGCCCAACAGTGATTTTAAGTGCCAAAGGTAGCAACACATTACCTACAAATCACACGGATTCCGTGAAAGAAAAATTTAAAAAATTGGAGAAAGATGAAAGCCGAACAAAGTAAATGGTGGGAATCACGCTCACTACAGTTACATAGACGTGGGCCGGATACCAAGGGGTCTAAGAATACTCCTAGCCCCGAGCTATGAAAATCCGCATATGATGCGAGAATGGGCCGAGTGCAATCTTGACTCCTCAAAGCGGCGGGTATTGATATTGATCAAATATGCAGACCTAGACCGTGCAGGAAATTGACAAAATCAATGAGGAACTGGAGAGTATGGGACAGGCGGAAGAGAAAGCTAAATTACGGAATGAAATGTTATTGAGACTTAAGAAGGAAAACCAGATTGAAGAGAGAAAAACATACAAATTTCATAGGGAGAAAAACGACTATGAATTAGGGCAAATCTTCACCTTCGCGAAAAAATGAGGCCTTAAGATCTACAAAAATCAAAGACAGGGGAGCCAAAAGTGGGCACCTCTAGGAGTGGTGAACCAGCTTCAAGTACCTCACAATCAGAACGGAGTTCCACAGTAGACAGCTAATCGGACTTGGTATCGAGAAAAACTAACAAAAACCAGGCACTGCCAAAACTCACGTTGGAGGACGAACTTGGTTTTTATACTACGACAGGAGACAAACCCTCCGACCAAGGACACAAAGGACCAACTCCGCACAAGCAGGAACTTCAGGCGGAGACAATGGAGGAAGGCCAGCAGGAAACGCCTCCAATCAAAAACGAACGGCAGGTTGGAGGAAACGAAAATAATCAATAACTCAAGAACAATCATGAATTTAGCGAACATTACTTTAAGTGCAACAGACAAAGATTTTGAGTTTAGGACTCTTATTGCCCAGCTAGAAATTTCAATTACTCTAAAACTAGCTGGATGTGTACAAAAGTGTCAACTTAAATTGAAGAAATTTCATATGTTTTCTAAAAAGAACGTGACCCTATCGACACAGAATGCAAACAAATCAATCGATTTACCTACTAACCTAACTCAATTGGATGTATCGCTCATGAATGAAATTCAGGAACTATGGGTAACCAACAAGGTAATTCCTAACAGAGAAAACGATTAACCGGATGCCCGGGAGAGTGTAGCATTAAATACTGAGAATACAACAAGAGGGGAGACAGTAACAACCCAACCAACTCCCTTTAGACCAAAATCCACATTTAATCCCATTACCCTCCGAGACTCCATTGATATTTTCCATGAGCAAATGGTGGACCAACTTAAACAACTCGACCACAAAATTCAGAATATTAAACCAAAATATAACCGACAATCATCAATACCATGAGCTCATGAAAAAACTACGAGAATAACAAAATAGTGATCCGCAACTCAGACAAAGGCGGCAATATTGTTATGTCTCAAGAGGAGTACACAAAAGAAGCCTACTCGCAACTGAACAGATCGTGCTATATTAGGAGCAGTGTCTCCAATTTAAAAACAATACACCTGACATTTTACAGCAAATTACTGGCATGGAAAAGCAAGGGTTTGTTAACCGCACAGGAATACAGGTTTTTGAAAAATGAATACCCAGTGGTACCTACAATTTATTTCATTCCAAAAGTCCACAAATCTGAAAAAACCTCCAGGCAGACCAATCATTTCTGCCAGAAACAGTCTGTTGGAACACATCGCAGTATGTTGACTTTTTTTTTTTTTTTTTTTACAAGACCACATTAAAGCATTGCCATCTTATATACGTGACACCAGTGACTTTTTGAGAAAATGAGTTTTTAATGGAAAAAGAATACCTACTTTTGGCACTGGATGGCAGTTCACTTTACACCAGTATCAGACATGTTGATGGCATACATGCTTTAGGATATCTCAAAAAAAGTGTGGGAAATGTAATTGAACATAATGATATGTTGATCCAAATGGTGGAGTTTTGTTTAATGAATAATGTGTTTGTTCAACATCCTTTACCAACAGACCAGAGGTGTGGCGATGGGGGCCAGCTTCTCCCCCGGCTATGCATGTCTTCACATGTGCTGGTGGAAGGAGCTGGTCCTCGGAACCCAACATGAGCAATATATAAAAATGAACATCCAGCTGTGGTTACGATATATAGACCTGTTTGTGGTATGGGATGGTACTATCAAGGAGGCGAATGAATTTGTGAATGTCATTAATACCAATGAGTTAAATCTACACTTCACAGCCACTGTTAGTGCTACCCAGGTTAGTTTTTTGGATACACGGGTATACATAGTAAATAATAAAATTGATACTAAATTATACAGAAAAGAGACTGCTGGAAATTCCACATTACACGCAAGCAGTTCTCATCAAACATTCATTCCACAGCATCCCCTATGGGGAAATGCTGCACCCGAGACGTATCCATAGCAATGACAAAGACCTGGTTGATGCACAGAATGCCAGTAAAATGAGGTTTTTCGAGCAAGGGTATCCCCAAAAAATCATTAATGGTGCTATTTTAAAACCTATGCAATATGAAAGACATGTGCTACTAGAGGAAAAAGGCGTGAATCCAGACTAACATACAACAGTTAGGTGACAAGGATATGGTTCAACACCGCGAATTCAGGATAATTATGCAGTATAGCAAACAAACAGTCTATTCTCCGTTGTAACTGGCCACTAATACTGAATGATCCGGTCATTGGCCCAACCTTACCTCCAAGGCAGTCTATTACGTTCAGTAGAGGACCATCCATGCGTGATGGCCTAATTAAAACGAACCCAGAGGTCCTGGAGGGAACCAACTGTTTGCAAACACAAAGGTTTTTTCAGATGCAAATCGTGCAAAGCCTGCCAACAGGGCATAAACAAGACCACATATCAAACTCATTCAGTACCAAGCATTTCAAAATCACCAAACTGTTGACTTGCAAGACTGAATTCGCAGTTTATGTATTATCTTGCCCGTGTAATTTACAATATGTTGGGAGTACGAAGTTACAAGTACACAAGAGTACTCCAACACCTACGGGCAATAACGAATCGGGACAACACCTACCCAGTAGCACGTCATTTCAGAGACAAGCACAAGTCCAGTAGTCAGGACCTCCGATATTATGTCATAGATTCAGTACCGCCCAGTAGGAGAGGTGGGAATAGGGAGTACAGATTGAGACAACTGGAAACCCGATACATTATTGAACTCGACTCCAAACAACCAGGCGGTTTGAACATATCTGAGGACCTTTACACATGCTTATGAGTTTTGGGTACTATTATAACCGAGAGATCTTACCATTATTTTATCCAATATTTAATATTTAGCACTTTACATATGGATATTTATATATTTTAATTATGTATATTTATATATGGTGTTCTATTCTATTGGAGACACTTAAGCTACTTTGCACATATTTATCTGTCAGGTAACTCTCAAATCCCCTTGCGCTAGTAGTCTAGAATGGCTCACAACAAAGTAGCCGCCAACACTAGGGTATTCATACCGGCATGCATCAGAAAAGAAAAGAAATGAGCTATCAAATACGTCGCAGAAGAATGCAGATGGAACAAGGATAAAAACTCCAGGTATTGGGGCTCCAAACCTAGGTAGTTTATCAGAGTTCGGATGTCAATACAGTGAAGCCAAAAAAAAGAAATAATTAGATGTGTTGCACCCATGCACTAGTGCACTTTATGGTTTTTATCTATTTTTGCACTATGCACTATAGCACTTTTCTTTTTTACTTAACGCAATGACGTTATATGGACATCATTAGCATTTAAGCTGATAAGGATCATGGGGATAACTTTACTGCAACAGGAGCATGAGACAAATTTATTTTACAAAGACTCGGCTCAATAGAATTATCTGAGGGCAATGTATCATCATAAGTGTGGACCGTTAAGTATTATGACTGTCTAAATGCTATGAAAGAAACTTTAACAAATAATGGCTACAAACAAAATGTGAATGAATTGCATTGTATGATGTTTTGAATTTCATACATTTCAACAATTAAAACGTTTTAAATACTGAGTGCCGTTAGTAATGTTGACTCATTTTTTTATATTATGTAAATCATTTTAAGATTATGGATTACATTTGGATGTTTACTATGTTCATTGCGTTTTTGCACACGTGGTTAAGACCGCACCAGTCACTTTAAATAGACCAATGTAACGTTGATTCCATGTCATGTGATCAAGGCTTGTAATGAGCTGAAACTCGTTACGACGACTTGCACGATTAAAATTTGAAGCACCATTACCGTGGTCCGTATCAGTTCTTGGTGGGAATCCTGTGGTGAGACAGAATCTTGTGGATATATATATTCACTGAAAAAACCATAGGTTTCAGGGACGTTATAGTTAGAAATTAGCATTTAAAAAAACCATAGAAATTCACTGAAAAAAACATAGGTTTCAGGGACGTTATAGTTAGTTGGACATTTCACTCGTACAAAACCAGAGATTCGGCTGTTTATAGTTAGTTGAGCTAACTATAACTCGCGCCCCCGCAATGCACTGCTTATGATGTCACATATTACATCATTCATGACCTGGTCAGTGACATCACTGATGACCTCTCAAATGACATCACTGATGACATCCTGTGACTGTTTCTGTAAAGTTTAAAAGTTTTTTTATACATATATATATACGCGCCAAGGTGTATTGAAGTATGAGTGGGTGTATGAATGTCTGAATGGATGATTTAGTAGGTGCGTGACTGACTGTATAAGTGAGTGATTAAACGTGTCTTACTGAATGCATGGGTTAGTGAGTAAACTGTGTAAATGTCTGTATATACAATAAGAAAAAGAGGGACCCCTTTGTTCAAACCAGGGGAATAGGGTACTATTGACAAGTAAAAAGGAGAAATCCCTTGGTGAAAAAATATACTATAACTGGGTCTCTAAGTTTCCCAGTACAAAGGATTTTTATTGCCCATATATTAGAAAGATACTGAGTTAAGGTTATTCCTACACAACTGTAGATTGTATTAAAAATATTGTTTTATTTAAAATTTATCACTCAATGTATACAAAAAACAATTATAAAAGCTCATTACACTCAAAATAGCATCAATTTCATATACCAATAAAAACCTGTGTTACAAACACTCAAATAATGTAATTTCTAGGGTCATCCAAATCATTTGGATGACCCACGGCGGAAGGACGTGTTTGCAGGCTCTCTACATCAATTTTAAGATAGCTGTATTGAGAGACTGTAAAGACAGTAAATAAATCCCTCTTTGAGGAGTACGCCGGTTAATTAAGAAGTGATTTAATTGTTTTTTGTATACATTGAGTGATAAATTTTAAATAAAACAATATTTTTAATACAATCTACAGTTGTGTAGGAATAACCTTAACTCAGTATCTTTCTAATATATGGGCAATAAAAATCCTTTGTACTGGGAAACTTAGAGACCCAGTTATAGTATATTTTTTCACCAAGGGATTTCTCCTTTTTACTTGTTAAATGTCTGTATAGTCTGTCAGTTGCTGTGTAAGCGGCTGCATGGGTTGGTGAGTAGCTACATGAGTGTTTATATGGGTTATTGATTGGTTGTCTGAGTATCTGTATGGGTGCCTGAGTGTTTGTGTGGGTGGGGGGGTGTGACTCTCTGCATAGATGTGAGTGTGATTCAATGGGTGTATTGGTTCAAGACTGCATGTGTGAAGGGCTGTGTGGGTGGTAGAGTGTATGGGTGTGTTGGTGAGTGAATGGATGCCTCAGTGGTACATGTGAGTAACTACATATGTGAAAGGCAGTATATGTGAGTGTTGGAGTATATAAATGACTATCTGAGAGTGATTGTGAGTGGCTGTATGGATGAGTGTGTGCTTGTATCAGTGATTGTATAAGAGTAAGTATGTGTTAGTATCTGTTTGAATAAGTGAGGTGGTGTGTGTATAACTGTATAGGTGAGTAAATGGGAGTATGATTGATTCTTTGCATGACTGACTAGGTGTGTGAGTAACACTATGGATGAGTGGCGGTGTGTGTCTGTATAGGTGTATGAGTGCATATGATAGTTCTGTATTGATGAGTGACTGCATGTATGAGTGACTATGGGTGAATGAGTGGACGTGTGTAGACCTAGGAATCGGTGAGTGGGTATGTAGTAACTGGTATTGGTGTGTTTATGGTTTCGAAAATGGTAGTCTGTATTTTAGAGTGGGTGTATCAAAGGTTATATTAGGGTGTGAGGAGGTGCATCAGACTAGCACATTCTTAAACTTTTTAGAAACACTCAGTCACTGGATGATGTCATCAGTGATGTCACTGACCATGTCATGAATGATGTAATATGTGACGTCATCAGCAGTGCATTGCGGGGGCGCGAGTTATAGTTAGCTCAACTAACTATAACGGCTGAATTTCTCTGGTTTTGTACGAGTGAATTGTCCAACTAACTATAACATCCCTGAAACCTATGTTTTTTCAGTGCATTTCTATGGTTTTTTAAATGCTAATTTCTAACTAGAACGTCCCTGAAACCTATGGTTTTTTCAGTGAATTTCAAAGGTTTTTTAAATGCTAATTTCTAACTATAACATAGCAGTCGCGTTTGCAGAGTGGTGGAGAAAGGTGAGCGTGGCCTCCGAACACCTCTTAGCAATCCCACTGTGTGGGATTTACTGGAGGTAACAGAAGGGGTAGTTAGCCCCCAACGTCAACCTTGGGGGGCCAACTACCCCTCCTATTACCTCCAGTAGGTCCCACACAGGATTGCTAACGTTTCATACAAGGCCACGCCCCCTTTCTCCACCCCTCTGCAAACGCACCCCCTGGCGCGTTGTAAGTTGGGGAATTAATTCCCCTTGAATACTGAGGGTCCCTGGGGGCCAACTTGCCCACCAGGTACCTCCAGTAAGCGCCACAGAGCTGGATTACAGAGACGTGGTCCGAGGCCACGCCCCTTTTTACACCACTCTGCAAACGCGCCTCTTGGCGCACTGCTGGTGGGGCGATGAGGTTCTCTTGTGTCCTACTTTTCCTACGTCACAGAAGCTAGGGTCCCCTTCCCCATCCATACATTCCAAAGCCCCCCAGCCCACTGCCGTAGCTGCTGATTTCCCGCTGCCCGCTAGCTACACATCCTAGCCCTTCCTCCCCCACGGCTTTACAATCTAGCTCCTTGAAACCCCCCTGCATGGCAGTGCCTTAGCGCTCTGTAGCTGTGCATACTAGGCTCCCCTTCCCCTAGCCATCGCCCCCGTCTCTCAGATATATATACCTGCTCCCAGTGCTTTAAATGGGCAGGTACTCGCAGATACTGAGTACCTGCGCTGCTTTAATTTTAAAGAGTACTGCATTTCTCAGTGGGGGTTCAATACTTGTAATAGGAGAGTGCCGCCACTTCTCAGTAGCACACAGGTACTCTTGGGCGATGAATACCTACGCTTTTTTAATTCCACCTCAACCCGGTGATATCCTCTTAGGGGTGAGGATGTGGCTCACGGCTAGACTGCCGAACTTGGAGCTGGGAAACCAAGGTTCGAGCCTCTGGGTCGACTCCGATTCCTGTGATTCTGGGCAAATCACTTAATCTCCCCATGCCTACCAAAAAAAATAAAAAATTAATGTATCCTTGTGTAACGATACTGGTGCTCATGTAAAGCGCTCCAATACCTCCGGGTCGAGTTCGCGCTATATAAATCTGCAAAAAATACCCCCTAGCTATAGATACCATAAGGTCTTCTGGCCCCCAGTCGCATATTCTCGACCGTCCTACTCACTGGCCAAACGCAAAATGCCAGCTGCCTTGCCATGCATGCCAGCTACGCCTCACACTCTCGTTATAGGTGCTGGTGCCCACCTACCAACTAGCAGTGTATATTAGTGAACGGTCCCTGGCTCACCTAGGCGCTCTAGCGTCTTCCGCCCCCCGCGATATATGCTAGGTCCCCCATGTGCCCATTCCTGCATGCTAGGGGCCCCAATGCCTGTCCCTGCATGCTAGGGCGCTCTTGCTCCTTTCGCCATAATGGGAGCTTCCCTAACCTCGTGTACTGAGCCCACCCTAGATAACACCATATATGCCCGCCTCCGTCTATGCATGCCAGGGCCCTCGCCCCCAAGGCCAAACATAGGAGGTTCTCTCTTCCCCTAGCTCTACGTGCGCGTGCCCCCCGGGCAGTCTTTCTGCTGTCCACGCCCATAGGCGTCCGTGCTGGGGTCCTCGCATCGCCAAACATATTGAGCTCCCTAGACATACATGCTGCGGTCCTGGTAACCTGGGCCCGCGTACCCCCTAGCCATGCATACTAGGGCCATCATGACCTTGCCACCCATACTGAGGTCCTCTCCCCGGCCGCAGGTGTTTGGGTCCTCGCCATGCCATACCTGTGGGGTCCCGTGGCCTTCCATACTGCTACCAGTATGTCCCTTGATCCTACAAACGAGAGCTGTGTTTAAGTTGCCCCTGGTACTAAACCCTTGGAGCGCAGACTTCTCGCAGGAACCTCCAGAGACACAGGGAATAGCAAAGTGTCCATTGTCCACAAACACCCCTCTCTGCGGTGTCCAGTGAGGTCAAGCGCTTTGAAGCCCAGACTACCTGCACGAGGGCAGTGCAGGTATAGGTCTGCTTTTATGCAGCACTGAAAGAGTGCGCTCCTCTGGGCCGTGTTTAGAGCTCTCCTTGCTGGAGTGCACATATCACCTCTCTGCCGCCGGACTGCAGTGTTTGAGATCAGAGGTCGAGTGATGTGTGCAGCCGAGACCTCCCTGTCGCGATGAGTTCGTGACAGATCCTGAATTCTGTCGTGTGCGCACGATGCTTATTATTCTCTGTCCTCCGTTATGAACAAAGTTCTCTCTGTCCGGTTGTGTGCATTACAGTTCTTTCTGTCTGGTCGTATCATGACCTGTCCTGATGTGTTATACACACAGTTCTCTTGTGTCCATGCTATGTCCAGGCGTTTGTGTTACACACACTGCTTTTCGGTTGTGTGCATGACATTTCCTGATGTCTATACTATACACACAGTTCGTTCTCTCGGCCAGGTTGTATCATGACATGTCCTGATACCGGTCTTATACACACTGGTCTTTGTCGGTTGTGTTCATGCTATACCCTGTTGTCTGTGTCCCACACACCGTTCTTTCGGTTGTGTTCATGACATGTCCTGATGTCTGTTATACACACATTTTTCTCTGCCGGGTTGTAGGCATGAATGCATGTTTATACACAGACACACACACACCATCAGCTATGTGCATGGCATGTCCTGTTGTCTGTGCTACAAACACAATTCCCAACGTTCTATTGTTTTTTTCTTAGCTCCTGGTAGTCGACAGTCCCTCCTGCCCGGGTTTGTTGATTTTTTTGCTGATGTCTGTTATACACACACTTCTCGGTCCCCGGCTGCTTCCGTGAGTTTTTCTGTCTGTGCTGTACCCACAGTTGCCCTTGTTCTGTTTTTTAGTTTTGGGTATTTCTGTTAGGTACACTATTTCTTCTGCCCGGTTTTGTTTGTTGTTTGTTTAATCCTTGCCGTTTCGTTGGGTCTGTTGTGTTTCCTATTATCTGGTGTCGGTGGTACACGCTCCGCTCCACTGCCCGCTTGTGTATACGCCAATTCCAGATTTCTGGGTTACAGACGCAGTTCCCTGTGCAGAGTGTGTTTTATGTAGTCCGAGAGTTCGGTTTTGTACAGAGAATCCCTGCGCTCTTGTTTTCGGTAAATCCTGTTTTCTTCACCATACAACCAGCTAAGTACACTTGTCCTTGTGTGTTTTGTAGGCAATTCAAAATCGTGTGCAGGTTTTTGCGAACGTGTGCCGCATGCGCTCTTAAGTGTTTGTTTTCTCCACGGGCGCCTTTAACTGACCAGCACATTACTGTTCTTCGTATATTTTCTTACCCGCCTTTGAATGTAGGTATTTTCAAAAGCCTTGGGTCGCTTTATGTGCCAAACCGTGTGATTTCTGTCTCCTGACCGCGCACGCTGGGTTTTGTTTTTGGTTATTCAGAGCTATTTCCCATCCTGCTTTCAGCTGTATTGGTGTTTTATGGGGGGGGGGGGGGGTGTCCCTTCGTCTTGCACAAGATAATGTTCTTATGTGACTGAGCGAATTATGTTTATTTTACGAAGTTTTCTACCTTTTCCGGCTACACCTGTTTTTGTTTTTGACGCAGAGCAGTGGCAATGTTCCTGTATGACAAGCTGATGTCTTGTTCCCTAGCCGACGTGTGGCTTTCTTTAATATTTGTGTATTTTGTCGCTGTCCGTAATGTAGATATATTTTAAGATACCTCGCAGATTCTTCAAGCTAAGACGAGCACCCTTGCCTCGCCAATACGCGTGTCTTCTAAAATAAAAATGTGCTGGCTTTGTAGATTTAAAAGATATTTCTAATGTTTCACAAACACGAGCCTTGCCTCGACTAGGAGTGCTTTCCCTTGCGGTTTTCTCCTCCCTTCAAGATGTTGTTAGCGTTTAATAGAGATTTTTGCAATAACCACAAACGCCTATGTAGGAGCGGTGTGTTATTTACCATCCCCATGAGTGTCCGCCTGTGTTGGAAGTTGATTATTACATATGCATTTCACAAACATGGAAAGCGCAAAGGGTGTTGTATTCCTAGAGAGTGCATATATATGAAGCCCGCGCTTCGTTTTTTTTTTTATTTTCTCGGCCGAATTCGCAACCCCAGCGTGAATTCGGCCGATTTAAAAAAAAAAAAAAAAAAAAAAAAAAAAAAATTGTCCTTGTGGGACCCCTGAGCAGGCCTAGGCGGTCAGGGTGTTTGTACCCTGCCCCGTTTTCTTGTGACTCTGTTTTACCGAGTCACAAGATGGCTGCCAACACTTCCTGGTTTGGAGTGTTGGCAGCCAATCCGAGTGAAGCTCGTGCCCGGGAGGGTTCGCGAACCCTCCTCGGTGCTCAGATATCGATATTTTTTTCTTTTTTAAATTTCTCAGGAACTATTGAACGTATTTTCACCATTTAAAAAAAAAAGGGCTCTTTCTGAACCAAGCCCTACCTTTTTGCCAAATTTGGTGTAATTCCGTTCAGCAGCTCGGGCTGTAGCTTTGTCTAAAGTTTCCTATGGAAAATAACATGGGGAAAACGTGTTTTAGGACCCCCCTTTTTCTCAGCCCCCGCTTGTCGAATCACCCCAAAACTTTCGAGACAGGAGCGGACCGGCGCGCCCCACTAGTTTTTGAAAATTTCGCGAAGATTCGTCAAACGACGCCAAAGTTATTGGGAAAACAAAAAACGCTTTTCCTATGGAAGCTAGTTTCTAACTATAACTACCTACTGGTGACCGCCAGTAGGATGGATATCTATCTATCCTATCTATCTATCTATCCCCTCTCCCAGCATACGCCCACTGGGGGCAGGCATGGGAGTGAATAAAGTCATCAATGCGAGCTTCAGCTGTGTTGTTCCTGGCAGCCCAAGAAGAGGCTTTTGGCCTTGAAACGCGTCGGCACAATGAATTCTTTATGGATGTGAAAGGCAGATTGCATCATGAAGCCGAAGGGCGGAATGTCGTCGAGTGCCCTCTTGTAGCTTTAGGGCACTTTGTTTGATATATATGGATCTATATAGATCCCAAAGTTGAACCACGCCGGGTAAAACACGGGCACAGACTCGGTTGTAGATGCAGAAAGAAAGATTTATTGCATTTTCATGTCAAGATGACGCGTTTCGACCGCAAGCCTGCGGCCTTGATCATAGCGCACTGCAATGGTGACAAAGTTTATATAAGGGGAAAGGTAGTGACTTTTCAGTATCTACAGTTGGTGAACAGTATTACGATGTACCTACGACATGCTGTAAATTAACTAGTCATATGCTACTGACTTCAAAAATGCCGTAGAGCAGACAGGAAGCAGACCTAGACAATAGACTGATGTGACACTCAGAACAGCGATAAAATAAAAAGACTAAGTCTAGTCAGGCGAAAATACAGTACTTCAATCTAAATCAGGCGAGGTTGAACCTGACGTATTATAGCCCAAATAACAAAATATTAGGATAGTTATAGGCCGACATTTCACAAAAATAGCAAACGTGCATGTGTAACGCTGGGATTGCGTAATCACCAACAGTCATATGGTGGAAAAACTTAAATAAGCTGGAAATGCCGTGTGAAGTCCAAATTTATCCAAGAGCCTAAGCAGCGGCCCAAGAGACATGCTGGCAGGGTACAGGCACATAGGTAAAAATCAAAACACTTGAATAATAAAATGAACGCCTGAATATGCGCTGTCTCTGAATCTATGTGAAATACTCTCTGCACAAATGCGCCCTGTCTTGTCCACAATGAAAGTATCTAAGTAGTGTTGTCCAACCTGACGTCTGAGTCGAAAGGTCCTACCAACAAGAATACCCGTGAGGGAAGAAAGGGAAAAAGGAGAAGAACTAGGGAAGTGCTGGAGTGCTGAATGTATGTGAGGGCGAGTGCTTTCAACTATAAGTGTGGAAATTACTGACCGTTACTAATGGCGAGTCAAGTGTGCGTCAGGTGTAGACGTGAATTAAAATGAGTTGAAAGAAGTGAGCTAAAAATCTAAGCTAAAAAAACCAACCGAGAGAGATGCCATACTTACTAAGCTATGGTGTCTAGGGAGCGTCAAGTGAGCAAAAAGACCTCTGAGTCAGTGACTGGGCTCCAGCCGGATACCCAAGCTCCCGGATTTAGAGTGTGCAAAGAGGGACAGCAGATCAAGCACAACAGAGTAGGATACAAAGTGACAAATTGTGTACATGGACGTTCGATCTAACTGTCAAAATCTAAGCACAGGCAATATGAAGGCAAAGTACAGGCAGCAAAGCAATAACATCAGACCACTGGCATCACCAAAACAATGTCAAGGGTGAAGTGTCAATCATCAGCGCCACATGTACGATGGGGAGACTGGCTGATGAGTGAAGATCTTTACAATTTCCTTTAAAGCTTGCACTAGTGTTGCACCCATTTTGAGACCTGCAGGAGTCTTGGTATTGAGTTCTAGAATATATGTGGTTTCTAGTTGCCGGAGTTGTCTCACGGTTCCCGCCACGCCTGAGTGGGGGTACACAATCTACCACAAAATATTTAAGGTGCTCCAGGTTGTTGCAATGGACGTCCTTAAAATGTCGTGCAACTGGGTACATGGGGTCACTATTGACTATCGCCCTGAGGTGTTGTAGGATGCAGAGATGTACCTGCAATTTAGTGCTGCCCACGTATCCAAAGTTACATTTGCATTCAAGTACATAAATTACGTACTCTGTTCTGCATGTCAGTCTGTTTGATTGTAAGGGGCTCTGCACGGAAAGTAGCAGTGATCTGGCTAGTGTTAACTCCAAATTTACAGGCCCTGCAGCTGTTACATTTAAAGAACCCTTTAATGTCAGATAACCAGTTGGATTTGGTGACCACTTCAGGGCTGCTTCTAACTAGGGCATCACGCATGGAGTACGCCCTCCTAAAAGTGATGTCGGGACGTTAAGCTACCAAAGGTAGGATCATTTTTGATGATACCCCAATGTTTATTAATGATGGACCTAATGGCGTGCTCCTCAGTGTTGTGGGTAATGATCAGGGGGGTGTTAACAGTGCCTGGGCTAGTTAGATCCGTCAGCACATCTGTGTTGTCGTAACTCGTATTGGGCCTACCATTCAGGAGTACCTCCCTGGGTGTAGTTAGCTTTGCTGGTGGCTGCCATGATGTCTTTTTCAGCGTAACCCCGTGCCGTAAATCGAATGAGAGCATCTTTTGGCATGAAATAAAGTCACTAGTGGAACTACAAATCCTGCGCAAGCGCAGCATTTTGCCATAAGGGATGCTGGCAATGAGATGTCTGGGGTGAAAACTGGAGGCGTGTAGAGTGGAATTGCCTGCCGTCGTCTTTCTATGTAATGTGGAGTTGAGTGTGCCTTGGGAGACATAAAGCTTAACGTCCAGGAACTCCAAAGAAACTGGGCTCATGCTAGCATTGAACTCCAGATTGAGCTCGTTGTTGTTGATCTCAGATACAAAGGCCTTTGCACTCTCAAAGTTCCCCTCCAGATCACAAAGACATCAGTGTAGCGGAGCCAACACTTGATGATGTTGTTCCATGCATCAGTGTCTTGCCATGAGAACCCGCTCCTCCCACCAGCCTACATGTAAACATGCGTAGCTTGGGGAAAAGCAGGCTCCCATGGCAACACCCCTGAGCTGTTGGTACACTTTATTATCAAACATAGAAATTATGTTTCAGACACCATTAAGTAACATAATCAGTTCATTGTGTTTATAACAGGTGATGGGTCTTTTGGTAAGGAAATGTTGACAAGCAGCCTAGCCATCACGGTGACAAATGCTGGTGTACAGGGAAGTTATGTCAAGGGACATTAGAATATAATCATCAGCCCAGGGAATGTCTGATTTTGAGCAGGAAGTCAATGGTGTCCCTGAGATAGGTAGACAAGTTCGTGACAAGGTCCTGTAGAAAATAGTCCACATATTTTGAAATATTCTCACACATGCTTTTGTGGTCCGATATTATAGGGCATCCTGGTACTGGCGATTTGCATTTGTGCACCTTAGGGAGAAAATCTAGAATGGGGAGAACAGGGAATTCATTGTTCAAGAAGTTGAATTCATCTTTACTGAGGATACCTTCAGTCCTGTAGGTGTTCAGACTTTTTTTTCAACTCTTTACTACTAGCAGTTACTTCTTTATGATTAGAGATCCTATAACAAGTAGTGTCATCAAGGTGCCTGTGAGCTTCTTCGATATAAAGATCTCTAGGCCATAGAACAACGTTACCGCCCTTGTCGGATTTATTGTTGATGATCTCATTGTTACTTTGGAGTTTTTTCATCAAATCCATATATTGTTTTTGGCGGAAATTGAGTCTGTTTTAAGCGTGTTTTGCAATGGTGCAGACTTTTAAGTTCCTCGATAATGACATCATTATGGGTATCAATAGCGTCTCTGGGCATAGTGGGGGTGAAGGTGGATGGTGGCTTGAAAGGGCTCTCCGTGTTAGCCAAAATATCAATGCCCTCGTTATGAAGCAGCTGTTGTGTTGAGATACTGTTAGGGGATTCAAGTTCAGTCAGTGTGTGTATGGTGGGGATGTCGGACACCAAAATATTGCTGCTTACGGGCCCCATAATGCTGGTGGACGCTGACACAGGGTTGTTGGCGTGTTTGTGCTTAAACTTGAGTTTTAATTTGCAGATGAATTTGAATGTCAACACTGGTAGTACAGTAATTGAAGCTGCTTTCTGGGCAGTAGGTCAGACCTAGTGAGAGGAGTTGGGTTTCAGCTGCTGTGAGGTTGTTATTTGAGAGGTTGATAACAGTTTTGGAGTTGGCCATCATTTGCGTCTCCAGTTGCCTCTTTTTCTGTTTCCTCTTGGATTTGTACCGCTTCCTTCACGTCTCCTGCAGTTGCGCCTGTGCCTATTTTCTTTGGCAACCGAGGACGCAAGGTCTGACGCCTGTCTAGGATTAAAAAATCAAGCTCCTCTGAAGTTGCTGGGTTGCGGGTCACCCCTGTTGCTTGCACCCTATATAGATCTCTCTCTGTCTCTATCTGTATCTGTGTATATCTCTCTATCTCTCTGTGTATCTCTCTGTGTATCTCTCTGTGTATCTCTCTGTGTATCTCTCTGTGTATCTCTCTGTGTATCTCTGTGTATCTCTCTCTGTATCTCTCTGTGTATCTCTGTGTATCTCTGTGTATCTCTGTGTATCTCTGTGTATCTCTCTGTGTATCTCTCTGTGTATCTCTCTGTGTATCTCTCTGTGTATCTCTCTGTGTATCTCTCTGTGTATCTCTCTGTGTATCTCTCTGTGTATCTCTCTGTGTATCTCTCTGTGTATCTCTCTGTGTATCTCTCTGTGTATCTCTCTGTGTATCTCTCTGTGTATCTCTCTGTGTATCTCTCTGTGTATCTCTCTGTGTATCTCTCTGTGTATCTCTCTGTGTATCTCTCTGTGTATCTCTCTGTGTATCTCTCTGTGTATCTCTCTGTGTACCTCTCTCTCTCTGTGTACCTCTCTCTCTGTGTACCTCTCTC
Organism: Calotriton arnoldi; assembly: GCA_963921515.1. NCBI lineage: Eukaryota > Metazoa > Chordata > Amphibia > Caudata > Salamandridae > Calotriton > Calotriton arnoldi. The sequence continues at coordinate 753,320 of CAWUFW010004332.1, read as the reverse complement.
TCTCTGTATCTCTCTCTCTCTCTGTATCTCTCTCTCTCTCTGTATCTCTCTCTCTCTCTGTATCTCTCTCTCTCTCTGTATCTCTCTCTCTCTCTGTATCTCTCTCTCTCTCTGTATCTCTCTCTCTCTCTGTGTCTCTCTCTCTCTCTGTATCTCTCTCTCTCTCTGTGTCTCTCTCTCTCTCTGTGTCTCTCTCTCTCTCTGTGCCTCTCTCTCTCTCTGTGTCTCTCTCTCTCTCTGTGTCTCTCTCTCTCTCTGTGTCTCTCTCTCTCTCTGTGTCTCTCTCTCTCTCTGTGTCTCTCTCTCTCTCTGTGTCTCTCTCTCTCTCTGTGTCTCTCTCTCTCTCTGTGTCTCTCTCTCTCTCTGTGTCTCTCTCTGTGCGCGTCTCTCTGTGCGCGTCTCTCTGTGCGCGTCTCTCTGTGCGCGTCTCTCTGTGCGCGTCTCTCTGTGCGCGTCTCTCTGTGCGCGTCTCTCTCTCTGTGTGCGGTGTGCCATTCTTATGCTTAATTTTCACATTTCCTGAGTATTGAATCTATTTAATAAGCGCAAAAAGCTATTTCAGCAACAAACTCAATTTTCAGGTATGTGAATTACATTGAATTTTGAATTTATTTATTGAAAAGGTATATTTGTGTATGTGAGGTTGATAAAAGTATGTATGAAATATATAGAAAAGTTTTGAAACTATCAAGTGATCTATTAGTGGTAATGTGAGCTTTTAAATATATCTTAATAGGTGAGTAAGACGCTTTGTGAGTGTGAGTACGCAACTGTTTGTGCGAGGTGCACACTAGGTGTGTGAGAAATTGGTTCACAATGTTGCTTACGGTTAAACCTGTACTTGACAATGTATTAGATCTGCCAAGTTTTACATATCTAAACATGATGTGCTGCTCACAGAGTGCGTTTTCTTGGAACCCTGGGACTTGTGTTCTAATGTGTTCCATTCTAAGAGGTCTAAACGTCTTAAGAATTGAAAGGAAGAAACCAGCACTGCAGGTGTACCTAACACATGAACTTGAGAAATTTGACAGCTTTGTATTAGATACCCTTTAGGGTAGGTGTTGGTAAATTATAGGGCAGGTTTGTATGTGCTCAGATAAAACACGCCCTTTAAACTATTACAGAGTCACTTGTAGTATGATTGCTAGCCATAGTTAAATTTGTAGTGTTTAAGCATGGGTCAGGCCTGCAAGTGCAGACCCTGTCTGTGTACTCACTGCCAGCTTCACTTGGCATGTAAAAGCCTTTGGTCAATACTTAAATCCACATTTTAGTACACATAACTGACCTCGGAGATGCCCTGTAGGTATGCCATAATGCATTGTGCTTCAGATTGAGATGTCCTTTTGAGTTTTAGTAGGTTACTCTTACATTTGCAGACCACTATGCCAAGCTCTGCATAGTGTACCAACCATAATGCAACTGACATAAGTTTTCTCAAAGCACAGTCTCTTACCCAGTCACAAAGCGACGGAGGGAGTTATGCATTCACTCGCATACTCAACTATTTATGTATGCAGCAGTATCAAAGAAACTTGCAGACACACCTACATACCCCTCTAATCCCTAACGCACGCACTGAGGTATTCGTTCGGCCTCTCGCATACATTTTTATGAAGCCATAGTTACTAAAACAGTCATGTACTGGAACACTTACTTAAACATCTCATAGCACTTCTACAGCTGCACTGGGTCACTCGCTCACATAATTAGCCAAATACTGGCACACCCTAGTCTCTCATCCGGACAAGTAGTCCTTTAAACATGGGTCGATACAGAGCAACTCAGTAATGGATATGGTAGTATACCCAGTGAGGGACTAATTCATACAGTGACACATAGAGAGAAACAGAGGCATAAACATGGAAATTAATAGAGTAATGTTAGCTATATTATGAGAGAACTGTTTACAATGGTAGTTAACTATCTAAAATATGTAATGCAATGATGGATAAAGAAAAGGTAAATGTACTTTTTTTTTCTCGTTTTCAGACCTCAATTTCTAGTTAACTAGAGTTACAATGCCATCAAAATGCAATAGAAGAAAAGAGGCCAGGATACTATCTACTCACAAATGAGAAACGAAAGGGGCAAAATGTGTAGAAAGTGGTGAAAGGAAAGAGCTGCTGGTAGGAGAACAAAGACCTTTCATAAAATACTATGTAGACCACTTGATGGCCATAAAATCAAATAAAATAAAAGGCAAAGTTTGAGATCAACTACAAGGACAAAAGTCCATAATACGAACAGTAAGCAATCCTACAAAAAAAACTAGTTTAACCAGAAGGCTGAGGCAGTTTAAGGAAATCAGAGTTGGAATGTTCCGTAGTAGGGTAATTCAGAATCTAATAAGTATGAAGTATAAAAGGAGAGCAGCTGCCAGACAAAAGTAACATGTTGAGAGTGTAATCAATAAGGCCTTTGCTCTCAAAAGGAAGCTATTTATTTTGATTGTAAACAGAATGAAGACCCTGGATGAAATAGTGTTGTGTATGAGGAGAAAAAGCCACAAGAAAAGACTTGTCAATAGAACCAACTTTTGCAAAGTTTTCAGCAGTAAATGGATACATAGTTCTACTGCTGAGCCTTTTTTAAAGAAGAAAGCTACTTCCAAGAGAACATAATGGTGAATGCAGTTGAAGAATCTGGACGATGTTATGAGATAAAAGATGGTTCTCCTATTTCAAAAGAGATAATGGTACCTACAAATGTAGATAGTCATAACAGAAGATGTACAGGGAAGGTGTAGACAGGCCTCTGTATATAAATGGAATTGTAGCAGTATTTGTAATGTTAGGCAAGAATCGATTGATATATTGCGAAATGTCCTACATAACTTTCCATAAAATAGTGTGAAACAGAAGATGGGGATTTTGCAAGAATTAGATCAAAGCTAACTAAGAAAGTATACTAATTTACAAGGACATTCGCTAGCATATCTATCGTAGAAAGTGTGCAGAAGCACCTTTCATCACTTCAGAATGTTAGCTGTTCACCACTCTGAAATGTGAAAATTAGTTAGGAGGCTTTACTAGGTTAAAACTCCTCCCCTATGTCTAGGAGAAATGAATAGAGCTCTTTTGTGATGGTCCTGAAAAGGAGTGTAGGGAAAATGAGGTCTTGGTATCTGCAGCTGTAGGGGAACAGAACACTGGTATTAGTGTTAACTTTCAGGAAGAGTTTAGGAAAGTTTAACAGTCTGTTCAGAATAACCAAACTGTGTTTGTATAGGTTGTCGACGCACTCACTACAAAAGTCACTCGTTCAGTTATTGTCTTCAAAAACTGAAGAAGACAACAGATAAGTGGCAAGAATTTGCAGCTTATTTATATGTAGAAGACCGCTTTCATCAACACGACAAATTATATGAAAGTACGGTTATAATAAGTTGGAGGATAATAAAGTGCCAGCCTGAGCAGTCCACTACAAGTTAGAATTAGTTCCAATTTCACAAGAACTTGAAGATTTAAACGTTTATGAATCGATCCATTCCAAGCTATAGTTCACATGGAGCCAAAGATGGGGACATTGCCTCCAACTGCTCTTCAGAAAAGTCTTAAAGGTAGAGTTGTGTACTTGGTATTAGATTTCAAGCAGAATATTGAAACTGTAGGGGTGCAGAGACTTTGGAAGAAGCACTTATTATTCTAGTCGATGGTGTCCCTACCAAGAGCACAAAAATATGGCAAGAGTAAGTGGATGTTAGTAAAGTGAAAAAAGCAACATATCTGGTACAAAATAATATTTATTATAAAAATATAGATGTTCTTCAAGATCTAACACGCATATGGAGGATGACACATCATCAAGAGGTCAAATTGAAAAGGTGGATCGATCCAGATCAGAAGAAATTTATGAACACTACAGTATTCATCCTCTGCATTCTAAAGAGATTATTGGTGATGCTATTGATCTTTCTAATGAAAGAAGCGAAAGGAGCTCCCTTGAGTGTGTGGAAGAAGAGTTCATAAGCTTGCTGTTTTCCGCGTCTGTTTTCAACTGGAGTAGGTGGAAGATATGATGACTGGCTGGTACAAATGCAAGCAGCAGACTGCAGTTCAACTAGACTATATTCAGAAGATTCCAGATTTCGCCAGTATATTCCCAATTTATTTAATCTATTTCAGAGCAACTGGTAAGGGCTCATATGCCGTAAATCACATTCTCAAAACAGAAGTGAATCTACAAAATCTCACAGTAAGGGAATTTGTTGACAAAGTGCAAGGAAAGGACACAAATCTGAAGTACGATTTGATTAATTTGGTGTGCCAACGTGGCACCGAGTATTGGTATCGTCAACACGGTGAACTGAAATGCATGTTCAGAAACCTAGGAGCTCCTACCTGGTTTCTAACACTGTTGTGCAGAGTATGCGTCGGATGACCTGCTTGAATTCTTGCGAGTAGCAAACTCAAGCATGAAGGCTATCAAAGTGAAGACGGCTGGAGAACTTTGTTCATTGGATCCTGCAGATATTTTAACCATAGGTTTCAAGCCATGATGTCTTTTATCTGCAACAAAAGTAACCGCCCCTCTTGGTGAAGTAGCTGATTTTCTTTTGGTGTAAAGAGTACCAAGCTAGAGGTGCTCCACATATTCACATGCTGTTATGGGTAAAAGATGCCCAGAAATTTGAAACACTGAGTCTGTCTTGTCTTTCCTACAGCAGTATGTGACATGCTTTCCTACATAGAAAAAGGATCCTGTGAGTGCTCGGACTGATTGAGCTTGGCTAGGTTGTTCTCCAAATCACAAGGAATTGTATGGGTAAGCCTAGGACTTGCAAGTAGTCGAAATAGAGTATTAAAGTATTTCCCAGAAATACAGTACATAGCAGAATTTGATACAGAAAGTAGAGCCATTCTGAAATCTAATATGTAGGATACATACTAACCAAGCAGGAGTCCCCATCTTCAAAACATGTCTCTATGAAGTACTTCAGCACTAATGTAACTGAAAGCAAAGAAGGATGATATGCAGTACTTGGATGTGATGGTGGTTTGGTGAGACATAACAAAGGAAATCTAATTAGCCACAGAAAGCTTAGTTGCCAACCTCCAGAGAAGTTTTTCTACTTGGCACTTGTGCAGTTCAAGCCATGGCATGCTGAATCAGACTTACTTGGACACTGACTGTTTTGAAGACTCCACACTGTAAAAGACGGTATTGAGTGTTCGGTCTTTCTAACCTACTTGCAAATGTTGAAAGATGAGATTGAACAGGAAGAAACCATCGGTGCTGAAATAGCCAGAGAGGGTTCACAAAGCAGCCAAAGTTCTGCACTAGGGAGCCACGATCTCATGAAGAACCAATAATTCAAAATGAGGCAGCTATAGCTATGATTAAGGTGAAGAATGTAATGCAGCAAGCTAGAGTGGAAACTGGATTTTGAACAGTTGGACAATTGAACAATGAACAAAAATAAATTTACAAGGATTCTAAAGATAAAATGTAGCATGGATTTCTCCACGAAAAGACAGTGTGAATGTTTTGTTTAAACCAATTCTACTATACATTAGTTGTCAAGCTGGCACTGGAAAAAGTTCCTAATTAAAGTTTTCACAGTTTTATCTACAGAAGACTACAGATTCAATTTGTCATGTATAGTTACTGCACAAACCGGATTAGTTGCACATAACATTAAAGGAATTCATCTACATTGACTATTAATGCCACCTGTTGAATATGACCATGAACTGGATTACCATAAATTATCTGGTGACACTTGTTGTGTGGTGACACTTGTTGTGAGTATCTGAAAGAGACACGTTAGTGACAGATTCCTTACCTTAGAATATCGTCAGGCTGGATCCGGAAAGTTTTTGCGTAGCAGTACCCTTGCGCGTCGGTAGGCATCGTCGTGCGGCTCCGCGTCCGTCGTGATTGCCGGGATGACGTCGCGGGCAGTACTTAGACGCCGCCCCTGCGCGCTGACGTCAGTTCTTCTTTTTCCGCGCCAGTAAGCGCAGATCCGGGAAGAGCAGTGCCCTAGTCATTTTTTGACTATATTTTTGGTGATTTTTCACTTTTTTCTCACGAGTCTATCGACTCCGAAGGTGTCGGTAGGGATGCCCGGCTTCAAGCCCTGCGACGTCTGTGGTCGTATGATGTCGATCACAGACCCGCATTTAGAGTGTCTCTACTGTCTCGGCCGTGACCACGACACAAAGTCGTGCCCCGACTGCCGGGCCTTGCACCCGAAGGCTTTGCGAGAGCGGTCTCGAAAGCTCCTCGAGGCCCGGCAGTCGGCTCCGCGCCACACCAAGCCCCGGTCACGTGAGAGGTCGAGGGGCCGGTCGCGGAGTCCTCATCGGTCGTCGGGGTCCAAGTCTTCGCACTCCTCCGGTAAGTCGAAGCATAAAGTCTAAGAAGCGTCATCGCTCCACGACTTCGCCTCGCCGGTCTCGCGACTCGGCTAAGGCTCCTGTCGGCACCGTCCCCGCGGCTCCAGGAGTGCCTGTGGAGCCGCCCCCGCATTACCCGTCCTTCCCGGGCTTACAAAACAGTCTACGGTTTGTCAAGAAAAGAAAGAACAGAAGGACAATTCAGGGAGTATTAGGAAGAGAAAGATGGAAAATGACAATGAGATTATAGGTTACCAGTTGGCAAACAGTTCAGGTGTCAACTGTTATGCGAATGTTGTTGTGAATGTACTGTTCCATTTACCACATCTAGTAAACTAAATTCAACCAAAATCAGATAAGAGAATGTGTTCTGCACTATATCATTTGCTCCAACGTTTACTGACTTGACAACTGGAATACATTCTGCTTCAGGTATCCAAGATCTTTTAGATTTATGTTGCGGTTCACTAATAATTATTCTGAACACTATACAAGATTCACAAGACTTTGTTATGGTCATCCTTGTTTTAGACCAAGGAGTAAATATTGATTTATTTGGACTGAGTTACAAATGGAACCACGACTGTAAATTGCTCTTTCGCATGTAGCACTGAAATCAATTCTGGACGATTGCCCTACTTAACATTACTGGATTCTAAGGCTGTGCCTTTTCAGAAATTGTTGAAAGACTAACCAAAATATGACCTGCCCAAACTGCACATCAGACTACATTGTTTCTGGGAACTGGAAAATACCTTATAGTAATACTACAACGATGCAGAGCAGATGTTTCCAAATTGGAAACTCAAATTTCAAACTTCAAAGCTGGACAAGTATAAAGTTGGGCAAGAACTTTTACTACTTTGACTCGTCTTTCACGAAGGAGTTAATACAACCTCTGGACACTACTATGTCTATTTAAAGAGCAAAACTGGATGGACAGAATGTAATGACAGCAATATTGCATTGAAACCAAAACTTCCTTTCAAACTACCAAACTCCTATCTTTTCTTTCTTCAACCGACGTTCTAAAGGGGAATTGCGAAGAAAAGAGTTGTGTACAGTGTTTCTTCTACATGGTTCATCTGTGTTTTAGACATTATTCGACGTATTGGGGGGGTAATGTCTTCAAAAAGTTCTTCAAAATTCAAGAATCTTTTTATCTTCCAGAAAGGATTTAATATAACATCTACATACTACACTCAAGTCTGAAACTGGATGGACCTACTCCAATTACCGCAGCTTTAAGTTGAAAGCAAAAACTGCCTTCAAAATTGAAAAATGTACACCTTTTGTTTCTTCAACCAAACTTCTACGTACTACTTGTGGAAAGAAAACTGTGGGATTTTCGCTCCATGGATCATGAGCAGTTAACACATCATTTGGCCTACCAGGAGTGATGTTTTCTAGGGGATCTCCAAAATTAAAGAACAATTTAAAATCCAATTGTACTAGATATAATAATTTTGACAATATTTCTTAAATAGGTTTGTTTAGGTTACTATAATAACTCCAGATAAAACGGATCCATGAATTGTAGTGAGTGCGATGCATAATGTCACTTATTTATAGTCCAATACTGTGCAGTTTTTTTTTTTAGTTGTTTTTTTTTTACATCTATTGATTGTTTTTTCCCCTCTGTTCGAGGATGCTTCATACAAACCACAGTTTATGGTGAAGTACGAAAGCTGAGAGCAGTAAAAAAGGGAAATTAAAGTGGTTTAAAGTGATATACTATTACTACATAAATGTCTACGGTTTTGTATATAATTACAACATTTTCATTGTAGAAATTAAGTTTGTGTAATTCTGTAAAATGTAATACTAACTTATATTTGTTTCTTTTTAAACAGATGAATGCCAACATCTACTGAAGTAATGTAATCTCCTAATTAGTTCTTTGTGTTGTTCAATAAACTTGCATTAAGGTATATACCGAGCTAGGGAGTGACACAGCCACTGAGCGATCCAGACGCACATCGTTACAGCCATATACACACCCACTGGTATGTGCACTCACACAGCCACTTATTAACCTATACATCCACCCATGCATCCACTCGCATACAGCCACTGACGCATCTATTCACTCACACTCCACTCACCCTCACTCAGTGATAGCCACTCACACACCCACTCCCCATACAGCCACTCACACTCACTCATACAACCACTGACATACTCACTCATACAACCATTCACATACTCACACAACCATTCACACACACCCACTGACTCAGGCATTCACACCCACCCCTATAGTTACTCAGACCCACTCACAACCATTCACGCACAGTCAAAGCCATTCACACACTCACCAATACAGCCACTGACACACCCACTCACTCACCCATACAGGAACTCCCACAGCCACTCACCCATACAGTCCCTCATGCACCCACCCAGTCACCCACCCAGTCACTCACACCCACTCACCCATACAGCCACTGACCCAGCCACTGACTTGAGCATGTATACACTGTCACTCACTCATTCATAGAGGCAGTCATGAATTTTTTCACCGATACATCCTCTCGCGCACCATCTGACTCACGCATACAGTCACTCGCACTCATACTACCACTTACACACATTATCGCACTCATACAGCTGGTCCTACTCACTTCAGTCATAAACCCACTCATACACACACTAATACTGGCACTCCTCCGTCCAGTCACACATACAGCCAGTCACTTCTATATAGACTCTTACACATCCAATCAGTCATCCATGCAGCCACTAACGCACTCAGTCATACACTTATACAACCACTTTTCTCTACATATACACACACCCATACATTTTATCCATTTTTAACCATGAAAGGCGGTTCTGACAAGAACCTCTTTTCTGGAACTATTTTTTTATTTTCTAACCGTTTGTATTTTTTTCCATACAAAATGGCAATGATGGAGGGGTGAATTCTAATGACAATTACAAAACAGTGGAAAAACTGGAGTAAATAATTTTTTTTTAAAGTAGTAGGTATGTTGCCTTGCTGTCTCCAAAATGACCTCAACAGACTGCTCACCAGCTCTTAAGGTAGTGTTGCAGTCGAGGCAATAGGTCCTAATACTCCTTAACTCAGGAGAAATTTCTGAACTTAGTCTCCCCTTCTGCTGGCACCCTCTCTCCAGGAGCAGGTGGTGCAGTCGTGGGGGTGGATGGTTGTTTTTTCAATTTAGGGTAACAGTACGAGGATCCATGACACCAGTTGTAAACTACCTTACTTGATCTAGTTGAGGCTCTGTATTCCCTGGACATCTTGGGAGGAAACAAGGAAGAGGGGATGGCTGATGCTACCCAAAAGGCCCTTCCACTCATAACATTAAATAGTTTATTCATCGTAAATGAAAATAAACTAATTTTAATTAAATGTGCAGGCATATTAACGCATGAAACCCACACATATATTGTAGTTATACATGGAACATTTACTACTTAAAAAGTGTAATTTCTGTATTAATCAAATAAAACCCTGTTGTGTTTTTATTGTATTTTGTAGGAATGGCTAGAATCTTAGGTAAGGAATGTCATTTTTAAATGAACATTAACTAGTCACAATTCCTGAAAGGGTATCTACAGTGCCCTTAATGTGTTCTTTGAAGTGAGTTTTAGAAGTAAATCAGGAACAATGGTGAATATCTGCATTAACGTGGGGAGTGCCATGTAGGGTAACCTCTTGTGGTATGGTTTCTTTCGTTGCAGGCTGTTGGAGAGATGGGTTCTCTGTAAATGGACTGTCTACAGATGTTTTTGAACTGTCATTCTGTTGACTTGGCTCCATTTCTTTAAACGAACTTCATACTAAAGCTCCAGCGGCTTAACGTTTTCAAGCATGTTAATTTTTATTTAGGATTGCTCCATTTTAATGTATTTTTGAGCTGAAAAGGGCAAACCGCGCCCCAATCAATAATTCATTTTTTAGGGCTCGCCTGAGCCAGCGCATGCGCTGCTCTGTGGCGAGACAGTGTGTGGGCTTTAAAAAGCCGACCACAGCTTTTTGTGTGGCCTAGAGCATGCGGTTACGCGCACAATTACGAGCAGAGGCGCCATCTGGCTTTTCTTTCTCGTCATGGTGCGCGCACACCACTCGCCAGACGTGCCTCCTTTTTTTTAAACTTGCAGCGCGAGGCGCGCGCGCTTGTTTAACTCCTTCTCTTACGTTTCTTCCCCCACTGTTCTGCCTTAAGCTCCGGCTTCTGCGTCAGCTCTTGCATTCTCTCTTCTACCACTCCCCTCGTTTCTCTTCACCTGCAGCTTCACCCTCTCACATTGCGTCTTTCACTGCTGGTTTATCTCGTTCTACACTGTTGCTCTCCTCCGCTATTACCTCACTGCATCAGTCACTCTTGTTTTTCTCTGTCCTTTCCGTTGCTCTCCCCCCAGCTGTTTCTGCCCCTCCCCATTTGCCTCTCCTTTTGCTGCCCCCCCCCCTGCTGTTTCTGTCTTTCCCTCTAGTCCGCACCCGTATGTTTTTTTTTTTTTGTGCTGGTTTTATATAGTGCAAAGTCAACCCGAAGGTATTGGAGCGCTTTACATGAGCACCAGTTCCAAAAGCAGCCTCTCTGCCATTACGCCACATCTTCGCTCACCTTCTCTCTCTCCACGCCCACCTGCACACAAACCATATATAATCACCACTCGCTTTTTTAAACAAACTCTTCTACCCCTCTTCTACCCCTCTATTACCCCTCTATTACCCCTCTATTACCCCTCTATTACCCCTCTATTACCCCTCTATTACCCCTCTATTACCCCTCTATTACCCCTCTATTACCCCTCTATTACCCCTCTACTACCCCTCTACTACCCCTCTACTACCCCTCACCTACCCCTCTGACCCTCTTCTACCCCTCTTCTACCCCTCTATCCCTCTTCTACCCCTCTATCCCTCTTCTACCCCTCTATCCCTCTTCTACCCCCTCTATCCCTCTTCTACCCCTCTATCCCTCTTCTACCCCTCTATCCCTCTTCTACCCCTCTATCCCTCTTCTACCCCTCTATCCCTCTTCTACCCCTCTATCCCTCTTCTACCCCTCTATCCCTCTTCTACCCCTCTATCCCTCTTCTACCCCTCTATCCCTCTTCTACCCCTCTATCCCTCTTCTACCCCTCTATCCCTATTCTACCCCTCTATCCCTATTCTACCCCTCTTCTACCATTCTACCCCTCTACTACCCCTCTACCCCTCTTCTACCCCTCTACTACCCCTCTTCTACCCCTCTATCCCTCTTCTACCCCTCTATCCCTCTTCTACCCCTCTATCCCTCTTCTACCCCTCTACCCCTCTTCTACCCCTCTTCTACCATTCTACCCCTCTACTACCCCTCTACTACCCTCTACTACCCCTCTACTACCCCTCTACTACCCCCTACTACCCCTCTACTACCCTCTACTACCCCTCTTCTACCCCTCTTCTACCCCTCTATCCCCCTCTACTACCCCTCTACTACCCCTCTATCCCTCTTCTACCCCTCTATCCCTCTTCTACCCCTCTATCCCTCTTCTACCCCTCTATCCCTCTTCTACCCCTCTATCCCACTTCTACCCCTCTATCCCTCTTCTACCCCTCTATCCCTCTTCTACCCCTCTATCCCTCTTCTACCCCTCTACCCCTCTACCCCTCTTCTACCCCTCTACCCCTCTACCCCTCTACCCCTCTACCCCTCTTCTACCATTCTACCCCTCTACTACCCATCTACTACCCATCTACTACCCCTCTACTACCCCTCTACTACCCCTCTACTACCCCTCTACTACCCCTCTACCCCTCTTCTATCCCTCTACCCCTCCTCTACCCCTCTTCTACCCTCCTACCCCTCTTCTACCCCTCTACCCCTCTTCTACCCCTCTACCCCTCTTCTACCCCTCTACCCCTCTTCTACCCTCTACCCCTCTTCTACCCCTCTACCCCTCTTCTACCCCCTCTACCCCCTCTTCTACCCCTCTACCCCTCTTCTACCCCTCTACCCCTCTTCTACTCTACTGCCCCTCTACTGCCCCTCTACTGCCCCTCTACCCCTCTTCTACCCTACTGCCCCTCTACTGCCCCTCTACTGCCCCTCTACTGCCCCTCTACTGCCCCTCTACTGCCCCTCTACTGCCCCTCTACTGCCCCTCTACTGCCCCTCTACTGCCCCTCTACTGCCCCTCTACTGCCCCTCTACTGCCCCTCTACTGCCCCCTCTACTGCCCCCTACTGCCCCTCTACTGCCCCTGTACTGCCCCTCTACTGCCCCTCTACTGCCCCTGTACTGCCCCTCTACTGCCCCTCTACTGCCCCTCTACTGCCCCTCTACTGCCCCTCTACTGCCCCTCTACTGCCCCTCTTCTACTCCTCTACTGCCCCTCTTCTACTCCTCTACCCCTCTATCCCTCTTCTAACCCTCTTCTACCCCTCTATCCCTCTTCTAACCCTCTTCTACCCCTCTAACCCTCTTCTACCCCTCTAACCCTCTTCTACCCCTCTAACCCTCTTCTACCCCTCTAACCCTCTTCTACCCCTCTATCCCTCTTCTACCCCTCTAACCCTCTTCTACCCCTCTAACCCTCTTCTACCCCTCTAACCCTCTTCTACCCCTCTAACCCTCTTCTACCCCTCTACTACCCCTCTACTACCCCTCTACTACCCCTCTACTACCCCTCTACTACCCCTCTACTACCCCTCTACTACCCCTCTACTACCCCTCTACTACCCCTCTACTACCCCTCTACTCCCCTCTACTACCCCTCTATCCCCCTCTTCTACCCCTCTATCCCCCTCTTCTACCCCTCTATCCCCCTCTTCTACCCCTCTATCCCCCTCTTCTACCCCTCTATCCCCCTCTTCTACCCCTCTATCCCCCTCTTCTACCCCCTCTATCCCCCTCTTCTACCCCTCTACTACCCCTCTTCTACCCCTCTACTACCCCTCTTCTACCCCTCTACTACCCCTCTTCTACCCCTCTATCCCTCCCCTCTATCCCTCTTCTACCCCTCTACCCCTCTTCTACCCCTCTACCCCTCTTCTACCCCTCTACCCCTCTTCTACCATTCTACCCCTCTACTACCCCTCTACTACCCCTCTACTACCCCTCTACTACCCCTCTACTACCCCTCTACTACCCCTCTTCTACTCCTCTACTACTCCTCTACTACCCCTCTACTACCCCTCTATCCCTCTTCTACCCCTCTATCCCTCTTCTACCCCTCTATCCCTCTTCTACCCCTCTACCCCTCTTCTACCCCTCTATCCCTCTTCTACCCCTCTATCCCTCTTCTACCCCTCTATCCCTCTTCTACCCCTCTATCCCTCTTCTACCCCTCTATCCCTCTTCTACCCCTCTACCCCTCTTCTACCCCTCTACCCCTCTTCTACCCCTCTACCCCTCTTCTACCATTCTACCCCTCTACTGCCCCTCTACTGCCCCTCTACTGCCCCTCTACTGCCCCTCTACTGCCCCTCTACTGCCCCTCTACTGCCCCTCTACTGCCCCTCTACTGCCCCTCTACTGCCCCTCTACTGCCCCTCTACTGCCCCTCTACCCCTCTATCCCTCTTCTAACCCTCTTCTACCCCTCTAACCCTCTTCTACCCCTCTAACCCTCTTCTGCCCCCCTACTGCCCCTCTACTGCCCCTCTAGTTACTCAGACCCACTCACAACCATTCACGCACAGTCAAAGCCATTCACACACTCACCAATACAGCCACTGACACATCCATTCACTCACCCATACTCCACTCATACACCATCTCACTCACTGATACAGCATCTCACACACACACTCACCCATACAGGAACTCCCACAGCCACTCACCCATACAGTCCCTCATGCACCCACCCAGTCACTCACACCCACTCACCCATACAGCCACTGACTTGAGCATGTATACACTGTCACTCACTCATTCATAGGCAGTCATGAATTTTTTCACCGATACATCCTCTCGCGCACCATCTGACTCGCGCATACAGTCACTCGCACTTATACTACCACTTACACACATTATCTCACTCATACAGCTGGTCCTACTCACTTCAGTCATAAACCCACTCATACACACACTAATACTGGCACTCCTCCATCCAGTCACACATACAGCCAGTCACTCTTCTATATAGACACTTACACATCCAATCAGTCATCCATGCAGCCACTAACGCACTCAGTCATACACTTATACAACCACTTTTCTCTACATATACACACCCATACATTTTATCCATTTTTAACCATGAAAGGCGGTTCTGACAAGAACCTTTTTCTGGAACTATTTTTTTACTTTCTAACAGTTTGTATTTTTTGTATTTTTTTTCCATACAAAATGGCAATGATGGAGGGGTGAATTCTAATGACAATTACAAAACAGTGGAAAAACTGGAGTAAATAATTTTTTTTTAAAGTAGTAGGTATGTTGCCTTGCTGTTTCCAAAATGACCTCAACAGACTGCTCACCAGCTCTTAAGGTAGTGTTGCAGTCGAGGCAATAGGTCCTAATACTCCTTAACTCAGGAGAAATTTCTGAACTTAGTCTCCCCTTCTGCTGGCACCCTCTCTCCAGGAGCAGGTGGTGCAGTCGTGGGGGTGGATGGTTGTTTTTTCAATTTAGGGTAACAGTACGAGGATCCATGACACCAGTTGTAAACTACCTTACTTGATCTAGTTGAGGCTCTGTATTCCCTGGACATCCTGGGAGGAAACAAGGAAGAGGGGATGGCTGATGCTACCCAAAAGGCCCTTCCACTCATAACATTAAATAGTTTATTCATCGTAAATGAAAATAAACTAATTTTAATTAAATGTGCAGGCATATTAACGCATGAAACCCACACATTGTAGTTATACATGGAACTTTTACTACTTAAAAAGTGTAATTTCTGTATTAATCAATAAAACCCTGTTGTGTTTTTATTGTATTTTGTAGGAATGGCTAGAATCTTAGGTAAGGAATGTCATTTTTAAATGAACATTAACTAGTCACAATTCCTGAAAGGGTATCTACAGTGCCCTTAATGTGTTCTTTGAAGTGAGTTTTAGAAGTAAATCAGGAACAATGGTGAATATCTGCATTAACGTGGGGAGTGCCATGTAGGGTAACCTCTTGTGGTATGGTTTCTTTCGTTGCAGGCTGTTGGAGAGATGGGTTCTCTGTAAATGGACTGTCTACAGATGTTTTTGAACTGTCATTCTGTTGACTTGGCTCCATTTCTTTAAACGAACTTCATACTAAAGCTCCAGCGGCTTAACGTTTTCAAGCATGTTAATTTTTATTTAGGATTGCTCCATTTTAATGTATTTTTGAGCTGAAAAGGGCAAACCGCGCCCCAATCAATAATTCATTTTTTAGGGCTCGCCTGAGCCAGCGCATGCGCTGCTCTGTGGCGAGACAGTGTGGGCTTTAAAAAGCCGACCACAGCTTTGTGTGGCCTAGAGCATGCGGTTACGCGCACAATTACGAGCAGAGGCGCCATCTGGCTTTTCTTTCTCGTCATGGTGCGCGCACACCACTCGCCAGACGTGCCTCCTTTTTTTTAAAACTTGCAGCGCAAGGCGCGTGCGCTTGTTTAACTCCTTCTCTTACGTTTCTTCCCCCACTGTTCTGCCTTAAGCTCCGGCTTCTGCGTCAGCTCTTGCATTCTCTCTTCTACCACTCCCCTCGTTTCTCTTCACCTGCAGCTTCACCCTCTCACATTGCGTCTTTCACTGCTGGTTTATCTCGTCCTACACTGTTGCTCTCCTCCGCTATTACCTCACTGCATCAGTCACTCTTGTTTTTCTCTGTCCTTTCCGTTGCTCTCCCCCAGCTGTTTCTGCCCCTCCCCATTTGCCTCTCCTTTTGCTCCCCCCACCCCACTGCTGTTTCTCTGTCTTTCCCTCTAGTCCGCACCCGTATGTTTTTTTTTTTTTTGTGTGCTTGTTTTATATAGTGCAAAGTCAACCCGAAGGTATTGGAGCGCTTTACATGAGCACCAGTTCCAAAAGCAGCCTCTCTGCCATTACGCCACATCTTCGCTCACCTTCTCTCTCCACGCCCACCTACACACAAACCATAGATAATCAACACTCGCTTTTTTAAACAAACTCTTCTACCCCTCTACCCCTCTATTACCCCTCTACTACCCTTCTGCCCCTCTACTGCCCCTCTACTGCCCCTCTACTGCCCCTCTACTGCCCCTCTACTGCCCCTCTACTGCCCCTCTACTGCCCCTCTACTGCCCCTCTACTGCCCCTCTTCTACCCCCCCTTCTACCCCCCTTCTACCCCCCCTTCTACCCCCCTACTACCCTGCGGTGGACTAAGTGGCAGCCGGAGCCTAATAGCACGGCTTGTCCTTTAACAAAAAAAAGCATTGGCATAGCCAATAGGTCTCGCCTTTGGGACCTTATAAGTGTTTAGTTATGCAGCACAATATCCTTGGTACAACAACATCAACTGTTGCATGGCTAAGCACTTATAAGGTCCCAAAAGCGAGACCTATTGGCTATGCCAATGCTTGTTTTGTATAGATATCCTTTTATTTGGTTTATACAGCCTGCCTCCAGGTCCTCCACCCCACCCAGTTTACAATACTTGCCCAAGATGTTTTGGCCTTGTAAAGCTCGTCTCTACAGTGCAACTCTATGTAAGACCTATTGCTTCCAGTATATAGACCGAGGCCTTTGGATCTATCCCTCTTTTGCCATAGTTTGTGACTTTGTCCATCAGATCTTGGATCACGCTTGAGGAGTATTCATTTCCGTTTCATGCTGTTTGATCGAGCTTTCTGCCTTTGAGAGACTGGTTTTATTAGTCTACTTAGAACATCTAGCAGGGGCAATTTGCTAAATGCAGACTGCTTCTTAAAAGGGTTTCTCCCACTAATAGCAACGTATTGTTGATGATCAAATGCTTAGATGGGTATCTGCTCAAATGCTCATTTACATTTATGGGTTATTCCTGGGAATAATAATTTTTTCCACCAGCATGGTTCTTTGAGTCCATATTGGTAGGAGTGTGCAACAGCGTTAAAGATCAAAATATGTGCAATGCATAATAGCACAATAAATGTTTGCAAAAGTATTGCTGCTACAATATTAAAGATCTTTATTATAGTCTGTTTGAATATCAACAAAAGCACAGGGATATAAATCATGCCGGTTTACTTTATGGAATGCCAAGAAACTGTGCTTACCAGAATGTCTTCTCTAAACCTTCGAAGTCCATTTCCTTCCTGAGGTTTAACGGCAGGATGGCTGCGCTTTGCAAGACAGCTTTTGAAAAGCGATTAAAGGATGGACGGTTTAAAATTCAACAATGTGTAGCACTTTAATAGTTAAACAGGTAAACAATTTAAAGTTGGTCATCTGTGTGTTATGCAAATTTTTCAGATTGATCTTGTATTTGCAAGACTGGCCATGCAGACTATTCCTGACAATTTGGATCTCCGTGATGATTCACGATTGAAGAGCCTTGATATACGGTGTATAAGAAGCTTAAATGGTAACATTTCTTCTTTCTTTCGCCAATCTACAGTGGGATTATTTTCATGTTAAATTTAATTGTCTGCTTATCTGTAATGTTGCGTACTAATCTTTTAGCATAACTGATGCATTCAAATACATTTTCTGTGTTTGTAATATTTATAGAGTCAATTTTTACCATAAGAATGCTTAAAGTTGAAGGTCTTGTTTGCATTTCAGGTGACTAATAATCTTAGGGCATTGCAGCATTACGAAATTTCATGCCCCAGTGGAAGAACCTAAATGCCAAAAGGGAAATGCCAAAGTATTCAGGACCAGAGAGTTGAAGGAAATAGCAGGCATTGGCTGATTCTAGTGGGGTCTCTGGAGGAAGCAGTGTAAGTGTGGTGTAGGATGTAATAGCATGTGGTGGCTTAATGTAAAGCTAATCTCTTCCACGAGCTATTGATCAAGTTATGTTGCTCTAGTGAAGCTCTAATTGGGAAATGTATGTGGTTATCTGATGAATGGGTAGCAAAGGATTATAAATAGTTTTAGGTTTTCCAAGACACTATAGTGAAATCTGGTCATGTGGTTGCATTTCTGGCTAGAGAGGGATTATGTGAATGGATGGCCTATAGTTAAGAACCTTTATAGTGGCCCTTGTAGCACAGCACTTCAGTTACGTTGTGCATACACTGGTTTTCAGTTTAATGTTTCTTTTCTGTGAAATCTACACCAGACCTCTCTGGCTTCCATTGGAACCACTATCCTTTTTAGGTCTTGCCTAGGCAGCGCATGCATGCGGTCTCTTTGAGAAATGGTGTATTTACAATATGGGCTTCAAGCACCGCCCATCTTGTTCATTGGTTCCTCTTACTATCCTATGTTAATGCCTGAATTTCTTTGGTGAAGACTTGGTAGTCCCTCCTTTTGGACTTTTGTATCCTCCCATGAGGACTGCCTTTGTTACATGTGCTCTTCAGGTTATTTAGGATACTTTGAGAGCCCTTCTTTTGACCTGCCTCTGCTATGTTAAATGTTCTGTGTTTACTTCGTGCACCGTTTGCGGCCGCTTCATTTACCGGCAAGCCCGTCTTCGGTGTTTCAGCTTCACTCTTTAATCTCCCTGTGCCATCCCCTTCACCCCTCCCACAACACTGCTTGCCCACCCCCACCACCCCTCCGAGGTTGCTGCTTGATTTTTTTGGTTTCTGTCCATTCACCCGACGGGAGTTTTTGTTTTGGTACTTATAAATACTTGTACGGCATTTTGTTTAGGTTTTACCACTGTTTTGTGTTAAAGCTAGACATGTATTTCAATTGTGCTTTTTGGTAAGCACGGGGTGAACTGATGCAGAGACTCTAGCCCGGTTCCCACCATAGCTGCTCACATTCAGTAATCAACTGATGTCGTTATGTGGACTGGAACATGTTTCAAGCGTTTTTCCAAATGACCACCAAATCTTCCCATGGTGATTACTGCTGCTGTTTGTTATCAACCTGGAATTGGTTAACTGGAGCCAGCTGCAGACACTGTGCGCAGGAGGCATAGTACTCAGCTTTTCCTTCTGTATGGTCCCATGCGCAGCATCCAGTTCCTCTAAGGCATGACTTGTGCATTATTTTTACGTGTTTTATTTTGTTGTGTCCCCGTGCTTTGGAATAGCCGGGTACTCTTCTGTGCATGTTGGTTTTCCGGCTTGTGTATTATACGCTTCTGCATGATTATGCAAGTAAGCAGTATTACACAGAAACCATATGCAATGACATACTTATAAAATATATGCCTTTCGATGGCTGGTGGCTTCAGTGTTGCCAAGGTGTTTTATTTATATATATATATATATATATATATATATATATATATATATATATATATATATATATTTGATGGCATGTGTGGCTGTAGATACATGTGCTTAGCAGAAGTCCGCCGTCTAGTGTTGGGCTTAAGTGTGCTAGTTCTTTTTCTTAGAAGAAGTTTAGTGTTATAGTGACTCCTCCTCTTGCTTGCATTGGGCATTGTCATCGACTCAATTGTTAGATTGTTTTTTTCCGCTGTCTGGTTCGGTCATGTGTTCCTCTGCTCCGGTCGACACTATCAATAGGATCCTTTTCTATCAGTCGGTATTGTTACCGATCGAGAATAATTATACTATACATCTAAAATCGTATAAGATTCGATTCCATTCTGGCCTTTGAGCTTCGGGTGGAAATTCTCTTCCATGTTTTTTCCTATACAGAAACTACTAAAGGGTATGGAACGGACACCTTTTAAATTCTGCCCTTCCTGTCATTCAAAATTCCCTCATACCGATTTACACCAATTATGTAACTCCTGCCTCTCACCAGATCATTAAGAACACAACTGTAAGGCCTGTAAATCCTTCAGGTCAAAAGACTCTTTGGGACATAAAGCAAGATGAATGCAAATGTCTCGCTGCAGCATCGATGATTCACCGGACATTTTCGGGTCCGAGGAACCGGAAACATAAATGGAGGCAAATCTGTCGGCTGCCGATAAGGGTACTTTCTCTCAAGAACAAAGCTCCAACTCCGAGTTAGAAACCCTTACACCTGGGCAACAAACAGTGAGTAAACTGCCCCAAAAAGTTACACCCAAGGTACAAATGTCTGCTGTTGGGCCTCCGCTGCCTTTGGGCCATGGTCCGCACCGAACACATGATCATGGAATGTCTGGCCTTGGCTCCGCTCCGAAAACAGTCAGACTACCGATCCAAAACAGTCCACATCCGAATCAAAAAAAATCTTCGGAGCCGAAAACATCCTAAGTAGACGCTTCCACATCTTTGGTACCGAAACCTTTCGGATCCGAAAAAGCGTTCTGACTCTAGCTCTAAATCAAAAGCCTCCGATCCGAAACCCTCGTCACCCAGCCATACAGGAGACAAAAAATAGTCTAAACAAACTTACAGTTGACCATTCTTCAGAGGAGATTCAACCAGTCTTTGAAAAATTGCAACAGCAATTGGACAAACAAACATCTAGTAATTACTCCAGATACAGGAAGAATACTTGCTAGACCGCCTCAAGAACATGCAATTCCTGCAAAGAAAAGAAAACGGGAGGAGAAAGCCACCAGTCCACTTAGGTTTACTCCTCCTCCAATACCACAAACACCTTCACCTCAACAGTCTCCAGACCATGAGGATATACACTCACGTGTCAATGCGCTCTTTTACAAGGGATGGGGGTGGTGATGATGATGAACACACACTACCCCCACAATATGACTGGGATGCATTTGACACAGATCCTTCTGATGATACGGATCCAGAGCTTTATTTCTCTAAACCCTCTCCACCAGATGATACCACTACATAGGACCTTATAAATAGAGCAGCAATTTTTCATAAGGTACATTTGCATACTGAGGAAATATAGGATGACTTTTTATTTGAAACTCTTTCCTCCACACACAAATCAACAGAATATGACCAATGTTAAAAGGTATGCTTAGACATACTACTGATATTCTTAAAGTGCCTTTAAATCTAGAATTATCACTCCAAGAGTGGACAAAAAATATAAACCTTCCCTGACAGACCCTACCTACATAAGGACTCAGCTTACACCTGATTCCTTAGGAGTTGCAACCGCACGTAAAAGAGTAATTGCTCAAGCAACTGGTGATGCTTCATCTCTAGACAAAGAGAGCAAACGTCTAGACACAGCAAAAAAAGGGTGGCAGCACAATCCTCTAATCACTGGAGAATTGCTAACTATCAGTCTGTTATCAAGGTATGACTGGTCACACTGGGACGAAATGGAAGGCATTTTTAACTTGCACCTTATGTGATCAGCACTCACCGCCTTTAAAACTGCACATTTCCCCGGTCTACCGCCGATTCTTCAGTTTGAGTGGAGGGAACCTTACGTGCAACAGGAAGTGTCTACTTCCAGTCAGACCCAGCAAGTCAGCTGACCAGCAGCTGATCTTCCCCCTTCATAATCCAGATGCCACTCGCTTCGCAGCGGACGCGCGCCGCCGGCGCGCCAAAGGCAAGCCCGTCTGCGCCTGGACCGTGCCCAGGGCCATACCCCCTGGCCCATTTAAACCAGTCCTGCAAACTAATATACTAACTTGCACCAGCAGCCAACTAAAAGATATAGCAGGCACATTCAAGAACTCACAAACCTGCCCCTGCTTCAATGCAGAAACTTTATCCACCCAACTCACCGTCCACTGTCCGAAATGCCTTTTTACACTCATCAGTGAAAAGCCTTTATCTACCAGGGTCCACCCTCCATCCACCAAACACGAAACAACTCACTCAGCCCTTATAAATGCACGTTCCCTCCCCAAACATAAGTATAAAATACTTTTTTAGAAAATAATAAACTTGACCTATTTATAACAGAAACCTGGGGTGATCCTTCCTCCGGACCGGACTTCGCTACTGTAACCCCTGACGAATTCTGCGTCCGTAGACTAGACAGAACTAATAAAGGTGGTGGATTGGCACTCATTCACCGAAACAAATAGTCAGGACAGAAATAATCCCCACCAAGAGCTGCGAAGCCTTTATTTTCACAATATCCCTTACTCATTCACACTCCTTTAAAGGCATCCTATTGTATCGCCCACCTGGACCACGAGCCGAATTTCTTTCAGCATTAGACCTCCTGGCAGAACCATCAGCAGGAGAAGCTAATTTTACCATCTTAGGTGACTTCAATTTACACCTTGAAGCCCACATCGATCACGACTCTTCAGCCCTATTATCAGAACTCGAATCAATAGGACTTCCCCCCAACTAGTAACAATGCCCACCCACTCGGCCGGACACACACTTGATGGACTGTTCACCAATAATAAACAAATCTCCCTAACGAACATCCTCCCCTTATCCTGGACCGACCACTCTGCGGTCCTCTTTAACATTAACACCGAAAACAACACCCCCAATCAAGCCAATCTCCTCCTCCCCAAACAGTTCAAAACAAGGGGCAGCATCTCCCCTGAAGTCCTAAAATCACACCTGCGTCTACCCAGCAAGACCCACCAGACGACCCCGAACTGGCAGCCATGCATTACACACAATGGCTCCATACCGCCTTTGACACCTTGGTACCACTAAAAAACACATCTAAAAACAGAAAGATCCCAACCGCACCATGGTTCTCCGAGGCACTAAGACTAGAAAAACAAAAATGTAGAAACTTAGAACGACACTGGCGCCGAGACTATAACATCACAATGAAAACGCGCTACAAGGAAGCAATGGCCAAATACAAACCTCTTCTAATCACAGAAAAAAGTAAATACTACCTTAACCAAATCGAAACAGCACAAGACTCTGTGAAACAGCTATTCCAGGTCGTTACTAAGCTTTCAGGACCAGCGACTAACCCGCCCACAACCCCCACGCAAGTCTTCTGTGATTCTCTTGCCACTTTCTTTCAAGAAAGTCACCCACATCTACACCAATTTCTAAATCCACTCCCCGACTAATAATCAGACCATCGCATCCAACGTAGAAAAATACTCCACTAACTCCCCAGAATTGCGTCCCACTAACAACCCCTCCCCCACTCTCTCCGAATTCAGCCAGGTCACCACAGAGTACATTATTGATCTCTTATCCACCATCAAATCTGGATCCCCCAATGATCCATGCCCTCCCACCACACTAAAACTTACACCGGATATCATAGGCGCCAAACTAGCCAATATTTGCAACTCACTGTTCACGACAGGAACATACCCTTCCATCTGGAAAAAAAACATCATCAAACCACTGCTAAAGAAACACAACCTTAACCCCACAGATACCAAGAACTATAGACCAATTGCTTGCCTCCCTTTCCCCGCCAAAATCTTCGAGAAAGTGATGAACTCTCAGCTGGCCACCTATATTGACGACAACCTCCTAGATGACACCCAATTTGGCTTTAGGAAAGGCCATGGTACTGAGACTGCCCTCATCAAGACATCCGACGAAATCAGGATGACGCTTGATCAAGGAGGTGCCGCGGTCCTGGTGCTGCTGGACCTTTCAGCAGCATTTGACACGGTCGATCACTCAACCCTGATCGACCGTGTCTCAGCCATAGGTATTAAAGACAAAGCCAAGGCCCTCCTGACATCCTTTCTGTCCAACCGCACCCAACTTGTAAAGCTCGGCAACTTCAACTACCCTCTTTTCACTGCCATGCGGGGTCCCACGGGGATCCTCGCTAAGTCCGACCCTGTTCAATATATACGTGTCGGACTTGGCCAGGATCATTAAATCCCACAACCTGCGACTAACTTCCTATGGCGACGATACACAGATCGTGCTAGAGATCCACAACAATGGTCGGACAGTCTCAGCTAATTTCCAAGAGGGAATGCTTGCTATAAGCACCTGGATGGCAAACAATTGTCTCAAACTAAACTCCGAAAAGACGGAGGTGATCTTCGGCAATCTCTCCCCCAGCTGGTCTCCTTCCTGGTGGCCATCAGAGTTAGGCCCACCTCCGTCCCCTGTCACAAAAGTTAGAAATTTGGGTGTCATGTTTGACGACAAATTATCTTTTATTCATCACGCCAACTCCGTCTCCTCATCCTTTTTCACCATCAGGATGATAAAAAAACTCTTGCCTTACCTCCCACCTAATGCGGGCAGGACTCATCAGCACACTCGTCATGTCTAAGCTAGACTACTACAATGGTCTACTTATTAACGCCCAGGAAAGAGTCCTACATAGACTGCAGATGGTGCAAAACGCAGCGGCTAGAATTCTCTCAGGCACCCCTAAGTTCAAATCAATATCTAAGGTGCTAAGACAGCTACACTGGCTGCCCATCAGGAGCAGAACAAGGTTCAAGGCCCTCTGCATTGCCCACAAGGCAATCCACAACACAGGACCCGAGTTCCTCAAAAGATCTCTATGCTCCTACAGGCCGACAAGATCCTTACGCTCCTCAGCAGCACACTTGCTGACTGTTCCCAGAACCAAAAAGGCTTCCTGGGGCGACAGAAGATTCACTGTCGCCACCGCCAAACTTTGGAACACACTCCCCCTTCACATTAAAACCATCCCCACTCTCTTCTCCTTCCGTAAACGCCTAAAAACCTGGCTATTCAATCAATAAATCACCCCTCAGTCTTTCTCTAATCAGCTGTCCACAGCGCCAAGACACCTAAGGGTATTTGTGCGCTTAACAAATTTCATAAATAAATAAAATAAACCTCCCCAGAACAATAAAAAAACAGGCATACCAAATTACATAAAGAAACATTAGAAGAGGACTTTTTATTTGAAACACTTGCATCCACACACAGGTCAAGCCAAACACTCCCTTTGCTTAAAGGCATGATGAGGCATGCCGACGATATCTTTAAAGACCCTGTCGGAGCACGTATTTTAACTCCAAGGGTGGATAAAAAATAGAAACCCTCACCATCAGATCCTGTGTTTAAGGGACAATTACCTCTTGACTCCCTAGTAGTCTCCAATGTTCACAAGAGCTAACTCTCAAACCTCTGGGGATGCACCTCCCCCAGACAAAGAATCTAAACTTATTGATGCCTCTGGGAAACGAGTTGCTGTTCAAGCTGCTAACCACGGGCGCATCCAAACACACAGGGCTTACTGGCCAGGTACGACAGAGCACACTGGGATGAGATGGAGGAACTGCTCCAATATCTCCCAGACGAACACAAAAATTAGGCACAGCAGTAAGGTGAAGAGGGAAAACTCATCTCTAACTCATTGATAAGATGTGCTTTAGACTCCGCCGAGACTGCAGCTAAGGAAATCAATACCAGCGTTCTCCTTAGAAGGCATGCATGGCTTCAAACTTCAGTGTTTGAGCCTGAGGTTCAACAGTCTATTTTGAACACCCCTTTGATAAGGAACACTTGTTTGGTCCTGTAGTTGACCAATCCTTAGAAAAAATGAAAAAGGACACTGAAGTGGAAAAATCCGTGGGAGTGCTCCAGTCCCCATCCAATAGTTTCTTTTCTCTGCTCATTTTACAGAGCAGGGTCCAAGATAACATCCTCAGACCCAAATACTTTCTCTTACAAAGGCAACAATCCATCCTTTCCCTCTAGAGGTTTCTTCCAAAGGCAGGGGTAAAGGCGCCACACCACATAACACCCCTTCCCCTTGTAAACAGTGACTTGCCCCCACTCCAAATACCCCCCCCCCCCCCTCATCACTCAGCACCTGTCGGGGGAAGACTTCAACAGTTTTTCCCTATTTGGCAATCTATAAAAATCGACAAATGGGTGCTAGACCTTATCCAACATGGTTATTGCCTGGAGCTCACCTCCAATCCACCAAACATTCCACCTCGCATTCACAAATTGTCGCCAGACCATTTGCATTTACTCAAACAAGAGGTGCAATCTCTTACAAAAGGGAGCCATGGAACCAGTTCCTCTTCGGTACCAAGGTTCAGGGGTTTACTCTCTATTTTCTGATTCCCAAAAAGGACGGTTCCTTAAGACCAATTTTGGATCGAAGTTAAACCACTACATACTGTCAGAACATTTCCATATGGTATCGCTTCAACAGGTTCTTCCCCTCCTACAGCAAGGTGATTATTTTTTTTTTGTCCACACTGGACTTAAGACGCATATTTTCACATTCCCATTCATCCAGCTCATCGCAAATATCTCAGATTTGTAATAGCATGCAAACACTATCAGTTCAAAGTACTTCCATTCGGAGTAACTACTGCTCCCAGGGCATTTACAAAATGCCTAGCATTGGTAGAAGCTCATCTCGGAAGACAACAAATTCACGTCTTCCCCTACCTTGACGACTGGCTTATCAAAGCCAGCACACACCAAGAGTGTCTACAAAACACTCAGACCACGCTACACGTACGTCACCAACTAGGTTTCATGGTCAACATTCAAGTCTCACCTACAGTCTTCACAGATAGTCTTATCTGGGAGCCACTCTCCATATTCCCAAGCCTCTAGCCTTGCCCAATGCAGCCAGAATTTCCAATATCCAGACTCTACTGCTGCAGTTCCAAACCAACCAAACCTGGTCAGCCAGGACTTTCATGCACCTACTGGGAATGATGATTTTGAAAAAAGGGACCCCTACTGGAAACAATATATCTTGCTAGCTGTAGGGAAAAATTACAATGGGGTAAAGAAATATGCTAAATGCAAGAACTGTTATATCATGTCACAAATTGCAACAACAGGCCTAATTCTGTACGGTGTTGCTTAGAAGATAGACATGAACATAGCACTCAATACAATTTGATCTGATAAACTGTATTTTATTTTTAATCATTTAAATATTTATTTTTATTTTTTTGCTGTTTTTGCTGTTTGAATATTTTTGTGATTCTTTTAGTTCATGATTTCAATTCACAACCTCATATGTACATAACATACACAATTATATACATCACAAACAATACATTAGTGCTGTACAAAACTCAAATATAAAACTAGGAGAGGGAGTTCCTATATTAACAGATCTTTTCAATGGCTGGCGGTCGGATAACATACGACGTGCGTTTCGGCGTTTTAAGCCTTCAGGGGAACCGTCTCAACTTTTCTTCTACAATAAAATGCACAATAAATACAATAAGAACACATGTAACAACACTAACGGCCTGAGAAATTCATTGTCGATACATTTATGAACACTTAGTGCTTCATTATTTATAAAGTCTGGGCCCATGTTTATGAAGGAACATATAATGGCGCTGTTTATTGATTAATAACCTATTTATTACCTAAAAAAGTGAGTTTATATATTGTGCAGAAAAGAGATAGAGGTACTTATAGAAAATATATCCAGGTGTCCCAAAGAAATCACCCTAAGTGTTAGATCTATTAGATTGTATTGGCTCAAAAGAGTGAAAAATAAAGTAAAAGATATAAAAAGGAACAGGAACCTATTGACCCAAGTATCATGGGGGTAAAGTATACATAAGAATTCATTGTATTGTCCCAGCTATACCTGTAGTTTTGGGGCAGGATTATGGTCTACAATATTTGACAGGTGAAGATAGTTTTCTTTAGACAAGTAAGATTTCCATGGGGGTCCGATCTCTTCGAAGATGGTATTAATTTATAATAAGAAAAAGGAACAAATTTATTAGTTCTATCCCTTGGAATAACATACAAGAGAACCAATATATTGATGACATACAATAGTATAGGTCCATAGTATACCTGGTGGTGTGCGACTTAAAGGTTTCACTTGCCGATTCTGATTTTACGATTTCTTTTCCCAATATATACTTGATCTAAAAAATAAATATATATACATTTGAACAGAGGCCTTTAGATTTGTCTGATACTAGCCAGTTGACAATCTAACTCTGTAATATCAACAAAAATTTGGATTTTTTATTTTGGCTCTAATACGTACAAAAGTTTAATGATTGTGTGCCAATGTTTCAAGGAACTTCGAGGTTCAATGCTGGCATCTTCACATCTTTGGTTTATATGATGTGTTCCTAGACAGATGGTACATTACTAAATCAGAACCAATTTTCAGCAAGATATGCAAAGTGACAATACTCTGTGCCAATGTTATTAATATGTTAAATGTATGCTTGCCATAAAAGTTCATGCTGACACTTAAACGGGATTCTAGAGGGAGTCTTGGGTTTTATATATGTTGTATCTCACCCACACACTTTAACTAGGGCAAAAGATATTTTCATATGTGAATTGTCCTATACGGTAGCGTGATTGCATATTCATAATAAGATTATATTCACTGTCTTCAGTGTTACGACACCATCTTAAACAGTCACTTTCATTTTATAGGATATAAAATTAGGACTCCGCCTCTGCAGCCATTGCTAAAATATCGCTAATTTACTCATTTCTCGAGCGCTTCCCGACATGTTATGGTTCTCAGCAGAGCCATTTGGTGAAAAACACCCAGACCTGCTGGAGAGTTGTGTACCACGGGTTATATTTCAAAATTCTGCTGCCAGATTATTGTCGCTACTACTGTTATAGGGTCACTACAAAGTGTCACTTTCCTATATATTGCGTAGGGTTCAAACTTTCGTTAACGAATCCCTTACTCTAATATAGGTATTTGTTATCGAGCCATGAACGCTCTAACATGCCAAAGATTAAACATTTCCTGTCTATCGGGCTGGGCAAACGCTTTCTTACTCAACTAATGTTTTTTAATCTAGAGAGCAGATGTTTATTTGACCTCGTATCATGTATCGCGTGTTATAATAAGTGACGCGATCGAGTTATTTGCACCACCCTTACATATATGTGGGCACTATGTGATATTGCTTTCCTGTTTCCCGGATCAAAGTCATGTTTG
This sequence comes from Calotriton arnoldi, assembly GCA_963921515.1. Classification (NCBI taxonomy): domain Eukaryota; kingdom Metazoa; phylum Chordata; class Amphibia; order Caudata; family Salamandridae; genus Calotriton; species Calotriton arnoldi. The sequence continues at coordinate 724,255 of CAWUFW010004332.1, read as the reverse complement.
TTAAAAAATATCTATTGCTTGAACTTGATCGCTATTTATGTGGCTGTTACTTTTCAACATGCCCCATCAGGTCCCATACTTGTCTATAATTCTAAATGGAAGCATACCTATTTTGCATTTCTCTTTTAATCTACTATTTGGGTATCTACTTACTTTTGTGTCTCTCGGTGCGTGCTTCCGACCCGGTACTTTGTTCTGTCTGTGGAATCAGCAGAAACGAATGTGTACGCAATGCGCAGCCTTTTAAGATGTCCGTGTGCTATGATTGGATGGCGTCTGACGTCATGCAATTGCTACAATGTAGCTAGAGCTTTTCTGGTAAAAACAGACAACGGACTGGAAACAATAAGAACGATGGCGGCCATCTTATAATAGGTATTATTATTATTAGTAAGTGTGATGGACCAAGCCTGTCATTGTAGCCAAAACCTTTCTGGCAGGAGCATAAACAAAGGACTAGATATCATAGGAACAGTGGTGGCCATCTTATGGTAGGAATTCTTACTAGTAATTATATGGAAAAAGCTTGCCGTTTTCTATGATTTAAGGATCTTTATTTTATGCGCATCGTGGTTTTATTACGTTCCACCTGGATAACGAAGCGGAAGGGCAAATTCCATATACTAATAGATATATGCTTCCAATGATAAAAAGAAGAGATGTCATTTAACACTTTCAAAGTAATTTACCATTATATACGGAACCTTTCCTGGGCTCCAAATGGTGGGCGAAGAGAGACATACGTGATTTAAGTCCCTAAGGGGTTTATTGTAGGAAAGTGGCAGTAGACTCGCTATGTTTTGCCAACAATGTGCAGAGTTATAAGTTATATTCAATTACTTGTGCCAATGGAATTTCCTGGTTTAAGTGTCCAGGGTAAAAATCCAATAGACCTCACGTTTCTTTCGGATGGATTCACTACTTTGATTATTTTTTGGGATTGATGGTTTCCAAAATGAACCATTTAATGTCATTCTCCGTATGTTTCAGAGTGACAAAATGTTCCACTATTGGTGCAGACACTTTTTTCGTACGAATCGCTGAGCGATGCTCAGTGAGTCGTGTATTGAAATTGCGAGATCTCTCCAATGTATCCCAATCCACAGGGACAAAGTAAAAGATAAATGACATTTTTTTTGTCTTAGTTTGTCATATTTTTAACCTTAACTGTCTGTCCATTCAATTGTATTTTATCATCTTCTATTGCTAAGGGACAAATTTTACACGTGCCACATCTGAAATTGCCTATCACTGGTGAATTCCCAACAATACTTCTCTGTATTGGCTCTTTTATTTGGGGTAATCTAGATCTTACAATTAGATCCTTTAAGTTCTTATTTTTACGGTAGGCAAAAAGGGGTTTTGGAATTTTGTCTTTCGCATCTTTATCTGCATTAAAGATGTGCCAGCTAGACGAGATGATTTGTCTTGAGTATTTAGCATGGAGTGTCTCGTTACAAATACTAATGTCTCATTTTTTTGTAGTTTGTTGGTATTAGTGAGTAGGTGCTGCCCATCGTAAAACCTTGCTCTTTTATAGGAATTTTTCACCAGTTTCTGCGGATATCCTCTCGCTAGAATTTTTTTTTCTCAAGTCTGAAGCCCTCATGTCAGTCAGCAATACTGGTACAGTTTCTGCGCAAGCGCAGGAACTGTCCGAATGGAATGCTGTCATTTTGGGACTTGGGGTGAAAACTGTCGTAGTGCAACAATGTGTTTCGCGCTGTAGGTTTAATAAACAGGTCAACAGCTAACTTACCCTCTACATGTTTAATGATGATGTCCAGAAATTCTATTCAGTCATTGTTGATGGCAGAAGTAAAATGTAGATTTTCATCGCATAAATTTAACCATGCCAGAAACTCAATCAGCTTGTCTTCCGTATCAGACCAAATGAAAAATATATCGTCTATGAAACGGGACCACTTCCAGACAGACTCAAAAAATGGTGCCACCTCATTGAAGATATGGATGAATTCGAACTTGGCCATATAGATATTTGCCACCGTAGGTGCACTACGAAGCCCCCATACTAACTCCCTTTACCTGTTGGAATAGTTGGCCATTGAAATCGAAGATGTTATCTTCGAGTACTACTTTAAGACATTTGATGATGAAATTTTCATTGCAGTCAATGTTCATTGTTTGAATGAACCATTGTACTGCTAGTAGAGCCCCTTCAATAGGGATATTACTATAGAGGCTTTCTACATCTAGCGTCACTAGCCATTGTTTCAGGATTGAAGGGGACCTCCTCTACAAGATTTATATGTCGTGTATCTTTGACATATGCCGGTGTCTTGTTAACATGGGGGCATAGGATGGCATCCAGATATTTTGATAAGGGCTCTGTAACCGAGCCTATAGTCGTGACTATGGGTCTGTATGGTGGGTCCTTATCATTCTTGTGTATTTTGGGTACACCATACAGACTGGCCATCCTAGGATTCTGTACATTTAGGTAGGTATGTTCCTTTTCGCAAATGTGACCATCTTTGAGAGCTTTATTTGTGATGCGCTGTATTTTAGATTTTATTTTTTCTATGGGATTTCTACTGATTTTAGTATAGAAATTAGTGTCCCTTAACATTGACTCGATCTTTAACACGTAATCAACAGTATTTATCATGGCAATTCCCCCTCCTTTATCGCAGCTTTTTATGGTGATAGCTGTTGTTTTTTAGGTCAGACAATGCCTCATGTTCCTCCATTTTAATGTTAAATGGGGTTCTCTGGACATATTTAGTAGCTGCAATCATTTTCTGATGTACCACCTGTTCAAATACAATGGCTTCTGGTGGTATTTGTTCATTGGAGGGAGTGAAGTTTGATTTAGGCATTAAGCCTGATTTATTTGTTTGTATCATGGGTATTGTTTGTGCTGCAAAGAACAATTTCAATCTTACTTTGCGAAAAAATGCAGTCAAGTCACTGAATAATTCAAATTTATTGAGTCCCGAATGTGGGACAAATGTCAAACCTTTACACAACAAAGAGTAGGTAGCAGGAGTTAAATCAGTGGTGCTTAAATTGAACACCGGGATTTCTTCAACTCTCTCCAGTATTGCGCGTTACTAGGAATTGGTTCTGATTTATCTGTTGATTTCCCCGGTAACGGGGTTGATATTGTGGTCGCCAGTTGCTCCTTCGTAGATTGTGCCTCCCTAAAAAAGGCTGTGGGGTTTGGTAGGGTCTAGGTGTAAATCTACTGTTTCTACTCTCAAACTGGTTAGGTGCACTTTCACTGTCCGAATCTGATGTTTCAGAAAACATTGTGACTTTTCTATTATCGTTTGTGTTCTTGTTGGTCATATGGTGCACTTTCCTGTTGTGTGTAATAGTGTTCCGATAGATACGGTTATGTATTTTCTTTATTAGAGAAGCGGATATCTTTTTTAATTTATCAGATTTTCTCTTATGTAAATATTCCGTATATGAATTTAATTTCTGATCTAATTCCTCCAGCGTTTTTTTTGCATCCTCTACAGCTGTATTAGTTTTTATTTTATTCTCTAATTCTAGGATTTCTGAGATCAGGGTTTGTAACATTTCTTTTGCTGTCTCCACGGTTAACATCATGAGGTCGCGAGAGCAACGATTTGCAATCAGACCATTTTTCTAGAAATGCTTTTATTTGGACAAATAGTCCCGGAATATTTTTAACTCTTAATCCTTGTGGGATTACTCCTGCTCTGAGGTATTCCAGCATGTATTGGCCATGTAGTTCTATTCTTTTGGTCTTTTTTTTTTTTAGGCTAAGTTTTTGAAAATCTTCATTTTTGTCAGAATTGGCCGTTGGTTGTTGGCCAAAAGACCCTGTACCTCCCACCATAGAGGCAAAATCGTCATCAGTGAACCCAAGTCATGAGGTTTGCCATAACTAATTATTGGTCTATTTTTTGGTAAAAGATACGAAATTTATAGGGTCATGAGAAAAGGTTTATATAAGTATAGTGTGAATTGAGCGTCAAATCAAGAAGTGAGCCAAGTGTATGAGAAAAAGATTATACTAAGTGAATGAAGAAAGAAACAAAATTTGTTAACAGCGACAGAAGTGGTAAATACTATTAAATATAGTTCCCAGAATCATAGGCTCAGAACTTTAGATCAAAGGTTGGACACGCCTAAAATGACTATCCCCTCACAGACCTGCTGCGAGAATTACGATTTTGAAAAAAGGGGACCCCCTACTGGAAAAAATGTCTTGCTAGCTGTAGGGAAAAATTACAATGGGGTAAAGAAATATGCTAAATGCAAGAACTGTTATATCATGTCACAAATTGCAACAGGCCTAATTCTATACGGGGTTGCTTATAAGATAGACATGAACCTAGCACTCAATACAATTTGATCTGATACAAAACTGTATTTTATTTTTTATCATTTAAATATTTCTTTTTTTCTTTTTTGCTGTTTGAATATTTTTGTGATTCTTTTAGTTCATGATTTCAATTCACAACCTCATATGTACATAACATATACACAAAATTATATACATCACAAACAATACATTACAGTGCTGTACAAAACTCAAATATAAAACTAGAAGATGGAGTTCGTATATTAACAGATCTTTTCAATGGCTGGCGGTCGGATAACATACGACGCGCGTTTCGGCGTTTTAAGCCTTCAGGGGAACCGTCTCAACTTTTCTTCTACAATAAAATGCACAATAAATACAATAAGAACACATGTAACAACACTAAAGGCCTGAGAAATTCATTGTCGATACATTTATGAACACTTAGTGCTTCATTATTTATAAAGTCTGGGCCCATGTTTATGAAGGAACATAATGGCGCCATTTATTGATTAATAACACATTTATTACCTAAAAAAGTGAGTTTATATATTGTGCAGAAAAGAGATAGAGGTACTTATAGAAAATATATCCAGGTGTACCAAAGAAATCACCCTAAGTGTTAGATCTATTAGATTGTATTGGCTCAAAAGAGTGAAAAATAAAGTAAAAGATTAAAAGGAACAGGAACCTATTGACCCAAGTATCATGGGGGTAAAGTATACATAAGAATTCATTGTATTGTCCCAAGCTATACCTGTAGTTTTGGGGCAGGATTATGGTCTACAATATTTGACAGGTGAAGATAGTTTTCTTTAGACAAGTAAGATTTCCATGGGGGTCCGATCTCTTCTAAGATGGTATTAATTTATAAAAAGAATAAGAAAAAGGAACAAATTTATTAGTTCTATCCCTTGTATGTTATTCCAAGAGAACCAATATATTGATGACATACAATAGTATTAGTCCATAGTATACCTGGTGGTGTGCGACTTAAAGGTTTCACTTGCCGATTCTGATTTTACAATTTCTTTTCCCAATATATACTTGATCTAAAAAATAAATATATATACATTTGAACAGAGGCCTTTATATTTGTCTGATACTAGCCAGTTGACAATCTAACTCTGTAATATCAACAAAAATTTGGATGTTTTTTTGGCTCTAATACGTGCAAAAGTTTAATGATTGTGTGCCAATGTTTTAAGGAACTTCGAGGTTCAATGCTGGCTATCTTCACATCTTTGGTTTATATGATGTGTTCCTAGACAGATGGTACATTACTAAATCAGAACCAATTTTCAGCAAGATATGCAAAGTGACAATACTCTGTTCCAATGTTAATAATATGTATGCTTACCATAAAAGTTCATGCTGACACTTAAACGGGATTCTAGAGGGAGTCCTGGGTCTTATATATGTTGTATCTCACCCTGCTGAGAACCATGACATGTCGGGAAGCGCTCGAGAAATGAGTAAATTAGCAATGGCTGCAGAGGCTGAGTCCTAATTTTATATCCTATAAAATGAAAGTGACTGTTTAAGATGGTGTCGTAACACTGAAGACAGTTAATATAATCTTATTATGAATGTGCAATCACGCTACCGTATAGGACAATTCACATATGAAAATATCTTTTGCCCTAGTTAAAGTGTGTGGGTGAGATACAACATATATAAAACCCAAGACTCCCTCTAGAATCCCGTTTAAGTGTCAGCATGAACTTTTATGGTAAGCATACATTTAACATATTAACATTGGCACAGAGTATTGTCACTTTGCATACCTTGCTGAAAATTGGTTCTGATTTAGTAATGTACCATCTGTCTAGGAACACATCATATAGACCAAAGATGTGAAGATAGCCAGCATTGAACCTCGAAGTTCCTTAAAACATTGGCACACAATCATTAAACTTTTGTAAGTATTGGAACCCAAAAAAATCCAAATTTTTGTTGATATTAGAGTTAGATTGTTAACTGGCTAGTATCAGACAAATATAAAGACCTCTGTTCAAATGTATATATAGTTTTTTTTTTAGATCAAGTATATATTGGGAAAAGAAATCGTAAAATCAGAATCGGCAAGTGAAACCTTTAAGTCGCACACCACCAGGTATACTATGGACTAATACTATTGTATGTCATCAATACTATTGTATGTCATCAATATATTGGTTCTCTTGGAATAACATACAAGGGATAGAACTAATACATTTGTTCCTTTTTCTTATTCTTTTTATAAATTAATACCATCTTAGAAGAGATCGGACTCCCATGGAAATCTTACTTGTCTAAAGAAAACTATCTTCACCTGTCAAATATTGTAGACCATAATCCTGCCCCAAAACTGCAGGTATAGCTTGGGACAATACAAAGAATTCTTATGTATACTTTACCCCCATGATACTTGGGTCAATAGGTTCCTGTTCCTTTTTATCTTTTACTTTATTTTTCACTCTTTTGAGCCAATACAATCTAATAGATCTAACACTTAGGGTGATTTCTTTGGTACACCTGGATATATTTTCTATAAGTACCTCTATCTCTTTTCTGCACAATATATAAACTCTCACTTTTTAGGTAATAAATGTGTTATTAATCAATAAATGGCGCCATTATGTTCCTTCATAAACATGGGCCCAGACTTTATAAATAATGAAGCACTAAGTGTTCATAAATGTATCGACAATGAATTTCTCAGGCCTTTAGTGTTACATGTGTTATTGTATTTATTGTGCATTTTATTGTAGAAGAAAAGTTGAGACGGGTCACCTGAAGAAGGCTTAAAACGCCGAAACGCGCGTCGTATGTTATCCGACCGCCAGCCATTGAAAAGATCTGTTAATATAGGAACTCCCTCTCCTAGTTTTATATTTGAGTTTTGTACAGCACTGTAATGTATTGTTTGTGATGTATATAATTTTGTGTGTTATGTACATATGAGGTTGTGAATTGAAATCATGAACTAAAAGAATCACAAATATTCAAACAGCAAAAAAAGAAAAATAAGAAATTTAAATGATTAAAAATAAAATACAGGTTTGTATCAGATCAAATTGTATCGAGTGCTATGTTCATGTCTATCTTATAAGCAACCCCATATAGAATTAGGCCTGTTGCAATTTGTGACATGATGATCTAAAACAGTTCTTGCATTTAGCATATTTCTTTACCCCATCCTACTGGGAATGATGGCATCATGCATTGCAATAGTACCTCATGCAAGACTACACATGCGTCCATTACAAGAATGGAGGTGTGACTTGGGTGGATCCCCCAATGTTTTCCTACCCAGAATCCCCTGCCAACCTCATTTAGTTGGGAAAAAATAAAATTTTCCTCATTTCTGTATGGGAAAGTTGTGGGATCACCCTGCCGGCACAAATGTCCTACCACACAGCGTTCCCCTTGTTCTCCCGATAAAAATGATACCTCACTTGTGTGGGTGTCCAATGCAGAATCGCCTAAAGCTATTTAAAAAAAAAAAAAAAGATAGAGCTTAGAGTTCGCTGTGCTATCCCCTCAATCCCTATGTTTTTGGCCTTTCCCAGTCACAGGCCCTTGGCCCACCTGCACAAGTGAAGTATCATTTTACTCTGGAGACTGAGGGGGATGCTGAATGGAAGGACATTTGTGACGGCGCAGTGATCCCAGACAGAAGTGTAAGGAAAATGTGGTTTATTTTATATTTGTTTTAGCCAAATTTGAGGTTTGCAGGGGATTCTGGGTAGGAAAACGTTGGGGGATCAAAGCAAGTCCTACCTCCCTGGACTCCCCTGGGTGTCTAGTTTTCAGAAATGTGTGGGATTGGTCGGTTAAACTAGATGGCCGCCGAGCTCAGGACCAAAAACGCAGGTGCCCACCTTGCAAAACCAGGTCGTTTTGTGATAGATAATTTTGATGTCTCCACAATACGTTTTAGGCCCTTGCCTGTCGCAGGTACTTGGCCCACCCACACAAGTGAGGTACCATTTTTATCAGGAGACCTGGGGAGACGTGGCGTGGTAGGAAATTTGTGTCAGCCCGGTGATCCCACAACTTTCCCACACATGTGAGAATTTTTTTTTTTTTTTTTTTCCCAACTAAATTTGAGGTTGGCAGGGGATTCTGGGTAGGAAAACGTTGGGGGATCCACCCAAGTCACACCTCCTTGGACTCCCCTGGATGTCTAGTTTTCAGAAATGTCTGGGATTGGTAGGTTTCCCTAGATGGCCGCTGAGCCCAAGATCAAAAACGCAGGTGACTCCCTCGCAAAACAAGGTCTTTTTGTAATCGATAATTTTGAAGTCTCCTACCCGGTGAATGGTGCTTTTTGTATTTATATACATATATCATACATTCACTACATGGTCATCTCTGTAGTATACGCTATCCATTTACTCCATCCTCACCCACCAAACGGAAAACAATCTAACAATGGAGTCTATGACCATGCGCAATGTAAGCAAGACGGTTTACTATAACTCGTGACTCAAAGAACTTCCAAGAAAAACAACATGCACACTTCCGAGCCCAACACTAGATGGTCTTATGCTAAGCATGTGAATCTACAACACTTTGTGCCACAAACAGATGTTTACTGGGTAAGTAACATTCACTAGATCTATCTCGATCTCAATTGAGGGAGTGAAGGAATAATGAGGACAATGAAGGAATAAAAATACTTTGTGTTTAAGTGGGGTTGTGAGGGTGGCAATACTTAATTTGTTTTCAAGGTCACAGTTAGCCATTTTGTTTTCTATGCTATGCCGTCCATGCAGCGCTCAGTCATCAATTGTGTGGTGTCTTAGCGCTAGGAGAGTTGTATGAGATTATGCCCAAACAGATGACTACGTAAACTAAATTATTGAACTATGGAGAATGAGGGAGTTGCATGTTCTTCGCTCGCACATCCAAATACACAAGTTTAATGCCTGCGCTAAACACAACATTAAAATAAGTGGATCAGATTACATAGATCAGTCGTGAAATTCTGCACTGAGAATTGCAGCAGATTGCCTTAGTGGACTTGCAGTGTAACTGTGGCCTCGGTCCGTCTGCTGTTTCCATTGGTAGTGGGTACCTTCGTTGTGCGCCAACAGGCACTCGCCTACAATTGCCTGCTGTTAAGACTTCACCTGCTTCCGACGTTTGTTTTTCTTTGCTACCTCTGCTTTATTGTAAGTTACTCATCTGGTCTTGGACCTCTCCAGTTGCTGTCACACACACGTCTGAATGTTGGAGTTGTCCTATAAGTAGTTTTTTTCTGTCCATCTCAGATAGGCAAGCCTGAAAATTCGTAGGGCGTACTGAGTCATTGGTCTCTGGCTCGACTCCAACAGCCTACATACAAGCAGAGCCATGAAAAGATTGGGTATTTATATCGTACAACAAACGTTGTATCAAAGTATGATAGTCTCTCAAATTAAAAAGGCATTATTTGTTCTAGGCTTGTGGTGTTAATATCGGTGCCTTTATCTTTAATTAGTGATAGATTTAATACAAACACATCCCTTACCCCTTGGTAGCTTAAAGACATTGGTAAAGCCAATCGCTCTGGCTAAACTCTTATAAGGCCCCAAAAGCGAGACCTATTGGCTATGCTAGTGTGTGTTAAACTTGGTTGTATTGGCTGCCTAATTCTTTTTTGTAAGAAACTGGGTTATTGGGCATGAAACACTTCTCAAGCAGCAGCCCTAATCTTTGTCAGGGTGACCTACAAAAGTCAGTAAATTAATCTGTGTTTAACCCTCTGGCAGCTTGGCACAAAAGCAGTCCAGCTTAACTTGGAGGCAATATGTAGTGTGTTTATGCAGCACACAAACAGTAATAAGGGAAAACACAACCCAAAATCCCAAACCAATTAAAAGGAAAAAAAAACTTTTAATGAATAAAATAAGACCAAGACGACTAATCCAATCAGCAGAACCGGAGAGATGCAAGTTTAAAGATTAGTGTAGAAGTATAGCGCCTAAAAGCACAAAGCGCCACTCATGAGCTTCTAGTCGTGCTAACTGGGGGAAGCCGCAAGTTCAGGCAGGCCGCAATAGAGCACAGACCACGGATACAGGGAACCGGTTAGCCCTGCTTAAAGTTACCTTCTAAAGTCCAGCGTTGGAGTTCAGTTAATGTGGAGGAGGTTGTGAAAAGCAGAGAAAAGCCTGGAGGATGGTCAACACTGTAGTGCGAAGATCCGGTCGTGTGTTGCGGATGGCTGTTGCTAGAGCTTCGTGCTGGCATTCGCAACGGGCTGTTGTAGCATGAAGTGCAGACCTCTCGTTGCCAGTCGTCTAGCTCACCGAAGCTTCCTATTTCGTCGTCGCAGGCATGACTATCTCTGCGATAACCGACCCATTTTTGGCCAAACTTCAGGGTTTCTCTCTAGCTTTAAAAGGAGTGCACTCTGATGCCAGCCAAAGGGTCCAGTACCTGGGAATGTGGCTCTTGGCGATTAGGGGCCCCCTCTGGCAGAGATCAGCAAGTCTAGTTGCAGCAGGTCAGCTGAAGTGAAGGAAGGCCTTTGGAAATTATATCCCTGAAGCTTGTTGTATCCCTATAGCTCAGAACAGTAGGCCAGCTAACTAGTCCTTAGTCACTCTGGTGTTCCTGGGTTTAAGAAGGTCCAGCCTTCCATCCCGGCGCAGGGCACTCCTTCAGAGTCTTCCACAGGTCCAGAAGTGATCTGAAGACTGGTTCAGGAGGTCCAATATTTATACCTGGTGCCAGCCTTTGAAGTGGGGAAACTTCTAGACCACACCCACATCTGGTTATGGAAATTTCCATCCTTTCTCTGCTCAGGCTCCAAGTAGCCTAGGGTGACAATAGATTGGTATCCAGTTCTTCAAGTGACAGCCCTCTGAAATGTAAGGGGGGCAGGGAACAGCTCTGCCTCTCCCATCCTGGCAGGATGGCCCATTCTGCTGACAACTAGTCTTCCTTTGTCTTACTGTCTGAGAGGAATACACAAAGGTCAACTGCACCCAGTCATGTGACCCATGAGACAGGCACCAAATTGTTAGGGACTAGAAAATGCCAATTTTCTAAAAGTGGCACTTTCAAAATTGCCACTTCAAATCAGACTTTAAACACCCTACCATCTCTGTAAGGCCTGGTTCCGCTCTTCACTTACATGACATGCGTGAGATGCCTGGAGTCCAGAAGGGTTTTCTACCTTACAGTATGGATCTGCCCTGTTATAGAGCAACATTGGTCAAGTATTTTCTCCATTCTTTTGAAAGTGGTGGGACTGCACATCAACTCAAACCCTAGACTCACTATACTGGGCATTTGAGAGGATATTTGGGGGGGGGGGGCAGGATGCTGGTGGGGCTGAGCACATTGCTGTCCAAAAGGGTTATAGCCAAAAACGAACTCCCCTACTCCTTCCATCGCAGCTTGGAAAAAAGGTACGGACTGGTGTGTGAAGATGGAAGAGACCATATATACAGTATAAGGGTGTCCTCATAAATCTGAAAAGGTTTGGAGCAAATTGTGTACCTATCATGGTCTTGAAGGTTAAGGCAGTCATGGGCAGATACCGTAACATCATATTTTCTATTTGTGGAAATGTGGGAGGAGGAAAGTAACCATGTGATGTACTATGTTGTGTTTACCTTGTGAGCAACTATTGTTGTACTTAATGGCAATAGAAATGTTCTTATAAAAATAATCTAACTTCACCATTAAAGATTGTTTTAAATTGCAATTTATTCAACTGTAAACATGACATTCCTACCTGCTCCCAGTCAAAGGTTATACCTTATTAAATGCAGCAAGTTACCCAATGTTTCTCAATATATGAGAGAGGCCTTAAAGTAGTGAAAAATAATTTGTGGGTTTTTCACAACCAATGACATGTAAAAACACATGGCCTACTTTCTAAATACAGTGCACCCTGCCATTAGGGATGTTTAGGGCCTACCCTAGGGGTGCCTTATGTGTATTGAAAAGGTAGCCTTGGGCCTGGCAAAATGTTTATTTTGCCAGTTAGAAATGGCCTTTTAAAGCTGCACTTTAGGCTGCAGTGGCAGGCCTGAGACATGCTTAGAAAGGCTACATAGGTGGGTGGTGTACAAAGCTGGCTCTGTATATGCTATACCAAAGTGAGGTATAGTGTGCACAGGTTCCAGTGGAACCCCAAAGGTAGGCAGAGGTAAAAGTAGATAGCGCCTTACTCTCTATTTGTGGTAGTGTGGACAAGCAGTAAGGCTGTATCAGAGGGTAGTGTTAAGCATTTAGTGTACACGCTCAATCAGCAAATGATGTCACACACTCAAAGACTGAACTCAGACCAATTTTGTTTGTATAAAAATATTTAGTTATTTTATTTCTAGAACCAAGCCAAGCTTGGCACAGGTAAGTTAAATAAATGCTTTGCAATATATTATGCAGTGTTTACAAGTGAATGCAAGTTCAAATGCAGTTGTTTGAAATACAGGTAAGTCAAGGTATTGAAATTACTGTACAGATTACTTTTTAGATTACCTTTTCTACTCAGTGTGATATGCCTAGATATCACATTGGGCCATTTCCTAGAGAAAAGGTAAGCAAAATCAGTTTGGCACAATTGTTTTCCAAGTTTCCTCACAAATCAACTCCACACTTAGAACATTTTTCAGAGAAAAACAGTCAATGTATTCCTATGGAGAGAAATGAAGTTAACGGTTACCAGGTAAGTAATCGGTCTTTGGGGTTGAGTTTCTGGGGTTAGAACAAGGGTTCCCCCAGGGTCAAGGATGCACTCTTGTTACACCCTCAGCGGCACTAGGGCGGCCGAGTGCAGAGTGCTGAGGCTCAATCTTATCTAATCGGGGATAGAGGGCCTCCGGTTAGTGGCTGCTTACGAGCCGGCCACTGGGTTGTGGCAGCAAAACTCCTGGTGTTAGGCTCAGGACAAAGGGGGATCCTGTTAAGTACAGAAAGTGCAGCAGCGGCTGGGTGCAGGGTGCTGGTTTGGCGTTGGGTGCCCTGTTTTCAATGGGGATTTTCGGTTTTGGTTTTCAGCTGCAGGCTCGGTCCGCGAAGACTTCCAGGAGGAACCAACACCTGGGCAGGTAAGTTGGAGGGCTCGGCGACGCAGGTGCACCTCTGGTTCTCTTCTCCAGGGCGGCTGGATGCAGGGGTGCCTTTTGAGGTCAGATTTCACCTTACCGGGCCACTCGTGGTTGGGGGAGGTGGGGGGGGGGGAGGTTCTGTGCAGAGGCTGCAGGTGGCGTCTGGGAGTCCTGGAGGGGTCAACCCACGGTGGACTCAACTCTTGAGTGCCGGGGGACCTTGCTGGAACCGGTGGGCCACTCAAACTCGGGCCGTAGGCAATGGGAGCAGTGGTGGTTCCAGGAGTCTGGTTTCTTTATCCTCAGCAGGCTTAGAGTCGGTCTTGGGAGTTTTCTTTTCAACAGAGCTGCTGTTCACAGGAGATCCGCTCTTTGTTGAAGGCAGTCAGTCCTCCCAGGGTTTTGGAGGTTGCTGGCTGCAGGACAAGGCGACTTTTGGCGCAGGATGTCTGGAAACTGCAGACTGGCCGGTAGGGCTGGGGCTAAGTCAGTTCTCTGCAGGCAACTTCTTTCGTCCTTCTTCTTAGGTTGCGGGAATCTGTCTTCTTGGTTCAGGGCTGCCCCCTAAATACTGTATTTAGGGGCATTTTAGGGGTCTCTAGGTCAGTAGCCAATAGGCTACTGACCTTAGGGTGAATACACCCTTGGTGTGCTCACCCCAGTGGGGGAGTGAGCACAATCCCTAATCCTGATTGGGGAGTACCTGCCATCTGCAAGATGGTGGGCACTGAAAAGTGGTCTTCACCTCGCCTCCCCCACCTGAGGGGTTGGGTTGGCAGAGGTGGGCACACCTTCTGGGCTGGCTAATTTTTCCCGCCGGTCTTCCCGCCAAAAAGGAGGGGAGACGGGAAGGGGGGCCTGCTCCTGATGGCAGGAGAGGCTGGGGGTCGCATACAAAGGCTGCAAGGCCTTTGAAGCTCCCCTGCCACAGATGGCTCTTCCTGGCCTGGGGGAGGTGTGAACACCTCCGCCCAGGAAAGGCTTTGTTTCTGGGCTCAGGGAGCAAATGCTCCCACCCCAGTGGTCCAGAAACATGTCTCGTGGTGGCAGGCTGGTGTGTACCAGTCAGGGAACCCACCAGAGGCTGGTTGTTTTTCCGGGGGCATCTCTAAGATGCCCTCTGAGTGCATTTTTCATTAAATCCCACACTGGCATCAGTGTGGGTTTAATGTGCTGAGAAGTTTGATACCAAACTTCACAGTTTTCAGTAAAGCCATTATGGTGCTGTGGAGTTCGTATTGACAAACTCCCTGCACCATATACTCTTAATGGCATTACTGCACTTACAATGACTAAGAATTGGCTTAGACCCTGTAGGGGTACAGGGCTCATGCACCTGTACCCTCACCACTGGTATAGTGCACCCAGCTAGAGGGGTGGCTGACCTATGCCAGGGCAGTGGGTTGTAGGCATGGCACACAGGGATGTGTGCCATGTCGACTCTTCACTTTGTTCTGCACCAAAACACGCAGCCTGCAATGGCAGTGTGTAAAGGTACAGGGCCTCTGAGGGTGGCACAATAAGTGCTGCAGCCCTTAGAGGTCTTCCCTGTCCTCATTACCCATGGTACCTTTTACAAGGGACTGACATGTGGCCAGAGAGGTCCAACTGGGGGTACAAGGTACAGTTTTGGGAAAGAACACAGGCCCTGGTAACCTAATTGGCAGGGACCCAGGGCACATCAAGTCAAAGTGCATCAGTAGTCTGGCAAAAAGTGGGGGGTTACTGCAACAGAAACCCAGCTTCCTACAGGTGGCACAATGAGTGCTGCAGGCTCACTAATAGCATTTAATTTACAGAACCTGAGTATATGTAGTACCACTTTA
Source organism: Calotriton arnoldi (assembly GCA_963921515.1). NCBI lineage: Eukaryota > Metazoa > Chordata > Amphibia > Caudata > Salamandridae > Calotriton > Calotriton arnoldi. The sequence goes on along the minus strand of CAWUFW010004332.1, from coordinate 709,094 downwards.
TCAGAGACTTATAAGTAAATTAAATGTGTTAATTAGGTGTAAGACAATGTTCAAGGCATGTGTGGCGGTAGATACACATGTTTGCATTCTCCTGCCATCTAGTGTTGGGTCCGGATGTGTGCAAGTTGTTTTACTTCTAAGAAGTCTTTTGTCACGAGGTAAAGTGACTCCTCTTGGTGATAATTCACATGGGCATCTACTCCATTGTTAGATTTTCTTTCCGCCGTCTGGTTCGAATGTGTGCCTGCGCTCCGGTTTGATCTATGGTGCTCTTTTCAGTTCGTATAACACTAGTCCCCTCGTTGGTGTTCTCGATCGCGTATTCCAATTTTGCGTATCCAGTTATATTGATGCCGCTAATCGACTCGAGTAGTTTCGACCGTGGCCCCTACGGGCCTTGCCCTGTGGGGTTTTTCCACAGTCTCCATATTGTTCTTAAAGAATGCCTCACTGGTGATGGAACGGATGCCCTTCGCTACTGCCCTTGTTGCCACACGAAGAATCCCGAACAGATTTACACCGATCCTGTAATCGGTGTTTGTCTCCTGAACACAGGGAAGCAAATTGTGACCCCTGCTGCTCCTTCCGCTCTAAGAAAACTCTATGAAACAGTCTAGCACTTCTGCTCAAAATGTTGCCAGACATCTTCGTTATGAAGACATTTGAGAAGAGGAAGAGCACCCTCGGCAGTCAATTGAGGAGGAGGAAACCGTATCCATTGGTGGAAGTTTCGGCTCTGATCTCCAGGTGCACCTGGAGATGGAGGAAGTCACTCCAGCTCAGCAGTCCATGAGTACAGTAACCCCTGTCCCTCAACACAGTATTAAACATTCTAAAAAATACTTTGCACCTCTGCAAAACCAAACAAAGCCCTTGGTCCACCACTGCCTTCTGGCCAGGGTAGGCAACTAGTTTGGACGCCCCGCCCTCTGGCAGCGAAACAGCCGAAGCCTTCGACATCCAGCACTTAGGTGCGGAGTGGAACTTTGGTACCGAAACCTGGGTCGGATCTGAAAACATCAAAGCAGACTTCCAAGGCCAATGCCCGCAAACCAATGGAGCCCATTTTCCATAGACTTTAACAACAGCTGGATGCCAAGCAAGAACTTTCTCACCGACCGTATCCTCGCTAAGCCTTCGGCTCCAATTCCTCCGCCACCAAAGACAGCTGTCTTTACAGGAGGCTATGGAGTTGCTGGTACTTACAAAATGCTGGGAAAAGGCAGACCAGGCCACCAGTCCTGTGCCTCCTCTACGCTCTCCGCCTCCATCCCCTCCGCCATCACCAACTTCACCTTTTTACCACACTCTATCGAAGACCCACTAGTTATTTCACCTCCGGGGTCTCCACAGAATGACACAGCTGGGCATGGTGGGGAACAGGACACCACCGCACACTGACCCCTGGAATACATACGATATTGACCCTCCAGGTGACAGACCCGGATTTATATCCCACACATCCATTCCCCTCCTGATGATTCCACTTCATGTGAGGAACTCGTATGCAGAGCTGCAACGTTTCGTGATGTGCAGCTACATAAAGAGTCCTTAAAAGAGGGTTATCTTTGAGACTCTTTACTCCATTCGTAGTGTTAAACAATATATCCCTATGTTAAAGGGTATGTTAAGACACTGAAGACGTCTTTAAAGACCCTATTAGGGCTAGAGTTATCATGCCAAGGGTGAATAAATAAGGCCTCCCCATCGGATCCGATTTACATCAGGGGCCAATTACCACCAGACTTATTTCTCGTCACTACTGCTCGGAAGCATGATAACTCTCGTTGGCGGTCACGCCCCACCGCCTGATAAAGAGCAAGGGCATTGATGCAGCAGGGAAGAGGGTTGTGGCACAATCTGGCCATCATTGGCGTACTGCCAGTTCAATGGGTCTTCTAGCTCGTTATGTTCTAGCTCACGGAGATGAAATAGAGGATCTGTGTATCTGTTCCAATATCTCCCAGAGGGGCGCAAAAAACGGCACAAGAGCTTGTCTCTGAAGGCAGGCTCATATCCAATACAGCCATATGCGTGTCTTCGACACTGCGGCTAAGGGCATCTACACCAGCATCTTGTTTTAAACCAGAGGTGCAGCAGTATGTCCTCAATATGCGCTTCGATAAAGAGAATCTATTTGGTAGTTAGACCAAACATTGGAAAAGATAAAAAAAGAAAGATGGCAAAAGCAATGGGGGCCCTCCGAACACCTACTCCCTGTGGCCACTTTCGCTGCTCCAACTATTGTGGAGGTTCCAAAACAGTCTCTTCCAACTCCTCAACCTCCTATCGCCGCAACCAAGATCAAAACATCTCCCAAAGGTTATTTCTGAGGCTCCTGCAGAGACCATGCCAAGGACAGGGTTAAGGGTACTTCCTCACGCAGAGCAACACCCACCAACAAACTGTGACTTCCCTCTCCTGCCTCCCAACCACATCACCTGTCGGGTCAAATTACGGGATTTGCTACCCACATGGCAAACAGTTACATCAGACCAGTGGGTGTTGGACATTATCCAACATGGTTGCCTGGAGCTCATTACCACGCCTACCGACATTCCACCTCGCACTCACAGGCTCTTATTGGCAAATCAAACATTGCTCGAACAGTAAGTCCAAGCTCTTCTTCACAGTGGAGCTATAGAGCCTGTTCCTTTACATCGTCAGGGTTTAGGAGTATACTCTGTTCTTTCTAACACTCAAAGGACAGAACTTTAGGGCCAGTCTTAGATCTCAGCCTCTAAACCAATGCATCCTGTCAGAGCATTTTCACATGGTGACCTTACAAAACGTAATCCCACTTCGACTTTATGGCTAAAGTAAACCTAAAGGACACCTATTTTCAAATATCCATGCACCCAGCATATGGCAAATATCTCAGGTTTGTGCTGGGTGGGAAACATTACAAGTTCAGTCTTCCCTTACAGAGTGACTATTGCACCTCAGATATTCACCAAGTGTCTAGCGGTGGCAGCAGCCCATCTACAACACGAAGTCCATGTTTTTCCATATCCGGTGACTAGCTTATCAAAGCCAACACTCATCAGCAGTGTCAACAACACACTCAAAGTAGATCTGCTCCATCGTTTAGGGTTCACCATCAATGTCACCAAGTCTCACCTTCAACCTCTGCAAGTTCAACAGTTTTTTTTAGGGGCTATGCTAAACGCATATGTGGGAAAAGCCTATCCCAATACTGCAAGAATCCAGAATTTCCTTGCGTTCATACCTCAATTCCATTAACAACAAATAGAACCGTCCTGCATCTCTTAGGCATGATGGCCTCCTACATTGCCATACTCCCTCATGCATATGCGTCCGCTTCAGGAATGCCTAGTGCGACAATAGTCTGTCACAGGGACAGTTGGATCTAGTGATAATAGATCGCCACACTCGTCACTCTCTGCAGTGGTGGAACACCAACAACCTAGCGGTAGGTCGGCCTTTCCTCGACCCTGTTCCCCAGCTCATTCTCACAACTGACGTATCGCTCCTGGGTTGGGTAGTAAAGTTGCAGGACCTCACAGTGCAGGGCCTCTGGGATACCAAGCACCGGGGTCTCTAAATCAACTTCCTAGAGCTTCAAGTTGTTCACCTAGCATTGAAAGCTTTCCTACTTCACCTGATCAGCAAGGTTGGCCTAGTCCAGATGGTCAGTGATAAGCATGTACTATCTACAAAAACTGATGGGGCGTGGGGGGGGGTGTAAAGTGGGCTAGATTTGTTAGCAAACGCACAAAATGCCAAATGTCAACCTTGCATCCAGGATCCCAGACCCACAATCCAAGGGCAACACAATTTGGATGAGTTGTTCAGGGATATTTGCCTACACTTTTCCTCCTCTCCCCCTCATTCCATTTCTGGTTCTGAAGCTCAGGCGAACATCTCTTGTGCTAATACTTGTGGCCCCCACATGGGCCCATTAACCCTGGTTCACAGCATTACTAGACCTCTCTGTAGTACCCCACGAGAAGCTCCCCAGCAGGGCAGACTTTCTCGCTCGGAGCCATGGAGAAATCAGTCACCCAGATTCCAAAGCTCTCAACCTTGCAATCTGGCTCCTGAAGCCATAGAATCTGGTTACTTAAATCTACCACCTGAATGTTTGACCATTCTTAAGGAAGCCCGTAAACATGCCACTCGAGCATGCTACGCAGCTAAATGGAAAAGGTTTATTTATTGTGGTCATTCAAAACAATTTGATCCTCTCAGTGCTGCAGTTCAGAACATTCTGTTACCTGCTTCATCTAAAAGTCTCTGGACTAGCATTCACCACCATAAGGTTACATCTCTCTGCAGTCGTTGCTGATCTGCAAAATAGTCAGCACATTGCTTTATTCAAAAGTGCCTGTCATTAAAGCCTTCATGGAGGGGCTTAAGAGTAATTCCACCACAGGTTCCACCTTCACCCTCAAGGAATCTTAACATTGTTCTTGTGTGTCTTATGGGACCTCCACTTGAGCCCATGCATAACTGCCCCCTTGAATTTCTATCTTGGAAGGTGGCATTTTTGATTGCCATTGCTTCATTTGGACCCATTAGTGAGCTCCAGGCATTAACCTTAGAGGAGCCTTTCTTCCAGCTCCAACGGACCAACCCTAAATTTCTCCCAAAAGCTGTCTCACTTTAATCTTAATCAATCCATTGAGTTGTCTGTTTTCTTCCCTCAACTATACTCTGTTGTGGATAGAGCTTTCCACACATTACTTATCAAAAGAGCCCCATGTTCTACATTGATAGAACTAAAACTTTTAGAAAAACTAAATAGCTATTTGTTGCTTTCTCACCACCTCATTAAAGAAAGCCTATATCCAAATCTGGTATAGATAGTTAATTGTATTCAAACATGTTATTCTACGCCAAAAGAACATTACCTGCACCTCCTAGAGCACACTTCTCGTTTAGAGAAAGGAAAAAAAGAGCATCCATGGCTTTCCTAGGAAACATTCCAATAGCTGACATATGCAAAGCAGCTACATGGTCTATACCTCATACTTTCGCTAAACATTGTGTGGATGTCTTGGCACTCCAGCAAGTAAATGTTGGACAGGCAGCGCTGCGTACACTTTTTCAAACAACTGCAACACCCACAAGTTAGCCACCGCTTCTTAGGAAGACTGCTTTACAATCTATGCAAAGCATGTATATCTACAGCCACACATGCCTCGAATGGAATGTTACTTGCCCTGTAAGCATCGGTTTGTGGCATGTAGTGCTGTAGATTCACATGTACCCACCGTCCTCCCCAGACGCCTGTTGCAGTTTACTTCTTGTACACATGGACATCTCTTTAATTACACTTACGTTATACTCTATTCTCACTCGCCTGCGGTAAAACAATCTAACCATGGAGCCGATGCCCATGCGTGTTATCACCAAGAAGAGGAGTCCTCTACCTCGTGACTTGGAAGACTACTTTGAAGAAAAACAACTTGCACACATCCGGACCCAACACTAGATGGCAGGAGTATGCAAAGCATGTGAATATACAGCACTACATGCCACAAATAGATGCTTACAGTGTACATAACATATTCCTTTGCCATGTTTAAAGGAGATAGCCCAAGCACTTTAGTACTGGTTATCAGTGGTAAAGTGCAATAGGTCTTAAATTCAGCAAAACGGGGAGTGAAGGCTAAAGGTTGGGGGGAGGGAGGGGAACGCTAAGGATGTCGGGTCTAACACTCATTATAGGAATCTGGGTGTTCGAGGCATATTGGCTGTAGATCAGATACTTGTGCATAGATCGCCATCTGGTGTTGGACTCGGATGTTTGCACTTTGTTTTTGTCGTGGAAGAAGTCTTCTGTAGTCACGAGGTAGGTGACTCCTCCTTAGGATGATAGTGCGCATGGGCATCGACTCCATCTCCAGATTGTTTTTTCCGCCATCGGGTTTGGATGTGTATTGCGCCGCTCCGGTTCGGGATCGTCTTCGAACCTTTTCGACGCGCAATCCTTACCACTCAACGGTATTGTTTTCGATCGCGGTTTCCCTTGCGACGCGCATCGTACAAATCCAGCTACTTCGATCGACGATTCGACGCGGGCCATGAGGCCTACCCGCGCCGACCACACCAGCAGTCCATCGAACGGACTCCATTTAAGAAATGCCCCGGGTGTGGTGCTAAGTTCCCACACACGGACTTGCACGAGGTCTGTAACCTCTGCCTCTCCCCGGAGCACGAAGAAACCAGCTGCGAGGCCTGTCGATCAATCCGATCGAAGAAAACAATTTGTGACTGTCGGGCTCGACGTCCCGAGATGAGACGCGGCACTAGTCGAAGAGGAAGACATTTCCGTGTTTGAAGCAGACGACTCCGACATGGAAGAGGACTCTAACATCACTCCGGCTCAACGAACTGTGAGTAACTAGCCCCAACTGCCCACAAAAACACCAAAGACTCCTGTTACACCTTCGCCTTCGAGCTCATGTCGACACCGTGATACTATTTCAGACGCCCCGCCTTCGAGCCCGGCTATGAAACCTAAAGACAAGCCTTCCGGCTCGGGATCGAGCCAACACCGTGCAGGTGTCCAAACCACATCTTCGGCACCGAAACATAAGGCTAAGTCTAACGCTCCGCTGTCGGCACCGAAGACCTCTTCGGCACCGAAAGATTCACATAAACCAAAGACTTCGGAGCCGATACCACCGAGACCAAAAGCTTCGGAACCAACACCGGCTAAACCGAAAGCATCGGAGCCAAAACCACTTAAAGATAAAATTTCAGAACCAAAAGGAAAGCCTTCGAATCCGAAAGAGGGAAAAACCAAGCCTTTGGAGCCGAAACAGCCCGCACTGACCCTAAAAAACACGGAAACCCTCCTAAACAGACTCCATCCAAAGAACTTCCTCCACAAGAGTCTTTGGATCCGAAGCAAAAACAGTTGCATATTGACCCAGACACTGGGAAACTTCGATCAACACTTCCCCAAAAAACTGAAGCTGGACCTCCCTGAAGACTACCACATACCTCTTAAGAACAAGCATTTGCAATGCAATAGGTCTCACATTTACGCGAGTTTGAGCTATTGACATTGCAAATAACAATGCCTTTTATTTTTGTTTTTAAAATATAAATAAATGGCATTGTCATTTACAATGCCAATAGCTTAAACTCGCGTAAATGCGAGACCTATTGGATTGCAAATGCTTGTTTTATATAGCGCTGACACTGCTGGGAGCCATATAAGCGCCTTGTCCTAGAGAGGGCCATGAGGTGGCATCGTATGGTCAGCGCTACATACTCACGAGAGAGCCCTGCCGTATAACAGACAGGCTTGAGGAACTTTAAAGACATGTTGGAAAGAAGGAATTTTCAGAGCTTTATTCAATCTCAGAAAGTCTTTGAGGAAGCGAGGAGATGGTTTCCAGGAGTGTCCATGTATGTTTGGTATTTGGACTCCCAGAGGGCGCGCTTCAGGCAGCTAGACCACGAGACGTGCATCCGGTCTGGGGGACAGCCTTTCTCCTAGTCTGTCGCTCCACAGCTCACAGCGCCCTCTTGCTCGCCAGTTTATAAGTGGGGTGAGCCAGCAGCAGTTGTGCTGGGCCCTGTGTCTGTCATTAACAGTAAACTTCAGAACACTGATCATTTCTCAACAACACATTCATGATTCTGAAGGCAATCCATGTCAGCGGGGAAGTCCCTCTTTCCATTCAAATGTTTTACTTCATCTTGCAGTCACTCATATTGTTGACATTTTACAGATGTGTTTCTGAAGATTTTTCATGCTGCGCATGCGCTGAACCTCTAGAAGTCTAGGTGATGTCCGGTTATGAGTGGGTGTTCGTGACAGGGCACCATTAAGTGAGGCTGAAGAAAGGGCGTGTTCCTCACAGTACCTCGCAGGGCCACGAAGGGGTGCAGCCTGCATGCTCATGCAATTACTGGCCTCTGCAGAGCGATGTTCAGTTGTGTGCCAATGCAAGAACTACTTCCTGAGAAAGTGGATGAAGGAGGCACGCGGCTCTGGAAATATGAACTGGGCCAAAGGAAAAGAAAATCTATGTATGTAGGTGAGGAGAGAGACAAAGCGCGATGTGTGTGTGCACGTGTTAGTGTTTGTGTGTGCGAGGGCATGGTGAAGCCGGGGGTGAACACAAGTGAGTGTCTGCAACAGGTCCGAGTGAACAGAACAGTGATGAAGAGGGAGCTGATGTGTGAAATATGTAGTGGAGCATTCCAGGAAGCTATGGATACAACAGGAAGATAGAATGCACAGGAAGATGGTGGAGAAGGAAGAACTGGAGTAAATGAGTAACCCCTCAGCTGCCTCTCCCACAGAACTGTACAATTCAGTGTCACATTTTCAGAACTGAAACATCTTCTCTTCTTGTTATTCATAACTGTCACTGGTGCGACTCATTATATGATACTTACAATACTTGCAATGAAAGAGCCAAGACTGCAACAGGCTGGTGTGAATGGCTGGTACGGCAGGTGTGCCATATTTCAAATGTGCTTCAGTGGGACTGCCTGAACTACCAGCCTATCAGGCAGTGGTTAATTTGAGCAGGTGCCTCCAGGCGGGGCTCACCAGCAGTTAGTTTTGGGGGCCAGCGCTTAATTTTAATCAGACTTTGACCCAGAAGAAGAGCGAGAAAGGCAGAAATGGGTGTAAAAGGAGAAAGAGAATGAGGGACAAAAATGACAAGTGGAGAACGCAGAAATTAAAAATAATCCGCAAGAGTGAAAGAAAGGGGCAGGAAGTGTAGAGTGGTGTACGGAAGAGGCATAAGATGGGATCAACTAAACAGCTTTGATAGTCTGCAACCCCAGCATTCTGCGACGCCGGCCACTGGCGTTTAAGAAAAACTTTGGACACCGGCACTTATGTTACAAATTAAGCATTGCTACCAGGGCACCAGGCTGTCACAGCTTGTCCAGGTCCAGCTATGGGTCAGTCTGCCGCTATCCTGTGCACTCGACCCAGTTGCACCCCCTCTGACCAGGCCTGTCGCTGTATGACAATTTTCTGCTGGCTCGGCGCATGTTTTGGTCTTAGAACGAAGCCATACTCATTGGCCAGCTCTCTCGGCTCTCCCCTTACGTTGTCTACCGTGCCCACCTCTACTCAGCCACATAATTTTCTTCCTGAATGGTCCTGTTAATCTACTAGGGACTCTGCAGTGTAAGCTATCCCCCGAAGTGCCTGCCAGTGCACTAGTAACTCAGCAGTGTGAGCGACCTCCAGCAGTGTCCTATCCGTGCTCTCGTGCCGAGAGTGTCCTTCATCAGTACCCCCTAAGTGCTCCAGAGTTTGCGCAGTTTGCTCCAGAGTTTGAGCAGTTTGTGCACTGTCAGCGCTCTAGCGCCTCGGGAGTGCGAACGTGCTCCAGCAGTTCCCGCTCAGGTCTCTAGCGCGACCGCAGTGGGAGGTTCCCCAGCTGTGCCCTCTAGTCTCGGGATTCCTGCGCCTGGCAGTCTAAGCTTTCTTCTGCAGCACTCTAGCCCGTGGGCAGTGTGCGCTCCCTCCAGCACTTCCCTGTAAACGCTCGATCTCAACAGTGCCCTGTCCGTGCTCTGGCACCTCGGTAGTGTGAGTGTCCTCCGGCGTGAGCTCCTTTCAGTAGTGCCCGTCAGTATTGAGGACTCCAGGTGTGCACCCCCAAAAAGAAACAAACATTAAAATGAGAACGCTAAAATCTGAGAGCCGAGCAAGCCTCGGGTGGGAGCGCGCGGTGAGAGCAGAGACGACCGCTCGCGGCCCTGAAGAGAAACACGCACTGTAGACATCAGGGCCGCATTCCCTAGCGCCTGGGGAGGGATTGCATGCGAGGCACTGCCGAGACAGGTGCAAGGCCGCGTCAGAGGAATGACTGGAAGGCGTTTGAGTTTCTAGTGACTCAGAGCAGCAAGTGGAGAGGGAGAGGTCTGGGAGAAGGACATTCCATATGGAGGCTTCGCGGGCCGGAAAAGAACTGCCTGGGGCCTCGTTCGTTTTACAGTTTGTGAGCCCTCCTTTAGATTTGCATGTCTCCCGCTAGAAGCTAGGGGTGGGTGTGCTGTGCCCTGTGGCACCCCGAGGTGCGGTGCACCTGCCTGCGACGGCTTCTCAGCACTTGCCCAACGGATGAATGTCCAGGTATTTGTAGAGCGCGCACCTAGCTATGCTATGGGGCGCAACAAGGAGGAGCTGCCTGAGGAAAGGCAAGGGTATTCAGAAAAAAACAGCCCCATGCAGGGGTGTGTAAAGGACTGCCCAGTTGAACACACAAAGGGAACTAAGCCAGGGCAAGACCCTATGTTTAGAAGAAAATACATCTTCCACGTTGCTGCGTCCCAGATTCGAGCGCCTGCGTCCCGCGTGAGCAGTGTCTCCCGAGGGAGCTCACGTAGGAGAGAGGGAGGGGGAGAGTCCAAGGGGTCGCTCTTCTGTGCAGCAGTTTATTATGCTTAAGATGTAACCGAGGAACTATTTTGTGGTCCGCCACCATGAGTGTAATCCGCCTTACAAAGATCAACAATATGAAACAGAGAACCCAAACTCAAGGATGTTTTAATGGAGGGAACTAAACATATGGATATTCTTCGAGTGACCAAAAACTCAACTAGAAACAGCAGAGGCTGCGCGTCCTACCAACAGAAGAACAGACCGAGAAAGCAAGAGAAGCCAGCCGTCCAGAGGCAGAACAGCCTACCCAGTCAGCAAAACACGAAACTTTCAATCCCATGGATAGAACCTCTCAACCAAAAGCGCGGTCCCGAAAGTGAAAGAGGACCGCGCTGCAGCCGGAGCATGGGGATCTCGTCTTTATGGGGCCATGTGTTTAGAAACACATGGCCCCATAAAGATAAAGTGCTTTGCGACAGCAGCAAAGCAGGCGAGCCAGTCCGGCTCGCAGGCGAAAGGGCGTCTACAGAAAACCCTAATTTCTAATGGCAGGCCACCGTTTAGCATAAACGGTGACGCCAGCCAATGGAAATGAGGGCCGGGGCTTAAAGCCCTCTTCTGAAAGTCCTTGTAAGAAATCTCGCTGCGCATGTGCGCAGCAACGCTAGGCGAGACCTAAAAAAAAACATGGGTACTAACCCCTCTCCCCCTTGCATACCTCCCTCTCCTTTTAACCCACATCTGCTACTTTCACCAGCAAATTCACCACCACCTCGTTTTTCACCTGGGCCACAGGATGATAATGATGGGGATGGAGATGAAGACTGGGATGGGCATGGGAATGATAATCAGTACAACATTCCACACGACCCAGACCCCTGGGATGATTATGATAAAGACCCGGATCATATTAATGACCCCGATCTATATCCCTCCAGACCATCACCACCCGATGACAATATTGGTTTCGCACAGCTCATTAATAGAGCTGCTCAATACCATGGGGTGGAATTATATACTGATACCTTGGAAGAGGATTTCTTAGTGGAAACTTTCGCTCCCTCACAAAAAACCACAAACACTCTGCCCATGCTCAAAGGTATGATAAAACACGCCAATGAGGTATTCAAAGACCCTGTTAGAGCTAGAATACTTGCGCCAAGGGTAGACAAAAAATATAAAGCCGCTCCTACAGACCCAATTTACATCAGGGGTCAGGTACCTTTAGATTCGCTTGTTGTTTCAAATGCACGGAAAAGGGCAAATTCTCAGACAACAGGTGACGCCCCTCCGCCTGACAAGGAATCAAAACTTATAGATGCATCAGGCAAGAGAATCGCATCTCAAGCTGCCAATCATTGGCGCATTGCCAATGCACAAGCTCTCCTGGCGCGGTATGATAGAGCTCACTATGACGAGCTAGAAAAACTGATGCAATACTTACCAGACCAATGCAAGGATAAAGGTCACAACCTCATTCAAGAGGGTAAACTTATCACAAACACTTCCATCAAATGTGCCCTTGATGCAGTTGATACAGCCTTGAGTGCCAATAACACCAGCGTTTTGCTACGCCGACACGCTTGGCTTCGAATTTCAGGATTCAAACAAGTAGTCAGCACTTCTTAATCAGCCATTTGATCAACAACACCTTTTTGGCCCCACAGTCGGTTCTTCATTGGAAAAAATGAAGAAAGACACCGAGACTGCTAAAGCCAAGGGGGCATTACAACTACCCTCTAATAGAGGTTCTTTTCGTCGCTCCTTTTATAGGGGTGGCTCAAAGACTGCTGCATCAGAAAACACCATCTTATAAAAACCCCAATCAATCCTCCTCATACAAAGGATATTTTCGAGGTGGATACAGAGGGAATAACAATAGAGGAAGAGGCAGGGGAAACTCCACCCGTACTTCCCCTACCACCAAACAGTGACTTCCCTCCACTACCCCCCGATCATTCCACTCCTGTCTCGGTGCGTCTATCGCAGTTCCTACCTTTCTGGAATTCAATCACAACAGACAAGTGGGTAAGACAAATTATCCAGTATGGTTACTGCCTGGAACTCACCTCTACCTCCCCAAACATTCCTCCCAGACAACGTCCAATGTCCACGGAACATCTAACACTTCTCAAACAGGAAGTTCTCTCTATTACAAAAACATGCAATAGAATCAGTCCCCTTGCCTCACCAAGGCACAGGGGTTTACTCCCTCTATTTTCTAATCCCAAAAAAGGACGGCTCCCTCAGGCCCATATTGGACCTCAGACCGCTAAACCTCTACATTCAGTCGGACCACTTCCATATGGTCACTCTTCAACAGGTGCTCCCACTACTTCAACAGGGAGACTTCCTCTCCACTCTGGATTTAAAGGACGCCTACTTTCATATTCCCATTCACCCCGCTCACAGTAAATATATCAGGTTCGTGGTAGATGGTCAACACTACCAGTTCAAGGTCCTCCCATTCGGGGTTACTACAGCACCCAGAGTCTTCACCGAGTGTCTCGCAGTAGTTGCAGCCCACTTAAGAAGACAGCACATTCATGTTTTCCCTTCTCTAGACTGGCTCATAAAAGCCAAGTCACACAGCGTCTGTGTGCAACACACACACAAAACAATCCAACTGCTTCACCACTTGGTATTCACGGTAAACCTCACCAAATCCCACCTCCAACCGTCTCACATACAACAATATCTAGGGGCTACAATAGACACTTCAAGAGCTCTAGCATACCCCAACCCAGTCAGGATAAGTGCCATACAAGCTCTAATACAAAAATTTCAGCCTCAACACTCACTACCAGCGCGAGTGTTCATGCAGTTAATCGGGATGATGGCCTCTTGCATTCTCATCGTCCCTTATGCAAGACCCCAAATGCGTCCCTTACAGGAGTGTTTGGCACGTCAGTGGAACCAGGCTCAAGGTCAGCTAACCGATCTGGTGTTGGTAGACGACCGCACCCATCGCTCTCTGCAGTGGTGGAACACAAAACCTTTCCAAAGGGCGGCCGTTCCTCGACCCGGTTCCACAGATAGTGCTAACAGACGCATCGCTCACCGGCTGGGGAGCTCATCTTCAAACCCATACCATTCAGGGCATATGGACCCCTCAGAAAAACCATTCCACATAAATTACCTGGAACTGTTGGCAATCTTCCTAGCGTTAAAATCTTTTCAACTCCACCTCCTAAGCAAAGCTGTCCTGGTCCGTACAGACAACATGTCAGCAATGTATTATATACAAAAACAAGGGGGGGGGACACACTCTCCAGCTTTCACACCTAGCTCAAAACATATGGAGATGGGCCATTCCTCAAACCCTATATCTCCTTGCAGAACACCTCCCAGGAGTACACCATCAAATTGCGGATCTACTCAGTCGCGAGAAACAGCAGATCCACGAATGGGAACTTCATTCTCAAGTTCTGCATCCATTCTTTCAAATGTGGGGCCACCCAGAAATAGACCTGTTCGCCACACACAAACTCAAAATGCCCAAGCTTCGCATCCAGGTATCCACACCCATTGTCCAAAGGCAATGCGCTATGGATGAACTGGTCAGGCAAATTTGCTTACGCTTTTCCACCTCTCCCACTCATTCCGCTAGTGGTTTGGAAACTCAAACAGCATTCCCTCACAATGATCCTAGTTGCTCCAACATGGGCCCGACAGCCATGGTTCACAACCCTCTTGGAACTATCAGTAGTTCCTCATCAAAAGCTTCGCCTCTCACCCAAGCTTCTCACTCAGAACCATGGAAAGATAAGGTATCCAGATCCCAATCAACCTTGCGATCTGGCACCTGAAGTCTTAGAGTTTGGCTACCTTAATCTACCGCCAGACTGCATGAACATAATTAAGGAGGCTAGATGTCCTACCACTAGAGCTTGCTATGCCGCAAAGTGGAAAAGATTTGTAATATACTGTACAAATAACAAAATCGACCCACTAGATGCTTCTATTCAAAACATAATCGGTTACCTTTTGCATCTACAACAATGTAACCTAGCGTATACATCCATTAGACTGCATCTTGCGGCAATAGCAGCCTATCTCCAAAACAGACAACATTTGACAGAGGAGTGAGGCAGGGGTGCGTGCTTGCACCTATCCTGTTCTGCCTCTTTGTCAACGCATTGATTGCCCAACTCATCGCGGTTAAGGACAATGATGCCCCAAAGCTAGTAAACTCAAAGGCCTCAGCACTGATGTTTGCGGATGACACCCTTTTAATGTCCAAGTCGCCGATGGGAATACAGAGGATCCTGGTCAGCTTTGTCATCTTTTGCAACGACAGGGGGCTGGAGATAAATACCTTGAAGACCAAGTTTATGGTCTTCAACCCAGCCAAGACTACACGCCCTAATCCTCGTTTAGACGATGTTGTGCTGGAAAGGGTCTCTGTATTTGACTATTTGGGTGTCACCCTCACAGAAAATATGGAGTGGGGGCCACAAATTGCCAAAGCCAAGCTTAAATTAGCCCAGATTAGCGGAGGAATTGCAAAACTACTCGGATTCCTCCTCTAAACCTACTGGGCCTATTATTGAAATATACAAGGCACAAGCTAGGGGCGCCACAATGTATGGAGCGGAACTCTGGGGCCATTGTTCTTGCAGTCATGCAAGTAAAGTTGAGAACAGCTTCTGACAGATTTTGGGTCTCCCTTCTAGTACCCCCTTAACCCCCCTGCGGCTGGATCTAGGTATTAGACCGATTGGAGATGAGATTGGCCTAAGACCCTTGACTTTCTGGCGTAGATTGTGGGTGACCCCGGAACTGGCAGAATATCGGTCAAACAAAAGAGCTACTGGGTCTCCCGGGGGTGGAAAAAATTGCTTGGTTTGCACATATAAGGGATGAGTGCAGTAGGATAGGCAAACCAAATCTCTGGATTAACCCTGAGGAAGCGTGTTCTGCAATTTCACGTGCTGAACTGGTGACAATTTATCGAACATGTAAACTGGCAGTCATCCATGGGAATCCGGCCCCAGGTCATCTGACAGCCGAATTCCTCACAATAAAAGACTATAAATTTGAACCCTTCCTGGATGACATTCTACCTTTCCCAGCAAGAAAACTATATCTCCAGTTTAAATTTAGTACCCTTCCACTACGAGCCTTTACTTGTAAATGGTCAAACTGCCCCACGTGGGTGCATAGCCTGTAACCACCAGGAGGAGTCAGAGCTCCATGTTTTATTCTTTTGTCCAGGCTACAAATCTGCAAGACAGCGCTGGCTCATACAGTTGTGCAGGAATCTAGGGTTTGTGCACTGCCAGGAGGCAATTAGAATTTTGAAGTTTGGCACCTCTAAGCCCATTGTTTTTGCTGTCTCTCGATATCTAAATGCAATGTGGCGGAGGCGCTGGACTCTTTTAAAAATAATCACACCAGATGCAAATGCATAAACTGCTGACTTTTTAGCAAAAAAGAGCGAAAAATGCGTTTTAACCTTTTTATTGTTTTAAATTTCCAATCATGGAGATGAATTATTTTTATTCTTATACCATATGTGTACTTTTTGTACGAACATTTTGACCAGTACTGATTTCACTGGATTTATTGATTTTATGTTTTCTGCCATGTACTGGTTGGTCCCTGTAGTCGATCTGATTTCCATTGGACCCATGCTGTATTTTTCTTCTCCCGTTATTAATGCATTTGCACTTTCCCGAGCCTATTGGCTCTGTCCATAGGTTAGTGCAGTTAATCACCTTGGCACTCAAAGATGATGCACATGTATTTTCATACGACAGATGGATTGGTTTTTATTAATTTTATACTGTCAAGATTTTGATTGTATTGTATACATACTTTTATGGTCTTAACGACCGAAATAAAGGTTTTCCAACTTTGTTTAGGGTACCACCTATCAAGGCATTTATGGAAGGACTTAAAAGAATAATTCCACCTAGAGTTCCACCCTCTCCAGTATGGAACCTAAATGTGGTACTTACCAGGCTCATGGGTCCCCCATTTGAACCTATGCATAAATGCTAATTACAATTTCTCACATGGAAAGTAGCTTTCCTAGTTGCGATCACCTCTCTCAGAAGAGTCAGTGAACTCCAGGCATTAATCATACAAGAACCATTTCTCCAAATCCATCATAACAAAGTGGTTCTTAGGGCTAACCCAAAATTTCTACCTAAAGTCGTCTCTGCTTTCCACCTTAACCAGTCTGTAGAGCTCCCAGTGTTTTTCCCTCTACCAGACTCCGTAGCAGAGCGGGCTCTTCACACACTAGACGTAAAAAGAGCAATACTTTACTACATTCAAAGAACAAAATCCTTTCGAAAGACTAAACTTTTTGTGGCTTTCTCCCCACCTCATAAAGGCAATCCTATCTCAAAAACCGGGATTGGCCAGGTACTACCTACACCCCCTCCTCCCATAACTGGACCCTGATCAAATGACATGAAGGGTTTGGATGTGGGGGTAGTAAAACCCCCGGCCGTATTTATTAAACAAAATGAATAAGCATTATTAATATATACAAGATTTACAAATTTACGCAGAAAATTATGCATTACACTGATTACAATTGATAAGTACAGATGTCAGTTGGCTAACCTTAACATGACTCTAATACAAAGGTTTTCCTATCCGAATCTAACATATCTTTAATAATCATCACAGCATTTTACTTTTCTGCGTATCCTATTTGGGCCTATGGCAAGGTCACTAACTGGTGTCAGATCCTTATCAAATTTTAACCACGCCCTTCAGCCGGAGTGCGCATGCGCAGAGGGCCCGTTTACCGTGAGGGTGCCCCCCCCCCCCCGGTTACCCCCGTACGCTCTGTATATCATCTCCATAAAGGGGCCCTTGCAGTTCTGCGCCGTTTACTGGCGACATTGTGCACGTGCGGGGTGGCCAACCAGCCTAGGGAAAGCGTGACTCCCCCCGCACCCATCCAGCCAACCGGCTGTAAACTGCCCCTGGAGTTCTAGGGGAGACCACCTGTCCCTCCCACTTGGGCGACCCCATTCAAGAAATGGCGCCGCCCTCTAAGGACATTAAATTTACTGCTCACCAATCATGACCTTACCGCCACAGGCCAGCATAGTTAACCGACTATCTGGCCCCCCCTGCGCTCACTAGGAGGTCATACCCTGCCCCTGAAGACCAAAAAACCATGCTAGAAAATTTTCTAGGAACGCCTCATTGCCTACTCTTGACGAATGGACCCCGTCTTTTAAGAAGCACGACTCCCCCCTGATACACCCGTGGGCGATTGTCTGTAGCCGAGGCGCCCTGAAGAGCCTCTCTATTTTGTTATTTATTCTCCTCACTGAGTGATTCAGCGCTCTTACAGACTCCCCCCCCCTCCATTGGGATCTTGGAATCATTTGGGACCACACAATGGTACACCCCTGGCATGTCTTGGCTAACCAACTCACTTCTGATATTATTGCTTCCACTAGCCCCCTTCTACCGAGACTTGCCAGATCATTCCCCCCAAGGTGCAAGATAATAATACTGGGACGGGGACCACCCCTGTTCAATAGTTCCAATGTGAAACCCCTAAACTGGCTCAAGCATAGGCCCCCCTTTCCATGAAATGATACCCTAAATCCTGCCCGCTCTGCCCTAGTCTTGTAGCTCCCTGTAAGGAAAAAATTAGACAAACGCTTCACATACGAGTGACCAATGATCCATGCAACCTGTGATCCCTGCTTTGGTGATGACGGTATTCGTGTTGCCTGGTGCTGTTGCGGTGTTCGCAGTTTCCCCCCTGCGTGACAGGTTTGAGGAACTGTAAATGAAATCGGAGAAAGACATACGCATCAGCACCTGGCAACTATCCTGCTCACAACATATGTAGCCGCACATAGCGCTTGTAACAATTGGAGGACCACCTCCCAATCCTTTGGACGTTGTTGCTAGGTAAACCCCTAGCTGTTGCTTCCGTGGCAGCCCCTATCCTAAAAGAATGCGTACCAAAACAACTTGGGTTTAGCCCTGCCCTCTGGATTGCCATGTCCAGGACCCTTTTAAACTGAAACCGTGTAAGTGGAATTCTATCAGCATGAACCAGGAGAGGCCCCCCTTTGTTATCAGGTCTAGATTGTAGGAAAGCCTCCACCTGTGAGAGGGGGCAACACGGATTGCCATGCGCCCGATGCAGTACTACCCCGTCCCCACGTGCTTCTTGGTCTGTCTTGGATTTCCTAATTGATATAGTTAGAGCATCCCCCTGCACCCTCACGTCGTCAAACTGCAGACCGCCTTGCACATCTTGTTTGTTTTGGGCCACCAATTCCCCAATTCTAAAAGCACCATAAAAGGCCAATGAAAAGGCGGCGGTGAACAACAGAACTTCCTCTGATGTGGTGCAAATCAGGGGGAGGGTCCTCAGTAAAGATGTTAGCAGCTCCACCCCGATTGGCCGCCTCGTATCTGGGGTAGACCCTTGGAGGCGCTGCCAACCTTTCAGTGCCTTCTTCACTATAAAGCTGTTGGTAGGATTCCCTTTCTCCCTAGTTTGGGCAAAAAAGGAGATTGCCGCCACATGCCGTTTAGCCGCTGCCGCTGAGCGCCCCTCCCCCTTCAAAAACCCTAGGTAATGAAGGAGTGCCCCCGCGTCATGCCACTTTTCAGCCCAGTCCCTTCCCAAGAAGGAACAATATGCCCAAAACGCCCCTTCATATGCTTTCCTGGTCCTGGGTGCTAGGCTAGCCGCCACGGTAGTTGGGGGCACCAATCTGCCAAAGTAGTTCTGGGAAAGGGGTGGCATCCTCCGCTGCCGCCGGGAGGTGTGCCCTGAAAACCTGCATCTTAAAGCGAGAGAGTGCATCAGCCGTATGGTTTAATACCCCTGGCACATGTTTAGCTCTAAATTGCATATTTAGCTTCATGCATAACAGTACAATCTCCTTCAATAGACGGAGAATCATCCTACACCGTGCCGCTTGTTGGTTGATGCATTCGACCACCGTCATGTTATCTGACCAGAACACCACAGATTGATTACGCAGTTGTTCTGGCCATACTGTTAACGCCACCCAGATGGGGAACAATTCTAGGAAACCAATGTTGCCCGTCAAACTGGTCTCGACCCACCATGATGGCCACCGCTGCGCCACCCACTCGGTACCGAGTATGGCGCCAAATCCCTCACTACCCGCAGCGTCAGTCATTAAACCTAACTCCACGGAAGTAGTGGGCGGACCGGGCCACACTACCCTGCCATTGAAGTCCTGCAGGAATGCCATCCAAATCCGCATGTCCTGCCTGACCTCAGCTGACAGCCTGGTGTGGTGGTGTCTCTCCCTGAGCCCCGCCATTGCCTGTGAGATGGATCGGGAAAATGGCCTTGCCATAGGTATGATCCTTAGAGCAAAATTCAACTGCCCTACTGTCTGTTGCAACTGGTGCAATATTACCTTCTCCCTAACCAAGCACTGCTGTAATGCTACCCTGAACTTTGAGATCTTGTCTGCGGGCAACCTGAAACACCCCTGTATGGAATCCAACTCAATACTAGGAACTCTATTGTTGTATTAGGTCCCACCGTCTTTCCCCGGGCCAGGGGGACCCCAAAAGCATGCATGAGTGCGCAAAATTCCTGCAGCGCCCACGCACACTCCCGGGATCCCGGTGACCCCAAGATAAGAAAATCATCCAGGTAATGCATGACCAACTGGTGCCCTGTCACCTGTCTAAAAACCCATTCCAGAAATGAACTGAATTTTTCAAAATATGCGCAGGAAACCGAGCAGCCCATGGGCATACACATGTCCATGTAGAATTTGCCTAAAAATTGAAAGCCAAGTAGATAAAAATCAGACGGGTGGACTGGTAATAGACGAAAAGCAGACTCTATGTCTGATTTTGCCAAAAGGGCTCCAGGGCCCAACCCCCTGAGCATCTCCACCGCTTGATCAAAAGAAGCATATCTCACACTGCAAAACTCCTCAACAATTGCATCATTCAATGAACTTCCTTTGGGTGCTGATAGGTTATGTATGAGTCTGAATTCTCCACTTTCCTTCTTGGGGACCACGCCCAAAGGAGAGCAGACAAAATTCTCAACAGGGATTGAATCATATGGGCCAGCTACCCTGCCCAGTCGCAGTTCTTTTTCAATTTTCATTGCTGCTACGCTAGGCTCGCACCGAGAGTTGGTTCTTGCATTCTGATGCCCCCACATAATCAGGTGCCGGTATCCTAAAACCGTACCTGAAACCATCTAGCAGCATTTTTGCGGTGGAGTGACAAGGATATTTGTTTAGCCAGGGTGTCAATGCCGTTACATCAATGGGTGACCGTGCCTTTTGTTGTCCATGCACCTCACTCCTGTTTCTTCCCTCCCTTATCCTTTGATTTCTTGAAGCACTTGGACTCGGGGTGAGACGGGTTCGCGCAGATGGAACACGCATGCTTAAACCTGCACGTCCCCTGCGGTCTAGTGCAAGTACGTCTATTGAAATCCCAGCATGTCCCTTTGCGCCCTCCCCCGGTGTTTGTATGGCCGGGGGGGACCTGTGTTTGGCTGTGACCGAAAGGACTGAAAGGCCTGAAAGGACTGGTTCCTGGCCCTATCCTGAACCCCACCGCCAATTTGGTCTAACCATGCAATTGTCTATGCGGTCCCACGATAGGGATGTGTCAGACGCTTTAGTTCTCCTGAAGCTCTTATCATATTCTTTCCATCCCTCACCCCCGTATTTATCATGCGCGAGAACAATCCTGTTTTGGTAACATGCCATCTCAGCCTGTATATTAGGGAAACGCTCAGCCATGACTGCCATGAAAATGGAAAAACCTCTAATCCAATTCATCAAGTTTTCTTCCACCCTGTACTTCATAAGTTTGTTTGCCCATTCCCTCGGGAGCATCCAGTCTTTGTTCTTCCTGGCCTCTTCCCTCTCTTTTTCGCAAATAAGCAAAGAGAACATGTTTATGTAAGACCCCGACCAAATCCTGTCTTTTACGTCCTGTGTGACATGCCTCCCCAAATTCTCCCGGTCTGTGCGTGACTCACCCACATTCAACATTGGCAATGTCATCAGCTTACCTCCTGCAGCGGACCCGGCTGACCCTGACGGTTTCTCTTTCGTCATGCTGCTCCCCGGTACTCCCCCGCTGAGTTCAAGTGGCTTGGCCACCCCGGCTGAAATGAGAGGGGACAGCGCACCCTGGCCCTCGCCCGTTTTGTCCACTGGTGTCCCATGAAACTGGGCCACTATTCGCCTCGCCTCTACAAGCGGATCACCGCCCCCGTCCTTACCCCCCACTGTTGATGACAGGATCCCAGCCTTCCCCAACCAAGGAAGTATTGCTGCTAAATGGGACACTACATCCTGTGTAATGCCCTCCCCCCCCCGTACTGGGCAACACCGGCAAATGCGGGCTATCCCCTGACTGTCCGGGCCCTTCACCGGGCTGGGGGACTGACCCCGGAGGAATTGGGGGCTGGGGAGCTGGCACCGGGACAGGCGCCGGGACTGGCACTGGGGCAACTGGCGGAACAGGTACCTGTTCTGCGGGCGGGACCTCCTCTGTAGGCAAAACAGGGGCCGGGGACAACGGTAACCTTGGTTCCATCCGCCCCCCCTAGTTAGTCCTAACCCTTTTGGGGAGGGGAGGAAAAGCCGACCTCGGGGGCACCATGCTGCGCCTGGCCCTCTCTTCTCTCTCCTCCGCCCCCCCTTGTGTCTACCCGCTCCCTGAGATCAGCAAGACCCTGCCCCAACTCGTCAACCTTTCTGAGCATTGCCTCCATAAAGCTCTCCATGCGGGAGGGCTTGCCCCCCCTCTTTGCTTTTCCAGCCATGATACTATATGCCCTCCTTATCAGTCACTGCTACAGTGCTGACACCGGCTGGACGCTAACGCCCAATTCACACTCCTAGGGGGAACTAGCGCTGGGACCTCTCCCTGAGTACACGCTCCCTGTCACCCCAGTACACCGCAGGGCAAATCAAAAAACCTCGATTAGGCACTCACCGAGCACTGTACGTGCTTATCACCCCAACCAAAACCACTAGATTAAGCAAGCACCGAGCACTGTACGTGCTTATCACACCCCCCCCCCCCCACCAAGCTTATCTCGGCAGGGCCACAGATGGCTCTAAAACCAAACAATGCCTCCAACTAAATCCCACCGGAAGGGTGCGCGCCCTCGCTAGTCGAGCGCCACCGCAACCGGGTACCTGCCGTCCTCCGCTGATTCCTCGAGACTCCCGTCGCGCCGTTGACGACCCGCTTGCCGCCGATTGCAGCCGGTTACTCAAGGCCCCCCCAAGCCTTCTTCCCGCACAACCGCGGTACTCCGCTGCCCCGAAAACTGCAGATTGGGCCTCGAAACAGACCACGCCCGCCTCCGCTCGCCGCCGATTGCAGCCGCCGATTATTTTCGGGCCCAAGCTTCAAAATTCCGCGACTCGATGCCTGCAAAGGGAACAAACAAATTGAAATTAAAGCCTCCTAGCGAGGCTGGTGTGGCAGGCTGGGAAGCGGGGAGCGAAGAGACCTACTCCTGCGCTCCCCGGCCTTTTAACTGTTTCCTTGCCAGGCCGGTTCTAACCGCCCTGCGCTATCCCAACGCGCGACCCGGAAGTGATTCCAATCACTTCCGGGGCACGCCCAGGACCCGGGACCAATCATCGGCGAGGCGCGCCTGTCGCGTCACCAAAGTGCGCGGCAGGCTTGCCTCTGGGGTCGCAGGAGGGGGCCGGCACGACCGCCATACTTTTGGCGTGGCCGATGCCGGCCCCGCCGTTCTCGATTGCAAGGTGGATTGTTAAATGCATCCAAATATGCTATGCTAAAGCCAAACGCACCTTAACCATTCCCCCTAAGGCTCACTCCACACGTAAACTAGGGGCATCTATGGCATTCTTAGGGAACATTCCCCTAGATGAAATTTGCAAAGCAGCAACTTGGTCTACACCTCACGCGTTCACAAAACACTATTGTGTAGACGTGCAAGCAAAACAACAAGCTAGTGTGGGCCAGGCTGTATTAAGAACACTTTTTCAAACCACTGCAACAGATACAGGTAGCCACCGCTAAGAAGGTAACTGCTGTATAGTCTATGCACAAGTATACAATCTACAGCTCATATGCCTCAACGGAAAATGCTACTTGCCAGTATGCATCTGTTCTTGGCATGTAGAGCTGTAGATTCGTATACGCCCACCCACCTCCCCGGATACCTATATCGGTTCCAGTACTATCTTACTTGGATACTTTACACATGGACATCCTTTTCTATTTCTTACTAACTCCATCATAACCCTCCATGGCAAAACAATCTGGAGATGGAGTCGATGCCCATGCGCACTATCATCCTAAGGAGGAGTCTCCTACCTCGTGACTACAAAACACTTCTTCCAAGACAAAAACAAAGTGCAAACATCCGAGCCCAACACCAGATGGCGATCTATGCACAAGTATACGAATCTACAGCTCTACATGCCAAGAACAGATGCATACTGGTAAGTAGCATTTTCCTTCTGTTGCAGTAACCCCCCCCCACACTTTTTGCCAGACTACTGATGCACTTTGACTTGATGTGCCCTGGGTCCCTGCCAATCTGTTTCCCAGGGCCTGTTCTTTCCCAAAACTGTACCTTGTACCCCCAATTGGCACCTCTCTGGTCAGATGTCAGTCCCTTGTAAAAGGTACCATGGGTACTGTGGCCAGGGAAGGTCACTAAGGGCTTCAGCACTTATTGTGTCAACCTTAGAGGCCCTGTACCTTTACACACACGCACACACACCCACACCCATATTGCAGGCTGCGTGTTTTGGTGCAGTACAAACTGCACATTCGTCATATCACACATTCCTGTGTACTATGCCTACAACCCACTGCCCTGGCATAGGTCAGCCACCCCTCTAGCTGGGTGCACTATACCACGGGTGAGGGTACAGGTGCATGAGCCCTGTACCCCTACAGTGTCTAAGCCAATTCTTAGACATTGTAAGTGCAGTAAGGCCATTAAGAGTATATGGTGCTGGGAGTTTGTCAGTACCATCTCCACAGCACCATAATGGCTTTACTGAAAACTGGGAAGTTTGATATCAAACTTCTCAGCAGATTAAACCCACACTGATGCCAGTGTGGGATTTAATGAAAAATGCACTGAGGGCATCTTGGAGATGCCCCCTGAAAAATGATCAGCCTCCGGTGGGTTCCCTGACTGGTACACACCAGCCTGCCACCAAGACATGTTTTTGGACCACTGGGGTGGAAGCCTTCGCTCCCTGAGCCCAGAAACCAAGCCTTTCCTGTGCAGAGGTGGTCACACCTCCCCCAGGCCAGGAAGAGCCATCTGTGGCAGAGGAGCTTCAAAGGCCTTGCCGCCTTTGTAATGTGACCCCCAGCCTCTCCTGCTATCAGGAGCAGTACCCCTTCCTGTCTCCCCTCCTTTTCGGCGGGAAGACAGGCAGGAAAAATTAGAGCAGCCCAGGTGTGCGCCCATCTCTCCCAACCCCACTCTTCAGTGCCCGCTGTCTTGCAGATGGCAGGCACTCTCCAATCAGGGTTGGGGATTGTGCCCACTCCCCCACGTGGGGTAAGCACACCAAGGGCGTAGTCACCCAAAGGTAGGTAGCCCATTGGCTACTGACCTTGAGACCCCTCAAACGCCCCTTAAATACAGTATTTAGGGGGCATCCCTGAACTAAAGACGGATTCCAGCAACCTTCGAAGGACAAAAGAAGACGGCCAGCAGAGGAGACTGCAGAGAACAACTGACTTGGCCCCAGTCCTACCGGCCCGTCTGCAGTTTCCAGAGATCTTGCACCAAAAGTCACCTTGTCCTTAAGCCAGCGACCTCCAGAACCCCTGGAAGGACTGACTACCTTCCACAAAGACCGGATCTCCTATGAACAGCAGCTCTGTTCAAAAGAAACAGCCAAGAAAGACTCGGAGCCTGCTGAGGACAAAGAAACCAGATGCCTGGAACCACCACTGCACCTGACGCCTACAGCCTGAGTCTGAGTGGCCCACCAGTTCCAGCGAGGTCCCCCAGCGCTCCAGAGTCTGAGTCCACCGTGGGTTGACCCCTCCAGGACTCCCCGACGTCACCTGCAGCCTCTGCACAGAGACCCCTTCCAACCGCGAGTGGCCTGGTAAGGTGAAATCTGACCTCAAAAGACACCCCTGCATCCAGCCGCCCTGCGCCCTGGAGACTAGAACCCGAGATGCACCTACATCCCTGAGC
Source organism: Calotriton arnoldi (assembly GCA_963921515.1). Taxonomy (NCBI): domain Eukaryota; kingdom Metazoa; phylum Chordata; class Amphibia; order Caudata; family Salamandridae; genus Calotriton; species Calotriton arnoldi. Next base: position 683,568 of record CAWUFW010004332.1, on the reverse strand, counting down.
CCTCCAACTTATCTGCCCAACTGTTGAATCCTCCCGGAAGTCTTCCTGGACCGAGTCTGCAGCCAAAATCCAAAACCGGCAACTCCCATTGAAAACGGGGCACCCAACGCCAAAACAGCACCCTGCACCCGGCAGCCGCTGTGGGTACACCATGTGTGCTAAACTGGATCACCCTTTGCCCTGAGCTTAAGTCCAGGAGCTTTGCTCACACAACCTTGTGGCCTGCTCGTGAGCAGCCACCAACCGGAGGTCCCCTATCCCCCATCGGATTACTGGCTGCCCTAGTGCCGCTGAGGGTGCTTTGAGAGTGCATCCTCCACCCTGGGCGAACCCTGGTTCTAACCCCAGAAACCCAACTCCCACAACCAAGTACTTACCTGTAAACCGATAACTCCATTTCCTCCCATGGGATTGCATTGACTGCTTTTCTTTGAAAATAAATGTGTAGTTGGTTTGTATGGAACTCTAAAACTGAGTGTGTGACATAATTTGCTGCCTGTGTGTACAACAAATGCTTAACACTACCCTCTGATAAAGCCTTACTGCTCGCCCACTCTGCCACAAATAGAGAGAAAGGTGCTATCTACTTTTACCTCTGCCTACCTTTGGGGTTCCACTGGACTCTGTGCACAGTATACCTCATTTTGATATGGTATATACAGAGCCAGCTCCCTACACATCTTCAAATCTAACGCTGGGGGTGAGTTTTGTTCCCTGTGGTCAACCTTCACTAGTCCTGGGGAAAAGTTTCAACCAGTTGAGTCTGCCACTGCGCCCAAGAGTTTGTAATAGTTTACATGTCATAATTGATTTTGATCTTCCCTCACCTTAATAGCAAGTGTTTTAATTGACAATGGTTCCTGCATTTCTTAGCTGTTAACTGTTGCATCTCCTTCTGGAATCATTTGAATGGCAGTAGATGCAGAAATCCCAGCTTCTGGTTCTACTGTGTTTACTCCAAAAAAGGAGACTGTTACTGCACAAGGCCTAAACCCCTTGGTTTTAAAATTTTGGCCATAAAAAGGCCTTGCTGAAGTTGGAGGAAATAGTGTCCTGTCATGTTTTGAGGGCTTACTGTCTCTCTGATGTAATTGCAATATTCTAAAAAGGATAGCATTTGTGGAAGTTCATCCTTCTAATAGTCTTTCCTAGATTTAGGTCACCATTCACACCCACCACGTCTGAAATGACAAAATATTTATTTTTAAGGCTGGGTTTTCACGGGATAAATGCCCTTTCAGAGAAAATCCATCTCCTCATTGGGCTAATGACATTTCTGGGAGAAATGTCATAAGCATTCTTGTCAGTTTCTGGCATGGACATGTTAGTTAAAATTGTAGAGCACAACTGCTACCTGGAATGGTGTCCTGGCACTAGTGGTAACTGTCTGATCATGCAGAGAGGTGAGGTACCCAAAGAACATTTAAAGTGTGTATATATCCAGGTTTTCAGAGCTTTCCTAAGGGACAGATTATTGATGAAACGAGAGGGAAGGCTGGACAGTGCCATTCTAGCAGCTGCAACTTGGATCAGATAGACGTTTGATCAGGTAGACTGGGGAACCCAGAAAAAGATGGGGTGGTAGACTACATAGACTACATAGCAGACTGCATTACTAGAGGTCTAGTATGGCAAGGGAGGAAAGGCAGAATTTTCTGAATCACCCTCATGTGGGAGAATCTAGATGAAGACAGTCTTGCATGACTAATGAGAAATTCTCATCAATGTGAACCCCAAGATTTGACCGATGAAGAGGCCGATGGGACAGTACAGATTGCCATAAGTCATTCAGGATTAATTGGGATGGCCTACCAATAAAGCAGCACAACATTTCAGTTCTGTATTAAGCACATAAAAGTTGCATCCAAACCAAGCTGTAATATCATACAAATAGTTGTGAAAAGCCTTGAAAGGAGCAGAGATCGATTGGTCAACTGATATGATCAGCTGGGTGTCAACCTAATTCATGAAGTTAACTCCATGTGACCAGATTCATTGAACCAGAAGTCTTGGGTAGATGTTAAATAGGTTTGAACTTGGTGGCTGACTGGTTAACTCGGACCGAAAAGCCTGGAGATGGATGGCTTGATCTATTTCCCAAATAAGATGGACACTATCTTGGAGTTTTCACCCAGATGCCAGTCTTACAACCTTGTGATCAGATTGTTATGGTCAACCCCATTGAAGGCAGCAGACAAATCAAGTAACACTACGGCCGTAGACCATAATTATCCCCAAAAATATGATTTGTTTATTTTCATATTTCTCCGTAATCTTTACAAGAAAAGGCAAGAGATGTTGACTAGTAGCTATTCAGTATAGACATGTAATCTTGATGATATTTCTGTATTCACACTTAGTCCGTCGTTCTCAGAGGTCCTGTTCTAGTGTAGGACCTCGTAGGGAGGGAGGGTGGGGGGTGAATAAACCCCATACGTTTATTCAATGCAGACTGCTCGAAGCTCTGCCCTCACATTTCCTACTTTCCAATCTAGATGTGTATAGCTTCTCAGGCTATCCATGCATAAAGTAACCTGACGAAATGTGGGGGGATTATTATGTTGAACAGTAGAAAAATATATGAAAGATCAGTCCTTGCTGCCCAAGACTGTTGGAAATTAGTTGTGGGAATTACACCTGTAGATGAAAGGTATGCATGAAACCAAAATTAGCATGATAAATTTCCTCTCAAGGCCTATTTATATAAACTAAAAAAGGTTGTAGACTTAGACTCACAAAGGGGAGTAAATGAGGGAACAGAATCGTGCTATAGTCAAGTTAGGCTCCAAGAATGGCTTTTAAATCAAGCCTTATCAAGTGAAGAGGACTATGTCCTAAGGTCCAGATTTCTGTACTTGCTAGATTGTTTGTTTTCACTGTCGCAAGCTAGTGTTCTAAAAAGCAGAAACACAAGTGGAAGGTTTTACTGATCTGCCTGTCATCATTTTTCACTTAAGACGCCCCCTCAAATAGCCATTATTTAGGTAGGACTAGCGATCAAGAGAATTGATGGAGACATGTTTGTTCTTACTGTGTTTTGGGTCAGAACTTGGCACTGTTACTCTAGTTGTTTTAGAATTTTAGAACATCCAAGACACAAACCCTGAAAATTCTGCTTGCCTTAGTAGTTAACCTCATTTTGGCAGGTTTCTTGTTTACTGGTGAAAAGCACCATAAAGCGCTGAAAAAATCCCTGGTTTCATTCAGTTAGCACTGACCACACCCTCTTACATTTATGTCCCCAAGTGCTTGTGCATGACCTCTATACAGCACTTTGCACATACTTAATTTTAGCCAGTTTTTCACTTTCACCCCAGTTGACATTGTTGTAGAATGGGCTGAACTAGTGGTAGATTCTTCGATGGTGCTTTCATCCCACCAGTTCTAACAAGGGCTACTGAATGAAGAGCGCACATTTTGAAGCGAAGTTTTGCCTTTCTATGATATCCTGATATTCTACAAAGTGCTACCTCTATAGAGCAGAAATCAACTGGTCTCCTGGTGCACAGAGTATATTATACACGAGTGTACTACCTGGTTAATCATGCCTTTCAGTCCGCAAGTTAATTGAAGACTCCATTTTAGGTTTACACTCCAACAATTCCCTTAGCTATTTGTGATAAAAAATTAATCATAATGAAATAGCAAAAATTGACCTGTTCCCCCAATGTATTTAATTTTATTTTCTCTGGTTAGCAGGGTTTCCTTCTGTAAATGTGATAAACATCCCAGTCCACTGAAAGTACTTTTTTTCCCTTGCTGGTCATAAGTGGGCCCCTGATGGAGGATTCTCAAAGTATACTGCCATTTTGGGAGTATGGCTACTATGCCTTAACTCTAGACTGTATGGTGGCTGACAGTGGTGGCGACAGATTTGTAGGCCAGGTTTTTTTATCCGCGAGGAGACTGACTACTGTTTTTCTCAAGTTAATGACCAGTCTACTATTGAGGGCAGGTGTGCCCTGAGGAACAAGAGCTTGCCTTCCTCTATAAGGAGCACAACTGCATCTGCCGGAAGGAGCTTCTTAAAGCCAGTAAGAATTGCACAAAGCAGAACTGCATATTTTGTGTAGAGGTAATCAATCTTATGTGGCATAAGGTTGCCCTGGATATTTAATTTTCTATAGCCCAGCTGGTGAGGAAAACCAGCCTCCAAGTGCGTATATTTGTGGAGCTGTAATGTCTCCTGCCTACTTTCTGGTTTGCCTGTGGCTTCCCCAACTCATCAAAAACCTGTGGGGCGCCTATATCCCCTCCAGAATGATCAATACTCTGGGCCCACTATCACCTAAGATTCTGCTACGCTTTTTTTCTACCAACGTTTTGCATAGATGTGCAGTGTTGGGTGAAGGTTTTTGCAGGTGTACCCACCAAAGCTTCCAGCTAACCAAATCAGTTGCTACTTAAGCCCCAGCTAATCTGCTGCTGGTCTTTTGAAGAGCTAGTGGATCAGTATCATATACACAAAGGGCAGTTCCTGACTTACAAACTAATTGTAATCCTATGCTGTACACCACCTACCCTGGCTTCAGAGGAGGCAGTCTTGCGCTTTAGTACAGGTCCTCTACACTATGGGGACCAGTGGACATCTTATCAAGTGGCTTTATCTGGCATTGAGAACACACGCAGGTATCTCTAAACAAACTCCGATTCCTGGGAGGTGAATGTCTGAAGAGTATTTCATAATTCTGAATGGCACAAGACCGCTGACGACCTGGTCAGAGACCTGCTCTCTCCCCAGCAGCTCCGCTGTTGTGCTGATGCCGCTGCCCTGTGTAGGTAGGGTTCGAGACCCTCTGTCTGCGTGTTGTGCCCGGTGTCTGTTTCTCTGTCCTTTTTCTTTTCTTTATTGTGCCTTGGTTATTTTCTCTCATTGTCTGGATCTTGTCCTTTTTGCCTGTTTCTTTACCTGTGTCCCGGTCCTCGGTGCCTGTTTTTTGCCGCCCTTTTTCCAGCCGCTGCCGCCCCCGTGGCCTCTCCCCCCTGCTGTCTCCCACCTCTCAGCTGCACTTCCCTCCCCCTTCCCTATTTAATGGCGGCTGGCGCGCCAAAGGCAAGCCTGTCTGCGCCCATACCCGACCAGCGCCAGGGACCCTGGTTCTCCGGCCATCCACCGATACGACTCAGCTGCCCTTCTCGCACTCAACCCCGGAAAGAACTGTCAGTGGTCTACGCCGAACACCACCCACGGCCAGTTCTCCTGCTGACACTGCCGTCAAACCTTCACCACCCACTGCTCCCCCGTGGCTGCCGCCCCCACGCCGGACGCCAGTACCCCCGAAGCCCTGAGGTGCATCCTCAACGTGCACTCCCTGCACAGACATGCCGTAGAGATCTGACACCTCCTTGCCAGTAGTCTCCTTCACGGAAACCTGGACCAACTCCACCATCGCCACCGCCATCCCCGACGGATACAAGATCCAGAGAAAGGACCACCCAGAAGTAGGACTCACCATCCCACACGAGCTCCCTCTGACTCTCCACCTTCAGCACGAGCGACAGCCCGCGCACCACTGAACACCTCCATTTCCAGATCCACACCAGCCCCAGAACCACCCTACGAGGCACCCTCGCCTACAGACCTCCCGGACCTCGAACCTCGTTCACCACTGCCATCGCCGACCTCATCGCACCCCACACCATCGCCTCCCTGGACTACATACTCATCGTAGACCTCCACTTCAACCTCAACGACCCCAACTCTGCCACCCTACTGGACAACCTCGCCAACCTTGGACTGAAACAACTCGTCACCACCCCCACCCACAAGGCAGGACACACCCTCGATCCCGTCTTCGCAGGAGGAAACAACATCCGCTTCAGCCACACCACGCAACCCCTCTGGACGGACCACCACTGCGTACACTTCCACGTCGACAAACCCACTGCCCCCAAACCAGCACCACTCCCACCACGAAGGAACTGGAGCAAGGTCACTGAGGAGCACCTCAACTCCGCCCTCAACTGCGATGCCGCCTCCACCTCAACCAACACCAACCTTGCAGCCAAAGAACTTCACAGATGGATCACCAACTGCGCAGACGAGCTCGCACCCCTTCGCAACCCCGACAGACAACGCCCCAGAAAGGCCACCTGGTTCACCACCAACCTCCAAGAATCCAGACGCACCTGGAGACGCCCCGAGAAGAATTGGAGAAACCGCAAATCCTTGGAAGACCGCACCACATACGAGCGCCATGACCTAATACCACCAACTCATCAGATCCACCAAAAGGACCTTCATCCAGAACAAGATCCTCGCCAACTCCAGCAACTCAAAGGAACTCTTTAGCATCCTCCAGGAATTCACCAAACCCCCCAGCGAAGCCAGACATCAGCCTCTCCCAAGACCTCTGCAACAAGCTCGGCTCCTACTTCCATCTGAAAATCAAGTCCCTCTACGACAACTTCGACGAATAGACCCCTGACTCCGAAACCACTCCTCCAGCAACACCAGCCAGCCCACCATATCATCCTGGACCCCAGTCACCACCAAATTGACCAGGAAAGGTATCCACTCAGGAGCCCCCACGGACCCCTGCCCTCCGCACATCTTCCACAGAGCTGCCATTGCATCTGAACTACGACGCACCATCAAAACCATCTTCGAAACCGGCACTTTCCCTGACGACTGGAAACGCACTGAAGTCCAGCCCCTACTCAAGAAGCTCTCAGCAGATCCTACGGACCTCAAAAACTACCGACCCTCCTCCCTTTCGCGGCCAAAGTCAACGAGAAGACCGTCAACATCCAACTAACGAAATTCATCGAAGAGAACGCCATCCTCAACCCCTCCCAATCCGGATTCCTCAGCAACCACAGCACTGAGACCGCTCTACTCGCCGCTACAGACGACATCCGCACCCTCCTCGACCAGGGCCACACCGCGGCACTGATCCTACTCTACCTCTCTGCAGCCTTCAACACTGTCTCCCACCACACGCTCGCCGGCATACAGGGAAATCGCCCTCGAATGGCTCCGCTCCTTCCTCACCGTTATAATCCAAAGAATCAGACTGCCGGTCTTCCTCTCCGAACCCACTGAGATCAACTGCGGAGTACCCCAAGGATCATCACTCAGTCCTACGCTCTTCAACATCTACATGGCCCCACTCGCTGCCATCGTCAGACAGCACGGCCTCAGCATAGTATCCTACGCCGACGACACCCAGCTCATCCTCTCCCTCACCAAGGACCCCGTCACCACCAGACTCCGCTTCCAGGAAGGAATAAAAGAAGTTGCATCCTGGATGAGCAGCAGCTGCCTGAAGCTCAACTTGGAGAAGACTGAGGTACTAGTCCTTGGACTCTCCCCCTCTGCATTGGACAACATCTGGTGGCCCACCACCCTCGGCAGCTCCCCCACGGACCACGCCTGGAACCTTGGCATCCTACTCGACTCCTCCCTCTCCATGACCCGACAGATCAATGCCGCCGCCTCCACCTGTTTCAACACCCTCCGCATCCTTTGGAAAACCTTCACATGGATCCCCACCGAAATCAAAGAAGTCGGTCACCCACGCACTCCTAACCAGCAGACTGAACTACAAAAACACCCTCTATGCAGGAATCCACAAGTCTCTGCTCCGCAAGCTCCAGACCATACAGAACACCGCAGCCAGACTCGTCCTCGACATCCCTCGACACAAACCCAGCACCTTCGAGACCTCCACTGGCTTCCTGTCGAGAAGAGAGTAACTTTCAAGATACTCACCCACGCCTACAAATGCCTCCAACATCGGACCCCAATATCTCAACGAAAGAATCTCCTTCCACGTACCCAGGAGAAACCTGGAATCCGCTGACCTCGCCGAAGCACCGCGCATCTGCAGAGCGAGAACTGGTGGAAGATCCTTCTCCAACATCGCGGCTAAGACCTGGAACGAGCTCCCGATCAACATCACAAGTGCCCCCTCTCTGCACATCTTCAGGAAGACCCTCAAGACCTGGCTCTTCGACTGGCCGGAGCTGCTTCCCCCCCCCCCCCCCTCCCAGCACCTTGAGACCCTCACGGGTGAGTAGCGAGCTTCATCATTCCCTGATTGACAAGAGCATTGAATACCAGTATACAGTCTTGCAACCCCCGATTAAAAAAAAAAAATAATAATAAATAAATAAATTATAATAGTATATATATATTTCTTTATTTTCAATTCTTAATTTCGTACAGTGTACCTCACCCCTGACTAGATCAACCATATGTTTCCTTATACCCAACTTGTATGCCCACAATGCAGTTCTCCCGAAGCGGACCGCCAACTTATGCTGTGTAGTTGTCCCACTCTGAGGCAGTATTGGTGCCTTGTGATCAATACACTAACTGCAATCACTCAGTGTTGTGGCCTTAACATTTGGAAAGCTTGTGCACTAGGTTAAGTGGTTTAGAAGCGACCGTGTAAAAGCCTACTTTATTCACATGGTATTATTGATAGCTAAACTCATTACATTAAAATGGAGAGCAACAGCAACCCCCACTCCCAGTTGGTTTCATGGGATTAACTGCTAATCTGCTGGGCTGAAGCGGAGAGTGACGCATTGAGAAGCAAGGAGGCAAAGAGTCTCCAAGCATCCCATGTCAATAGAGAGCAGTGGGACCTCATGCTACTCCAACTTCAGGAAGCTGGCAATTGCAACTCTCGACCCCTTTGAAGCTAGATATTATCACTCTAATTTATTGCCCTGCCTGCTCTGAAAGCTTCTGTTCTTCTATATGGGTCTATATTGTTAGTTCTACATACCTGTAAAAAAGATCCTTCCTCTCTGAGGTACTGAATTTGCAATATGTTAACCACTATCACCTTGTAAAATGTCCCTTTCTAATTTCCATCAGCGGGCTTGTAAAGCCTTTAAAGTATGCCTAGGTTTTCAGTGTTCTACAAACCTAGTTTCCAACTTCCTGGTAATGGATATTGTTTTTATACACTGCTTTAGCTCATGTCCATATGCCTTCCAGGTAAGTGATAATTTTGCTTCGTTTGTTTTTGCATTTGCACATTAAAACTGGGAAAACCTTGTTTCTTAATCCTAAGCAGATCTTCCAAGAATACTGGTTCATGTGTTGTACATGCCACATTGTCCCACCTCTGTTCCCCTTTGCCTAATTTATTTTCCTTCTCCATCTGGTTAATAGAAAGTGAAATTACTATTTGTGCATAGTGACCTGAAACATTGTGATTTTCTTTTTTCCCTTCAGTCTTGTGCGATTTGACAATAGATACTAAACATTTTAAACAAACTGTTTGTTCATACTCCCAAGCGCTGAATTGCGTCTCATTTGCTCCCAGGTTGCAGGGTTACTGATGAAATTCTTCACTTGGTGCCCAACAAGGAGAACTTCCGACTAACCTTAAGAGCCATTAAACTGTGGGCAAAAAGTAAGGTTTTGGTGATTTACTTGCAGTTAAGTGTTTTGCTCTAATCCATTTACCTTTAATGGTTTTTTAGAACATTGATTAGGCTTGTAGAATTACTGTTCAACAAATGCATAATATTGTTTGTGTTTAGCTTTCATTCAAGAAAATACCCCTAAAGACTTTTTTAGGTCCAATTCAGAAAGCTTTTTCTGTGCGGTGTCATGCTATGGTGAAGTGTTAAATCTCAGATTAGTGTGCGACCAACTTATGAATTTTTGTAAGTTATTTTTTACAACACACCCTTGATTCAAAGATTTATCCTTTGGTAAGGGTTGAATTCCTTAAAATACATAAGTCACATCTGAGTGCACTTCCAATGCATTGAGGGCTGAATATCTGCAGTTACTACAGTGCATCACGTTTTACTTGTCTACTAGCGTCGATAAGTAATAAGAATTTAAATGTGTATGTTCTGTAGAATCCATACATATGTATTGGGGGTACAATAGTAAATGAAAATATATTGAACTTTGCTAACCAATTAAATTTACGTTACAAATGTTTAAATCTGAAATGATTATCAAATCAAAGGCTAAAGTAACGTTATAGTTGGGTGAATTTGTCAGTGTGAACATTAGCCTTTTGAACTAAACCCAAATTCACCAGTTCTAGTTAGCAGGGCTAACTATAGCTTGCGCCCCACCATGCACTGCTTAGGACTTCATTTATGACATCACTCATGACGTTTCAAATGACATCACTGATGACATCATCCATTGAGTGTGCTTGTTTGTTTTATAGTTTAGAATGTGACAGATAACTATATATTACTTTTCCACTTAATTTTGTACAGTTTGGGTCCAGCTAATGGGAGGATGTATTAAAAAAAACTAATTTCCTCTAAATCACCATAGCTTTGTAGAGGTATTAAAGACCTTATAAATCTTTGTATTGAAGAGCAACTCTGTGTACATGTGGCAGTAGACTTTTGTTCATTATGTTCCATATAATTATTTTGGTACTGCAAAACGTTTCCAGCAGAGCAAAAATTCTACGTTCTACATACTAAACATTGTAAGCAGCCTTGATTTATTGAAGAGAATCGTCTCAGCATGACAATTTCTTCTTAACATAGAAGAATGTGTGCACCAGGTACTATCCTATATACGTGTGCTTGCTTTGCTTCATAAGATGGGCTATCTGTAAAAGTTTCACCATGTGCAGTTAGTAGAATGTTTATTATATTCAGATCTTCATTGTTTTTAGTGAATGGTCTTTTTTGACTTCTTAGTAGATATTTTTTTAATAGTCAGTGGTGTATTTCTTATGAAATCTTCAGTTTTTGCAAACATTGTGGTATAAAGTAAACTCTATAGAGTAAGTTCTGTTTACAGTACTCGGTTCTCTACTGAGCAACTTAATTTCTTAATGTAGGTTTGGTGGGTCAGGTTTGATGCAGAGAAAAGCTGTCCACAGTAGGGCATTTGTTTTGGTATTGGCATTCTCTTTTTTTGGCTTTCTCTGAACAGTTGTGTACAGAATCTGAGACACGTTAGTTATAGATTCCTTACCTTAGAATTACCCCCAGGCGTCAGACTGGATCCCGAAAGTTTTTTCGTCAGCAGTACCTCTGCGCGTCGGAAGGTGGCGTTGGTCGGCTCCGCGTCAGTCGTCGGCGTCCTAGTCGCCGGGATGACGTCGCGGCAGCTACTTAGACGCCGCCCTCGCGCGCTGACGTCAGTTCTTTTTCTGCGCCAGCCAGCGCAGATCCGGGAAAAGCGGTACCTCCGTCATTTTTTGACTAACTTTTTCTCGACTTTTGTCGACTTTTCTTCGAGTCTCCGACTCCGAAAAGGTGCACGAGGGATGCCCGGTTTCAAGGCCTGCGGTTCCTGTCATTGCATGATGTCGGTGACGGATCCGCACCGCGTGTCTTTTTTGCCTGGAGCGTGACCATGACCCAAAGTCGTGCTCCGACTGCCGGTCGATAGCGCCGAAGGCTTTGCGGGAGCGGTCCCAAAAGTTGCTTGAACATCGGCAGTCGGCTCCGTGCCGTTCGAGGTCCCGGTCGAGAGGGAGGTCGAGGGACCGGTCGCGGAGCCGCCACCATTCCGGTTTGAAATAATCAAAGTCTTCGCACTCTGGGTCAGGTAAGTCGGAGCACAAGAAGAAGTTGAAGAAGCATCGTCGCTCTTCGACTTCTCGTCGGTCGGCCCCTCCTGCGGCTCCACGCGCGGAGCCCGACGAGTCGACTAGAGTTCCCCTCCCTTTCCGTGACCCGGAGCGACTACCGCCCAGCTTTGTACGTTCTATGAGGCGATGCATGCCATCTTTGGGCGGACCGACCCCGCCGGCGTGCCTTCGGGCCCCGCGGACTCGGTTGGGGGGCCTAGGTCTTCGCTGCCGGCGGCTCCGGCGCCGCAGGCCCCCCTTGGATCCAGGCCTGGATCCGGATCGGGCCGGATGACCTCGTTACGCCTCCACCGGCGCCGCTTCCGACGGCACCACTACCGCGTCCGACGCCGGTCGGCCACCCGGCCGGCGTCGACCCCGGCCTCCATCCCGAAGTGGACACGGAGCCAGATTTGGCGCTGGGTGGGGTTTTCATGCCCCTGTTCACTCCTGGGGTCCCTTTTCAACCACAGTGGCACCCAGAGGATGATGAGTACTGGGAGGCGTCAGGTGACCCTTTAACTGACCAGTTGGACAGTGAACAGGACTGGAGAGAGGAACTGGGGGATACCCGTGGTCTGGACACCTCCCCTGACCTTGGCATGTTGTCTCCTCCTACCGTGGCTACGGAGGAGGGAGCATCATACGCAGTGGTGTTGCGTAAGGCGGCCGAGGCTCTCAACCTCGAGCTTCCTACGATGGCGGTCAGGACTAACCACCTGACTGAGGTGCTTCAACCGGCTGCGAGCTCTTCGGAGCCCCTGCTGCTGTTCAATGAGGCCCTCCAGACGTCCTTTTGGGCACGTGGTCCAGGCCCAACACGGGGGCTCCCGTGGACAAGATGATTGCCCGACGCCGGCTCCGGGCGACCCCACTTGCCTCTCCCAACATCCCACCCCAGAGAACTTGGTAGTTCAAGCCTCCACCTCCAAAAGCGCCTTACCTAGCGCTCCACCGGAAAGGGAATCCAAGAAGCTGGACCACCTTGGCAAGAATTTTCTCTTCCGCCAGCTTAGACATGTGGTCCGTAAACACCGCATGTCTCTTGGCCCGTTATTCACACTCAGTGTGGGATACGGTGGCGCAAGTGCTGCCTCAGTGTCCGGAGGAGGCCCGGGCAGTGCTCCCCCAGGCTGTTGCCGCCGGGAGGGATGCAGCAAAGTTTACAATACTTTGTGGGCTGGACACCGCCGACTCTCTGGGCAGGACCGTTTCAATGTCGGTAGCGCTTTGTCCTTACGCCTGGATAAGGTCCACTGGCTTTTCAGGGGATGCCCAGAACACCTTGATGGACATGCCCTTTGATGGCCGTAACCTTTTTGGCGACAAAGCAGACAACACCCTAGAGCGCTTCAAGGACTCACGGGCTACGGCCAAGTCCTTGGGCCTCTCCACCCGTCCAGCGCAGTCTGCTTTTCGCCCCTTTCGTGGCTACGGAAGGGGTGCCCCGCTACATCCCACCCAGGGCCACAGGTCGCAGCAAGTTCCCCAACCTTCGCGCGGCCGGGGAAACTGGCGTGGTTCCGGGGGCCAGCGGGCGGGCCAGTCCACCAACCCCGCCCCCCTCTGTAGCAGCCTCCTAGTCTGACCTTTCAGGCCCATCAAACGCCAGTGGGCGGCAGGATTCGCCATCACCTCCCCCACTGGCGCACCATCACGTCGGACAGGTGGGTTTTGCAAATAGTCCGAAGGGGCTACTACCTCCCCTTCGAGACTACCCCTCCAGCCATGCCACCGCGATACCACCGCATGTCGGAGGATCATCTGGCCCTTCTCCAGCAGGAAGTTACGGCTCTCTTGGCCAAGGGAGCCATCGAGCGCGTTCCTGTCCCAGAAGTAGGTCGTGGTTGTTACTCCCACTACTTTCTGGTTCCCAAGAAGGACAAGGGCCTGCGTCCTATCTTGGACCTCAGGGATGTCCATCGCTTGCTCCGGAAGGAGAAGTTCAAGATGTTGACGCTTGCTCAGGTCTTGTCTGCCCTCGACCCGCAAGACTGGATGGTAGCGTTGGACTTGCAGGACGCTTATTTTCACATCCCCGTCCTGCCGGCCCACCGGCGTTACCTACGGTTCACGGTAGGCCACGAGCACTTTCAGTTTACCGTGCTCCCCTTTGGCCTTACCAGCGCCCCTCGGGTGTTCACAAAAGTGATGGCGGTGATCGCAGCTCATCTGCGCAGATCAGGGGTTTCAGTCTTCCCCCTATCTCGACGACTGGCTGTTGAAGGCGGCCTCGCCCCAGGCAGTCGTCTCCCACCTCCAGACTACTGCCGACCTGCATTCGCTGGGGTTCTCCATCAATGTGCCGAAGTCGCACCTGATTCCCTCTCAGAAGCTCCTCTTCATCGGAGCGGTTCTGGACATGACGCGGTTTCGGGTCATCCTCCCGAACAGGGAGTCCAGGATATTCGGGCTATGATTCCGATCTTTCAGCCTCTATCCCGGGTTTCGGTCAGAATGACCCTGAGGCTGCTGGGACTCATGGCTTCCTGCATCCTGCTGGTCGATCATGCCAGGTGGCATATGTGGGCTCTGCAGTGGGACCTGAAGTTCCAGTGAGCGCAGCATCAGGGGAATCTGTCCAATTGCGTCCAGATCTCCGAGGGCACTGCTCAACAACTGCAGTGGTGACTCACGAACCAGGATTGGGTCAATGGCAGATCCCTCTCCCTTCCCCAACCAGACCACACTGTGGTGACGGGTGCATCCCTTCTGGCATGGGGCGGCCACATGGGAGAGGCGGAGATCAGAAGCCTCTGGTCTCCGGCGGAGTCCGGGCTTCACATCAACCTTCTGGAGCTCCGGGCGATTCGTCTTGCACTGAAGGCATTCCTTCCCTCTGTCCGGGGAAGAGTAGTGCAGGTGTTCACAGACCACAACACCACCGCCATGTGGTACTGCATCAAACAGGACGGGGTGGGGTCTTGACCCTATGTCAAGAGGCCCTCCGCCACTAGACATGGCTGGAACGTCAGGGCATATCCCTGGTGGTTCAACATCTGGCAGGTTCGCTGAACTCCAGGGCGGATGAACTCAGCCGAAGGTGCATGATGGATCACAAATGGCGTCTTCACTCGGAGGTGGTGCAAGGTCTCTTTCGACAGTGGGGAGAGCCTTGGTTAGATCTATTCGCCACCGAAGAGAACGCGCAATGTCAGCAATTCTGCGTGTTGGAATTTCCAAGGCGGCACTCGCTCTGCGACGCTTTTCGTCGCGAGTGGAGTTGCGGTCTGTTGTACGCCTTTCCCCCTAAACCACTTCTGCCCAGAGTGCTGAAGATCAGGCGCGACCGGGCCCAAGTCATTCTTGTGGCTCCGGATTGGGCACGTAGAGTCTGGTATCCGGAGCCAGACGTATGTGCCTCTTTATTTTTCACTTCTCTTCTCTTTTCCTTTCCAACACACACACAGAGTGTGACAATAGGTCGGGCCCCCCACCGGAACTCATGGGGCGGTTCTCAGACAATTTCTGAGTGAGCATAAGTTGTTTTTGATCCTTTTATCCTTTTATTCACCACTATGCAAATATCGCGTTTTGATTTTCACCTATAACGCATATATGAGGCGTATACATTGTTATGATGTAATTACAATGCACAAAAACGCCACGGTCCGTCCTCACCACGCAATTTGTCCGAATAGAGCACGGACACCACAATCCTGATTCACACTAATAGATGTGTCTAAATGACATCATCTTAATGTATTTATGTGTATGTTTGTCTGTCTTTTTTACCCCCAACAACAGGTATGCGTCACAAGAGGAAATCATCCTCTACCACATAATGCACCTTAGCGAGTGCACCACATAGATGGTCTCTTACAGATTTAGTTTTAGACCACCTTTTAATCTCACGCACATAAGGTCCTGAAGAAAGCCAGCCCAGCATAGAGAGACTGGCTGTAACATGTTGACCACACAGGATATCGGAGCCTAATTCACTCCAGAGATATCCACCTCTCCCTTTTTAATCACTGCCGGGGGCCCACACATTAAAATAGTCCTCTTGTTACTTAACGGGACCCCACGGACAGCATTTTAAACCACACCCATTTCACCTTCACTGCACACTCACTGCACAGAACCAGCTCCGCTGCATCCAGGCGTTGAAGCACACCCAAGGTACACTCGGTGCCTTGGGTGGGACCCGAAGATGAAGCATGTCACCAACTAGGTTGGTGAGTGAGGGTCTTCTGAAAAACACATGTGTTGCATTACATACACATGAGGAGCTCCTATTTAGTAGCTTGTTCCCTTTGATACTTGCATTATACCTAGGGGAAGTGAACTGGCTTCTACCTCCTCGCTCTTCATTTTGATTGTTTCCATCCTGAGCTGCTCAACATGGCCATCGATCCTCCGATCAGACTGCCTCTTTGGGAGGATGTTCTGTCGCAGCAGCAGAGGACGGTCCTCCACCCGAACCTGTCCAGCCTCCACCTCCTTGCTTGGAGATTGAGCAGCGGCAGTTGACGTCTTTCGACCTGCCTCCCGAAGTCTGTGACGTAACCTTGGCAGCCAGGCGTCCCTCCACTAAGACTGTATACGCCTGCAGGTGGAACAAATTTGTGGTATGGTGCACAGCAAAGGCTGTGGATCCCCTTTCTGCCCCTCTTTCTGAAGTACTCTTGTTTCTTCTTTCTTTAGCCCAGCAGGGCTCTGCTCTGGGCACTATCAAGGGTTATCTTTCAGCCATCTCTGCCTTCCTTCAGTTGCCAGATCAGCCTTATCTTTTCAAGTCCCCAGTGGTTAACCGTTTCTTTTAAAAGGCTTAACGCATCTTTTTCCTCTAATCCCCTTCGTTATGCCTCAGTGGGACTTGAATCTTGTGCTAACCTATTTAATGTGTGCTCCCTTTGAGCCACTGCATAACTGTCCTTTACGTCTTTTGACCCTTAAGACTGCTTTCCTGGTAGCCATCACTTCTGCTAGAAGGGTGAGTGAGCTCCAGGCTCTTTCTTCAAAACCTCCTTTCCTGTCTGTTCATCCGGACAAGGTGGTTCTCCGGACCCGTCCATCCTTCCTTCCTAAGGTGGTCACTGCCTTCCACATCGGGCAGACCATTACTTTGCCCACCTTCTTTCCGCCTCCTTCAAAGGAGGAAGAGAGGCTCCACCGTCTGGATCCAAAACGTGCGCTCTCCTATCTGGATCGCACAAAACAGTTCCGGGTGGATGATCTACTTTTTGTTGGTTAGATGGGCGCAAAGAAGGTTCGGGCCGTACACAAACGCACCATTTCTCGTTGGGTCGTGTTGTGTATTAAGGCTTGTTACTCTCTGGCTAAAAAGGAGCCTCCAGTCAGGCTACGTGCTCACTCCACAGGGCGACGCCAGCCACTACTGTTTGGGAAGGGGAGTGCCTCTGAATGACATCTGTCAGGCAGCCACGTGGGCATCGCTGCACACGTTCACCAAACACTAATGCCTGGACAGCCAAGTCCAGAGAGACTGCTTCTTTGGCCGTTCTGTTCTCCAGGATTTTCTGGTGTGATCTTGGTTCGCAGAACCACCACCTGGGTTGGAATTGCTGGGGTTTCTATTCTAAGGTAATGAATCTATAACTAACGTGTTTCTTTCAGATGCATAAGTCACTTACCTTCGGTAACGATATATCTGTAAGAAACATTAGTTAGTTATAGATTCCTTACCGCCCCACCCATCCTCCCCATTCTAAGAACTGATTTCTAGGGTTAAGGACCTCCCTTCAGGGCCCTAGTTTTGTGCACCAATGGTCAGTGTCTTGCATGGCTCTACGTTTCTGGCGCGTAAAGTCGTGTACAGAACTGACGTCAGCGTGCGAGGGTGGCGTCGAAGTAGCTGCTGCGACGTCATCCCGGCGACCAACGCCAACTGACGCGGAGCCGACCGACGCCACCTTCCGACGCGCAGAGGTACCGCTGACAAACTTTCCGGATCCAGTCTGACGCCTGGGGGTAATTCTAAGGTAAGGAATCTATAACGAACTAATGTTTCTTACAGATATATAGTTACCGAAGGTAAGTAACTTGTGCTTTAACACCATACTCAATGAGGGTTTCCCATATATCTGTGGTTGATTGTTAATGTGAACTATGCTATGTGTAAAGCAATAGCAATTTATACATCAGTATGTAGAAAAACTAAGTTTGGATGATGTCCTCAATGATGTCATTTGAGATCTGTGATGTCATAAATATTATACAACATGGCATGAGTGATGTCATGTGAGTTCATAAGCACTGCATGGCGGGGGCGCAAGTTCTAGTTAGTGCTGCTAACTATAGCTGGTGAATTTCTGAGAGTGCAGACTATAGCGACATTTTGAGGGCTTATTCCACTATTACTCTGGAGATCCAAAACTCACTAGGAGTGAAAAAGATGACATCCTCAATAAGGACTAACGGATGGTTTGACACAAAGTGTACGAAAGCATATAACTTGCTGAAGGGCGCCCTCCACAAAGTTGTGAGAAATAAGGAGGAAATTAGTGCATGTAGAAAGAATTATAATTTGGCTAGGAAAAACAGGAAAAAAGAAATTAAAGAAGAGGCATGGGACTTGCTCTATGAGGCTTCAAAGAAAAAGGATAGTATTCTGTTTTGGCGGGCAGTAAACGCTCCATTCTTCGTAAATAATGAGGGACCCAGGATTGAAGTTGCAATAGATGAGGAGTCTTGGATCAAATTTTTCTCGAGGGTGTATAGTTCCAGGGGGGCCGATAAACTCACAACTGATTATGACCTACAGATACAAGATGGGATGGATAGATTTGTGACTATTGGGCTAAATATAACACTAGATGAAGTCACGGCAGCTATTAATGAAAGTAAAGGTGGGAAGGCACCTGGGCCTGACGGCGTGCCCATGGATTTATTTAAACACTCTCCAGCACTATGGTCCCCTTTGCTGACACAGGTTTTGAACGCATGCTGCGAGAAGGGCTTCATCAAGACATGGTCTGAATCTGTGATCATCCCAATTTTTAAAAAGGGAGAACGCGATAACCCTGCGTGTTATCGCCCGATATCCCTTTTGGACTCCCTGGTTAAGGTAGTAGGCAGAATAGTCCTGAATAGACTACAAACTTGGGCGGAGGATAACAACATTTTAAGTAAAGTGCAGTATGGTTTTAGACAGGGGCTGGGGACCATTGAACAGGTGTTGAATTTTACGATGATATCAGGGAAATACACCCAAGCTAAAGAAGGGAAAATGTACGTAGCATTTGTGGACCTTTCGTCCGCTTTTGACTGCGTAAACCACAATAGACTGGGATATATTACAGGAATTAAAAGTAGACCCAATTTTAGTCCAGTTTTTGAGGCAATTATATAAGGGGGCCTCAGCAAAAGTGAGACATGGAATTGGGGGTGAATGCACTGCGTCATTTCCGGTGGAAAAGGGCGTGAGGCAGGGGTGCGTCCTGGCTCCGTTCCTCTTCTCTCTATATACCAACGCGTTAGACGAGTTAACGGCCAGGACAAAAGACCCACCTTACTATAACAGCAAGCCCATAGTATCACTTCTTTACGCGGATGACGCAGTGCTCATGGCCAGAACTCAGCTGGGTCTTCAGAGTGCTCTTAATGCATATATTGAATTCATGGATAGCCGGGGCCTAAAACTTAATATTAAGAAGACATTTGTGATGACATGTGGGAAAGGGAGAAATAGTTGTAAAAGTCTCCCTTTGGGAAAGGCTAGGATAGATGCAACCAATACATTTTCCTATCTGGGTGTTTTACTGGATCATGCTGGGTCATGGAGTCCAGCGGTTAAAAGTAGAACTCTTCTTTTTAAAAGGTCAATTGGGGCACTGATGAATTTTTCTATTAAAATGGGTAAAAGACCCCGGGGATCCTCCTTAAAATTTATAAAGCAAAATGCACGAGCGTAGCGATGTATGGGGCCGGTGTTTGGGGTTATCAGGACGTGGCTACATTACAAAAAGAGGAAAATAAGTTTTTACGATTTATATTAGCAATCCCACAGAGCACATCAGTTTATAATTGCCATAGCGAACTGGGGATTCCATACATTTCTGACTTGATAAAGATGCAGCCATTGTTATGGCACAGAGTCTGGACGTCACATCACACACAGTTAAATAGAGAGATTATAAGAGATGCTATGAGTTTAACCCACGCTAACAAGATTACCTGGCTAAGGTATATTAGAAGCTTTTTAACAGACGTGGGAAAACCTGACTTTTATAGAAACCCCGCAACACTGACCACAATCTCTAGGAAGGAGTTCAGAGTTCTTTGTCAGGATCATCTGGAATCTCTAAGGGCGGCTTCAGAAATGTATAAAAGTACAGTTATTAAACATCAGATAACTCTTGTATGTCCTACCATTCAACCTTATTTGGAATGGTGTATAGGAAGTTATGATAGGTTTGTCCTCACTAGATTAAGATTTGACAGCTTTCATCGTTTAGTCAGCTTCCCTATACAAAATGATTGGAACAGCAAGCTTTGTATGTGCCCCTGTGATGAAATGTCCCCCCAGACGACAATACATGTGATTTTATTCTGCAAATTTTATAGAGTAGAGAGATCTAGATGGATTTTGCCAATGCTGAAGGGTGGGGGATGGAGACAATGTCGACCTGCCTACCTTTATTTACAAAGATTGGATAATGTTTATTGTGTGGGAGCTATGTCTGGTCTCTTGAAGGCCATATTGAAAAAAAGGAAAAGTATTATATGGGAAACATAGCATGAGGCAGACTGATTTTCAGAACAAACGGGGTATAGATTAATTGAAGATGTGATTTTTAAGATCTTAGCGATATTTAAAGATGTAAATATGTAAGGTATTAGTCTTTTTAAACACTAGATTGTATATTTTTTAATGTGCAACTTTTATGATTTTTTTTTCTACTAAAAATCGAATAAAGTTTATTTGATTTGAAGTAACTTGTGCTTTAACACCATACTCAATGAGGGTTTCCCATATATCTGTGGTTGATTGTTAATGTGAACTATGCTATGTGTAAAGCAATAGCAATTTATACATCAGTATGCGGAAAAACTAAGCTTGGATGATGTCCTCAATGATGTCATTTGAGATATCTGTGATGTCATAAATATTATACAACATGGCATGAGTGATGTCATGTGAGTTCATAAGCACTGCATGGCGGGGGCACAAGTTCTAGTTAGTGCTGCTAACTATAGCTGGTGAATTTCTGTGTTTTTTTTAGTTCAAAACATTAATGTTGACACTGACAAATTCAGCTAACTATGCTGTTTAACCTTTGGGTTTTTTTCAGTGAATTTTTAGGGTAAATTATTTTCGTGAGTATGTATGGTAGAATGATTTAAAATGTGTTCTGATTTTATTTTAGTAGAAGAATGTTTTTTTTTATTATAACAAAACGTATGATTCACAATTTGCTAAATATTTGTAAAATCTGAGTATTAAACAGATAAATATTCAATAGAAAATGTTTATTTACTCAGTTGTTGCAACTCTATCAAGACATGTCACCAGCAGTCTTTTCTTTGAGGTGCCTTTACTCTTGCAATGACTGGTGTGAGGAGGGACTGGCCTCTCCTTTCACACCTCTTAGATGACAGGTGTGCGCAACAGGGTCTGTTTAGGACTGGCCTCTCCTTTTAGACATCTCTCAGATGAGGTGTGCATAGTAGGGTGTGTGGAGGGGCTGGGATCTGTGCTGAGACATCTCTGTAATGATAGGTGTGCATAGTAGGATGTGGAAAGGGACTGGTCTCTCCTTTCAGACCTCTCTCAGATGGCTGGTGTGCTTAGAGGGACTGGACACTGTGCTGAGACCTTTCCACAATATGCATTCCTACTAATCGTGTAAAGAGAACTCTTCTCCTTTTTACTATTCACGATCCCGCAAAAGTCCAGCGATCGTAAAAATTAGTTCAAACAATATACATTTTATCTTCACAACAGTTATCCCTTAGACACATCCTCTCTAAATCTGAGGGGGCAGCATGCCTTTATGCTGCCCCCTAATACGGCTTTCTTACTTCATTTTCACAACACCGCCAATTTTTCACATTAAACAGTAATGGCAGCAATTTAATTTCTAACATTCTAACAGCCAGCCAATCTGAGCACTCGCTCCCGCGAGAGCGTGACAGTTCACTGGAAAATTTGGCCTCTCGACCAATCAAAGGGCTTCATTTCTGATTTCGCGCTCACTGGATGCTCGTGGGACTCTCACGAGCCCATTTGCCAAAATATACATTTATTTTTTCCCCTAATATCTCTAAAACTACTAAACTTATTTTCACCAAATCGCAAAAAGCACAATCTGCATACCAAGATAGAGCTTCTTGCCGAATTTGTAATTCCGTTCAGAAGTTTTTGTTAAAACCGGTGTTAAAGTCTATGCAAACGCTTAGAGATTTTATGTTTTGGTACCCCCTCCTTTTTTTTTTTTTTTTTTTTTTTTTTTTCTCGGCCTCCGCTTGACGGATCACACCGAAACTCTCCAGGAAGGAGCTGAGGTAGATTAACTTTTTGTGTTTTGTTTCATTAAGACTTGTCAAACAGGCTCACTTATTAGCAAACCAAAAAACACCGTCTATGGAATAGCAGAGCTAACTAGATCTACCTACTGGCGTTCATGAAGGTTTGTCAAACAGCGCCAAAGTATTAGCTAAACAAAAAATGCTCTTCTTATGGAAACTCTGACCGAGCTATAAATACAGTGGGGACTGCCACTATGTAATATATATATTCTAGAGGTTTAAAATTAAATAAAATATTCAACAAAAGCATTTGAATGTGGTCATTTAGATCCCATTTAGTGATTACTTGATTTTTCTTAACTCCTTCAATTCTGAATGAAATGTTGAAGTTACTCCTCTATTCTCAAACTCTTTGGCTACTTTGCATGTCATATTCTCCACCACCTTGAGTACTCCCAACTAACCTTAGCCTTTATCACTAATGTGGAAGCCCTTGAATTTGCATCTCATCAAAGAAAGTTGCCCCCTCCGTCCAAAAATCTCCTAAACCTGAATTTCACACTCCACTCCAGTTTGACCACGGCATAGACTTCAGCAAACAGTCCAGCATAAGTACACAGTTTGCATACAGAAAAGGGAACCAGAAAATAAGATATCCATGATTCAAACATAGGGCAATAATAGACACCCCAGAGATTACCCTCTTTTACCTTGTGGAAAGATGGAAGAGAACTGGTTTTGAACAAATCCAGTTCCTCAGTATATTTGACAAATATATACTGTGCTGTTTTCTAAGTTAACTCGATGCCTAAAGGCTTCTAATTTCCTCCCATCATATGCTTCTTCCACTTGATGTCATGAGGGATAATATCTGTGTATAGAGATGCAATAATTGAGGTCCCAGCCAGAATCTCTTCAAATTTACAATTAGAACTATACCTTCCAGTGACTGGCTCAATGAATAAAGAGAAAGTAAAAGTGACAAAGGACAGCCCTATCTCTTACTGCACATGCTTCTGACAAATTCAAAATTATCACCACTTGTGCATAAGGATTTCATGTCCAGCAACGCTTCCAGGTATACTTTTTTCACCAAACCCAAATTTTCTATGTTGGACTGGTAGGGCCAGACTGAAACTTAAATGAGCCCTGGCAAAAATGTTCAAAAAAGCCACACACTGCATGAGGTCAAGCCTAGAATAGGACCATAGGGCATGATTCAGTCATGGCAGCCCATCTTGTGCTCCCTAGGCTGCAGCTCACGGTTGTAACACAAGAGTGGTAGAATGATGAGTCTGCATGGGGGTTGGGGGGGGTGTAATTAAGCCTTCCATGCCTCATTACTTGCCATGGACTGCAGAATTGCCTACTGAACAGATCAATGTTCAGGATTCTGCTGAGTTGAATCCATTACTTAAAGCCTTGTTTCAGTAGCACAGTCAAGTCATTTTTCCTGGCCTGATAGCCAAAATAGTACAACTTTTAATTGCCATTCAGCACCTAATTTTGCTCCTAGCTACAATCTTGTGATCCTTCTTGCCTTCATGAATAATAGAAAACCAGTGAATTTTCTTTAAGATTCTGGTGTTCATTATAACATCTAGACAGTTGGTTATGTGTTCTGGTAAGGAATGTCAAATACTTTAAGTAGTTTGAAGCCAAGGCATGATATGTTCCCTGCTGCCTTTTCAGTGTTCATTTTGGAAAGCTTGTGATTTCCATTAACTCCTATGCTCACTGTCTGAAGTTGAATATCTGTATTTGCTTTTTAACTACTGTATTTTAAATGTTAATCTAAGGCACTGTATATGCCTGTAAGCATCTTGGTGCTTAAACTTGCTGATTATCTGTCCTTCATCAGATGGAAGGAGTCCCTGATTTCTCCTGAGTAAACCTGGCGAGCTGCAAGTCATTTGTGCTCAACGTAGCTTTAAGAATTTTTACCTGCCTCTCCATTTGGCTAATAAAATTCACATGTGCATTTCGGTCTGTTATATGGCTCTCCTTTCCCCACGAACTGACATACTAGCCACATGGTGTGAGACATAAAATGGTTTGCTATCATCCTGTACTAAATCAAATTCTGATATGGTATTTGTTGCAAATATGGCTGATGTAGATTTGAATAAATTAGTACTTTGTGCCAGCGTTCTATTCTCAGAATTAATAATTCTATTCAATTTAATTATTAAATATTCCTATAGCCACGTGTAGTTCCGGTTTTTCCTTAATTGGCTTCTATTTAGGTCTTTAGAATCCTCTTACTATGATCTGAAAGACACTTGCCACCCATTTTAACAAAACTCTGCACCTTGCAGTGTACAATGTGGGGGAGATCGCATTTTGCACTTCTTGCTATAACAATTTGCGTCCAGTTGAGTCTGTTCCATTTCTAAGCCACGTAGACAAAAAGCCTAAGACGCAATGTGTTTATCTTTACTCTTTATTCCAAGCTTTAGATATGAGGGGCAGGCTTATCTTTGGGACTTCTCTAGCTTAGAGGTGGGACTACACTACTTCTGCTTTTTAAGCATTTTTACACTGGTGGTACAGAGTGGGAACCCAAGTAGTACCACAAAGTCTAATGTTCACTGGAAAGGCGACTTGTGTAATCTATATTCCTTCAAATCTCACTACTTGCTGGGCCTGATTTACTGTCTTTGAATTCACTTTGCCACAAGGCTGAAATGTTTCAACAGTGTATGTTTTTTTTTCCAGCTGACCCCATGGGCTTCCAGTGTCTGGCCCAATTATCTGCCTCTTGAGTGATTAAATTCAAGCAATGAGTAACTGATCTCCTTTTTCAGAAGTTGCCTGTCCGTGCTTAGCCAGAGTATGCACTTTGCATCTTTCTGTATGGTTCTGCAGCAGGCATCTTTGGTGAGCTTGTCTCGTTCGTTTTATTTTCTGGATGTATCATCCAGATGATTGAGAGGCGCTCTGCTGGTTAAGAATTAAGTTCATAATGCCTCGTGCTAGAGGTTTAGCTCTGAGGAGCTGTCCGGTCCCAATTCACCCAAGTCTGAGGAGAAAGCTGTTAATATCACAGCATACTGAGAAATCTGTGTATTGTAGCACTTACATTGGCTGAGGTGATGTTCTTAGCGAGTTGAATCCAGGGCAGTGGTTGGGCGTCTTCAAAGCCAAAGAACAAACAAAAATCCTGCATTCCAACAGACGCTTTGCAGGCCTCAGTTGCTATTGCAACTGCCCCTCTGTCTTCCAGATCAGTCTCTTCTCTTTGGGCTTCGATCCAAGAGGTGCTTTTTCAAGCTCCACGGTCCAATTGCATCCGATTGGGTTAAGTTCCTTCTGTGTCACACTAGTGATTAATTACAGTATTTAAAGTTATGGCCAACTGTTGTTTTGGACTTAAAGCCAGGGCTGTTCCCCCTTTCTTTGAGCTGTTCTGGCTTGTTTCTTCGGTTATTCAGGGAGGACAAGTGGTATCTTGGTTTGCCCCTCGGTCACTGGTTACTCATGCATGATCTAGACTTTGATCTGGATTGTGATCTTTTCAAACCAAGTAATAAGATCAGGACGACTTTGCTTTCTAAGAGCTATATTTTTTTTGTGTCTTTGCAATGTTATCATGGATTTTTTTTTTTGCTGATCAGTGCTTCTGGTGTCATGATGGTACTTGGCAGGTTCTGCATGAGTGATAACTAAAATCAGTAGTTTTAGCATGTGGGGGTCCCATGACTGGTTTGTTTCCAGTCATAACTTCATCTGCAGTTTGCCCCTGAATGGGCATGACCATTTATACCATGGTGATTCTTCTGCTATCAAGAGGGCTCCTATGCCTACCCCTCTTCTTGCCAGGATTTTAGGTAGCTTAATGATTTCTCTATTGTGCTCTCGGATATACATACTCTGTGCTATGGAATTGGTGTTTCTTCGATCCTACCTATCATTTGATCCTAGTCTTTGACAGCTGGCACAGATGCAATATCACAGAAGCACGCCTGCTCCCCTTGCTCCTAATTAAGGCACTTGGAATCTAGCTTGTGTGGATTTGATCGATGAGCTTCTAGTTTTGCAGCGTGAATCCTTTTCTGGATCCACATGCTGGGCATCATTCCGTCATGTGGTTGGGTCCGTTATTGTCTTAGTGTTTTTTTTTGTTGTTTTTTTTTTGGTCGCTGTCGACCACCATTTGGTGCCAGGTACGTCCCCTGTGTGACATCAGACTGTATCCTGGAGGTCGACGTGCGTGGTGGCCATCTTCAGATTCTTTTTTCCGCCGTTGGGTCTGGAAGCAAGACGGGAAGCTCCGAAGAAAGATTTTCTTTTCCTGAAAAAAATCTCCCAAAAGATTATCACCGAAAGATCATCGAAAGATCATCGATCACCGACATCGTAGCAAGAGGCAGGAGCAGAGCGGCCGTTCGAATACCAGAGGACCACTCCGGTCCACAAATGGCGAGGTAGGGGCCATGGAGAATACCCCTTTCAAATTCTGCCCCAAGTGCCACCAGAAATGCGCACAACGCGACCCGCACGACGTGTGCAACCTTTGCCTGCCTGAGGATCATCAGGACAAGGGCTGTGAGGCCTGCGCAGCGTTCCTGCCGAAGACGCTCAGGACACGCCGAAACAAAGACGGGCCCATTACACCACAATGTCGCAATCGGCGAAGAAACCTTCCATGAGGGACATGGGTTTCTCTAGCAACGAGGAGCAGCAGGGAGCTCCAGCCGAGTCGACACACGAAGGATCGGACTTTGAGATCCTAGAAAGGGACTCAGAGAAGATCCGCGCCGAGAAGAAGGCGAGGGAGTCGAAAAAAGACGGAGAAGGTAAGACACCATAAAGATCCGTCGGAACCAAAGGGCCACGAGCATAAAACGCCCAAGGCAGCCCCGACGCCGAGCAAAAAAGCGACCGAGGGTCAGTCGCGATTAAAAGAACCCCACGAAACCCTACCAAAGGTTACTGAGGAGGGTAAATCGCCGAAGACACTGTAACCAAGAGCCGACAACGAACCCGCAAAAAAGGGCACAACACCGCCGAAGACTAACGTCGACGCCGGGAAAAAGAGAAAATCTCCGGCCTCCGCGAGGGCCCTCTAAGTCGAAAAGAAGACTCGAGGAGGAGATGGCTACGCTCATACAAAAGAAAAAGAATTTCGACGCCTCACTGAAGGATTTTCGAATCCCTAAGACAACGGCTGCTGAACCGGAGAGCGTCAACGCCGAAGAGGCTGAAGACGCAGAGGGAGAGGAAGAAGGTATCTTTGAATCCCCTCCAACACCAGAACCTCGAGGCAAAGACCCCGAGGAATACGGAGACGTACCTGAGGAAGAGGACAACTCTGAAACCTTCGAGGATGCATGGAACGACGCCGAGAGCCCAGAAGAGGAGATTTGCTGCTATCCCTCGAAGGCTTCCCCCCAGATGACATTGCTTTCTACAATGACATTGTAAAGAGGGCAGCAAATCAGTTTAGTGTACCCTTAGAAGAAGAAAAGGGGGACACATGTTTCTTACTGGAAGCCCTGGCACCTGCCACAAAAGGAACACAGTATCTAACTATGTTGCCCAGTATCCTGGATCAAGGCAAAGAAGCCTTCAAAGAACCAACTTCAAACAAGGGGGTAACCCCCAGGGTGGAGAAAAAATATAAACCTTCCTCAAAGCACCCTAAATACATTCAGGGAAGTACAGTACCTGACTCCATCATTGTTACCACTGCCAGAAGGAGAGCAAATGCAGTCTCCAACACCGGGCCTCCACCAGAAAAAGTAAAAGGATGGATATGGTGGGGAGAAGAATGGAAAAGGAGGCAGCAACGCAGTGGCGCATTGCTAACTCCAATGCACTCTTAAATAGATATGGTCACCAGCAGTGGGATGAGATAGAGTTGCTAAACAAACTCCCTGAGGAGGACAAAAAAAGGGCAAGATCCATTGTCCAGGAAGGGAAAAATGTGACTAACACCTGCCTAAAGTCTGCTCTGGATGCAGCAGATACTGCAAGTAGGCAAATGTGCACAGGAACCATCCTCAGAAGGCACGCCTGGCTCAGAATTTCTGGTTTCAAGCAGGAAGTTCAAACATCAATCATTAACAGACCGTTCAATGGGGAAGCTCTATTTGGCAAGGAGGTGGATGCATCCCTTCAGCAAATTAAAAAGGACAACTAAACTGCAAGGGCAATGGGGGCCCTGCAGCAAAGAGGTTCGTTCAAAAGAGGAGGTTTCAGTGTCAGAAAGCCCACAGGTAGAGGCACCTTTGGTCAAGAGCAGCAAATGCCACAACAATCCCAAGGACAGAACCAAAGCCAACAAATGGGCCAACAGTCTAGCTACCAAGGTTGGCAACAACAACAAAAGCAGCCCTTTCGAGGAAGAGGCATTGGCAGAGGAAGAGGCCAATCCTCTAGAGGAAGAGGAAATGGGTCTAACTGACTTTATCCCAAAAGCAGACCCACACAAAACACCAGTGGGGGGAAGGATATCCTTTTTCCACAGACGATGGAAAAGGATCACAACAGACAATTGGATATTAAATTTGATAAAATACAGATACTGCATAGAGCTCACAAGAACACCACCTGCAAATCCGCCCAAAACAAAGAAATTAACAAGAGCAGAACAAACACTGTTAAACGCAGAGATCAAAGAGCTATACCTCACAGGCAAAAGAAAAGGTACCAACACAAGAATGGTTCAATGGAAACTACTCGCCATACTTCCTAGTACCCAAGCAGGATCAGACTCTAAGACCGATCATGGACTTAAGATTCCTAAACCAGTTCATACGAACACACCGCTTCAAAATGTGTACCCTCCAAGAAATAATCCCACAAATTCAAAAAGGGGATTACTTGGCAACAATAGACCTCAAGGACGCCTACCTACATATCCCTATGAACAAAAGACACAAAGTACCTAAGATTCCTGCACAACAGAATACACTACCAATTCAAGGTACTCCCCTTCGGAATAAAATCTGCTCCACGGGTGTTCACAAAGTGTCTAGCCGCAGTGGCAGCACACCTGAGAAGAGAAGGAATCATCTACCCCTCCTTAGACGACTGGCTAATAAGGACACTCGAAACAGACATGTCACAATCATGTTCAAAAGACAATTCAAACGCTACAAGACTTAGGTTTCTCAATAAACCACAAATCTTCAACACCAGAAAGAGAACCTTCCTAGGAGCGAGACTAAACACAACAAACGCAAAGGCTTACCCCACACAGGCCAGGATACAAGCTATCCACCACGAAACAGCCCTTTACCAGAGGGGTCAGTCTCTGACAGTGAGGAGAGTAATGAAACTAATGGGCATGATGGCATCATGCATCACACTTATCCCTCACGCTCACCTATTCATGCACCCATTCCAAGAATGGCTCACCAACAGCTGGTCTCAAGCCACAGGAAGTTGGGAGGATCTAGTGGTTGTTACACAAAGGGTTCAAGCACAGACACAATGGTGGGCATCCAACAACATCGCACAGGGGAGACCTTTCAGGAACCCAACTCCATCTGTGACAATCACCACGGATGCATCCCTCAACGGATGGGGTGCACACTTCAACCAGCTAAAAGTTCATGGTCAATGGAGCGAACAGGACTCCACGAAACACATCAACTTCTTGGAGATAAACTGTTTTTCTGGCACTCAAGGCATTCCAGGAACATATTCAGGGGAAGAACATCTTAATCCAAACAGACAATACAACAACAATGTTCTACTTAAACAAACAGGGTGGAACAAAGTATTTTCCCCTAAGCACACTTGCACAGGAAATCTGGCAATGGGCAATACTTCAAAAGATCAATCTACAGACAGTACATCTACCAGGAGTAGACAACATTACAGCAGACCAACTGAGCAGACAAAACAACTGCTCCCACGAATGGGAGTTGAAGCAAAGGACAGTACAGTATCTATTCAACATCTGGGGAACATCAGTGATCTGTTCGCAACAATGCAGAACAAGAAATGCCAATACTTTGCCTCGGTTTCCACACCACTTATCAAAGGGAAATGCACTTTCACTCAATTGGTCTGACATTTGCTTACGCCTTTCCACCAATACCCCTGATGCAAAGAATGTTGCAAAAAGCCCAGGAACAAATATGATTCTTATTGCCCCTCAATAGGCAAGGCAAACATGGTACTCAACCGTCCTAGAACTATCCAAGGGAGAGATGGTCAGGATCAGAGCAGAAAAATACCTGCTAACAATGCAGCAGGGCCAGATTTTCCACCCAGAACCGGTGACACTACAGCTAGCAGCTTGGCGCCTGAATACATAGTTTGGGCATCTCAACCTGCCCCGCGAACTATGGAAGTTCTAAGGGAAGCAAGGGAGCACTCAACAAGAAAATGCTATACAGTAAAATGGAAGCGATACACTACATGGTGCACCGCTAACAAAATTGGTTCCATCAGTGCACAAGAAACAGTTATTACATACCTCACTTACCTCTTGGACAGCAACATCAACTTTTCCAGCCTTAAAGTGCACCTTGCTGCCATAGTGGCATACACAAGAGGAAAATCATGCAAAAGCTTTTTTACAAGACCAGTCATCAAAAGGTTCTTGGAAGGAGCAAAGAGAATCGCTCCACCAAGAGCTGCCCCCGTTCCCACATGGAGCTTAAATACAGTACTTTCACAACTTATGACAAAACCCTTCGAGCCCATGCATGCAGCGGACCTCAAGCATATTACTCTAAAGACAGCCTTTCTCATTGCTATAACATCACTACGAAGAGTAAGTGAACTGCAAGCGTTAACAATACAAGAACCCTACTTACAAATTCATAAGGATAAAGTAATCTTAAAAACCAATCCACAGTTTTTGCCAAAGGTGGTATCGAAGTATCACTAAAATCAAAATTCTCCTGCCAGTTTTCTTCAAAAACTAAAGGAGAGAAGCCTCCATACCCTGGATGTAAGGAGGGCTTTACTGTACTATTTGCAAAAAACAGAACAAATCAGGAAGACAAAACAATTTTGTCGCCTATGCACACACTAACACGGGGTCAATGGTAACAAAATCAACTATTGCAAGATGGATAGTACAAGCCATCCAATTATGTTATTCCAATGCCAAAAGAACTAACAATGCAACCAACTGCTCACTTCACTAGAAAGAAAGGAGCAACGCTAGCATTTATGGCCAATGTACCCATTGATTCCATTTGCGCACCTGCAACATGGGCATCACCACACACCTTTATTCATTTGTATGTCCACATAATAATGTTTTGTAAAGAAGCTCAAATTGGAGAAAGGGTGCTTCAACACCTGTTTGCAAGGTCTTCCTTACACCACAGCCTCCCAGACACTGGAGAAACCGCTACGTAATCAGATGCACAGCATGTGAATCCAGTAGGAGTAGTTTTGCAGCTTGAAGAATTTTCTGGATTCACAAGCGACCCACCTGGCCTCCCCTATAAGGGAAACAAACAGGTGGGGAAGCAAAGAATTATATCAGTATTTCTCAAACCATCTCCAGGATTACAAACACCATAAGAACAGAAAAAAGAATCCGAAGATGGCCACCACGCACGTCGACCTCCAGGATACCGTCTGATGCCAAATGGTAGTCGACATTGACCAAAACAAAAAAAAGACCATTCCAGACCCAACCACTAGATGGCGGAATGATACCCAGCATGTGAATCCAGAAAATTCTTCAAGCTGCAAAACTACTCCTACTGGTAAGTAACCATTTCGTTTTGCATGGTGCTAGTTTGATCAGGTCTTAACCAGAAAAATGCCCTTTCATGAGGATCCCAAAAGGAGCACGTGCCTTTGACTTATGTCATTGATAGTTACTAAGGAATATTTTTTGGGTAAATTTACAG
Source organism: Calotriton arnoldi (assembly GCA_963921515.1). NCBI lineage: Eukaryota > Metazoa > Chordata > Amphibia > Caudata > Salamandridae > Calotriton > Calotriton arnoldi. The sequence goes on along the minus strand of CAWUFW010004332.1, from coordinate 651,776 downwards.
TTAAGAGCTCGTCTCAAAGCTTACATGGATCAGAAGGAAGAAAGAAATTGTGTATGTGACTTTTTAGCTGTAGATTTTGCTTTGAGTTTCTTTTGGACAACAGCTTTTCTTGTCCACATGTCATAATTTAACAGTTTATATATCCTGTCTGCAGATGGTCACTTTTTTCCTGTTATCTGTATGTAGCCATAGTCGCACTGCCTGTCACGTGTTTGTACGTGACCATGAATTGCACTTTACGACCAGATTTAATAATTCAGAATAAAACCAAGAGCCAACTGTTCTTCTCCCAACTCACCACCACCACCTTTCGTTGTTGTTCTTATAGTAACCATAATCTTTTCTTCATCTCCAAGTCTCTAGGAGTCGTTTTGGAGCTAGAAAATTAATTGGTGATTTAAGGTGCTGACTGCAAACTGATTAAGGAGCAAGACCCTTATTTTACTTACTACACCCCATTGTGCACGTGCTACTAAAAAATGTCACTTTTGACCTAGCAAATTTGCTTCAATCAACTTTAGAACTGATCTTAATGATTGAAAAATTATCTTGATCAAGAATCTATAATCTTTAAGAATTGGAAGTCCGTTTTAACCTCATCTTTGCAGCATGTTGTCTTTTCTCTATCTAATTATTTTAGAATGTGAATGCCAATGCCGGGTGAAGCAAGGAAGCAGATGGGGAGGCCAGATATCTCTGCCCTCCTCCAGTTTATTTTTTTTGTTGCAAACAATCCAGAGACAAATTTGAGGCAAAAGAACTGTACTTTAAAAAAAAATAAAAAAATAAAAATGAAAAAAGTAACCAGTTTGCCTTCAGTGCTGCTTCTTGTTCCTGCTATGTTTTTTGGGGTTAGTTTTGTCAGTAAATTTGATTATCGGGGGAAATTCACTTTACTTTAAACTTTTGTGGACCGGAATTTAGTCACCTTGATACCAGCATGGCTGAAGATGTTTTCCAGCCCTTCAATAGTCCGTTCCCGGAGTTAGATGTCTTTCTTAACGTCCTGAATGTGGAAGATTGTTAAACATTGTGTGTAGTTGTGAGTAAGAGGAGGAACATCACTGCTTGGTGCATTTGGGTTCACTTCTACAGCACTAATTTATGCTTCCAAGGCAATTTAAAAAAAAATAATTCTGCACATATCAGATTTTCCTTAAACAAGGACAATTAACTTGTACTTTTCTGATACTACATGGGAGGCAGAGGTTGCTACATGTGATTTGAATACAAGGCAAGCCATGAGATTTTGTGGCTCAAAGTCTTACTTTTTATTTATTTTTTACAGTTTTCTTAGGCAAATAAATTGGTCCAAATCCTGTGAAACCAATTAAGCTTTTCTTGCCTATTTGTTGAATTGCCTTAGTTTACCAGTTCAGTATACTGCTTTCAGAGTTGCATGTTTCTGATGGTTTAGCAATTTCAGTAGCCCATCAGATGATAAAAAAATACTTTTCTCTAACCAGCCAACCTGGCAGTGCACCTATTCTTTGTTATTACGAAAATATTCGGTTGCTGAAATTCTTTGAAAAAATACTTTCAATATTGCAGCAGCCTTCCTCACAAGTATTTCGTCCTTGGCCATCTTCTGACAGCCAAGGAGAAGAGGGAACTGGTATGTTAAAAGTACAAGGTACACACCCATGTAGCGCTTGTACTTGGCTCTTCAGCCATGTTCTTAAGTTTATACCATCTCACCTGCTAATTATACCTCCATGCATTAAAGATAATGGATGATTTGTAGTGTAGATATTAAAGTTTGAGGGAAGTGGGCAGCAGCCTTGGGCCTTTAGTAGGATTAATACCATTATTAAGTTGAAAATAAAGGGATGGGTGGGGGAGATAGTTAGAGGTGCGCTATATTAAAATAAATGACATGAAATTTTCTTTTATCTAGGACGTGGGATTTATTCCAACATGATGGGATTTCTTGGTGGTGTCTCTTGGGCAATGTTGGTGGCAAGGACTTGTCAGTTGTATCCCAATGCAGTTGCATCTACTCTTGTCCACAAATTCTTCCTTGTTTTCTCGAAGTGGTAAGTTTTGTAACTAGTCTACATTTAATACACTTTAGAAGAAGCATTGCAGTGTATGGTGACCCAAAAATTGCTAATTTGATACTAAATAAAAGTAAACCTTCTGAACTTACCACTTTGGCTTCTGTTAGACTGCTGTCATTTTTTTAGTTAACATTTTGTAAATACAGCACTTAAGTTAAGTCTGCATATTTGTTAGAGTAAATAGTTTTTTCTTAATTTATTTTGCTTAGCTTGAAGAGCCTCAGACTGTTGACATCCAGTGTTTGCAGTCCTCTATGCCAGGGATGATCACTGATATTTGTGAAACAGCCATCTTTCCCGAATGTTAACCAATATTAATATGAAACAGTATTTAAAGTCTGCTTGTGCTGATGACTAAAACTGGAACAAGTAATGTTGCAGTATGGTTGCTGAATGTTGGTGTTTAGGTGGATGTGGTTGAGCAACAATAGATGGATGTGCTTTGTGTTATCTAAATAGCAGAAATGTTCCACAACATTGCTATGGGATTTGGTACATGGGAGAAATGGACTAAAGACTACACCGTCTGAGCTCTTACAATAGTTCTAGTGGATGTGAACCTCCTCTGTGTTAATCATACAGAGTTTTGGCAGTCTCCAAAGAGATCATTGTAAACTGACTGCAATTGCTAGAAAACCAAACGTGCTTTTTGGCTGCTTACTCATTGTCTTTTGAAAATCAGTGTAAAATAAGTTCTCCTGAGCAATACTTAACTCTTGTCCGAGAACAAATACATGCCACACATGCTTTACAGTGTAATGGATGCTCCTCTGGATCCTTTTAATTTGACAAGTTAAATTGGGGATAGTCCACTTTCTGTTATGGAAAGGATTATGACCCTCTCAAGGTCCTTAAGATAATTCCCAATCTGTGTAAAAGGTTCTCTCCTGTGCATGTTTCAAGCAACACTACTGACACAGTCTGTACAACCCGGGAAAGAGGCAATCTAAAAGTCCGTCTTACACTCCATTGGGAGCAGGTAGGAATCTGACTGGTGTGGAGCTCCAGCTTAGAGTCTCCATTGTCTCATCACAACGGCTTTGCACATTGTCTCCTGTCCTGGAACGGGATGAGAGGTGGCAAATTGTTTTATTTTTAGTCCCCTTGTCTCCAAAAAGTCAGATTCTTTAATTTATGTGCCACCTTCGCAAGTCAATTTTCTCCAGGCACCAGACTTGATGTGTTGGGGCAGGTTCAATGGTGGTGACAATGTTAAACAGTGATGTACATGGAATGAAAAATGCATGCACTCTGGTCTAAATAGCACAGTATCCCCCTCTTAAACATTGGGGGTACACCATTCTGTCACTCAGAAATTCAGTGGTTCACGTTGTGCTCTTACAAAAAATAAGGCCATAAGGTGACTTTTTCACACACTACAAATCAGTGGATGTCTTCTGGTTTCTGAGGTGTGATCAGGTTAGCTCATTTTTGCTGACCACTAAATTGGTATACTGCAGTGTCCAGGTTTTTCTTACTAACACAATTTGTACAGAAGTAATTCATTAGTTCTTATGACAGAACTGCAAAGACCTAAAATTGTGTCCCAGTGCAAGCTTCGAGTCAGTTGTCACTTCCATTTTTTCCCAAAATTGATTTGCCTAAAATATTGAACTACATGTAATAGAATTGGGGGGACGGTGTGGACGGGATCAGAATTCCCAAACCCAGTCCACATGCTACTACTCCACTTTAAAGATCTAACCAACTGGGCATCTGCAGCACAAATCCTTCCACTGTGCCTTGAATAACCCACCATTTCCGGTGATTTAAACAGCACCCAAAATGTAGAAAGAGCTCTTCTGGTCACATCCTATTATATTCTACCTCTAGAGAAGCGGCTTTAATAGCCTCTTCCAAAGTAATGCGGAAATGTTTTTATTTTGTCCCAGCAGAACACTTCCAATTTATCATGGTAATTTAGGATAATTTAACCTCCAGATTGGCAACTCTTAATTTTACTAGTCTCTGGGTGCTGGTCAGAAATTGGGGTCCGCTAGCCCTATGCTTTCAGCTACTTCAACAGCATAGTGCTCCTTTTGTCGATTGAGCCACTTGCAACGAGTGTGCGCCAGATAATTTTCTCATCTGAGTGCCCTTTACAGTGCGATGTGCTTATTGTTATCAAACAGTGTAATCATGCACACTTTGTCTCTAATTGTCTGACTTTCTTTTCGATAACTACCTGCAGCTCACTGTATTATAATTCTTGTACTGTAGGAGGAAATCCTCTGAATCCATGTTGGTTTTGCATTTCACATATTGTGCAGAGCCACCGCCTTTTCCTCTGTGTGCATTGCTGAATCTGTGGTCTGCTCTAGGGAGTATAGTGGGGTCTGTGCTCTTCCAGGGCCCTTCATTTGATCTCAGCCCTTGCTGTTGGCTATTCTATCCCTTTCAATGTCAGTTAGATCCTTCAATGTCGCTTCACAAGCTTTGCAATATAGAGCTACTTGTCCATTTCATTATCCTGATCTAGAGTTTTGATACTTTTACAAGACACTTTCACCACTACTCCTGTTCCCCTAGTGTCTGCAGCCAACATATTTGTGGGTTCTCTTTTGAAAAAGTGAGCAAGGGTTCAACTACTCCCTTCCACCTTTCCTACTAACTCATTAGTTCATTGTGTCAGTGATAATACTGTTAAAAGTGGCCTTTATATTTTATGTACGTTGGTTACAGACTAAAAGATTACACCTATCTTGCTGCATGTATCAAGATATACAACAGTATACATTAAAACAATTAAGCAAACTTAAAATATCTACAGCCTGCATCATTTACAGTATTAACCTTATAACTCTGGAAGATTCTGTTTTTATAATATAATGCTTTCTACCATTATACGGGCAACAAAGTTCCCAGAATATTTTCAACCCTTGAGAAATCAATATAACAGGCTTCATAACTTGCAAGTGTCAATCGCATAGCTTACAGGAAATATTTGAAGTAATGAGTTAAAATAAAATTGTATAACTTCTGTTTGCATATTTGCATAGAAATAAAGCATTTGCCTGGTGCTGATAAACATCAAATTGGAAAGATACCCATTTTCAAAATAATTACTGTTCTGTTTAACTAATTGTTTGAAATAAAGTGCATGACTCATTTTTCATTAAATCGGACTATCAACCTCCAGTTGGAGTGCAGCAAACTGTGTATGTAAAAGTATAACCGGCATTTCTATAAATGAGAAGTTCCCTTGCATTAACTTTCCCTAGAGTATCTGTAGAGTTCAATGGAGAGAATATTGATAGTGTAGTATTTAGGCAAAACCTTTCACTCAAAGTCCAGACAACCCGATTTCAAGCAAAATGGCCTGTATTGATAGCCAATGTCTTATCAAATATGATCGCCATGATCGACCTTCCAGTTTATTTGCTCCAAAAGCAGTTTTATAATGGTACACTCCACAACAGATAGTTAAAGCTGGTAATTTTGCTAAATACTCAGAGTAAAGAAGCAACATGTTCGAGGCATGTGTGCTGTAGATACACATGCTTTGCATACTCCTGCCATCTACTGTTGGGTCCGGATGTTTGCAAGTTGTTTTTCTTCGAAGAAGTCTTTCGAGTCACGAGGTAAAGTGACTCCTCCTTTCGGTGATAGTGCGCATGGGCATTGACTCCATTGTTTTTTTTTTTTCCGCCATCAGGTTCAGACGTAAATTGCTGTGCTCCGGTTCGAAACTATTCTTCAGGTTCTCCTCGGTGTGCAATCCACTCTACCCTCGACGGTATTGTTTTGTATGCGTTTCCTACTTCTCCATGTATTGCTTCGGTCAACGAATGCTTCATTTCTGATCAAAAACTTTGTGGGCTGCGTTCGGGCCTGACCGCGTCGGTCCAGTCTTCAGTCGATGGAACGGACTCCGTTTAAATTCTGCCCTCGGTGCCACGCTAAGTACCCTCATACCGACTCACATAAGGTGTGTAACTTGTGCTTGTCTCCGGAGCACAAAGTAGACAACGTTTCGGTCCAAAAAGACTTCTGGATCGACGGGATTGATGACGTGAAATGCAGCATCAGAATATTCAACACACTCTGTATATCTTCGGTGAATAATACGAGCATAAGGACGTCGAAGCATCAGCGGCAGAAGAACAAGAAGAGGCCATCTCGGTTCCAGAGTCTGATTCTGAACTCTAGACCGACATGGAGTCTGAAGACGTGCATCCGGGACAGGGTGCCGTGAGTACAGATGACCCCTTGCCCCTTAAGCCCTTACCCAAAATTCATAAGGCTTCAGCACCACCTCTGCCTTCTGGCCAAGGTCGGCACAGACTGCTTCGGGCGCCTGGCCTTCCGGCTCGGCACCGAAACATAGTCAAGCCTGCCGGCTCGGGACAGAGTCGACCCAAATATTCAGATTCGAAACCTTCTAGTTCGAATCCGAAATCCGGTTCGTAGCCGAAATCTTCCATGCCGAAAGGAAATCATGTTTTGGAGCTGAAATCTTCCACTCCTAAAAACGTCCATCTCACCATCGAAACCTTCAGTGCCGAAATCAAGACAGCAGTTCTGAACCTTCTGACTTTAATTTGTACATTGTTCATCCCAAACCAAAGAAAATTTATATCCATCCTGATACAGGACATATTCATGCTAAATCTCCAGTTAAACGCAAGCTTCCTTCTGAGGACTCTCCCTATAAGATTCCTTTAAAGAAGAAAGATGTGGCTACCAGCCCTGTTTATCCTGCTCCACCATCCCCTCCATTTCTACCCTCTTCTCCACATTTAGATCCTTTACACATTTCATCTCCGGGATCTCCACTTTCACAGCCTGAAGAGGGAGATATTGATGAGGAGGATATTAATTTGCCTGTAGACCCATGGAAGGATTGCACCATTGACCCTCCATTAGACAATGACCCAGACCTTTGCCCTGCAAAGCCCTCAACACCTGATGATAATGTGGCTTACCAGGAACTCCTTGCTAGAGCAGAAGAGTACCATGGAGTGGAGTTAAATAAAGAGTCGTTAGAAGAGGACCTTTTACTTGAGACACTTGGGGCCACACACAGGTCAAGTCACACACTCCCTATGCTGAAGGGCATTCTGAGGCATGCAAATGATATTTTCAAAGACCCAGTGCGAGCACGGATTCTGACTCCTAGAGTAAATAAAAAATGCAAACCTTCGCCATCTGATCCTATCTTTAATAAAGGTCAGCTGCCTCGACTCCCTTTTAGTATCCAATGCTCGCAAAAGAGCTCATTCACAAACGTTTGGGGATGCTCCTCCCCCAGATAAAGAATCTAGGCTCCTAGATGTTTCAGGCAAACGTGTAGCCGCTCAAGCTGCTAATCACTGGCGCATCGCAAATACACGAGGCCTGCTAGCTAGGTATGACAGAGCACACTGGGATGACATGGAGCAACTGCTCCAATATCTCCCAGAAGAACACAAAAACAAGGCAATAGAGTTGGTTCAAGAGGGCAAACCTATTTCTAACTTCTATTAGATGTGCCCTAGATTCTGCGGACACCGCTGCTAGGGAGATAAATACCTGCATTCTCCTCAGAAGGTATGCTTGGCTTAGGATTAGAGGTTTTAAACCTGAGGTACAAGAATCCATTTAAAACGCCTCTTTTGACAAAGAACACCTATTTGGTCCTGTAGTCAACCAATCCCTAGAAAAAAGGAATAAAGATACTGAAGTGGCAAAGTTCATGGGAACGCTCCAGTCCCCATCAAGTAGAGGCTCCTTTTGTCGCTCTTTAGAGGGTCCAAAGCCACATCCTCCGACCCAAATGCTTCCACTTACAAAAACAATACCCAATCCTCTCCCTCCAGAGGTATTTATAGAGGAGGGTGTAGAGGAAATAATTTCAAAGGTAGGGGTAGAGGCACCTCAACACGTAACACCCCTTCCCTTAAACAGTGAGTTGCCCACACTTTCCCCCGATCACTTAAAACCTGTCGGGGGAGGACTTTAACAGTTCCTCCCCATTTGGCAATCCATAACAACCTCTGACCTCCTGGCCAGGGACCTGCTCTCTCCCTCTGCAGGTCCGCTGCTGTGCCGTGCTTAGTGCTGTTAGGTGTTCGCGCCACTGCCTGGACTGTGTTGTGCCCATTTTCTGTCCCACGGTAATTGTGCTCTGTTTTTAGTTTTTTGTGCCATTCTCTGTATTTTCAGTTTATTGTGCCATTCTCTGCCTTATTGCTCCTTTCCTGCCCGTTCCCGTTCTTTCCCGCCGCTGCTGCCCCCGCACCCCTCCCCCCCCCCGCCGACCCTTACTCCTGCCTCCCAGCTGTGACTCCCTCCCCCCTTCCCTATTTAATGGCAGCCGCTGCGAGGGAGCGTGAGCAAGACCTCTGACCTCCTGGTCAGGGACATGCTCTCTCCCTCTGCAGCTCCCCTGCTATGCCGCTGCCCTGGGGGCCACTCAACACAAAAAAAAGCTCTAGCCTCTCCCGATACAGCCAGAATTCGCAATATTCAAGCTCTGTTACTTCAGTTTCAGGCCAACCAAAAATTACCAGCCTGAACCGTCATGCAATTGCTAGGGATGATGGCGTCATGCATAGCAATAGTGCCTTATGTAAGACCAGTGCTCAATTTGAGCCGGTGCTTTCCGGTGCTCAGCACCAGCACTTAATTGGTTTCCGGTGCTCGGCACCGAATTGTCAACACCATACTTAAAACAGTCTACCACATGATGGCGCTGCTTATCTAATTTAGAGATGAGCTGAACAAGGGTTGTTTTGGAATACAATATACATTCAAATTGCTAATACCTACCTCCCCAGCCATTTCTTTAGCTTTGGGGACCTGGAATAATCTGAACTGTTGCATTAACATGCGAGAGAGATGGTTAGTAGTAGTTTTGGCAGCGATGACGGCCATGGGTGGTGCAAGCTGCAGTGGCCTCCTGGTCAGAGCCCTGGCGCTTAATATTTTACAAATTAAGCACTGTGTAAGACTACGCAAGCGTCCCCTACAAGAATGCTTAGCACTTCAGTGGAATCAATCACAGGGTCAATTGACAGATCTAGTGTTGGTAGACAGCCGCACCCATCGCTCTCTGCAGTGGTGGAATCCACAAAAGTAATCAAGTGTGGCCCTTCATCGACGATATTCCACAGATTGTGCTAACAGCAGACACATCTCCATCAGGTTGGGATGCCCATCTCCAATATTACACAATCCAGGGTCTCTGGGACACCAAGCACAAACATCTACACATCAACGATCTAGAGCTTCTAGCAGTATTTCTAGCACTCAAAGCTTTTCAGTCTCACCTCCTAAGCAAAGTTGTCTTAGTCCGCATGAACAACATGACCGCTTTGTACTATATACAAAAACAGGGGGGGGGCACACTTCAACTGTCACGCCTCTCTCAGACCATTTGGAGTTGGGCAATCCATCACAGAATTAATCTCCTGTCAGAACACCTTCCGGGGTGAACAATCAGATTGCCGACCTGAGCAGGAGACCGCAAATACATGAGTGGGAACTTCATCCCCAGGTTCTTCTTCCATATTTTCGAGAATGGGGATTCCCACATATAGATCTGTTTGCCACAGTGGACAATGCAAAATGCCCAAACTTCGCCTGCAGGTTCCCCCACCCTCACTCCAAAGGCAATGCCCTATGGATGAATTTGTCAGGTATATTTGCCTATGCTTTTCCGCCGCTCCCACTCCTTCCGTTTCTGGTTCGGAAGGTCAGGCAAACATCACTCCCACTGATTCTAGTAGACCCCACATGGGCTTGTCCATCTTGGTTCACCACACTGTTAGAACTATCAGTGGTTCCACATCAAAAGCTGCATCGCAACTCCAGCCTTCTCACACAGAGCCATGGTGAAATCAGGCACCCAAATCCAAAGGAGCTTAATTTCGAGATTTGGCTCCTGTAATCATAGTTTGGATATTTAAATCTACCACTAGACTGTATGCATATCTTAAAAGAAGCAAGAAAGCTGACCACCAGAGCTTGTTATGCAGTAAATAGAAAAGTTTTGTTATCTATTGTGATAACAAAATTAATCCATTAGATGCTTCCGTTCAAAACATTATTTGTTACCTTCTGCACCTACAACGTTCTAGTCTAGCTTATACATCTATTAGATTGCCCCTTGCAGCAGTCTCTGCATATTTGCAAAACAGACATTTATCCTTGTTCAAAATTCCTGTGATTAAAGCCTTTATGGAAGGCTTAAAAAGAGTTATTCCACCCAGAATACCTCCAGCACCAGTGTGGAATCTTAACATTGTACTTACAAGACTCATGGGTCCACCCTTTGAGCTTTTACACAAATGTCCTTTGCAGTTCCTTTCATGGAAGGTTGCCTTCCTCATTGCAATCACTTCATTAAGGAGAGTAGGTGAGCTACAGGCATTAACTTTAGAAGAACCCTTCTCTCAGCTTTATAAGGATTGGTTAGTTCTTTGCACAAATCCTAAATTTCTCCCTAAAGTCGTTTCTGCTTTTCACATTAACCAATCCGTTGAGTTACCTGTGTTCTTCCCTCAACCGGATTCGGTATCAGAAAGAGCTCTTCACACACTTGATGTTAGAAGAGCGTTATTGTATTATATTGATGGGACTAAACATTGTTGTAAAACAAAACAACTTTTTGTTGCATTTGCTCCACCTCACAAAGGCAACCCTATCTCTAAATCAAGCATTTCCAGATGGGAAGTTAAATGTTTTCAAACCTGCTATGCTAAAGCTAAAAGCACTTTATCTATACCCCTTAGAGCGCATTTCCCTCGCAAAATAGGGGCATCTAGGGCCTTTTTAGGGAACATTACTATTGCTGATATTTGTAAAGCAGCAACATGGTCCACACCACACACATTTACTAAACACTATTGTTTGGATGTGTTGGCACGCCAACAAGCCAATGTAGGACAAGCAGTGCTAAAGAGACTTTTGCAGACAACTGCAACATTTACTGGTTAGCCACCGCTTTAGGAGAACACTGCTATATTTTCTATGCAAAGCATGTGTATCTACAGCACATGTGCCTCGAACGGATTGTGTTACTTACCCAGTAAGCATCTGTTCTTGGCATGTAGAGCTGTAGATTCACATGTGCCCTCCCACCTCCCCGGACACCTGTAGTTGTTGCAGTTCTCTTTATTCACATTACATATGCATGGACATCTCTTTACTACACTCACTTAACGCCATTCTCACCCTCTTGCCGGAAAACAATCTAACAATGGAGTTGATGCCCATGCGCACCATTACCGAAAGGAGGAGTCCCCGTGACTCGAAAGACTTCTGCGAAGAAAAACAACTTGCAAACATCCGGCCCCAACACTAGATGGCAGGAGTATGCAAAGCATGTGAATCTACAGCGCTACATGCCAAGAACAGATGCTTACTGGGTAAGTTACATAATCCTTTTCCTACCCATACTGCTAAATAAATTCTGCCCCATCCCCACTGAGGTTGATAGTTAGCCTTTTCTTCACACATTAACATTCAGGTATCTGTTTCTGAAAATATTATCCCAAGATAAGTATACTTTCTCTTGTAGGGGATTTCCGTTTTCCATTTATAGTCCTAAGCACTGAATAGTCCAGCCCACGTGCTGGGACCCGGAGCACTATAGATCTTCTTGAGTGTAGATTTTCGCCTTTCTTCGGGATGGCCTGCAGAGACACTTAAGAAAACTGATTATACAGCCTATAGATAAAGGCTTCATTGACCTACTTCATAATGAGCTCAGAAAAGGGCCAGACGGAAGCCTATATGTACAATTTTATGATGCCTATAAAACAGCGTAAATCTCCCTCACAAGCCCTTTTTAGGATGGAGAAGGAGAAAAGGACAGTGTAGCCTCATAGGCTGTCATATGGCTAAAAATAGACTGCCTTTAAGAACCCATAGACCACCAGTATCCCATCATGCTCAGCAGATGACAGTTGCTTCAATTCCTTTTTTCTTTTTTTTTTTTTCCCCTGGCTCCTGCTGAGAGGACCCTGGAGCATTGAGCTTGGCCTTTTTTAGGCTTTTTTTTCTCATCAAAATTCTCAAACAAATTGGTGACACTTTTACTCAATGTTTTTGATCTCTCCCTGCCTCTTTTTGGGGTTTTCTGACCGAAAACTGTGGTATTTTGTTAAATAACTTGCCATCTTTATTTGACAAGTGCCCAGAGTGCGGGAGAAAGGAGGCCAAAACAGATTCAGCCCCCGCCCCCCCATTGAGGTCCACCTTCTCATGTTCCTAACGCTTGTCATCACTGCAAGAACTTTTCAGGACTTACCCTTCATGAAAGAAGATTTGCCTTCATAGGGCTGAGGAGAGATGGTGGCAGCAAACACAGCCTGAAGGTTGGACCTCAGAGTGAGGGAAAGATCAAGCTTCCACCAGGGTTCTGTGCTCAGCCTCCAGAGGACGTGGGAGGTCTGAAAAGATTTCTGTCCAAAAACTACACCTGTCCCGGTCGATGTTAAGAGGATCGACGTTGATGCGAGGTACGGCTCGACCTGTTAGCCTTCGCAGACACCGTTCAAAGTTGGAGTGCTAAGTAGTCAGGAAGAAGTGGCTTGACGTCGAGGTAGGTCAACGTCTGAGTGCAATACCTTCCAAACGTTGTAGTGAGATGTCAACATCTGAGTTTCTCGGCGTCAAGAGGACAACAGGAGTGAAGGAAGAAGAGAAGAATATATTAGTTTCTTGACTCTGAATATTCTAGAGCATATTCACCCTCTGTTGTGGGACCATTATCTCCTGCTCCTACTCCTATGTTGCCTGCGCTACCCATGAAAGCAGATAGTGCAACAGTTCTTTTGGGCAGATATGATCAAGCCCTCTGGGACTCCATCCAGCATTTCGCTGAGCATCTCACAAGAGATGAGAGAAGACTTACTTGATCATACATGAGGGGGCAATGGTGTCTAATCTAGTGATTAGCACTGCAGCGGATTTATCCCTATTAACCGCTCATGGTCATGTAGTAACCTTAAGGAGACCTACTCGGCTCCAGTTGACATTCCTCAAGCCCGAGATTCACCAACGTATACAGAATCTTCCATTCACTGGCTCCACGCTCTTTGAAAGCCACACGGACAACGAAATGTCATGGATAAAAAGCGAAATGGGCACTCGAAGCGGTGAGTCTAGAGGGACCAAACGAACAAAGAAAATCCTTCAGACCCTACCAGCTTTTATTCCCAGTGGGTTCAAGTCCCTCAGTGGTACACAGGCAGATCTCTGCAGCAACATTAGAGGACGTCCTACCCATCAGCCTGCCCATGAAGGTAAAAATACAACGGCGTCCAAACCATGAGTCCTTTCTTCCCCCTCTTCCGTTACCTACTCCGGTAGGGGGAAGCATTACTTTACTATCTGGCAGAGTGGCAAAACATCACGACACCTGGGTTCTGAACATTGTACAAAATTACTATGGTCTCAGGTTCACCAGTCCACCACCGTCCATCCCTCCCAAACCGTCCAATTTCCGTCTCGCGTTGCTGGGGTCGGAGGTCAACTCCCTATTACAGAAGAAAATGGTGGAACCCATTCCCCACAGTCAGAGGGACAGGCATCTATTCCAGGTACTTCCTGGTGAATAAAGGACAAACGTGAATTCAGACCCATTCTCTATCTCAGAGTAGTCAACAAGTGGATTCGGCGAGAAGCTTTGGATGCTGGCACTACATCAAATATATCCCCAATTACATCAGGGAGATTGGCTTTGCTCCATCGACCTTCAGGATGCATACTTCCACATTCCAATCACCAGAAAACATCAGACATTTTTAAGTTTCGTTGTGGGGCACAGGACCATTATCAGTACACATTACTTCCATTTGGCCTAAATTGAGCACCCAGAACATTCTCAAAGTGCATGACAGTGGTGAGCACCTAATCTTAGTCTACCCATACCTAGACGATTGGCTCAAAGGCGTCAACTTCTCAAGAAACCTAACTTCATTTCAAATATACCTGCAATCTCATTCAATGGTTGGACCTTCATATCGGCCACAAGTCCACACCACCTCCGGTTCAGACTTGGGGGCGTGGCCCGGCTGCCAACCATGATGGCCGTGTAGTGCTGCAGCTCCGCCAGCCATCCCGATATCCTTGCCATATCCAAGAATTGCAATGACATCCTCACCGTAAAAATGAGGAACGGGGTTGCGAGTGACTGCGGGCATCAGAATTCCAAAAAATGAACGCAAGCTCCGCGCCCGGCTGGGAACCCTGGTAACCGCGAGGCAGGCCATGTGGACGTGCACCGGAGTGCCCGGCGGATGCGCGATATCAGAGGCCCTGCTGCACTGAAGAACACTGGAGCTGCCTGCTAATTCAAGGGCCTCCGCGCCCTGCCATTTGGGGCCTGCCTGGGGCTGCCGGCACTCGCAACATTAGACATTGGAGGAAGGCAGTTGGAAACAGGAGCACTCGTGTCGCCGCTGGAGTGCGGGGGTGTCGCTGTGCAGCAGGTAAGCTGGCCCACACTGCTCCTGGAGTGCAGGGTGTCGCTGTGCAGCAGGTAAGCTGGCCCACACTGCTCCTGGAGGCCCCACGGTGACTGGGACCGCGGGCAAGCCTGGGAGCCAGCTGGTTGGGCCGGCGTAGTGGGTGCGGGGGCGCCTTCCGTGCTTTGGGCTCTGCTTCCTCCCCGGTGCATACATAGACGGCTGGCCTCCAGCTGTGTTCCCACTGAGCTTGGAGGGACCGGATGGAGGGCGGCTGTCCCCGCCGAGGTCCTGTGCTGGGGACTGGCCGGCTTCCGTGGCCATTAGGCCTTAAAACTTCTGTTGTCTTGCCTGGCGGGACACTGCGGGGCAGCGGAAGCTGTGGGCCTGCGACTAAAATGGACCGGGCCTTCGGCTCCCATAGGCATTGAACCAGCTTTGGACTGTGAGGAGGCGTTTGGGAATCCAGCTACAGATGCACTGTAACTACGCTGAGGACAGGCCCCACTCCGGGTGGGTTGAGTGGCCGGCATGCTAACAGCTGTTGGCCCCGGCGGAGGCCTAGATCTACTTGTTTGCGGCTCCCCCCTAACACAGCGGAGGATACTGCGAAGGCTCCGGACCCAGAGGGCTCGCACCTGCTGCCTGACCCGCGGGTGGGCTGGTCCCATGCCGGGGACCTGACTGCCCGGGGCACACTTGACTGCATTAACGGCGCATGAGATGGTCCGCAGGGACCCCAAACGGAGGCAACTACAGTTTGGTAAACAAAACGACCCTGAGTAAAACCCCAGTGCGACTGGCTGGAGGCGGGGGCGCGGCAGTCCTGGCCAGGTTTGGATCGGACGCCCTAATGGTGGAGCTCAGGACTGGTTTCAGGGCCCTAGATGGTCGATTTGATACCCTGGAAAAGGGGATGGACAAAATGGGGGGCACGCATACACTCCTAAACGGTTGGACACAGTCGAAGAAAGTGTCTGACCTTGAGGATTGCGCTGCACAGTTGACAAAGATTAGATCGTATGGAAAAACTCTTCAAAACGGTGGCAATGAAGAATTAAGATCTGGAGGCGAGGAGCAGGCGCAATAATGTACGTATCCTGGGGGTCCCGGAAACTACAAACACCGGCCGCTTGGACCACTTTGTAGAAACACTCCCGACGGAATGCTTCTGCAAGGAATCCTTCGCAACCTCTTTCCTAGTTGAGAGCCCACTGTACTCTGGGCCCCCGCCTTAACCCGGGCAGCCCCCCCTCCCGAGGCTGCTAATTGCCTAGCTGCTCAACTACCAGGACAGGGACACTGCGCTGCGGCTGGCAAGGGAAAAGGGTCAGTTGAAATGGCAGGGCTAATCGATTTCCCTATATCCAGATTTCACAGCTATGCTACAAGAATCCCAACTTAAATACACAGGGGTCAAGGCCACACTACGGAATCTGGGTCTAAAGTATGGCATGACTTATTCTGCCTGGCTCCTATTGATGGTGGAGGGTAGGGCATTGCTCTTTGACACACCTACGGCGGTGCAGGATTTGTGCTGTAAATATTCGGAGGCCCACTGGACACGCAGAAGGGATCAGCCGAGGGGTTACCTGACGAACAGCGGCTCCTGGGCAAGTGTCGACCTACTCTCCACGGAATAGCTGCAGGCTTGACGCATGGCCTCCAGAGACGCATGTAAAATGAACTGGCCAATAACCGAACAAAAGGTTTGGATGTAGCTCAAGCGCCCTGTAACTAGAAATATGGCAAAAATAACGTCTTGCTTTAGTAATTGTAACATCCTACAAGTTTGGGTAACTGGCAATAGCGTTGCTACCCTCTTAGTGTGCATCACACCTCGTTGAAAAGGCAGATACAAAATTTTTTCTTCTCTTCTATATGCATATTAACTTTGACTTGTTGGGATCTCCCTGTTATTGACATAGCAGGGATGGGAGGAGGGTGGGGGAATGGGACTTCAGAGTTATACAGGAAGTTTGTATTGATTGCATCTTATGGTTGCTGATCTCCATACACCTTGACATTTGGCATACACACCTAAACTCGCCAAACGCTCCACATGACCACACAGGGTAGGCTGGCCAATTTTTCGGATTTTACACTAGTTACCTGGAACATCAGGGGATTCAATAACGTACGCGTAGGCAAACAGGTTCTATACTATCTGCAAAGACACAAGGCAGACATAGCCTTCTTGCAGAAGACACTGCTCCCGCCGGCGACAGTACCTGGATACGCGTCTTCATGGGGGGAGCACTGATACTTTGCAAACTACAGCACATGTCCCAGAGGGACCACCATTTTAATACACAAGCGTATACCATTACAACCCTCGATCCGTGCTGACACAGAGGGACGTTGCACCATTGTGGCAGGCCACCTTATGGGACACAGCATGGCTTTTATCTGTGTGTATGCACCCAACATGGACAGCCCAGAATTCTTTTGCAATTTACAGGGCCAGATTGAACAGGTCAAGGCAGACTATCTTCATGGGAGGAGACTTCAATCTACTGCTAGACCCTAAACATGACCGTACCGCCCATACTCCCGACTCTAAACCCAGGGCGCTCCGGGCAATGGTAGAACTCTGCGAAACACACAACTTAATAGAAGTTTGGTGCCACTGTCACTTATCAGAGCCTGCCTACCCCCATTACACTGCACCATGCAACACTTGGACACGCCTAGACTATGGGATACTGTCCCCCAATATGGTGCCATGGCATAACAGTATACATCAGTTCCCCAGAACACTATCTGATCACTCCCAGTCCTTCTTAAACTGCAGGTTCCCAGGGCTGGCGAGTGTGAGAGACACTGGAGATTCCCAGGGTTTTCTGAGCTTCGCGCGGCTATTGTGGTATTTTTTGATCTGAACAAATGATCAGTAAAATCCTGGGCCACACTGTGGGAAGCCTTTAAAGCTTATATGAGAGGGATTTGTATCTCAAAACACTCCAGCATCCTAATAGACCTTCGGCACACTTTTCCGTCTGCAGGAGCAATTAGAAACATTGAACCGGGAACAAGTAGAGCAGGAAACACCGTCAACACTACATCACTGGATGACTCTGCTAACCGAGTTCCGCAAGGCGGCGGAGAGGGAAACGCACTTCTTAAGCAAAAACGCCACTTGCAGAAGATACGGGGAGGGGGAGAGACCAGGGCGCACTCTCACAAGACTACTGCTGCCTCTCAGAAGCCAACCATACATCAAGTCTCCGAAATAGTGTAGGCACCCCGATAACTGACACCAGCCATACAGGATGTACTCCTTAAGTTCTATACTGACCTATACACTACTCTGGTAACAAACGATGCTGCTGAGAGAGCGCAATATTTGGAGGAAATTGCAATGGTGTCTGGAATCCGCTCACCAGCAATTCCTGGTGGAACCCTTCACAACAGAGGAAATAATCCACACCATTGATTCAATGGATGGCATGAAGGTGCCGGGCCTTGACGGCTATAGCAGCATTTTTTATAAGACATATAAGGCACTGCTCGCCCCGTGCCGCCTTGAAGTTTATCAGGAAGCACTTGAAAACAAAGTTCTGCCACCCGCCTTGCGTGAAGCAGTGATCATATTACTTCCTAAACCTGAGAAAGATCCACAGCTGCGTGGCTCTTACAGGCCACTCTTTACTAAACTTCAATAATAAAATCTTAGCAAAAATGATCGACTGTCCCTCCTACTCGGTGAAATCTCACCAGCCCGGTCAGGTTTTGTCCTGCATAGATAAACTCCCTTGAATCTGCACAGAATTTCGCCAGATGTCCCGGTGGTTGCCACACTGCTAGATGCCAGAAAGGCATTGGATTACCTAGAATAGCCGTTCCTACTAGCCACATTGCGTAAGGTGGGCATACCAAAGGGTTTTATAGCGCTCCTTGCACTACTCTATACACAACCTACGGCTCGAATCCGAATAAACTGGACCCTGTCCCCTCCCTTTTTATTATCACGTGGCACAAAACGGGGATGCACACTATCTCCCCTACTTCATTATTGCACTCGACCCCCTAATTCGGCACTTACAAGAATGACCTCTTCACAGGGGGTTGCAATTTAAAACGAGTCCACTCCTGATCACACTTTATGGGGACGACATTATAGCCTACGTCCGTCACCCCAGTGAGAATCTGGCACCAATAATTAGAGAAGTAATCCGATTTGGGGGGGTATCTGGGCTCCTCACTAACTGGAGTAAATCAGAAGCGTTCCCCTTGACTACGGTGAGCGCGGACTGCAAATTCCCCTTGACATGGTACGAAACATCTGTTAAATATTTGGGAGTCCATATACATAGGGAGATCGAGCAGATAATACGTCTGAACTATGGCCCAGCGTTAAGTAAACTTGAGTTACAAGTGTAACGGTGGCCTAAACTCCCTCTTTCACTGGCTGGACGTGTTGCCATCATTAAAATGGTGGTAGTGCTCAAATTACTGTGTGTGTGTGTGTGTGTGTGTGTGTGTGTGTGTGTGTATATATATATATGTGTGTGTATATATATGTGTGTATATATATATGTGTGTATATATATATGTGTGTATATATGTGTGTGTATATGTGTGTATATATATATGTGTGTATATATATATGTGTGTATATATATGTGTGTATATATATGTGTATATATATGTGTATATATATGTGTATATGTATATATGTGTGTGTGTGTGTGTGTGTGTGTGTGTGTGTGTGTGTGTGTGTGTGTGTGTGTGTGTGTGTGTGTGTGTGTGTGTGTGTGTGTGTGTGTGTGTGTGTTCCACAACATCCCCATTCCACTTACCAGGTGGAGTGGGGATGACCCTGCCATATGAACTGGGGCGGGGGGGGTGTTGGGTGTCCCTAATTTCAAAATGTATTACTTAGCAATGGTGTGCGAAGCTGCACTGGGCCACTATCACACTGATGTCCAGATTCCGTACGCAAAACCAGACGCAGACCTCGCGGACCCAACCCCTGCTGGCCTCGATACTACCGATGAGCCTCCCTAGAGACCCCCCAGGATATACAAACGGTATCTACAACCAGATCGGCCTGGAAAAAGCTGGCCCTTTTGGTGGGTGGACGATCACTGTACTACTCTGCTATCCCTTTGGTAGTAACCCGTGGCTGCCCATCACTCAAGAGGGGCTGGTTCGGCGCACACTCACAAAATACTCTCTCGACACAGTGGGGACTTCTTCCTGGGGGGGCATGTATACTCTGGGACGGAAGACTCCCGCTTCCACGGGGCCCCATACATGGATCTTTTTATACTTAATAGGTTGAGGAGGGCTTTATGAGCCCAGATCTCTGCATTTCCATTACAACTGGAAAGTTCCTCACCCCCCCATTAACACTAATAATCTCCAATTCTGGAGGGAGCACCTCATATCTAAACTGTACAGGGCCAGCATGGCTCTCGTTTCAACTAGGGACACCAAGGTCCGCGAGGCATGGGAACGAGTCCTCTGGTACCCGCTGCCAGACCCTCAGTGGGAATATTGTTGCGCTCAGACACTGAAGGTATCCCTCAACAATAGACTTAAACTAATTCATTTTAAATTTCTCTTCTCGGCTCAATGGCCTCCTGCATCTTCCTCACTCCAAATGCTCTCCTCCCCGTGCTGCCTCCAAGAATTGCTCGAGGATCAGTGGGACCAACGCGGATGACTGGATCAGGCTGTCCCTTCATGAAAAAGTCTCTGAAATGGTGTTCTCGAACTAAACTCCTGCGAGGCATGCCATTTTACCAACCAGTCCCCTCTCAGACCATAGTGACAGATCATCTCTACTAGGATGTGGAACCCACATGGATAACCTACAGATTCAGGGCATATGGTCCCAGAGAGATGACTTACCACATCAATATCCTAGAGCTCCGCACAGTTCACCTAGAGCTCAAACCCTTTCGCCCATCATTCATAACAAGCACACTCCTTGTTCAGACTGACCATACCACCACCATGTACTACCTCCACAAGGGGGTTGGGGAGGACGGGGACAAGGTCCAGAGCCCTGTCACTCGAGGCCCAGGGTATATGGAGGTGGATCTTGGCCAGGAACCTAAAAATCACAGCAACTCACCTCCCAGGTGTTCAAAATGTGCAAGCAGACGCACTCAGCAGAGTGCTCGAAGAAAACCACAAGTGGGTCTTACACAACAATATTGTACAAAGTATCTTCCAAATGTGGTGCACACCAACCATCGACTTGTTCACCACTGAGCAAACAAAAAATGCCACTGCTTTGCTTTGAGGTACTGGGGCTCAAAATCCAAAAACTTTTAATAGACCTGCAGGTCTAGTGACTTAAATGTACTCGACCTAATTATAATGCTCTTGACCCTAAACTGGTTTCAAATTATGTGATCCTGGTCAAGTATTTTAATTCACTGAGACGCCATTTTCTTCTTTATCACATATGAGAGCACCTGCAAATACGCAAGTTCAGCACGTCTGCTGTACAGAAAACGCTTCTGTTTGATTTAATAGACTAAACATTAGCTCCATATAGAATGCAAATCTAGCCACATATAAGATGCACTTGACTGCAGACTTGCCTCTTAGTTCATTAAATGCATTGTCATCAGGGCACGGCCAGGAATGTCTCAATGTTTAAAAAAATCACTTTTAATAAATACGTAACTAAAGCATAAAGTAGCAGCTCACTGTTATTTGCAATCAGCAGATTTTACATTGAAATGGCCACAGAATTTGTCACTGACATGTGGTTTTAAAACTATATAGTGTTCAATGTTTGGAAAAGTTTCTGCAAATATGTCATTTGCACATCACCAAGTAAAGTGTTCTGATTTGTTTTCCTCCAATTTAAATCTTTGTTTGCATCACACTTCTGAATTACAAAAAACGTTCTTTCATAATTTCTGATATACTTATACTATTCATTTACCAGTTGTTCAAATGTTGTTTTAGAGAAACAAATCTGACATTTTACTGCATTTTGTTTCACAATTATTGTCAAATAGCTCACTTGACAAAAAGCATTGACTGTAAAAAGAGAAAAGTAAACGCCATTTTCCAGGAACACATGAGCAACAATTAGTAAAAAGACAAATTGACATTTGACCTCTGTCCTTGAGCAGCTGGCAAATGTCAAGATAAAACGAGATTTAAAGGCGTTTTAATTGCTCATTCACTTTCTGAACCGAACACCCGTTTCTTCCAGCTTATGTTTACTCGCCAGCAGGGTCGAGTAAGAGCTAAAAATAGCTCGACCTGCTAAAATGTCTTTTTTCGAGGCCTGGGTACTACCATCCAGGGACTCTAGGGAATGCCCTATGAATCTACTGTCCAGCAAATTTCTTTACGCCTTTTCAGGTTCCCCTGATCCTGGCAGTCCTAATCAAGCTATCTCACTTGAAAGCCAAGATGATACTCCTAGCTCCAGAGTGGCCATGTCAATGGTGGTTCATGGACCTGCTTCACTGGTCATTGCGTCCACATCTGAAGTTGCCATGCAGTCCAGACCTCCTAACGAAATTCAAAGGCCAGATTGTTCACCCCAATCTATCCTCCTTGAATTTGGCTGCATGGCTCTTCAGTTAGTGCAGTACGGACATTTGAACCTGCCACAAAACTTATGGAGATCCTCAAAGAGGCTAGGCGGCCTTCCACTCGTTCTGTTTATGCCTTCAAGTTAAGAGATTTTGCATTTGGTGTTCCTCCAAGAACAAGAACCCTACTACTTGCCAACATGTTATTCTTCCATACCCGTTAAACCTAGCCAAATCTCTCTTGTAATTCTCTTCATTAAAGGTTCACCTGCCAGCTCTTATTGCCTACAGAAAGTGTTCCTCACAAACCTTTTTTTTCAAACTCCTTGTCATAGGATTTTTTTAGAAGGGTTGAAGGTTTCCCTCCCATTACGTGTCCCTCTCCTCTTTGGGAACTCAACATAGTACTTTCACGTCTTAAGCTGGATCCCTTTGACCCTATCCACAAAGCCTCCCTGCAACACCTTTCTTGGAAAACAGCTTGCCTTGTAGCTATTACATCAGCTCGCAGGGTTACCGAGATCCAAGCACTGTTCTCACGAACCATTCACACAGTATTCCACTCTAACAAAGTGGTCATGAGAACTCATCCAAAATTCCTCCCGAAGGTTATTTCAGAATTCCATGTCAACCAGACAGTCTCTTCACCTACATTTTTTTTCAGAATCCCTCAACTCCACCTGAAAGAACACTTTACTTCCTGGATGTGAGGAGAGTTCTAAAATATTACCTCAATAAAGCAAAGGACATCTGCAGGACCAGTTTATCCACTATGGTCCAGTCCCTACGGGGTTAGACACTTTCAAACCATCCATGGATAGTTTCCTGTAGCCTATTGTGCTATCAAAAGGCTAACAAAACTCTATCCGCACACTCCGCTAGAGGTAAAGCGGCTATTGCTGCGTTATTAACCCCTTCGCTGCTAGGCCTCCACCCACCCACCCCATGTGCTAAGCCTTTTTTTGGCTATTTGAGGTAGTTCGCACTTAGGCCCCTGTAACGTTTTGTCCACATAAGGTATCCGTGCCAAATTTGCGCCTTTTTTTTTTTTTCCCCCCCAACACCCTGAGGTACCCAGGGTTTGTGGATTCCCCTGGGGGGGGGGGGACTCAGAAATTAGCCAAAATACAGATTTTCTTTTTTTTTTTTTTTTAATGCTCCTCAACATAAAAAAAAAACAGAAATCCCTGGTGGCCTAGTGTTGCACACAACTAAAAATAAAATCAGCCTATCTGTCCCCCAGGGGGGCAGAAACGGCCAAAATAATGCTCCCCAAAGGGGAGCAACCCTTGCCTACGCTCCCCACAAATATATCCCTGGTGGTCTAGTGGGCACGATTTATAAAAAAAAAAAAAAAAAAACTAACGAAAAAATTAAAAGCCTTGATCTGCCCACCAGGGGGGTCAAACGGCCAAAAACATTGCTTCCCAAAGGGGAGCGACCCCTGCCCAAGGGGCCACACCCCGCAAACAGTAGAATGCATTAATAAAAAAAATCCCTGGTGTCTCCATGGGCATTCCTGCTGCATGATTGCGACCCATGCGCGATCGTGCCGCAGGAATGCTCAAAAGAGGCATCGGAGGAAAGGAAAACCCTTTCCACCCCGATGCCTTTTGTTTAAATTGCCCCTTCCCCAAGAAGAAACTCGCCTCCTTTGCTGGACGCGCTGGAAGCAAATGGCTTCCAGCGTGTCCGGTTTCATGCAATGACGTCGGGGCGCGCTGACTTCATTAGATTACGTGGTGGGGGCTGTGGGGGCAGCATGAGGGGCGGCCCACGGGGGGAGCGCCATCGCTTCCCTCGTGGGTAGGTGCTAGGAAGGCCGGGAGCCGTCCCACGCCCACAGTGACATCAGACGGCTCCCGGCCATCCGACGTACAGAAAGGGTTAAGGAATATCTGTATTCCAGATATTTGCAAAGCAGCCACGTGGAGGTCTGTTCATACATTCACCAAGCCCTTTTGCCTAGATTCTGACGCTAGAGCAGATGCTCAAGTAGGACAGGATTCCCTCAAAAGTGATGCGCTTAAACTACCGTATTGGATTCTCTGTCCTATCCACTGCTCTTAGTAGGGATGGGCTTGCTACTCAGTTCAGTGCTTATGGCTATAAATGGAATCCCTACGAGAGAAGAACGTTTCTTACCTGTAACTCCAGTTCTCTTGTACGGGAATTTACATTATAGTCATAAGCAACCCTCCCTGGTGGAGTGGACCGAGGTAACCATGGGATCTACATATCATGCATCGCCTTCAAAAAGAACTGAAGCATTTATCACCTGCTGAGCATGATGGGATACTGGTGGTCTCTGGGTTCTTAAAGGCCTATGAGGCTATACTGTCCTTTTCTCCTTCTCTATTTTAAAAAGGGTTAATGAGGAAGATTTACACTGTTTGCTAAGGCAGCATACAATTATACATATATGCTTCCTTCTGACCCATTTTTTTATCTCATTTTGAAGTGGGCCCATGTAGCCTATGTCTATAGGCTGCATTATCTGTTTTCTTTCTTTTCTCTGCAGGCTTTCCCTAAGAAAGGCAAAAATCTACACTTAAGAAGCTATATATTGAAGAAGTGCTCTGGGTCCCCGCATGTGGGCGTGACTATTCAGTGCTTATGACTATAATGGAAATTCCCCTACGAGAGAACTGGAATTACAGATAAACTATTCCATTTGACAGTTTCAGGGTTGAATCCAGCAAATTTCCAATGTCATGGAGCTTTAGTTCTTTCTGTACTAAAGAATTTTCCTGTTTTTTTCAGATTACTTGTTAGTCAGTATAGTCCTTGTAGGAGGCTGGCTTAGTATATGGTGCACACTTATTTAAGTGAAGCACCTTGCAGTAATCCAGACAACCCTGATAGAGATTTATATGGCTGTCTAAGACCACTAAAATCACCACGTGGTAGCTGTGGAAAGCAGCCTTCAGGCTTAGTCCAGAAGGAGTAAGCAACTTGTTTTTCCAGATCTAATCATAAAGTGTACTTTAAACGAAAAAGATCCACACAGTGTAGTTATAAAAATGTCTATTATACACACTCACTAACACACTGGTATATCTTCTACTTGGAGACATCTACACAAATGCACACTATTTCAATTGTAAACAAGTAAGTAAGCACAAATGCACAGTGGTCTCCAGGGGAGAACAAACCATATACTAAAGAAGTGGAATGCAAACTGCGACTGAAGTCAGGACTTGGACCAGGTGACTCAGAAGAGCTAGGGACACAAGGAACCACCCGAGGTAAGTACCCAGGAACCCCACGGAGGTTGTGTGCAGAGTGGAAACACCGCTGTGAACTCAAATGTCAATGGGAAAGTTGCGGCTGCAGCTTTAAAGATGGACCCTTCCCAGTGGACCCTGAAGAAACCTCGTAGAAGACAGAAGGTTGGAGAGCCACCCCATCCGTGGATACCCCAGGAACTGGGATACCTACACGGGGGAAGCAGGGTGCATAGGTGTGAAGTGACGTTAGAAACTGCTGTAGACCACAATGGAGTACTTCAGTAAAGATGCCACTGGCGACGAAGGAGACAGTCACGTGGAATCCGAGGGTGGATTCTTGACTAGAAGAATCTGCAAGCAGAGGACAAAGTCTGCCACTCTGAGGTGACCAGGAGGCATTGAAGAGCAATGATCATGACCGATGACGGAAGATGCAGGAGTGATGACAGTGACCTTGTTGATGTAGCTGTAAGGACCAGGCAACGCTGTGGGGGACCAGGAGCTGTCCCACGACAGAAGTCTAGAACCAGGAGTTCGGTGTCCGTTGGGAGCACTAACAAGCCTTGGCAGCAGCAACAGATGTGGTAAACTAAAAAGGAGCAATGTTGGATTCAGTGAGGTCCAAGGGACTTGCCAATTACAGGAGAGTCAGAGCAGGCCCCGAGCAAGCAGGAAAGCCCTCTGAATCCAAAGAGGACCCACAGGCTGAAGGCACAGGAGTCACAAGAGGACCTCGAGCAGCTCAACAAAGATGCAGGCCCAGGGTTAAGAGGATGCAGTGAGGATGAAGATCTTGGCAGGAAGCGTTGCTGGAGGCTGGAGCTTCTTGTAGCCTGAAGATCTCTGGAGGACCAAGCCAATAAGCCTTGGCAACGGCAAGTTGACGCGGTGCACAGGGGGTTCTGTTCCCGCGGTTTAGACGAGGGATACTCGCCTCAAACTTGCTGAGAGGACAGAGCAGGCCTCTGAGTTGCAGACCCACCACCTGTGTTGCTGGGCCTTGCGAGGTCCGTGGGACGTCAGGAGCAGCAGACCGGTCAGCTTAGTTGCGGTGCATGCAGATGCAGGGGAGTGACTTTCACTTACTTCGGGTGTCCTTGATGCCCACAGGCCTGGAGAGGAACTTGAAAGAAGCACAGACAAAATAGACTTGTAGAACCGCGAGACCAGGAGCAGCAGGAGTCTTCCTTGGTGCAGTCTCGGTTCCAGGCGAAGTACAGGGTGCCCAGGAGGTCTAAGTTTTGGATCTGTCTCAAACTGTAGTATGCTAGGAGGGCACCAAATGTGCCCTTCAAAATAGTCGGGTGGCGCTGGCAAGCGCGCCCCCACCCCAGCCCAATACACTAAGTCCTGTCTGGGAGGTGGTCACACCCCCTGTGACAGGAAACCTATTCTACCTTCCCCTGCTCGAGCTCAGCAGAAGGAGGGCAGAATCATGTCTCGGGTCGGAAGCAGCACTAGCTTGCTGGCAGTCCCTGGAAGGCTGTTGCCGGGAGTACGGGGGGCTTCCCAGAGGATCCCTTAGTGCACAGAATCATACCTCCAACACCGGTAAACGTGTTGGGGTATGATTCCAACATCTTTGATAACAAACATGCCTAGGTTCAGCACAGCCAATATATAGTTAGCCATCGCGTAATGACGGCCACTGTATGTATCAAAATGGCTGACTGCACTTACAAAGCCTGTAGATTCGACTCTGGGGCACCCTTGCACTTATAACCTATAACCTTATAACCCTGCCTTCAGGAATGAAAGGCCTGCCTTAGGGGTGACTTATAGGTTTTAAGTGCAGTGACCTCTGATGTAAGAAAATGCATATGTCGTAAGTGGTGTTAGCACCAGCTTACGCAGGCTGCAATGACAAGCCTGTAGTCTTGGTTTGAGTGGTCTCTCATGGGTGGCATAATGCATGCTGCAGCCCGTGGGAGATCCCTGGTGTATTTATTCCCCGAGTACCTTAGTACCATATACTAGGGACTTAGAAGGGTACACCAGTAGCCAATTGGCAAGGTACCAAAGTACTTACCACTGTCAAATTTAGAGACAGTGACTGGGGTCCTAATTAGCAGGATCCCAGTCAGACTAGTCATAATACAGAATAATCGCAGCAAATGTGGGGGTAACCATGAGAGCAGAGCCTACAGTCCTAAATGTATGTTACTGACAGTTCATACTGCTATCCAATCTCAGCATTCAGTGTTGGTGGTGACATTATATCCTCTCAGAGAAAGTGGATTAAATTGTCTCCTAGATTTGTGGGGAATCAAGCAGAAGAATGGAAAATAACAAGTGTACCAGCACACAACCCTCTTTGGGACCATTTACGGTGAGTATTTTAGAAGCCTAGTAGTTCCTGACACCTAGTAATGTTGTGACCCAGATAGATTAACAATTACAAGGTTCCATTAAGAATTCTTCAAGCAGCCATAATTCCAGAATCCACTCTAGCAAAGGTGCTTGATAAAATCTGAGATATTGGTCTGCTATTTCTCCCAAGTATCATTATTAAAGCAAGAACCTCATCTGCAGTATTTCTTTTTCTTCTAAAGCCTCCTGGTGTAATCCATCCTTTCTCATACGCCCAGGCTTACAAACTGTTCAATAATGTTTGAGAAAATATTTCCTGCAGCACCCAACAAGGCAATTGGGTGATAGTTGCTTGCGTCTAAAGAACATTTTTTATAGATTAGTATAATTAAAGTTCCTTTCCATGAGGTTCGCTGTGGAGGGTGTTTGGAGAGGCAGGTGGTCATGGACAGTGTATAATTGCAGGACTTAAATTTAGAAAAAGACTTTCTCAGTACTACAGTAAGGTATGGTGAAAAGTAACTGGAATGCTATGTGGTCCCTGTGCACATGAAGACTTAGATTTGCCAATTATAGTAGTAAATAAGGTAATTGAAAAATCCCAAATTATAGAATTGGGACTACTACAAATCAGATTTGTTGCTTGAATGCATAAATCAATCAAGTTTTTATAAAGCGAGGCAAATCACCCCGTGTGGGTCTCAAGGCACTGTGGTTGCTAGCTGCTGCAAGGAAATACTTTTATTCCAATAGCCAGGTCTTGAGTTCTTTCATAATTGCTGGAGTGAGGGGGCAGTCCTGAGGTGCAGGGGAAGGTTGTTCCGTGCTTTGGCTGCCAGGTGTTAGAATGAGCCTCATCTGTTGGCTCGGCTGATTCTGGGGGTGTCTGCGAAGAGGAGGGAGGCCGATTGTAGGTGTTTGATTGGTTGGTGGAAGGTCATGCGTTTGATGTATGCTGGTCCTTCGTTGTGCTGGGCTTTGTATGCGTAATATGCGTGTATAATTGGTTCGTATTCATTATGGTTACCTTTATTGCTAATACTTTTGTAATTCAGAGGACAGTTCAAAATATTTCAATCAACTTGCATTCTTTGCAGAATAGCCAAACCCCCTCTTGCATAACCTTGTTTAGGTCTTTTTAGGCAGCGCATGCACGGTTTCTTTGTTTAATGGCTTCGAGGCTGCCCATTACTAACCATTGGTTGGCTTACTGGTGACTCAATTGCTTGCATCCAGCTGGTCAGTGCTGCGTTTGCAGCTTCCTCTTGTTGTGTGGCCCTCCCCTGGAGCATGACCCAAGTACTTGTGTCCTGCCATTGCTCGCACTTTCAGCAGCTATGGAGTGCATGTTTTGTAGTTGGCTTTCTACAGTATTTCTCCCCTGTCTTTCTGCTCGCTCCCTCCTATTGGCGTGTTTGCTTCTTCCCTCCCACTCGCGTGTTGTGGAGGGGGGGCACCCAATCAACTAATGGTGCTGTGACGAGGACACCACCGGCCACGTCATAATGCTTTTTAACCTTCTCCCGACCCACCCTCAGTCATTTCATCATTCTCAGGCCCAGTTTCTTCTTCTCCCCCTCCAACCCCGTCGCTGAAGTTCTCTATTTTCTTAGTCCTATTGCACCCCTTTTATACATAAACTACACCTCCCGTTGTTGCTTTTGCTCTGTCACCATTGCTTTTCCCACCCCAACTCCTCCCATGTTACTTTCCCCCTCCCTCACTACCCCTTCCTGCATTGTGGTACTTGCCACGCCCCTTTCACACCCCCTCTGTGTTGCTTGTCCTGCTCATCCAACCAGACAAAAAGCACCATGACTCGGCCAGCGCTGGCTGCGTCCTATCGCTTTTTTTCCCCTGACTTTAGCCATGCTGAAGAATAGCCGTGCTGCAATACAACATGGTTATAGATATTGACCAAGCCAATAGCTCTCGCGTAGGCTAGACCCATTTGCTTTGCCAATGCTTGTTTTGTTCTGTGCTACGCAGTTTTAGTGAAAACATGATAATCCCAGAGTTCAAATCCGGGTTTTCCAATGTCTTCTGGAGGCAGCGGATGTTTGCATCTTTGAAATAAGGTAGAGTATTTCCAATCAAATAATGGAAACCAACTACATCGCAGCTCTCAGTTTCTAAATGTTCTTCGTTGAGAATTTTGCAGGGTTGACCTTAACTTAGAGGCACGTAACACAGCTGCAACCCAGTCTAAAGACTGTATGGTTGTAGTGGTTGGCGTCACATGTGTTTATGCCACTATTTGCCTCCATGCGGAAATGCATAGGTCTTTAACCATAAATCTTCTGGAAAGCTGTATGGCATTATTTTATTAGATCTTTCCTCTGCGTTTGATGCAGTGGACCTGCCACTGTTTTGAAAGAACCGGGAATTGAAAGGCAGTTGCGAACTTGCTTGCCTTTTTGACAAACATGCCCAGTCTGTTCTTGCCTCCACACAGTTTTAGCAATTAAAGATTAATTAGATTAAATGTGGAGTTCCACAAGGGTTCTCACGTTTACTTTTTAACGTCTATGTACTTACTACACATACAGATTGTGCATGGCCATTTGTGGAAGACGTGAGTAATCTGCATACATGACCGCCTTGCAGTCTCTTCTTACCCTTACCATTTACATTAAACATTTGCTTGACAGACATCCAAGCAAGAATGGGGCAAACTTTCTGAAGCTGTCATGGCAAGAAATAGCCACATAGAATAGTGCCATAATTCTCTGTGGCCTTTTGTAGCTGTACCACCCCCTCAAGTTTCCCATGTCAAATCCTTGGCTTTTTGGATTGAGAAACATTTCTCAAATGAGCACACTGGTGTGGGCTCTTGCATTTGCTTTCTGACACTCTGCAAGTTTAAAGCTCTTCCTTTTCTTCAATTCTGCGTGCTCAAGCTGTATCGGCTTGTGCCCTAAGCAGTCTAGACGTTTGCAACTATACTAAGGGCTTCTGGAGGTGGGGCTTAATAGACTCCAATGGAATCAACATATGGCCATTGGATTGCTATGTAGCTGATAATTACATCCAGTCTCGAAAGCCAGGAAAAATACTACACTGGCTTCTAGTGAAGCAAATGATCCCGCTCAATCTTGAGCTTTATGCAGTCAGTCATTAATCCTTGTTCAGCTGGCAAGCCATAAAAGAATAAAACTTCAGAAAAAACAATACATTTAATAAAATACTAATAGTTACATGATGTTTGGCAAAAATATAACAAAATATCTAAAACAGTTATGGGTTACAAAATGTGTTGTCTAAAGCAGTTAGCCTAAAAACGTAATTTTAGTGCAAAATTAAAAGCTGTATGTATTAGGAGTCTGAAATCTTTGTTGGGGAATTTATTAGGGCCATTAAATACCCTAATACCAGTTAAAATATAAAACATCCCTTATAGCAGTTGTTAGACGTGACAGCCTTAGGGTGGGTTTCCCCTCCCCCAACTTGTTGCCTTACTCTGTGCACTTAACCACTGCTAACCAGTGCTCTCTCCCCTATAATAATATTGGCTTGCCCCAATTGACGTATTTAATTTACTTAAGTCCCTAATAAAGAGCACCACATGTGCCCAGGGCCTGTAATTTAGATGCTACTAGTGGGCCTGCATTATAGATTGTGCCATCCACTGAAGTAGCCCGTCTAACCATGTCTCAGGCCTGCCATTGCACAGCCTGTGTGTTCAGTTTACACTGCCATGTCGTGGCAAAATAAAACCATTGCCAGTCCCAAACTTTCCTCCTCACCCCGTTCTTTCTTGCCTCCTACAAGCTTGTTTATCTAATCTAAGAGCCTCGGAGAACCATGGTGCTGATGGAGTCTTCCTATTTTTAATAGCCACCGAGACCGGTACTAGTCTAGCAAAGTTGGATTCTAGCCAGGAAGTATAGTCTCCCGCTGATCCTTCCGCGTCCGACCCTAGATCTGGTAGGCTTTGCACTAGATGACTTTCCAGCACGTCTGTATCAATATTATGCCATGCTCTCTTCCTGAACTTGGTGCTAGCTGTATTTGTTACTTTGACACCCGGTAGGTCATACCGAAAAATCACAGCGTGATGATCGGACCATATCAGGGGCAAAGCAGCTGTGAATGAAATAGCTGGGTTGTTTGTAAACAGCCCATCCAGGGTATGTCCAGCTTGATGCGTAGGACCATTGATAATTTGTTGTAGTCCTAGATCTGCTGTAATATCAAGAAGTTCCTGGGTTTTTTGTCGGCTAGAGCTTCCAGATGAAAATTCATGTCGCCCAGCATCGTAAAACAGCTTGATTGTATACCCAGCTCTAACAAAAAAGGCAAATTATTTAAAAAGCTAGCTTTAGAGCCTGGTGGGCGATAGATTAATATTCCTTTAAAGGTTTCATATTCTGAAACGCTAATCTTAAAAAGTAGAGCTTCGCAATCAGACGAGGTGAGTGTAGAGCAATGAGATGCAAGCTCGCTCCTATAGATTATTGCCAAGCACCCACCTTTTTTTACCAGTCTATCATGCCTGAAAACTTTATAACCGTAAGGCACTGCTATAATGAAATCTGGGTCGGATGTTTCCTCGGCCCAGGTTTCTGTGATAAACAGGATATCCAAATTGTTATCAATAATAAAATCAGCAATTTCATATTTATGTTTAATCAATGACCTAGCATTGACAAGAGCTAACTGAAGTTCTGTGTTTCGTTGATTACCACTTATCTGCCTCGCCCTATGCATCCTAGGAATTTTACTAGCGCATTCTAAGCACTGAGGCTTTTCTGTGCTAAGGAGCTCCTCACAGGTAAATTGATGGCATCGCACGTCTCTAGATTGGCCCAACGAAATAATACTAATACTTTAATTTATTAAACCTTTTTTAAGGAAAGTACAATATACAAAGGACACAACTTCTGTCACAGGACGTTATCACTGACAAATCGGTCTGGTAGCTGCATATCAATACATTCCAGAACAGTTAGCAAGCAAGTAATCTTCCCGAATCATGCTCTGTCGGTCAACACCTCCCCTAGGACCCCCGTGTATATATGGCGCAGAATACAGCGACAAGGACACCCCGCTGTGTGCTGGCGGGCACTCTGCTCAATGTGGGTGCGCGCTGGTCCCTTATCCCCTTGTGGCAACTATATTCCAAACCCCCGGACCTAATCCCCGTGACTGGTCGCCAGCAGATCTTGGCGTGCCTCCTCTGTAGATGCAGCACTCCCTTCCTGTGTGGCTATGTATGTTTTATACAACCCCCAAAAGTTCTTAGGCCTATTGCGTGTATGGAGGAGTTCGCTATAGTTTTCTGTTTGGGTACTACAGTATAACATGTCGTTGGCCCATTGTGCTGTGGTGGGCAGCGGTCCCTTCGACCAGCAAATAGCCACTCTGCGTTTGGCCAGCAATAGGCCCATGTCGACCAGACGCTGCACCCCCCTGGGCACCAATTTGGAATAGCCTAGTAGGGCCAGTGCTGGTTCCGGCTCAAGTTCTTGCCCAGTCACTGCCGCCAGTTCACTGAACACTCTCACCCAAAATCTGGCAATCCCCGGGCAAAACCACGCGAAGTGTAGAAAATCAGCCATCTGTTCACTGCAGCGCCCACAACTCGAGTCTTCTCTGAGGCCATATGCACAACCGCTCTGGAGTGTAATATACTCTGTTGAGGTATTTAAAATGAATCAATCTGTATCTGCCGTTAAGGGAAAAGCGCTTCGTGCTGGTGCAGCAATATGACCACATTTCATCAATAACTCTGTCCAGGTCTCTTTGCCAGGCCAATCTGGCCTTAGTGTAGTAGTTCTCCCTATAGGAGATGGTCTGCATGTAGATTTTGGACACTATGCGCGATGGATCATCATTTTTAGGTCTCGCGTGCGTTGCAGCGCAAAGCGCTGCTCGCTCGGCGAGATTTATTGTGAATGAGGAGTTTGAGAAGAGGGCTTGAAGCCCCGCCCCTCATTTCCATCAGCAAGCGTCACCGTTTATGCTAAACGGTGGCCTGCCATTGGAAATGAGGGTCTTTGGTTCACGCCCTTTGGCCTCTGATCCGGACTGGGTTGCCTGCTGTGCTGCTGTCGCAAAGCACTTTCTTATCTTTATGGGGCCATATGTTTCTAATTAGAAACACATGGCCCCATAAAGACAAGAGATCGATGCTTGTTCCACCCATGCTCCGGCTGCAGCGCGGTCCTCTTTCACTTTCGGGACCGCGCTTGATTATTTAATTAATTTGCAGTGGAATTTGCCAGTCGGGCCGTTTTCACTTTTGCGGCCGGACCGCGCTTGTTTTTTTTAGTTATTTGCAGCGGCCTTGTTTGTTATGGCATGAGCTAAATTATTGGACAGCTGTAATAGTAGGCCAGATTTTCGAAAGAAAGCGCTTAACTCCCGTATTCGAAGAAGCATGATATTAGAGATTTACATAGACCGCTCCATAATCTCAGCTTTCCCTTGAGAATTAATTGTTAGGGTGGGATTCTGAACGAATGTAATGTGGAATAATCATAACCATTTTTTACAGCACTGCAAAAAAACAAGCTCATTTTACTTTCATACTCGCTTGTTAGCCAACACCGTGGTTCTTGTTTGTCTACTTCGGAAGGATGGAAAGCTAGGGAGGCCCTGTATGGATTCATACCTTTCCCTACACATTTGGAGAGAGCGTTTAACCAACTAAACTATCTTGCATGCTATTACCATATGTTTTGACTTTGGACCACGTCTTTGCCTTTAATTTTATTAACTTCTAGTTTTCCCCTGCAGCGCAGGGGAGGTGAGGGCACCACCCTTCAGGGAGTCTGAGATATCGGCGTTTCAGGGTGCTCTCCCCACTGTTGCAGGGAGCTTCCATAATTGTACGTTAGGCTACTGTTCCAGTCATCTCCGTCTCTATGGAACGGGACATAATCGGGAAATACTGTCCTTCCAAAACCGCACTGCTGACATCAGCACATTTGTTAAACTAGACGACGGCCTGCCAAAGCATCGTGACATAGCGAATTGAGTTGAGCGCTACTTGCGGATATTTGCAAGTTACTGGATTACATCCCTTTGTGACCCTGTCTACCTTCCATCTTTATACGTTGGTACAACGGATTCCTCTACTTTGGGTGTTGACACGTGTAATTCAAGCAGCACCATGACGCGATTCAGTTTGTTCTTTTTGCTGCTGAAGTAAAAACGCCACTCAGTGCTCAGCACAGACATGTAAGAGTGGAGCCGTGCATGGCGTGGGCTTCCTCATACCCAGTGGCGATGGGCTCCCTTCCACCTGCTGCAGTATTTTTTCTCTTACCGCCACGAAGCTTAGGCATATGTGCGCTTTACAAATAATGAACGACAATAACAAGATTATAACTTTATGCTTTATGGAGAAAGCTGCCGCCTCCTGCATGTTAGGTAGGCACGTCAATCCTGCACAGAGTACCGCTGCTGACAGGCCGCGCTGCTGACAGGCCGCGCTGCTGACACGGATGAAATCCATTCGATCCCAAAGCGGAGTCATGCGGGCGGGGGATAAGAAGGTGGGTGCAACTAAAAAGTGGAGTAGGAGGAGGCAATAGCTCTGATGCAAAGAAACTAGCTCCGTAGAGCAGATGGACAACAAGGGGTGCTACCGGGTGGACGAGGCTTTACAGAGCAAATTAAGGCTGCTCGGCCCTCACTAAGGATAGTCGCAGGTGCAGGTAAAAGGGATGTTTGGCAAGGATTGTAGGGGGAGAGGACAAGGGAGAGTTACACGAATAGAACAAGCATTGAAAATGCAATGGGTCTCGCCTTTGATTAAGTTAAAGCCATTTGCTTTGCTAATGGTATTGTATAGCAAAGCAAATGGCTATAACTTAATGAAAGGCGAGACCTATTGCATTTTTAATGCTTGTTTATAACATTCGTCAGGGCAGTCAGCTCTGGCGGCTCAACCAAGTCACCCCCTAGAATCTGTAGTAAGGCATGTCTGGTTCTGTAAAATTGGAATTTAGTGAGCAGTGTGGGCGCGGCATCTCCTGAGTCCAAGTCATCCCAGCTTTTTGCTACGCCATCGCTGAACAAGTGGCCAATAGCCTGTAGCTTCAAGGAGTTAAGGGAATCTCACAACTCCGCCGTCCCTACATGGGGGCAGCCAGCGGCACCAATCTAATGGGGCAAGTGGCGAATACAGAATGGCCCTTGCCTGTAGCTTTAGTAGGTGGTGCCATGCATGTACAGTCGCATTGATTGCATCCAGTATTCCCGTTCTGCGATCAGGAGGGGGAAAAAGCAACGACGGAGCGGGCTAGGGGAGGCCACCACTCTCTCAGTGAACAAATGGGGAGTGTCCGGCGGGCCGTGAATCCAGTAGTGGGCGTTTGCACACTGTGCGGCCCTATAGTACAAGTCAAAGTCGGGCGCGCCCAGCCCGCCCATGTGGTACGGGAGAGTGAGTATATGCCATTTGACCCTAGGCTGCTTGCCAGCCCACGCCAGCCTGACCATTAGCGTTGTAAGTCTCTCAAAAAATGTACTCGGAAGTACCAATGGGATATTGGCGAAAATAAAGAGCAAGCGGGGCAGGACCACCATTTTCATTATGGAGACCCTGCCCAGCAGTGTCAGCGGTAGGCGGATCCAGCTCTCCACCTCATCCTCCAGCCTACTTATAGCTACGCCATAGTTTTCCCTGAATACAACATCAGTCTGTATGCACTTGGATACCCAGGTATCGGACCGAGTCCGACGTCCACTGCAGCGGGTAGTCCGGTACAAACCAGGTTGTAGCTGGAGTAAGAGGGAATATAATAGACTTTGGCCAGTTGACCCGGAGCCCCGACAGCCCCCCGAAGCGCACCACTTCACGCAGTACAGTTGAGAGGTTGCGCTCAGTATCTCGAATATAGAGGAGCGTGTCATCCACGTACGTTGAGACAACGAGTTCATAGCCAGGAAATCTAATACCCTTGAATCTATATTCTCGCAGAGCACAAGCCAACGGCTCAGCTACCAATGCATAAAGTATGGGTGACAGCGGGCAGCCCTGTTGCGTGCCCCTAGAAATGCGAAGAGGTCCAGACACCAGGTTACCGATTTTGACCCTAGCAGTGGGCGAACTGTATAGTACCCCTATGAGCTGCAGGAAGACTTCGCCCAGTCCCATCCTCCGCAGCACCTGACTCCTAAATGGCCATTCGACCGAGTCGAAGGCTTTTTCCATGTCAAGGAAGACCGCCACTGCAGAGATCTGGTTTGGTGTGCTGCATCGCTCCGAACACAGTGCGGAGATTATAGGTAAGGTTGCGGCCTGGAACAAACCCTGCTTGCTCCGGAGCTACTAGGGTAGGGACCAGAGGGACCAGCCTGTTTGCCAGGATCTTTGCAAATATTTTCGTGTCAACGTTAAGTAGTGAGAGTGGTCTATAGGAAGCACACTCCTCGGGGGCTTGCCTGGCTTCAGGATGACGACCATGATCGCCTCTCTCCGCGATTGTGGCATAGTACCCGACACACACGTCATCAAAGAGGGTGGCTAAGTGTGGCAACAGAAGGTCTAGATAGGCCTTGTAAAAGGCAACAGTTAACCCGTCAGTGCCCGGTGCACTGGCAGGTTTCATGCTGGATAAGGCCAGTGTAAGTTCCTCTCTCTGCAGAGGGCGCATCAAGAATTCACGGTGCGTGTTCGTTAGCCAGGGGAGCTTAATGTGAGCTAGATAGTCTAAGATCCTCACCCGTACCCCCCCCACCCCACACACGGGCCGAGTAGAGCTGCGAGTAATATTCTTTAAATCGTTCAGCAATGTCTGCTTCGTCAGTTAGTGTGACACCATCTGCCGATTTTAATTTCCACGATTACTGTTTTTTCCCGGCGCTTCTTCAGTAGACGGGCTAGCACCGCACCCGGCCGCTCGCTCTCACCGTAGGTGCGGGCAGTAGCATATTTGCTTAGGTGCTTAATTTCCGCATCAGCAGATTCATGGTATTCCTCTAGTTGGGCCTTAGTCATTTAGTAGATCGTCATCTACACTGATCTGGAGGCGCGCCTCCAATCGAGCCAGGCTCGGTTCCAGAGCATTAAGCCTCTGGCGTATTGCACGGAGGACACCAGAGTTTTTGGACATAGTCACACCGCGAATATAAACTTTAAACTCTTCCCACACCACCTGGAAGCTGTCCACGGAACCGACATTGATGGCAAAGTAAGTTTCAATAGCTTCTGCAAGCTCCTCCTTAAAAACTGCATCTAGCAGGGAGTACGGAGGGAACCTCCAAGTAAAGGGGGGGGACGGGACTGACTTCCGTGGCACCCGCAGTTCAAACAGTATCGGGGCATGGTTGGAGAGTGTACGAGGAAGCACCTCACAGGACAGAATATTCTCAAACAGCTGCCCGGAGGCGAACCAATAATCCTATTCGTGTGTGGAGATCGTGAAAAGCGGAGTAATGAGTATAGCCCCCTCTGTCCGGGGATCTCTGCCTCCAGACATCGTACAAGCCAAGCTGCACCAAGGCAGCAGATACCACCCGGGCTGCAGCTGTGACTTGGCGCTCCGGCCCACCTAATCGGTCCTGGCTTGGGTGTAAGACCAAGTTCAGATCACTGCCCCAAAGTTGGTGCTCCGCATCATAGGAGTGTGCTTTCTCGAACAGTGCAGCATAGAAATTTGGGTTGTCGTAATTGGGGCCATATACGTTAGTTACAAGCATGTCGAGCCCCTTACCTCGAATCCTTGATATGACATACCGCCCATCACTGTCGGTGGCTAAGGGGTCCAGCGTGTAGGAGGCCTTGGGATTAACCCACGTGAGGACTCCTCGAGCATGCGTGGTAAAGCCTGCAGCATAAATGCAGCCTTGCAGTCCTCTGCGGGTGAGCATGGGGCTGTTGAGGGGAAGGTGTCTCCTGTAGCAGCGCAATATCTACCTCGTGCCTCCTGTAAGCCACGGGGGGGATGGGGGGTATGGGGGGGATGGGGGGGGATGGATGGGGGGGCAGGCAACAACAGCTAAATGTCTCTCATAGTTCGACAGAGCCAATGAATCGACCAGTGTCCCATGGGCCCAATGAATTCTTACATTTTTACAATAGGTTATAACATCCCACCCCCAGAATAATAATCTTATCTGCTATGTGGGCAGGCACGAGTTCAGTCTTGTTCATCTAAATGACCACCGTCCGCTCCAACCAAGGAGCCCCTGTCCAGGCTGTGACGCTGTTCTTTAGCCCAGTCCTTCAGGGCTTTCTGTAAAGCCTTTGGGTCAGTGAAGATTCGTGAGTGGCCCTGGCGATTAACACGGAGTTGAGCCGGGTACAGCATGGCGTAGTCTTTTTTGTTCTTTTAGCTGCTTCTTGAGTGGAGCAAACTGGCGTCGTGCCTCTTGTACCCTCAGCGTAAAGTCTGGAAACAGCAAAAAGTGTAGAACCTTCATAATGTAAGGACTGTTTCTCCCTGGCCACTCAGCGCTGCATCCCTGTCGCGATAGTTCAGTAATTTTCCAATTATCGGCCTGGGGGGGGGGGGGGGTAGGGGGGTACCAGGCCACGGTCCAAGAGAGCGATGTGCTCTTTCAATAACAAACATGGGTGAGAAGGTGTCACTGCCAAGGAGCGAAACCAGCAGCTTTTCGACAAACTGTTCCATATTGCCAGTCGGAGTGGACTCCGACAGGCCCATAATTCTCAGGTTATTCCTTCGGGACCTCGCTTTAAGGTCTTCCGCTTTGTCCTGTAACACCTTACCCAGTAGTTTGTGGTCAGAGTCCAACGTTGTCTGCGACTCTTCCACTTCCGTGATACGGCGCTCGGCCATGTCAATACGCTCTGCGTGTTTGTCGAGTCTCTCGGACATTCTATCCATGCGGTAGGAGAGAGAGTCCATCTTTGTGCCCAAGACTGCTAGTGAATTCTGTAAACCTTTCTCCATCGATGTGAGCATAGATCTGATGTCGCCATCAGGTTCTTCCCGCGGCACGTCCTGCCCATTTTCTCCTTCCTCAGTCGTCGCCTCTCGCCCCCTGGTCTTCCGCTGATCAAACGTCAATTTCGGCTGCGTTTTATCAACTCTGCCCTTCGCCTGCCAATAGAGGTCCCTGAAGTCCGGGACACGCTAGTGTTCAAGCAGCAAATGCCGTCCAGGTGGACGAGACAGCAGCGCAAAGACAGCACCAAGCCACCCAGGCCAGCCGCTACCGTCTATGTACTTCGTAAGGTCAGCACCGCAGCAGACGAAGTTGCACCAATCCCAGCTGCACCAGTTGCTCAGAGCACAGATGGCACAATGTGCTCCCTACCTCGCTGGCACGCAGGGAGCGACTGCCTCCCCACACCACCGCAGACAGAGGCCGCAGCTGGAAGACGCCGTCCCCAGAGCCGCCGGGGGGGGGGGGGAGCACGGTACTTGGAGCGCCGGTTCAAACAGCCAGGGCAGCAGCGCCGCACGGGCCCAGCCGTCCCCCCAGCGGTTGCGTCAGTTGTTTTAATGTCTCTCCGAGTCACATGGGCTAGTCTGGGCTAATGTCGGTCCCCACACGCCATCCAGAGGCAGCCCTGCATCATGGATCTAGCAAGCAGATGGTTTTATGAAAGCGGCTCGTTATGTCTGCCGCCGCCTCAGTCCAGAACCTACAAGTTGGCGGGCCTCGCTCCTCACACAGCATTGCACCCAATATTACTCAAGCTGGACCCCCTGCTCACCCGGTCGCTCGAGTCTGCAGATCCTGGGGGCTCAGCAGTGGGTCTGCCGTTCTCCGCCACACCGTCCGCGCCAAAGCGCCAGCAGTTACGGGTCTCAGGCAGTGGGGCATCCGCGGGTCTCGGCGCGTCACCACTCTGCCGCAGCTCCCGGCCACCCCTCTCGGGAGGACAGTGCGATGTAAGGCAGTCACTGCGTGCCAAGGCGGGCCACGAGCCGCCAAGGGCCGCCGCAACTATCCCGGTTCCTCCGCTTCCACCAGGGCACCGCGCGCCGCAGAACAGCTACACTTCCGGCTGCCACAGGGAGGTACGGCAGTCCGGGGCTCAAGGCCCGCACAGCACGTCTCTCGTCAGAGGCCTCCCGCTCAGCCGTCCGGGTGAGTACAGGTGCCAGAGTCAGTACCTCGCGCTCCGTTGTGTCTCCGGGACCGAAAGCGACACCAAGGGAGCCGTGTTAAGTCAGCAAATGCCGGATTTATGAAGGATATCGTGATGGTTGTGCGGAGCTCACCGCTCAGGCGGCCATCTTCGGTGCTGGCAAGCTCCGACCCCCTCAACATTGGGATTAACTTGTTACATTTGATAAGAGTAATTTTCAAATGGGAAGATAGAATTGATTCAGGTTTGGTCTCTCTGGAATCACAATTTAAAATCCAAACTTATTGTGAAGTCGGATTTTAAATTGCAGTTCTGAAGATGCCACTTTTATAAAGTGGGTGTTTTCTTTAGCCATTTGGTGCCCGCTGCCTGTCTCTGAACATATCAGGGGTGGGTGACAGCTGGGCTTTGTGTATTACTCCTAGACAGCCACACACAATAGGAGGTTAGGTGTGACTTGATTGGCCATCTTGGCAGGATGGGAGGGAGGAGCCGGACCCAGGCTCACTGACACCTGAATAGGCTGCGTCCTGTCTCCACAAAAAGGGCTGTATAGCCCCTTGTAGTGAGTCTGGAGCCAGGGTAGGAAGGGCAGGGCCTCTGTGCCCTTCAAAGACCTGTCTTTGAAGTCTCATCCACTTCAAAGGGATCACTTGGTATAAGTAATGGACTACACTTTCAGGAGCTAATCAAAATCCACATACTCTGAACCTTATTTTTCTGGTTCGTAGCAGGTCTGCCTTTCTCTTCTCCAAGCTGCCCATGATGGTAAACTTTGCTCTCTGAATAAATAAAAATACATTTTAATCCAGAAAGTCCTGATTTTTAGCAAGGGGATTGTTTTTGGTCCCATTTGATAGGAAGGATGTTCATAAACTAGGGACGAGCAGCAGTAATTGAATGGAATGGAATGCGAAATTTCAATAAGTAGATCTGTTTCAGTCACAAACGTTCAGAACTAGCTACGTGTGTGGTGGCATAGACTGATTGTTGTAATGTATTTTTTGGTGTGAACCTGTTCAAACCTCCTATCCTCCTCCACTTGATTGTTTGGTATTCAGGTCACACAACTCCATTTTACTAAGCTCAGCCTCACTTTATGGTGTTCTGATCTGAATGAAAGCTTGTTGATTGCCCAAAGGGGTGAGAAGTGTGAAGCTGGATTTCATCGTAGGGCTCAAGGTTCAGTTCACAGCTCTTTAGAAGATGGACTGTTAGGGCCTTGTAGATATTTGAAAGAGTAGGTGCCAACTGTATTCCTTGGCAAACACACAATCTTAGACCACTTTGCTCAATTGCACTCCTTATCTAGATCTGACATACGGATCTATTTTCTTCACTCCTGCCTGGTGAATGCAGGTGTGACTTGCTAAATGAAGCCATGCTTGAGCTGAATTGTTCAACACTGCATGAGATGCAGTAGTGACGGGACATACTACATAGTTGTTGACTTAAAACTAGATGACTGGTATGACCTAAAGGCTTGTGCTCCAACAAGGTCCTCAGGCTAGGGTTTTCTTAATTGACTGGAAAGACATACTTAAATTTGAGTACCATATTTTAGTTGAAGACTTGGGTGCAAGAGTGTGGCTGAAGCAGCAGGACATGGCTACTGCTGTCAATTGGCCCTCATCCTATGTCAGCAAAGTTGATAACTGTCCATGGCTATTTGCACTTGGGGACATAGACTAAAGGCTATTCATGAAGCAGGAGAAGGATGTCTTTAACTCCACTGCCAACCATGCTTCACTGGTTTGATGGCTAGAAAAAATGCCTTCCAAACCAATGCTTAAAGAAAACTCCATAATGGAGTTCTATATTTCAAATTGTGGAATAACTATACAGATCTTTTGGATCTTCCGTTTGTCAGAGTCACAAACTGTCTTTTCAAATACCCCACTTTGTCACCACCAGGAAGTGAGAAACCTCACTCAATAACACCGGGGCACTTAGTCTTAGTGCCAAAATGTGTACGCTCTCTAGGAACTACTCCATGGAAATTCTGTAAAGGTTGCTAATGTTCAAGCCTCTTACAACATTAAAGGTTGTTGTTCTGACACATTTGCTTGATCCAGAATGAAGACTGGGTGTACTGGAATGCCTGCATGTTTTCTTACACATTCCAATGTGTGAAATACTTTGTACTTTCTGGTACTTTCTTCCAAGCCCCTGATTGTCCTACTCATAGCTTGAATACAGCAGATTAGCATGCACGTTGCATCAGTGACCTGCTTGATACATGGGACTCTGCATCAGGCACTCAACCTAAAGGGTCAAATAGTTTCCAGGTACATTGATTGCCTTTATCTTCCATGGTCTGGGGTTGGTACTGTAGGAGCAATAGTTATAAATGCTCCAACAGAATTCAAATAGACTTGTAAATTGTTAGCATTGGTCATTCCTATACACTAGACTTGGAATAGTGCTGCTCCACTGCATGGCTTGTCGCTGGAATGACGGCGCATGAATCGTTCAACTGTCATTTGTTGGTTTTAATACTCTGGAGTTCAGCTAACCACCCATTGCTAACGTAAGCAGTAATCCACAGCTTTGTCACCTTTCCAGCCACTGGATAGGCCTTCTAACATATCTATTGAGTCTTGTTTTTGAGAGAAGGATTGGATTGGATGGTGTGGCCAATATACTGGTTGCTGTCGCTTGAGATGGGGAATGGGAAGGTCTGTAGCTCAAAAGGAGGCAGCAGGCCCATATCTGCTCAACCATCTAGCCTCCACAGAACCGATGTGCAGCGTTTTCTTAAGCACTTCTGATGCATAGATTTTCTTTATACATTTTTGAGGAATTATCTTTCGGTTGCTGGCTTCTTTGCTGTTCTCCCTGTAGCCACATTAAACAAATGTCATGAATAAACCATTGACCGGTTCAATCTTGGGTACTGCAGTGGGCCACCTGGGGCAAACAAAGTTCCTCCAGAATGCAGCACAGGAGTAAATCTTAATTGGGGTGCTGCCACCTAGCTATTGCTGTATCCTGCTGCTGATTCTTCTGTCCTTGGTTGCCAGGTGAAGTTGGAACCTAACAGTCGATTGCAGTTGGCTATCGGACCCCACTGTATTCTAAGCTACTGAGGGTACAATGTAGCAAGAGGTTCCAAATCTGTTTACTTCACTGGTGCATCTAAAGGTCGTGTTTTTGTCCATTGGCATCCCTGTTGACCACTTACGGGGTTGTTTAGTCTCCCACAGCTAACTTATTGGGACATTGGTCAGTCATTGGAGTAACTAGACTTTGCAACCCTTTTCATTAAAAACATCCAGGAGTTGCTGGTTCATTTTGGTCTCTGACGTTACCTCCTTAGAGGCCCTGATGTCTTTAGGTAAAATAATTTGAGTAGAATTCAGCCAGTAGAAGAGCTGGCCTGGCAACTTTTTGCTATTCTTCCACTCGCCATATGCTGCTTACGCTGCAAAACATCACAATGCAGGTCAGATACATAGTAGTAATGCCCTCTTGTAGTTTTGAAGATGAGCAATAGATTGACCCTTTCGGATGCAACTATGGTCCTGTGACTTGAGGCTCTTTGAATGATTGCATCTAAATTTCAGTGTGATCGATGCTAAGATGTGATATTCTCTGTTCTAATAGGGAATGGCCAAATCCTGTGTTGCTGAAGCAACCAGAAGACAGCAATCTAAACCTGCCCGTTTGGGATCCAAGGGTAGGTTTTTGCCTTAAGATTTTCATTGGCTAAGGTTACGTACTACAATTGAAAGACAAAAAAACTCAACCAAGCCTTTAATGTTCATTTCATAGGTGAACCCGAGTGACAGGTATCATCTCATGCCCATCATCACTCCTGCTTACCCTCAGCAGAATTCCACTTATAATGCTTCCACTTCAACCCGAGCAATCATGGTGGAGGAGTTCAAGCAAGGTAAGCATTTCATTTTCAGAAATGTGTAGGCAAATAATACTTTAACTTCTTTCCTATGTACACACAGCAACGTTTAAATACAAAATTTTGCAACGGAATCACGTGTCACCCAAAGCATGCCTGTTAAGATTAAGTGAAACTTGTTTTCTTCAACTTTAATTTGTACTTCAATATATGTACTCTGCAAAGGGAGAGCTTACTAACTT
The DNA here is from genome assembly GCA_963921515.1 of Calotriton arnoldi. NCBI lineage: Eukaryota > Metazoa > Chordata > Amphibia > Caudata > Salamandridae > Calotriton > Calotriton arnoldi. Next base: position 607,148 of record CAWUFW010004332.1, on the reverse strand, counting down.
TTACTACAAATTACTATCATAGGGAAATTAAACACGAGGTTCGTAGAAACTGGAGGAAAATCACTCCTGAAACTATGGGCCCTGAGTTATCTAACACCTCCTTACTACTCACTGGAGAACCTAATAAGGATGCGGAAACCTTTAATCATTGGGTTACCTCTGCCATAGACAAAATAGCCCCTTTGAAAGTAATGAAATTAACCAGGAACAAACCTTCAGCTCCCTGGTTCACACCTGAATTACAAGCAGAAAAAAGCCGCTGTAAAAAGCTGGAACGGATATGGCGCAAGACTTACTGTACTGAGATGAAAGACATCTATAGGAAAGCAATTAAGCACTTTCATGGGATAAAACGCACTTGTATTAAGGATTTCATTGCCAACCAAATTAGACGATCAGATAGTTCGACCAAAGAAGTCTTTAAAATTGTTCAAGACCTCTTGCAACCAGACACCATGAAAAGTAATATAACTCCGTCCGATACTCTTTGTGAGAATTTATCTAGTTTCTTTCAGGAAAAAATTCAAAATATTTACTCCTCATTTTCGGAGATTAATACCTCCAATACTCCTCTGAAATCCCCTACAAATACCTGGTCGGAATTTACTCCTTTTGACTCCGACTCTTCTCTCAGTCAATTGAAAAAAATAAGATCTGGATCCCCGTTGGATCCTTGTCCCGCTAGGTTTTTAACTTACTTGCCCCTTTGATTAACCCTTCTCTGAATCAGCTCTGGAATACTTCTCTTACATCTGGCACATACCCGTCTATTTGGAAAACTGCAATTGTCCAACCTATCCTTAAAAGGAGAATGCAGATCCTACAGTACTAAAAATTTTTAGACCTATCTCCCTCCTGCCAGCACCTGCTAAAATCCTTGAGAAAGAAGCACAAAAGCAGTTATCCCACTTCCTAGAAATTAATAATTTACTACACGACTCTGTCTGGATTCAGAGCTGGCTATAGCACCGAGACAGCTCTGTTGGAGGTAACTGAAACAATCCGGGAAACCTTAGACAAGAACAACTGTGCAATGCTGGTGCTGTTAGACCTGTCAGCAGCATTTGACACACAAGATCCTTCTTGACAGACTAAAACAATTGGGAGTTGTAGGAACTACTTTGGCCTGGTTCAGCTCTTTTCTTGAAGGGCGGTCCCAGAAAGTAAGGCTGCACCCTTATGTCTCATCACCAAGATTGGTGAAATGTGGAGTTCCTCAAGGGTCGGCTCTCAGCCCTACTCTTTTTAACATTTACCTTGCGCCCCTGGCTACTCTGATAGAGCAACATGGCGTGGATGTCATCTCATATGCTGATGACACCCAGCTAGTGTTCTCTTTTAAAGATCATTCAGAGGCCGCATTCACACATTTTAAGGAATGTCTGGTTGACATATCCACCTGGATGACAAAGAATTGTCTGCAGCTGAATGCCGACAAAACTGAGGTTTTGTTTTTTAATCAGCCTTCCCTCCCCCACTCTGATCTCTGGTGGCCTTCCCTGCTCAATCCCCCTCTACAGCCAGTGCCCTCAGCGAGAAATCTGGGTTTTAAGGTGGATAACACTTTCATGCAAATCCCAGATAAGTCTCGTGACATCGTCCTGCTTCTGGAAAATGAAGGCATTACGTAGATTTCTTCATTTTCTTCCGATAGATTGCAGGAAAACTATTGTACATGCATTGATAACCTCAAAATTGGACTATGCCAACAGTCTATCTTGGTATACCAATGTATCTACTAATGAGACTGCAGTTAATTCAGAACGCAGCCGCAAGGCTTATTAGAAATGTTCCTTTAAGACATCATATCTCTCCCCATTTGCTAAGTCTTCATTGGCTGCCCGTAAAAAAACGTATAGAATTTAAGGCGCTTACTATTGTCTATCGGGCAATAAATGGAAGTGGCCCCTTCTATCTTCGGAAAAGAATTCACAAATCCCATCAAGCAAGAAACCTAAGATCTAATCATCGTGAACTTCTTACCATCCCTCGTTTTGCTAAGGCAAGAATAGGAGGAAGATCCTTTACCGTTAGAACCACAACTCTGTGGAACTCTCTGCCCATGTACATCAGAAAGGCTAACACAGAGCTATGCTTCTGGAAACTTTTGAAAACATGGCTCTTTAGTCTTCCTTAACACCTGTGAAGTCACTACTTCTATTCCCTCCCACCTCCCTTTCTGTCTTAAGCGCCGGGACACTCCCGTTGGGAGTAGCCGTGCGCTCTAGAAGCTACATAACAACACATACACAGTCTCTGGTGCTTTGAGCAACTAGATGTTCCAAGACAAGGAAGGTAGGTACCATCTAGGGTATTTACCCTACACTCATTGAGTGCGCCTCAGGATTTCTAATTTTTTAATGGCAGTATTTATGAATCTCTTGTAAACTTAAAAAAAGTAAAACCTCTGCCCTCCTGTTTAAGGTCTTGCTGCCACTGATGAAATTCTGCTTGGAAAAGCTGATTGGTCAAAACTGTTTGAAACACCAAACTTCTTTCAAAAGTACAAGTAAGTATGCTTTTTATTGGTTTGGTTTAGAGGTTCATTTTAAGTTTGAAGAATATTTGATTGCTGTTTAGAAACTGTCACTTGCCATCTTTGCAGTTGCCTAAATAAATGCAGTGAGTTGGGGTGATGGAAGGCCTGCCAGTGGCCTAATTCATATTAAATGAGTAACTACTATTCACCGGAGATTTGAAGTTACTGCAGAACACAAAATCCTTGATCACCTATCTTTAAGTCTTGTGGATTTTAATGTTTGGTACAATATACTGTGATTGAAATGGGGTGTTACAATTCTATTACATTAAATCTTTGAGCATGACCTACACACTTCTGCCATTTTCTGAAAGTCTGCTATCTATTGGATCTTCCATAACTTGTATCTCTGCAATTGGGAAATAATTGATCTTGATTTATTGGTGCCCAGCTGCTGCACGTGGCTGATTGACTGGTACAGGGTTGTGTTTATTTATTCTCATAGGGTTACTGCTAAATTTGGAGAAGGTTTAATGGGATTGGCAAGATCCCAAAATACCTTTCCTTGTGTATGCTACTACATCAGATTTATGCATGTGTGCATTTTCCAGATGAGAGATCTGTGCACATTTGAATTTCTCCTCTATTTCCTCCATGGAGAAGTTTCTTCCCCCTACACCCCATTAAATATTGGGTACTCCTCTGTATACCTGCCACGTTAACACACTTCTCCCCAAGAGTAAATGAGCGTTATGCCCACATTGGGAATCTTCCTGAGGTACATAAATATTAACAAATCTTCACTTACTGTGACTTTCACAAATCCACAACGTACATGGCGCAGACACCAGTTTTCACCTCAAATAACGTGTTTTGCTTAGATTGTCAGCCGTGACTCGTTTCGGTCATAGACTGACCTTATTCACATCAATAAATATGCACGTTTATAGTTAAACTACTTTTGGACGTGTACCGAAGCAGAAATTTGTTTGTATTCCATGGTGAATGCTAAATGGTTCCATTATTTGCAAACTAATTATGGTAGATATAGTTTCAACGTCACGACATGCCAAAACGTTCCTGCCAGATTCAAATGGGGGTACTTACTGTGGTTGCTGGCTTGTAAGTGGGTGTTAAAATATAATGGTGCTTATACCCTGTGATATCTTGAGTGTTGTATAGATGCATCATTTGCCCTATGGGATGCTTCCTTTTTCACAAAGCTCTAAAGGATTGGCCAGCTGAATCTGGTTGCTTGCTTTTACTAATGAGTGTACGGACATATGGAAAGGACACATTCCTCCACTAGGACGTCTTGCCAGCTTAACTAACTCAATTTAGTTTTGATGGTGTTGAAGTTAAGTGCTGGATACATTTAGTGTTTCTGTAGTGTTGCAGTTTAACTAACTTTCCTCTTTTTCCTAGACATTACATAGTTTTAACAGCAAGTGCATCTACAGAGGTTCTCCATTTAGAATGGTGAGTGCTTTCTTATATTTATTTTTTGGTGAAGTTCAGCACAAATTGTGACGTATCTGTTCCTACTTTTGATTATTCTTGCCATGTATTGTTCAAAGCTCTCTTTAGATTGCTGTTGTCATGGGAAATGTGAAAGGGGTGGGGGGCAGGCAAAGGACAGGTGGAAGGACGCCCTACACTGATCGATGTGTGGCTTACGATACATTCCCGCAGGAGGCTGTAACACCGGAAATGTTCATTTTGATTTGCACTGAAGAATTTCAAAAGTCACCACCATATTTGTGCACCAGGACTGTTTCTCTATGAAAGTTGGTCTCTTAACGTTAGACCCAATTCAAAATTGACCTACTTCCATGAGTAGGTGTCACTTTTGGAAATTCAGGAATAGGTTTATATCAAATGGAGTACATCTTACCTACTTCGAACAACTTTGTTCTGCCTCGCTGCAAAGGTTTGGGTCTCAAACTCTTAACATTTAGGTTTTTAATACTGTCCTTCAGGGTGATAGATAAAGTGACCTTTATTTTAGTTTAAATCATTTCACGAAGTATGTGTTCTATTTTTTATCCATTACTCTGTAGTATGAAGGGTATATGTTCTAATGACAAAGGCTTCATTTATTAATGTACACCTACTTAGGAGCCACCTATTGGGTACAAGCTCGAACTATGTTGTATTGTGGACTCCGTGGTGCCACATTCATAATCTCACGTTTTGACCTTGAGGTATGTAGGTAATGTCAAATCTTTGCTTTCATGTGCTACTCCCTGCACTATAATAAATGTTAACGCGGTCTTAAAGTGCTTGTGTGTGTGCACATTGGGCTCCGAAAGGTTCTATCATGTACAAACTGGTTTCTCTTGTACATACGATTGCTCTGCAAACTCTGCCTAGCACCACCACTTCTTCCACACTTGTCTTTTAAGGTAGCAATGGTGAAAGGTGTCAGGCTTCTCATAAAAGCACTGCAGGGTGTTCAAGTTCAACTCAACAATCGACCATATGCCACAATATCCTATAATAAAAGAAGTCCTTTTAATTCCACAGCGGTGTTAAATACTACATGAATCTGGCACAGGTCCAGCCTCTGATGCCCCCCACAAATCATATGCACGATCAGTTCATTTGGTTTTCAAGTTGCTGATCCCTGGTTGTCTAGTGGTTATGCAGCAGTGCGTGGCACTCTATGGTTTGCATCTGGCACTTTAGAGTCCTTCCTGCAGGTGAGCCAGGCTGAGAGAGTAGAGCAGTGAGGTGCAGCTACAGCTGAGTGCACATCCAGCAGGAGGTTGCCCCAGTTGGATTAATGTTGTAATGTCAGTTGCATCCTTGATTGGGTGATTACACAGAGCAGTTACTGCCAGCAGTCTGGTAGGATAGACCAACGGGACCCTTCAGAGAATGGGTGACTCCTAGCTCGCTCTCACCAGTTCACTTTCTGTGGTATTCCCACATCCCTGGGGACACACTGGACGTCTCCCCCCTACAGGATCACACAGACCCCTCTCCTCTCTCAGCATGCAGGCCTTTAGACCCTTCAGCATGCTCTGCTTCTCAGCAGAAAGAACAGACTTCATGTGATGTTCCTTCACCTCTGGGAGACTGGCTTTCAGGCAGACATCGGCCCTGTTCGCAGGGCAATAATTTGAGTACTCTACTTACCACTCCCATACTTGTTATAGGACATCTTAATTCTGGAACGAAGTTTGCTTATTTGGGTCCCACATTTAGACACATTTTCTAGTCTGGGGATATGGATTCACTGTCTCAAACTTCCAAATCTGTTTGGGGATAGTTCTCCTTTCAAGTGTTCTTCTCATACAATTCTCCGGACATAGGCATGGCATAGGGTGCTGCATCTCACAGCAGGTAGCATGTGGCTTTTCTCCAAACATGACCATCCATAACACGGAAACAAAAGTATGAGGTTTCTGTAAGTGGCTATCATGAGACCTACTAAAAAAAGTAATTCGGGATGGACAAAAGGGCAGGCCTGAATTAGAAATGTCCTCAACTTACACAACAAGTTGCAGTTACCCCTCCCTCTAGCATCTACCATATAGAATTGCTCAGGAACAACCAAGGAGTAAACAAAGGTCCTCATGGAATTTCTAAGGGTAGCCCTGTCTTTATCCTCCTGTCCATCACTGTCTGGATTGCCTCACCTTCCAGCAACAAGAATGCAGTCAACACACTTCCAGTGTCTGGAGAAGCTGTTCTCTTCCTCCATTGTGTGCTATGCCAGGGCAGGGGTATCTTAGTAATGAACCCCACATGCTTCAGCACTCAGGGTCACTCCCACACATAGCCCTTTCACTGTACATGTGCTGCACACACTACACATGCACTCACTCAACTTACACACAGGATGTCAACGCAATGTTCTGAGGCCTACGAATAACTGCAGAACCAGACACAAGTGACTTTTAGACATCACCCTCAGTGGCACAAGTAAAAAGGTCAGGTCACACGGTTAATCCTCCGACACCATATGCAACCGCCAATGATTTATGTGCTACACCCAGGAAAGGGACATTAGCCCTCTGCCCACATGGAGGGCAGGTTTGGTGTGTGCCCTCCAGGTCACAGTACTGGTCCAGGACCTTGCATAGTTGGGGACAGGCCTAGGCCTCTGCGTACATGCTTAGGTTAGCGTGATGCCAAGGCCAAAATAAGTCCGTATACCAGATATTTATGCAGCCGGGCACTTTGGGCAGGGGGAACAGGCCGGTATACCATGCAGTGGACATTCCCATCACAACATCTATTTAATCTTTCAGTAGTCATTTTCTCACATGGTGTGGGGGATTTTTCTAGGTGGTCTGCAAGTCTGGCATAAATGACTATGATAAAAAATACAACTGTCCCTCAACCCCGTGCTACCACATCAGTTTTTTTTCTAACAAAGGATTCCCTCTTGTAATAATGGCAAGACCAGAAAATAGCATTTTTCTAATAAATATTGAAGCTCTTTGCCCTTCGCCCTTGGAGATGTGCAGCATGCCTCGTATGTACCTACTTGTCTTCTGCATTGGGTTTGTTTTCTGCTGACCATGTAATATTACATCCTGTAATAAGGTGCCAATAAGCCCAGCCATTGTCTTTTTTCTGGAATGATTTTAGTTGCATGTCTAGGCAATCCATCTCTAATAAATCACACAAAAAAGAAAAGGGACTGTAAAAAAGGCTCATGTGGTAAGTGAACTCAGGAGAGGTGTGAGAACGGGTACATACTGTAGAGAGGAGTGAAACAGGGCACACACTGTATCTAAAACTGCCCTCACACACAGCAAGCTGTCATGCTTCATCATAGGGCCTGCTAACACACCTCCGCGCTAGCCAACGCTGGAGGTGGAGCAATAGGGAGGGGGAAACAAACACCATATAAGAGAAAACAAAAATAGTGAGGGATCAAAGAAGTGAAAAAATTGCAGAAGTGAGTTGATAAAACTGGTAACAGTGTATCCCTGCTATACCTTTAATACTGGGTACACTGTCCAGATTTAGGAAATGGTCTAATCCAACCTGGTGGATGGTGGTAATGGCTACTCATTAATAGAGCCCTACCCCTCCACTCTGCTAGAATGTCGACATGTTTCAGCCGGCACGTGATAATACCCCGGCTTTCTTCAGGACTTCCACCTGATCAATCCCCAAGAAAAAAACTACTATCCCTACCTCCTAATAATCCAGAGGTGAGAGAAAGAAAAGAAAGCACCAGATTCAGTGCCAAACTCTGGAATATGGTATGGTAGAGCCCTTTGCTCTCCATAAGGAACCGAGTTTACCAAAGGGTCAAACTGGAACTGGCGGGGGGGTGCGGATAGCTCCCTGTAGTCACACATTCGTCAAGGTGAGCCCATTAGCAAGACCGCCTCGCACTCCCGGCACCGCGAAGGTGCCTATTGCTCCACCTCCAGCGTTGGCTAGCGCGGAGGTGTTAGCAGGCCCTATGATGAAGCATGACACAGCTTGCTGTGTGTGAGGGCAGTTTTAGATAGTGTGCCCTGTTTCACTCCTCTCTACAGTATGTACCCGTTCTCACACCTCTCCTGAGTTCACTTACCACATGAGCCTTTTTTACAGTCCCTTTTCTTTTTTGTGTGATTTATGATGTTGTAGGAGGGCGATTTGGGACTATTTCCTCTTACCTCTTTTTCTGTGATTGTGAATCCATCTCTAATGCCCGTCTAAGCAGATGTATGCTTGGAGAGGCAACTCTGAAGGGGACTGCAACCACTGTAAGAAAGATTAGGTCTCAACCGGGTATAGTTCAGGACTGATGCAATCCATGTCATCCTTGCATATAATTATTCCTCTGTTAGCAGATGTATTTACTCAGTTTTTACCACGGGGGAGGAGGGGGGATTACTGATCCTCAAAAATAAACCTGGGTATGATGGGGGACGGGAAGGACAGTGAGTTAGGGCCTGTATTGAAATTGTCAGTCATGACACTCTTGACTACTCGGAGAAGTAGAAGTCTTTGGCAGGTTAGAATATGGATTTAGCTCATCACTCATCTCGAGATTTAGGTTTGTGTAGCGAAGTCTGCAGTCCCTTGCTTTCACGGGCACGTTCTTACTGAAGTGACCTTCAAGGGAGCTTATCGCCCTGCGGTGTGGGGGGCCCCCGAGCTACAGGGGGCCCGCTCTGGCTCTGTGGGCAAGCCTGCAAGCTCCTGACTGTGTGCAGACCATGGGGAGCCCTCTCCATGCACTTTGCAGTGGGGCCCACCAAGTTTCGTTACGTCACTGTAGCACTGCAAACCAGCTTGAGAACTAATGCTTGGTTTGAATAAATTATGCTCAGGGGTTTAAGTGGGATGAAAAAACTGGGGGTCTCTCAAAGAGGCATGGTCGATGTAATTCAGGACGTGGCTTAAACATTTAAGCTAAAAATCTGTGCTTAGCATAGTGTGCCACCCGACTAGTATTTTACCTCTTCTGTCATTGCATCCAGATATATAATACAACCTGTAACATTACACCTACAACAAGCCAGGACTATTGGCTTTATCAATGGTGGTTAGTTGCATAAGATAAATAGGCAACAACTATGGCTTCGTTGTATATTATATTGAAAATGCTTCAGTTCTTAAATGAGACTGCAAGAACCAAAACGAGAATCTTTGAAGTTACATCACAGGCAATGAAGGGTGGTACTGCTGCAGAGTTAAGATTTTTTTTTCACCCTGTTGGTGAGGGCTAAAATGGAGAGCCCGATGGAGACCTTTTAGAACTGCCGGTACGGAGCACCGGCAGGACCCGACCCACTTAAAGCCCTGATTTGTTTTAAAATATTGTCTGAACCTTGAGTAACTGTCCGTAATGAAAGTTTTTGAGTCTTCAGAGAAATGGAGAATCGAAGGCTGAAGATATTGACTAGTGCTGTGATTTCTCTTTTCCTTGCCACCCCACTTAAAGGAAGCCATCCACCATTCCTACTTAAGTCTCCCTTTTCATGTCTTCTAGACAGAGTAAAAAGGGTATGACCCGGGAAGATTAAAGTGCTCCATAGCTGCTACATGTCGTGGTCTTTATGCAATAAGCTCCTTTTCTTGATTGTAGGAGGGAGATGAGCACCAGCCTTTGTTGGTAGTTACTTGGACACTTATGCCTAAGGATTTGAAGACGTCACTTGCCCATTATCTTTTTGCATCTTTGAGGGCAATTGATCTAGCCCTGACACTACATATATAAGTGGGCAACTTGATACATTTTAATATTTAATTCTAGAAGTAAAATGGCTGCATGGTATGTGATTTATGCATGTCTAAATTGTCTTGACATCTATAAATGTAAATAATTGACTACTTGCAGTGACTTAAGTCATTGTCCTTTTAGGATTGGTCTGGTGGAATCAAAAATTCGAGTTCTGGTTGGCAATTTGGAGAGGAATGATTTCATTACTCTTGCACATATAAATCCACAGTCCTTCCCCGTCACAAAGGATATTGGAGGCAGGTAGGTTGACTTTTTTTTCCTTAATATTCAGATACGTAAGCAAGGGATCAGGTACCCTTAATTCCAACTCCTAAATTCAGTTGCTGACTGTTGTGAGTACAAAACTTCACTGTTATGTGGTTCAACCAATGTAGACCTTATTTACAAATAATGCTTAAAATCGGGGTATAAGACTGGCACATGAATAAGGTAGGCAGATGTTTTTGCAGATGGCATTTTGGTCTGTGTATTAATGGTTTGACTGCTGATTTGAAACTACTTTTTTTTTTTTGTGAAGCTTTGAATAGCTGTACATTTCAATTGTAATTCAGTTTGTAAAAGTGTGTGCTTAGATTTGGTGAGGCAAACCCCTTCCCTCTCGTTGGTTTTGAACTCCTCATCCTCCCTCCAAAACGAAAAGATGGTGATTAGGGAGTTCTTTTTACATTTACATTGCCACTCACAAGGCCCTTAGAAAAAAATGGACATTTCCTCTGGTCGTGTGACTGAGATGGTCATTGTGACAAATGCAAGCAAAAAAAAAAAGCTTAGGCTAAGTTTTACATTTATATTTAAATACCGAGAGTGGACTGTTTCTGAAAGCATACCCTTGTCCTCTCTGGGTCATCAATTAATGCAAAGTCTGGAGGGTGGCAGGAGTAGTTTAAGGAGATGGAGTGAAAACTGCCCAATAGCCAATCTTGCACACGTAAGGAATTGAGAATCTCTTTTAATATTTGGGAGGAGTGGGGTTGTGAAAGAGTGACGGGGTCTACATTTGGAATTTTTATGTTTTTTCTGCTAAACTTTAAGGGCAAATAAAAAAAATAGAACATGAGATGTGTTGTTGCTTCATTCTTTCGTATTCTGCGTAGCTTAATGGGAAGATGAGTAAATGCATAGAACTACCTCCCAGATTCAATTTGCTAACTCACCAAATTAAAGGCCTGAGGGAGCAATGGTACTCAGAGGTGAGGTAAAGTTGAGCAATTGTAGTATTTTGTATGAGTTTTGAGGACTCTAATTGTTGAACTTTTTTTTTATACTCTTTACTGGACAGAAAATGGCAGGATGCTAATTGAATGCTTTGTGCTCTGTCCTGCAAATTATTAGATCGTGGTCGCCATGTAGTGAGAGATAGTAGGACTAATGGTATATTTGTGGGGGAGAGGGGGATTCATTCCTCTTCGTACATTGCAAGTGTTACCAGAACAATTTACAAGTCCACACACCTAAGATATGGTTACAGTTTAACTTTTCTTCTGCAAGAGCAGAATCCAGCTACATGAGACCTGCTATTTTTGCATTAATATAGTTTTCCAACAAACGTGTTCCCTTTGAGCTTCTATTGTGTCTGAGATGGAGGATCTCCTGTAGAATGCATTTTAGTGCACTTTCAAAAGTCTTGATTGCTCAAGTGTTGTGTAGTTTCACCTTACGAAAAACACTGAGCCTGGTACAGTGTTGTCCGGAGCCCCTTTAAGATCTTTAAGCCAAACCATCCTGAAATCAGCTTCTCATTTTTCTTACCATTCAACCAAAATTCAAATCCTATTTGGAGACCGTCCCATGAAAAATGTTTCCTGTGGGGCTACCTTCCAACACGCTTTCCAGCTACTGCACCAGGACAAGCAAAGACGTGCCCAGCAGAAGCATAACCCTCTTGAAAACTAGCACCGAGTCGCCCCTCACAAACCCACTTATCCAACTCAACTGACAAATTGCAGTTCTATCAACTTCCTCCTTCAGGGTAACACAAAACATGTTATCATACACATACCATTTCAGATCAATAGCTGCTCCGCCCACTCTCTCAAAGCTGCCTATCCCAGTGTTGGACCTTAAACCGTCTCCCACTCACCGAGCTTCTCAAAAGGCCTCAAATATGACCCCTCTGAAGATTGCACCCTATCCTCAACATTCTTGACTGGTGAAGCCCTCTTCCATTCTCTCTCCATGCTTTCCCAGAAGCTCTCAAAATTAGTTGGATCCTTCTCCTAGAGAAACTAGTTCTTAACCCTGGTGAACTACGCTTGGAGGCAAAATTATCAACCCCAATCATCTCCCCAACTGCCAATAAGGTTGCAGTTTATGCTGTTACTCTGACAGCCATCATACAAGTAGTGCTCAAAGCCTTATTCAGGAGGGTCTCAAAAGATCTCTGCCTTTGTTCTCCTGGACCTCTCCACGGCCTTTGGCAGTGAACCATCCCACCCTCCTCTCATTGTGGCGTTTAGCAGCCAAGTAGAAAAAAGTCTACAACCAGTGCTGATGTATCCTTATTAGAGTGCAGTGCTTCAGAGTTTCTGAATTGTCCAATGCACTTCCTTGTACATGTTCTGCAGCACGTGAAGGAGTAGACTTTCTGATTTATGTAGTGTTTTCTAGCAAAATAGGAGATATTCTACAAGCGATCTGCCCTGAAAAGAACTGCCATTCCCCAGAGTCGGTGCATTTGGAGGGTCTCGACCTACTTGCCAAACACTGATTCACAGTGTGCACCAGAGGCACCGATGTTGCCTCCCGTTTCATAAATGGCTGTCCATACACAATCAACCTACACTACTGACTCATTTACTGAAAGTATAGTAACTGTACTGAGTTTTAGAAATTGGGTGAAAAGAGTCATTAGCCGATATTCTTGCCAGTGGGCAGAATTATGTACTCCTTACAGTTACGGGCAGTTGGGGCTTTTTTGGCTAGAGTTCAGATTGATGTATTGCTTAGGGTCAGTTCCCCAATGATTATCTGGTTGCCAAGTGCATCTGTTGAAATTTAACAATGTTACTAGATGACCAAATAAAGGAAGCTTATGTTAAACAGACTAATTTGCTTAGTTGTGTAATTTCTTCTTGCGGTTGTCAGAAAAATGTAGTTACTCCTTTCACTGGCAGTGGTGTGCCATAATATAATGAAAACACCTGGTTATTTCTCTGTGCAGACCAGCTTCCCTGGTCGTACATTTGCCAAGGACAGGTGCCTTTTTCTGATACTTTACTAAATTGGAATGTTTAGGATGAAAATGTTGTTCCTGTTTCTCTATTCCTCCTTCTTTGCTCATTCCCATCACTATATTGCACAGGCTCATGGAGAGTGTAAAATTTTAAAAAAATGTTGTACGCTAGACTTAAGCTGTATGCAGTCAACAAGCTCAAGTGTCTTTTGTGGATTCAGCCATGAAGTTTTGTATTCCTTCGCAGCAGTCCTCTGTTGTAGAATGTAGTTTTCATTGATTGGTGGTTGTAGGAAGCTGGCTCTGTATATACTATACCAAAGTAAGGTATAGTGTGCACAGTCCAGTGGATCCCCAGAGGCTTAGAGGCTAAAGTAGATAATATCTGAAAGAGACACGTTAGTGACAGATTCCTTACCTTAGAATATCCCCAGGCGTCAGGCTGGATCCGGAAAGTTTTTGCGTAGCAGTACCCTTGCGCGTCGGTAGGCGGCGTCGTGCGGCTCCGCGTCCGTTGTGATCGCCGGGATGACGTCGCGGGCAGTACTTAGACGCCGCCCCTGCGCGCTGACGTCAGTTCTTTTTCCGCGCCAGTAAGCGCAGATCCGGGAAGAGCAGTGCCCTAGTCATTTTTTGACTAACTTTTTTGGTGAATTTTTTCACTGTTTCTTTCGAATCGACTCCAAGGTGTCGTAGGGATGCCCGGCTTTAAACGTTGCGACGCCTGTGCTTGGATGATGTCCATCACAGACCCGCATCTGGAGTGTCTCTTCTGCCTCGGCCGAGGCCACGACACAAAGTCGTGTTCCGACTGCCGGGCCCACAACCCGAAAGCTTTGCGAGAGCGGTCTCGAAAGCTCCTCGAGGCCCGGCAGTCGGCTCCGCGCCACACCAAGCCCCGGTCGCGTGAGGGGTCGGTCACGGAGTCCTCACCGGTCGTCGGGATCCAAGTCTTCGTCGTCCGGTAAGTCTAAGCACAAAAAGTCCAAAAAGCATCATCGCTCTAGGACTTCGCCTCACCGGTCTCGCGACTCGGCTGAGGCCCCTCCCGTCCCCGTGGCCCCGGACATGCCTGTGGAGTCGCCCCCGCAATACCCGTCCTTCCCGGGTTCGGGGGCGGATCCGGCCCAAGTACAGGAATTCCTGTCGGCCATGGCCCGCCTCTTCGGGCCTCAAGGTCCCTCCGGTGCGCCTTCGGGCCCCGCGGGCCCTGATGGGGTTGCCCCGGCGTCGCCGCCGACTCCGGTCCCGGCGTCGCTCGTGCCTCCAGCCTCGATCCCGGCTCCGGTGGTACCACAACCCCCATCGACGCCGGTCGACCTGACCACGCCTCCGCCGGCGTCTATGTCTCCGGTGCCGTTCCTGACGCCGTCCGGGGCTCCGGGCGGCGTCGTCCCCATGTACTCTCCGGCTCCGGACATGGAGCCGGACCGACGACGCTCGACGCCGGTTCCGGCGCCGATGGGACCTTGGGTCCCCAATGTCCCTCCTCCTCCTTATTTTGAACCGGAGGAGGACCAGGAGGACTGGGAGGGGTCTGAGGACCCTCTGGCACAGCAGTGTCAGTATGATGACTGGGCAGAGGAACTAGGGGATGCCAGTGGTCTAGATACTTCCCCTGACACTGGCATGCTGTCTCCTCCCGTGGCTATGGAGGAGGGAGCCAATTTTGCAACGGTGTTGCGTAGGGCAGCTGGAGCTTTACATCTCCGACTCCCTACGGTGACGGTCAAGACTAATCTCTTGACAGAAGTGCTTCAGCCGGCAGCCTCCTCCTTGGAGACTGTGCTGCCGTTTAACGATTCACTTACTGACGTTCTTTTGGGCGCCTGGTCCAAGCCCAACACAGGGGCTCCTGTGGATAGGAACGTGTCCCGACGCCATCGCCCAGCTCCGGGCGACCCCTTGTTTCTCTCTGTCCACCCCACTCCTGAGAGCTTGGTTGTCCAAGCCTCCGCTTCCCAAACCGCCTTCCCTACCGCCCCTCCGGATAGGGAATCCAAACGCCTGGATCAATTTGGGAAGAAGGGTTTTTCTTCATCCAGTGCTGGCTTGCGGTCCATCAACACCGCTTGTCTTTTGGGCCGATATACCCACTCCTTGTGGGATTCGGTGGCGACTGTTTTGCCCCATTGTTCTGAGGAGGTCCAGACACTGCTTTCCCGCGCCATTGCGGAAGGAAGGGATGCGGCCAAATACACCATACGATGTGGCCTTGATACCGCTGACTCGCTGGGCAGATCTATTGCAACGACGGTGGCGCTGCGTCGCCACGCCTGGCTGAGAACCACTGGTTTTTCAGGGGATGTCCAGAATACTCTCATGGACATGCCCTTTGATGGAGTCTGTCTTTTTGGTTCCAAAGCAGACCATGCGTTGGAGCGCTTTAAGGACTCACGGGCTACTGCCAAGTCCCTGGGCCTTTCTGCTACACGCCCTCCGCTACCCTATGCTTTTCGCCCCTATCGTGGCCACGGAAGGGGCGCCCAGTCACGTCAGCAGCCCAGCCACTGGCCCGCGCATCAGGCGTCTTCGCGTGGCCGAGGACGTGGATACCGCCGTGGCGGTTCGGGCAACCAGCGTGCGGGTCAGGCCACCACCTCCAACCCGTCCGCGGCCTCCAAGCCCTCCTAGTCCCTCCTTTCCGGTGCACAGCACGCCAGTAGGGGGCAGGGTCCGCCATCACCTTCACCACTGGCGTCCCATCACCTCGGACAGGTGGGTCTTGGACATTGTCCGAAGGGGCTACTCCCTCCCCTTCAAGACCACCCCCCCAGCCATGCCACCTCAATTCCACCGCATGTCCGGGGATCACTTGGTGCTTCTGCAGAAGGAAGTCACAGCCCTCTTGGCCAAGAGGGCCATCGAGCATGTTCCGACCCCAGAAGTAGGACGTGGTTGCTACTCCCACTACTTCCTGGTGCCCAAAAAGGACAAGGAGGACATGCGTCCTATCTTGGACCTCCGGAACGTCAATCGCTTCCTCCGGAAGGAGAAGTTCAAGATGCTCACCCTAGCTCAGGTCTTGACTGCCCTCGACCCCGGAGACTGGTTGGTAGCGTTGGACTTGCAGGACGCCTATTTCCACATTGCCGGCCCACCGGCGTTACCTTCGGTTCACGGTAGGCCTCGAGCATTTTCAGTTCACCGTGCTCCCCTTTGGCCTTGCCAGTGCCCCTCGGGTGTTCACGAAAGTGATGGCGGTGGTCGCAGCTCATCTGCGCCGGGCAGGGGTTTCAGTCTTCCCCTACCTCGACGACTGGCTGCTGAAGGCGGGCTCGTCCCAGGCAGTCGTCTCCCACCTCCAGACTACGGCCGAACTCCTGCACTCGCTGGGGTTCTCCATCAATGTGCCGAAGTCGCATCTGATTCCTTCTCCACAGCTCCTTTTCATCGGAGCAGTTCTGGACACGACGCAGTTTCGGGCCTATACTGCCGAACGGCGAGTCCGGGATATTCAGGCTATGATTCCGATCTTTCAGCCTTTATCCTGGGTTTCGGTACGGATGACCCTGAGGCTGCTGGGCCTCATGGCCTCCTGCATCCTGCTGGTCAATCATGCCAGATGGCATATGCGGGCTCTGCAATGGGACCTGAAGTTCCAGTGGGCGCAGCACCAGGGCAACCTGTCCGATCACGTCCAGATCTCGGAGGGGACTGCAAAACAGTTGCAGTGGTGGCTCTCGAACCGGCAATGGGTCATGGGCAGATCCCTCTCCCTTCCCCAGCCAGAGCACAGTTGTGACGGACGCGTCCCTTCTGGGATGGGGCGGTCACATGGGAGAGGCGGAGATCAGAGGCCTCTGGTCTCCGGCGGAGTCCCGGCTCCATATCAACCTTCTGGAGCTCCGGCGATCCGACTTGCACTCAAGGCATTCCTTCCCTCTGTCAAAGGGAAGGTAGTGCAGGTGTTCACAGACAACTCCACCGCCATGTGGTACTGCAACAAACAAGGCGGGGTGGGGTCGTGGACCCTTTGTCAGGAGGCTCTGCGCCTCTGGACATGGCTGGAACATCAGGGCATGTTCCTGATGGTTCAACACCTGGCAGGTTCCCTGAACGCCAGGGCGGACGAACTCAGCCGCAGGTGCATGATGGATCACGAATGGCATCTTCACTCGGAAGTGGCGCAAGGAATCTTTCTACAGTGGGGAGAGCCTTATTTAGATCTATTCGCCACCGAAGAGAACGCGCAATGTCATCAGTTCTGCGTGTTGGAATTTCCAAGGCAGCACTCGCTCGGCGACGCTTTTCGTCACGAGTGGAGTTGCGGTCTGTTGTACGCCTTTCCGCCTACACCACTTCTACCCAGAGTGTTGAAGAAGATTCGGCACGACCGGGCCCAAGTCATTCTTGTGGCTCCGGACTGGGCTCGAAGAGTTTGGTATCCCGAGCTACTCAGTATGAGCGTAGATCCCCCGATCCGTCTGCCTCTTCGGGAGGATCTTCTGTCGCAGCAGCTGGGGACGGTCCTCCACCCGAACCTGTCCAGTCTACACCTGCTTGCGTGGAGATTGAGCGGCGGCAGTTGATTCCTTTCGACTTGCCTCCCGAAATTTGTGATGTGATTCTGGCAGCCAGGCGTCCCTCCACTAAGGTGGTATACGCCTGCAGGTGGAACAAATTTGTGGCATGGTGCACAGCAAAGGCTGTGAATCCCCTTTCTGCCCCTCTTTCTGAGGTCCTTCTGTTCCTTCTTTCTCTGGCCCAACAGGGTTCTGCCCTGGGTACCATCAAGGGTTATCTTTGTGCTATCTCGGCCTTCCTCAGGCTCCCTGATCAGCCCTCCCTTTTCAAGTCCCCTGTTAACAGGTTCTTAAAAGGCATTACACACCTGTTCCGTTTGTAATGCCTCAGTGGGACTTGAACTTGGTTCTTACCTTTGGGACTTGAACTTGGTTCTTACCTTTTTAATGTGCGCTCCCTTTGAGCCTCTACATAACTGTCCTCTTCGTCTTCTGACTCTGAAGACTGCCTTTCTGGTGGCCATCACCTCCGCTCGGCGGGTGAGTGAGCTCCAGGCTCTATCTTGCAAACCTCCCTTTCTGTCTGTTCATCCAGACAAGGTTGTTCTTCGGACGCGTCCGTCCTTCTTGCCAAAGGTGGTTACTGCCTTCCACATTGGGCAGACCATCACTTTGCCTACCTTCTTTCCGCCTCCGCATCCTTTCAGAGAGGAAGAGAGGCTCCACCGTCTGGACCCAAAACGTGCGCTCTCCTTCTATATCGACCGCACAAAACACTTCCTGGTGGATGACCAGCTCTTTGTTGGCTACGTGGGCGCCAAAAAAGGTCGGGCGGTGCAAATTCCACCAGGGCAACGGCTGCTACCACGGCCTTGGGCCGCGGTGTTCCGCTGCCGGTTATCTGTCAGGCAGCTACGTGGGCCTCGCTGCACACGTTTACAAAGCATTACAGCTTGACAGTCAGGTCCGGAGGGACGGCTTCTTTGGCCGTTCTGTCCTCCAGGACTTCCTTGTCTGATCTTTGTTCGCAGACCCACCACCGGGGTTGGTATTGCTGGGGTATCTATTCTAAGGTAAGGAATCTGTCACTAACGTGTCTCTTTCAGATGCACAAGTTACTAACTTGTGTAACGATATATCTGTAAGAGACAGTAGTTAGTGACAGATTCCTACCGCCCACCCTCCTCCCCGTTCTGCGAACTGATTTCTAGGGTTAAGGACATCCCTTTCAGGGCCCTAGTATTTTTCAGACACCTATGTCAGCTTCTTGCATGGCTCTGCGTTCCTGGCGCGGAAAGTCGTGTACAGAACTGACGTCAGCGCGCAGGGGCGGCGTCTAAGTACTGCCCGTGACGTCATCCCGGCGATCACGACGCCAACGACGGACGCGGAGCCGCACGACGCCGCCTACCGACGCGCAAGGGTACTGCTACGCAAAAACTTTCCGGATCCAGCCTGACGCCTGGGGATATTCTAAGGTAAGGAATCTGTCACTAACTACTGTCTCTTACAGATATATCGTTACACAAGTTAGTAACTTGTGCACTAAAAGCTCTATTTGTGGTAGTGTGGTCGAGCAGTTGGGCTTATGAGAGGGCTGTGTTAAGCATTTATTGTACACACTCCGGCAAGAAATGATTGCACACATTCAAAGACTGAATCCAGACCTATTGATTTGTATAAAAAGTTATTACTTTTTTATTTTATTCTTCGAACCAAGAGGAACTCAGTTGCAGGTACGTAACCGTTTAAAAGTAGTAATACTTTTAAATTGCAGTTGGAATGGTTTTGCAAGGCAGTAAACAACGCTTAACAGTAGTAGAAATTCTTTAGTGATATCGAGCAGTAGAACTTTGCAATAAAAATAGAATTTTGGGGTACTCTGGATACCAGATTAACTGGGATAAGTCACTCCTGTACATGCTATCAAACGGACCACCACCGATACTCGGTGCAGAAAACAAATTGCAGGTTAAGGATAGCTTTAAATATCTGGGTATACAGATAGCCAAAACAGATGCGGGATTTCTGGTGGGGAATTTACAGCCACAGCTGGAATGTTTAAGGAGAGACGTCACCCACTGGAGGACTCTACCGATATCCCTTATGGGGAGAGCGGTTCTCTACTAAATGATGTCGCTACCATGAATATTGTACGTCATGCAAAACACCCCTTGTCCAATACCTGACATTCTATAAGGACGTGGACAGTGAGCTGAGGACACTACTGTGGGACGGTGGGGGCACACGGATCGCATTGGCCAAACTACAAAGGGGGAGTATATGAAGGCGGTTTGGCCATTCCTGACCTTCAAAAATACTACTGGGCCTCACATCTAATGGTAATCAATGACTGGGTATTTACGGACAGAAATGACCCGGCATACAGGGTAGACCACTGGGCGATGGGAGCCGGAGGATACCTAGGTGCACTGTATGGTCTTGGGACGAATGAAAACATGCCACCACATACACAGATGGTACTAAATGTGTTGTCGAGGGCCAATCGATTTCTGGGCTGAGCTAACAGACTGACGGAACAGACCCTTCTGTGGGATAGCCCTATGCTCCAGGAAGTGGGCAGATTACAGGGTTTCGGTAAATGGAAACTGATAGATGTAGTACGCCTGGGGGATGTGTGGCGGGGACAGGCCATGCTCCCGTTCCCCGATTTACAAAAAGAATATCAACTAGCGAACGCGGAACACTATAGGTATTTGCAATTGAGACACGCGCTGTGCAGGCATCTCAAAGAGGGGAGCAGATCCCTGAATATAGCCCGCTAGAGGACAGATTAGTACTAGATCCAGTTCCGGAAAAAGCACTGTCCTGCACCTATAAGAAGATTATTAACTCCCCGGATCTCCTCACAAAGCTAAGGGAGACATGGGAATCTGACGTGGGCTTACTGGAGGACGATGATTGGGTGGAGGCGGTACAATGCCCGAGAGAAGTGGCGATTAGGGCGAGGTTCAGGCTCATCCAGCTGAGAATCCTGCATAGGTCTTACTCCACTAGCACGCTCAAGTTGGGGCGCATACGCACGGAGGATTGTCGGAGGGGCTGTAATCAGAGGGGTACCTTCTTCCATATACTGTGGGAATGCCAGATTATACAGCGGTATTGGGGGAAGGTGACGCGGATAATGTCGGAGGTTGTAGGGCAGGAAGTTCCTGTGGATGCCAGGTGGCATATATTATGTGTATCTGGAGAACAGACATGGCCTAAATATCAAAAAATTTGGCTGCTAGTGGCTGCAATGGTGGCCAAGAGAAATATTGCCGGGGCCTGGGGGGTCGCTCCACCGCCGAAGGTGGCACGATGGAAGATGGACATGGACTGGTGCTGCGCAGCTGAAAAAACAGTATGAGAGATGGGGCTGCCCCAAGAAATGGGAAAAAGTGTGGCAACAGTGGGAAGTGTACAGGGGTAATTGAGGGGTACCTGATTGCTAAAGCAGGAGGTGGTGGATGACCAGGGGTATATCGAGTGGGGAACCTGCTGGAGCTGCTGGTTACTTCACAAACGTCCATATGTCAAAGAAATGTGTGCTAAGATGACATGTATGTAGTATCAACTATTGTCTTTTGTAATACTGTATATTAATACTGACTGTGTAATAAAAAAATAAAAAAATTTAAATGGATAATTTTGTATGACATAGGATTTTATTGCATACTCATCCTATGGGAGTAAAACCGTGTTATGCATTAGCAGGTAAGTACTCTACTTACAATTCCTGTTTTCTGGGGTTTAGGCTAACACTGGGCAAGGGTCAGTTCAAGGAAAGCACTGCACCACCAGCCGCACTGGGGCGGCTGGTGGCAGAGGATCAAGGAGTGCCCTTTGGGGTCGGGTGTACTTTACTGGGCTGTGGGGGGCCTTCATGTTGAGGCTGCAGGCAACTTCGTGGGATCCAGGAGAGGTCAGCTACCGATGGCGACTAGGTCAGGATCGCTTGGGAGACTTCACAGGACATGTGAGCCACACTAACTCGGCCCGTAGGCGTCTGGTGTAGAGTAGGCAGGGGTTGCGGATCCACCTGGATCCGGAATCCTTGAAGATGGAGTTTTTCTGGACAGTGCTGCTGTCCTCGGAAGATCTGGTCTTGGCTGAAGAGTGGCAGTCTTCCTGGGGTTCTTGGAAGTCGCTGGACATGGGACAGGCATTTTCTTCATTGCAGGGTCTTTGAGCTGGATACAGGCTGGCAGGGCTGGGGCCAAATCAGTAGTCTTTTTCCAGGCTTGGCTGTATGGCGTCGTCTTTGTCCTTTTCTTCTTGGGTCACAGTAATCTAAAGATCAAGGTACAGCGGTGCCCATAAGTACTGAATTTAGGGGGCGTTACAGGTACTAGTAGATAGCCCATTGGGCTACTTGCCTTTAGGATTACTACACCCTTAGAATGTCTCCTCCCTTTGTAGAGGGGGGCATCCCCCTAACCTCGTTGGATCCTTCCATTCAAGATGGAGGATTTCCTATGGGGGGGGGTCCCCATGGTCCAGGGCACCTTAGGGGTGGTGCTGGCAGAGAGGGGACCCACCTCTCCTGACTACTAATTTTCCCGCCGACCTTGCCGCCAAAAGTGAGGCTTGGTCAAGAGGGCGGGCATCTACACTAGCTGGAGAGGCCCTGGCTCGAATATTAAAGGGCAGGAAGCCTTTGAGACTCACCGCCCTGAATGCTGTTCCTGCTTTGGGGTAGGTGTGAAGCACCGCCACCCCAAGCAGCCATTGTCCCTGACCCACGAGAGCACAACAGCTCCCACCTCAAGGGGGGGGGCAGAAACAGGTCTGTGTGTGGCAGGCTGGTGCAGAATAGTTGGCTGGATGCGAGGGAGTTGGACATTTTTCAGGGGGCATCTCTAAGATGCCCTCTGAGTGCATTTTGTAATACATCCAACACTAGCATCAGTGTGGGTTTATTATGCTGAGGAGTTTGATACCAAACTCCTTAACATTCAGTAAAGCCATCATGGAGCTGTGGAGTTCGTAATGACAAACTCCTAGCCCATGCACTCCATCTGGCTCCACTGCACTTACAATGTCTATGAATGGCACAGACACTGTAGGGGCACATTGTTCATGCAGCTGTGCCCTCACCTGTGGTATAGTGCACCCTGCCTTAGGGCTGTGAGGCTTGCAAGAGGGGTGAATTACCTATGCCACAGGCAGTGGTTGGGGAGCATGGCACACATGGATGTGTGCCATGTTGACTCTTACGTTTTGTCTGCACCAGAACAGTCTGCAATGGCAGTGTGTTTGAGGGGCCTCTGAGGGTGGCACAATACATGCTGCTCTCTGGCAACATGGTCCTTGGTACCACTGGTACCTTTTACAGGGGACTTGCATGTGAGCCAGAGGTGTGCCAATGGTGGAAACAAAGCTACAGTTTTGGGAGAAGAACACATGCCCTGGGAATCTGATTGGCACGGTCCCAGGGCATATTCAAAGTGCATCAGAAATCTGGCAAAAAGGGGGTATTACTGCAACAGAAACCCACTTTCCTACAGTGGTGATGAACGCAGTAAAGTGAGGTGGAAAAAGGACCACTGGTCGGTCAACTGCTGCACACACAATGCTAGCATTATTATTCAGACTTCAAACTTTGTAAATTTCCCCTGGCTGGATTCAGAAACCTTAAAGCAATTCCCTTGTGCGTCAGTAGGTAGTATCTTGTGGCTCTGTTTGCTACTTCTTGCCTCTGTGATGTCTGGGCTTCTATATGTTTGCGACCTCTGTGTGCTATCGTCAGTTCCTTTTTCTTCCTTCTTTCTGACGCTGATCTGGAGCCAACAGTGCTGTTTTTTGACAATTTTTTCTGCAGAAAAATATTTTTCCTCCCAATACTGTTAGTGTGCAGATATGGGCCTTAAGAAAATAGGTTTTAAGCTGTCAGGACTGTAACAGACGTCAGTCACAGACACACACACCCTATGTCTGCCTCTGGTCCCTTGGTACCTCACAGGACACCAGTCTTTGTTCTTGCTGCACGAGCATGATCTGCAAGGTCATCCATGACCACGAGGCCAAGCTCACTGTCGCCAAACTCTATAAGAAGTTATGGAAGCGGTCCTCGTGGAAGTCAAGGGTGTGGCTGCACTCACCACCCCCACTCGATCCACATTGAGATGACCGAGCTCGGGTAAGTCCCGAAAATGACAAAAGCTTGAAGTCCAAACACTGCTTCTCGACGTCCTGCCACTTGCACCTTTTGGAGTCGCATGACTCCCCCGTACCGCCAGTCTGCGTAGCCACTCCACAGAGCAGGCTCCTGCAGGACTTCTACCTCAGCAGACAGCCACAGCAGACCGCTTAAGTCAGCTGAAAGAGGCCACAGACAAAATCTTCAGTACCCTATCTGTTCCTGCTAGAGCACCTTTCGGCCCCAAGTTTTCAAGGTGGCTGCCATTCGGAAGCCTGTTGACGGATCCCTCCATACACTGACCATGCCACTCTACCTCCTCCCGAGGTCGCTCCCTCCCTCCCTCAAATGATGCTGCCGGCTCCAGGTCAAGCGCAATGTTCAATACTCTCTGCAGCGCAGAGACACACGACCTGCCCGAGCCTCCTCGCTGGATCTGATAGTTTAATCCGATTCTGTAGCTCAACATTTGGACTACGCCGTTTTACTTTTTCTGACCCAGAAAGCCGGTATCTTATGCAGACTTCTAGCTGCAGATTCCTTACCTTAGAATATTCCCCAGGTATCAGACTGGATCTGTAAAATCTTGAGCTGAACCTCTGCCAGCTTCTGCGCTGGTTTTGACATGACCATATAGGTGCCACCACTGGGTGCTTACATCAGTTCTTTTCTGTCCATGCCATCCATGCAGATCTGAAGGAGCTACTTTAGTCATTTTTAGGTCTTGCTGAGCCAGCGCATGCGCTGCTCTGCGAGAAATTTAGTGAGTGGCTTTTGAAAGTGCTACAACAGGCTTTTCCTGGCCTCAAGCTTGCGTTCACGCGAGCGTGCACGCGCGCAGCCGCCATGTGGGTTTCTGTCGAGGCTCATTAAGCCTTTAATGAATGTCTCTCCGGAGTGCCGCTTTTCTTTCTTCTTTCTCCGACCTTGCGCGCCCTTCTCCCTGCTCCAGTGCCGCGCGCATCGCTCTCCACCTCCGCCGCATCTTGCCCCATCATGAGGAACAACAGTGCGATTAGAAGGCTTTCATCTCCTTTTTATCTGTCGCCATAGCCAAGAGGTAGAACGGAAATCTCTGCTTCCATTCCCTCCAATTTTCTGCTCTGCTCCCATCAAAGCTTACTTCTCTGTGACGGCTCCGAATGGACCATTTCTTTCGGTTTTCTTTGCAAAACACATTTTACCTCGGTATATAAAATAAATAGATTGTGCTCTGCATCACTTCGTCCAGTAGCTATATCTTTGTCTTGCACACCAGCACTATGATCTTCCCTGATGAAAGCCCAAGGTGCGCACAGACACTTGTCTATAGGAATCTGGTGGGCTGTACCAGAAAGTCACTGGCTTCCCGATCCCCCCCCCCCCTCATAGGTAATTCATTTTAGGAGTTGCTGCTGGTGCTGCTGGTGCTGCTGGGAAGTTCCAACCTGGCGCACAGCAGTAACCTTTCACAGCGAGGTGGATATGCGCGGAAATAAATGGCCGTCAATAAATAAATCATGCTATTCACAAATGCTCATCGCTGGAATCCGGTTTTGAGAGGCCAGAGGCGTCGTCTTCAGTCTCGCGAATCTCCTGTCTCAATTTGTCTTCAGGGGCATGGAAGCAGAGGTATCTTGGGGCCATTAACAAGCTGAAAATTCACTTAGTGCCTTCTCTCTCCTCTGTCTCTTTCTCTAACACTGTCTACACACACACACACACACACACACACACACTCTTATTTAACAAGCATTGGCATAGCCAATAGGTCTCGCCTTTGGGACCTTATAAATGTTTAGCTATGCAACAGTTGATGTTGCACCAAGGATATTGTGCTGGTTAACTAAACACTTATAAGGTCCCAAAGGCGAGACCTATTGGCTATGCCAATGCTTGTTTTACTGAGCAATGAAACCCAAAGCGGTCTGGGAGTGTGCTTTGAAGCTCCTGGTTGCTCTGCACTGGACGACTTGCACCGCTCCAGGCCCCAGTCGCATGGAAGGTCCCAAGCTCGCTCGGAATCATTCCCGTAGATTGCTGCAGAGGTCAAAACCTTTCGTAAGTTTTACAAGAAGTCGAAGTGCTCCTCACTGTGCCAGTCAGTCATCGGACGAAGCAAGGGAACAACACCACAAGTCTAGGCCTGCTCCGAACCCACCCAATAAGGCACCTGGGTCTGCTCCACGCCTCACAGAATTTCCCGAAACCTCCCCTCTTCAATGAAGCCATCACTGATGTCCAGCTTGGTGCCTGGGCCTAGCCCCGCACAGGCGCTCCTGTGCACAGAACTATGCCCACCGCACCACTCCTGGGGATCCAGCTTTTCTCACCCAGCACCTCCACCCTTGAGTGCCTGATCGTGCAGGCCTCAATGTCCAATGTTAACCCCAGTGTGTTCCCTACCACGCCACCAGATGGGGAATCAGAGGCTGGACACCTTTGGTGAGAGGGTTTTCTCTTCCACTCGCCTTGCACTGCGGTCAGTTAACAGTGTGCCTCTGGAGCCAGTATACCCACACAATGTGGGACTTGGTTGCGTAAGTGCTGCCCATGGTCTCTGAGGAGGCCAAGCCATCCTGACCCAGGCTATTGCCGATGGCAGCAACGCAGCAAAGTTCACTGCAGATTGGACACAACAGACTCTCTGGGTAGAGCAATTGCTTAGTCGGTGGTGCTTCGCCACCACTCCTGGCTGAGATCAAATGACTTCTTGGTGGAAGTCCAGGCATCCCGTATGAGCATTCCCTTCGACACTCATCAGTACGGCAACAAGGTAGATTTGGTGCTTGAGTGCTTCAAAGACCGTAGGGTGACCTCCTGGTCGTTGGGACTCCCCATCCTCACTCTGACATCTGCTCCTTCCGTGGCTACGGTAGGGCTACCAGCCACATTCATTTCCACCCAGCCACCACAGCCAGCAGGCTATCCAGTCCTTTCCTGGATGCAGCCCTCACAAGCCTCGATCTGCCCTGTCCGCCATCTCACCGGCAGTTGCAGCCTTCAGACCTCTTTAACATGCCCTTGCAGCATTGCAGGCAACCGGTTGACTTCTGGATCAGGCACCTCCTGCCCTGCTGGCAGTCCATAACTTCACACAAGTGGGTGCTCCAAATTGTTCAGTGGGGTTATGCCCATCCATTCTAGGAAACCCATGCTACAGTCATTAGATCGGCAGGCGGAGGATCATCTCCTTGTTGCATCAGGAAGTGAAGGCTCTTTTGGCCAAAGGGGCCATCAAGAGGGTGCCAATATTGTGTTGTATTCCTCTTAGGGTGTCCATAACGGGCTTTCCAGTATCATGTCCTTATATAGGCACAATTCGCCCTGCCCTTATATAGGCATAAAATCCCAGCCCTTATTTAGGCATTAAACCGTGCACTCCAAATACAGGCATGGTCTCCGACATCCGTCCACCCTAACGTCACAACGAGTTCATGAAGAACAGACCCTTAGGCTTCGGGAGTTTCCCTAGCCCAGGACTATTGATTTCTTCAAGGACTCGTATATTATGCATGAACCATTATTCCTTAGAGGTTCATTCATGACGTCTTTCGTTGTCCGACTCACGTCAATACTAACATTCTTGGGTACTCTCAGGTATAAATATACCTTCCCTAGCCCTTGTAAACTAGAGGAGACCTCGACTTCAGAGGAGCCCGTTTCCCGGCCTGACTCACTGAGAAGATGCTGTCATCCCTGCACGCAGAGAGTCCAGCTTCCAGTGATCTGACTTCCCTTGCGGGGTGTTGGAGTTCGAGTCTGGCAAAGAGATTCCTACCTCTCTCATTCTTCAGGTATGGAGCTGACAAGAACCTAGAGGGACTCTTGGCATACTAGGCTTAACATACTCTTAGTATATCATAGTAAGGAATACTTCACCTTCTTCATACCTCTCCCTACACCTAGGTTAGGTACATTGGGGTAGAACTAGCTTAGAAACGCATCGTATGATTACTCGCATTTTTAGTCTGTTATTTATGTATCGGCATATGTACTAAAAGATAATGCTATCGCAGTATTATTTATTTCTACTGCTCACACTGTACATTATTTATCTCGCATAGTCTTGTGATCGTAACAGCACATTATACTTACACCAGAAACAAGACTGTTCAATAAATCTTTTATTTAAATCGCCCGTCTATTTCTTTCTGTGTAACTTGGAGAAAACTAAGCATGCACGATTGAGCTGAGTGAAATAGTTATCTATTGTTTCCACGACTCTGGGACACGTTCTGATTCTAAAGGGAAACATAGTGGTCATGTTTTGCGGCTGCCAGAAACTACTCCCTTCTTGTTTGTCAAGGAGTTTCTAGTGGCCTCTGAGCTAGCTGGCACAAGTAATTAAGTTTAATATACTCGATAGGGACATACTGACCTTAGTCCTATGTCAAACCTATAGGATATATTATTCCAATGCGCAGAGCCTATTGGGGAAATAGGAGCTACACTACAATTGGAAGTAGGTCATGCTTTCCATTCCCTCTACTTTCTGCTGCTGAAGGACTACTAGATCTGCTCCCCCTCAATTACTTCCTGAAAAAGGAGAAATTCAAAATGCTCACATTGGCAGAGGTCCTATCTGCCCTGGAGACTGGATGGTAGCGCTGGATTTGCAGGATGCATATTTCCATGTACCTATTCTGCTGATCACAGATGTTACCTGCTGTTCACAACAGGCCACAAGTACTTTCAGCTTGCAGTGCTCCCCTTTGGCTTTACCAGTCGCTGGCCACCTCCAGACTACTGTGGACCTCCTGCATTCTTTTGGGTTTGCTATAAATGTGCCGAAGTCTCACTGGACTCTCTCTCAGACGCTCCCTTTCATCTGTGCCATTTTGGACACAGTGCAATCCAAGCCTATGCTCTGGAGCGTAGAATCCAGGATATTCAGGCTGTGATTAAGAGGTTTCAGCCTCTATCCTGAATTTTGGTGAGACTGACTGAGGCTGCTGGGGTCTCCGGGCCTCCTGTATCCTGCGGGTAAAGCATGCCTTGCTGGCATATGCGGGGGCTCTCCAGTGGGACCTAAAAGCCCAGTGGGCGCAGCATCAGGAGAATCTCTAACCTGCTCCAGATATCCGTGGGAACTGCAAAGGATCTGCAGTGGTGGCTAAAGAACTGCGATTTGAGTCCTAAGCCACACACCTCCTTTCCCCACACAGATTTCACAGTGGTGACGGATGTCACTTTTAGGTTGGGGCGGCCATCTGGGAGAGGTGGATATCAGAGGACTGTGATCTCTGGCGGAGCCTCAGCTCTGCATCAGCCTGTTTGAGTTGAGAGCGATTCGCTTGGCATTGAAAGACTTCTTTCCATCAGGGGGCAAGGGCCAGGAAGCCCTGCACCTCTAGACATGGCTGGAACATCGGGACCTATTCCTGGCTGTACAACTCCTGGCGGGATCATAAAATGCCAGGGCAAACACTCTGCTGTTGGTGCCTTGCAGATCATGAATAGTGTCACCACCTATAGGTGGCACAAGGTATTTTTCGTGAATGGGAAGAATCATGGTTGGATGTATTGGCCACTGCCAAGAATGCAGAATGTCAGCACTTCAGCTCGTTGGAGTTTCCAAGGTGGCTCAGTACTCCTGTACTCCTTCCAACCATTACCACTCTTGCCACAAGTTCTGAAGATCAGGATGGACCGAGCCCAAGTCTTCATTGCAGCTCTGGATTGGGCACCAAAAGTATGGTACCCCAAACTCCTGAGGGTGAGCATCTGTAATCTGATGTGGCTTCCTCTTTAGGAGCATCTTCTGTCGTGGCAACAGGGCAGGGTTCTGTATCCGACCCTACGAAGGCTCTGCCTTCATGCATTGAGATTGAACTGTGGCTGTTGAGACTTTGATCTTCCTCCCAAAGTCTGTGAGGTCATCTTGGCAGCCAGGCATCCATCCACAAAGACCATGTACACCTGCTGTTAGGACAAGTTTGTGGCTTGAGGCACTGAAAAACATGTTGATTCTTTCTGCTCTCTTGTCCAAAGTGTTGCTGTTTTTGTTGTTTAGCCTGGCAAGGCCTTGCTTTGGGCACAGTTGGGGTTATCTTTCGGCCATTTTGTCCTTTTTCCGGTGGCCGGATCAACCCTTTAAGTCACCTGTTTTCTGAAAGGTTTTAAACATATGGTTGCCCCAATCCTTTTGTTAATGCTTAATGAGACCTTAATTTGGTTTTAACCTACCTAAAGTGCTTACCCTTTGAGCCCATGCATAGCTGCCTTTGAAGAATTAAGATGATCAAGAAGGTCTTCTTGCACATTGGCAGGAGGGTCTGCCATTTGCAGGCGCTTTATGTTCACCCTCTGTACACCAGCTTCTTCACAGACTAACTGGTTCTCTGAACCCATGCCTCCTTTCTGACGAAGGTGGTGACACCTTTCCATGTTGGCCAAAGCATCACACTGACTACCTTAACTCTCTCACCTCTCTGAGGAAGAGGCTCCACTGCCTGGGTCTGAAAAGAGCGTTGTCGTTCTAAATCATTGGCACCTGGTGGACGATTATCTGTTGGGTTCACTGGAGCGCAGAAGGGAAAAGCAGTGCAGAAGAGCTCAATCTCCAGATGGATTGTACTCTGCATTAAGATCTCCTGCCCACTAGCCAAGAAGCAACCCCCCGGAAGGCTTGCAGGCTCAATCGGCTAGAGCCAAAGCAAGACCACTGACTCATTGTCAGTGAAATTGCTCTCCCACCCTCGCGGCTCCACCATTAAGTGAGGCCTGCCCCTGCACTCTCGAGTGTTGGTGATCGAGGCCTTCCTCCACCCGCAGGTTTCCCTGCGCCTCATCCCTGGTGGTCCAGTGGACCTCTGTCTCCTTTCTCTAACTCTGCTCTTTCACTCGTTTTTCTACCCTTTTTTATCTTTCACCTTTCTGCATCTCTGCTCTTTTGTGCCTTATTTCTGCTCATTTTCCCTTCCTCTCGCTCTGCCCTTTCACTAGTTTTCACTCTTTTTTTCTACCCTCTTATCTTTCACCTTTCTGCATCTCTGCTCTTTTGTGCCTTATTTCTGCCTATTTTCCCTTTTTTCTTTATCCCTTATTTCCTCCCTTTACCTTTCCCCGCCGCTGCTGACCCTGCGGCGCCCCCCCCAGCTCGACCGGCCCAATCCAGCTCCCCGCTCCCGCCTCCCAGCTGTCCAGCCCTCCCCGACCCCTAGTTAATGGCGGCCACTGCGGGGACAGGCGAGCAAGACCACTGACTCATTGTCAGTGAAATTGCTCTCCCACCCTCGCAGCTCCACCATTAAGTGAGGCCTGCCCCTGCACTCTCGAGTGTTGGTGATCGAGGCCCTCCTCCACCCGCAGGTTTCCCTGCGCCTCATCCCTGGTGGTCCAGTGGACCTCTGTCTCCTTCCTCTAACTCTGCTCTTTCACTCGTTTTTCTACCCTTTTTTATCTTTCACCTTTCTGCACTTTTCTGCATCTCTGCTCTTTTGTGCCTTATTTCTGCTCATTTTCCCTTCCTCTCGCTCTGCCCTTTCACTAGTTTTCACTCGTTTTTCTACCCTCTTATCTTTCACCTTTCTGCATCTCTGCTCTTTTGTGCCTTATTTCTGCATATTTTCCCTTTTTTCTTTATCCCTTATTTCCTCCCTTTACCTTTCCCCGCCGCTGCTGCCCCCGCGGCCCCTCCCCCCCCCACCCCCCCCCAGCGCGACCGTCCAATCCAGCTCCCCTCCCCGCTCCCGCCTCCCAGCTGTCCAGCCCTCCCCGACCCCTAGTTAATGGCGGCCACTGCGCGGCCGTGCCGCGGGCGCGCCAAAGGCGCATCAAAGGCAAGCCCGTCTGCGCTTGACCGCGACCAGCGCCAGGAACCCTGGACCTCCGCCCCGCCAACGCTACGACCCAGCAGCACTCCACGCACTCCACCCAGGCCGCAACAACTGCAAGCTAGCATCACCAGCCGACTCCCACGGACCCTTCAGCTGTCACCGCAGCCGGCACACCTGCAGCACCGCCAAGAACACGGATCCAGCACAACCCGCCCACAAGAACACAACCGAACCGAAGACCCTGCAATGCATCCTCCTCAACGTCCGATCCCTCCACAAACACGCCACAGAAATCTGGGACCTCCTCGACAGCACCACCCCGGACGTAGCGTTCTTCACCGAAACCTGGGCCAACACCACCTCGGGACCGGACATCGCCATCGCCATCCCCCAAGGATACAAGATCTCCAGGAAGGACCGCTCCACCCGCCCAGGAGGAGGAATCGCCATGGTCCACAAATCCAGCCTCCGCCTGAGCACACTCCCTGACGAGCCCACAGAACTGATGGAACACCTTCACTTCAAGATACTGGCCAGCCCCACCGCCACCCTCCGAGGAACCCTCATCTACCGACCCCCCTGGACCCCACGCCAACTCCATCACGGACATTATCTTCCCGCAGGCCATCGCATCCACCAACTACACCCTGCTGGGAGACCTCAACTTCCACCTCGACAACCAACTGGACCCCAACACCACATCCCTCCCGGACAACCGCCACAACATTGGACTGCGCCAGATCGTGACCGAGCCCCCGCACTCAGCAGGACACACCCTCAACCCCCTCTTCACTACAGGAAACTCCATCACCTTCAGCCACACCACCGAACTCCCATGGACCGACCATCGTTGCGTCCACTTCACCTTCAGAACACCCACCATCCACAGACACCAGCACCTGCTTCCACGAAGAAACTGGACCAAAATCACCGACGACCAGCTCACCTCCTCACTCAACTCCACCCCAACCATCGCGGAAAACGACGACCCCAACACCGCAGCCCGAACCCTGCATAGATGGATCTCGGACAGCACCAACACCATAGCCCCCCTCAAGAAAAACAATACCCGCGCCAAGAAAGCCAGATGGTTTACCACTGAACTTCGAGAGTCCAGAAGCACATGCCGCCGCCTCAAAGGCCTGGAGGAACACCAAATCCACAGAAGCCCACGACAACTTCAGAGCCGCCACCAACGCCCACCATCAACTCATCAGAGAAACGAGGAAAAAAGCGATTGAAGACAGAATCTCCACCCACGCGCACAACAGCAAGGAACTCTTCAGCATCATCAAGGAGTTCGCCCAACCCACTAGCGAGTCTACCGACATCCCTCCCTCACAAGACCTCTGCGACAAACTCTGCACCTTTTTCCACCACAAAATCAAGAGCATCTACGACAACTTCGACGAAGACAACCAACACACTGAACCCTCACCAACCACCCCCGACACCTGGAAACCAGAGATTGACGACTGGACAGCCCTCGCCACCGAAGACACTGAAGACAATGAAGTCAATCCACTCAGGGGCCCCCACGGACCCCTGCCCCCACCACATCTTCAACAGAGCCGCCGACACCATCGCACCCATGCTCCGCCACACCATCAACCACTCCCTGGCGACGGCCTCGTTCCCCGACGACTGGAAACACGCCGAGGTCAACCCCCTCCTAAAGAAACCCTCAGCGGACCCCACCGACCTCAAAAACTACAGACCCATCTCCCTGCTCCCGTTCCCAGCGAAAGTCATCGAGAAAGCCATCAACAGCCAACTCGCCACATTCATTGAAGAACACAACATCCTCGACTCCTCCCAATCCGGCTTCAGAAAAAACCACAGTACGGAAACCGCCCTCCTCGCCGCAACAGACTACATCCGCACCCTACTGGACAAAGGAGAAACAGTAGCCCTCATCCTCCTCGACCTATCAGCGGCGTTCGACACAGTCTCCCACTGCACCCTAATACGCAGACTCTACGACGCAGGAATCCAGGACAAGGCCCTCGACTGGATCCGCTCCTTCCTCTCCGGCAGGTCAGACTCCCCCCTTTCCTCTCGGACCCCACACCTACCACCTGCGGAGTCCCCTAGGGCTCCTCCCTCAGCCTGACGCTCTTCAACGTCTACATGGCTCCACTCGCCCCCATCGTCAGAACCTACGGACTCAACATCGTGTCATACGCAGACGACACCCAGCTCATCCTCTCCCTATCCAACGAGCCCAACACCGCCAGACGCAACTTTCGAGAAGGCATGGAAGCCGTCGCCAAATGGATGAAAAACAGCTGCCTACAACTAAACACCAACAAAACAGAAGTACTCATCATGGGCCCAAACCCCGATGCCTGGAGCGACACCTGGTGGCCCCCTGCCCTCGGAAACCCGCCAACGCCCACGGACCGCGCACGCAACCTGGGAATCATCCTGGACTCCGAGCTCAAAATGGACCGCCAGATCAACTCCGTCTCGTCTTCCTGCTTCCACACCCTCCGCCTCCTTCGTAAGACCTTCAAATGGATCCCCCTCGAACACCGAAAGACCGTCACTCACGCCCTGGTCACCATCAGACTCGACTACGGCAACGCACTCTACGCCGGAATAAACAAAAACCTCCCCCGCAAGCTACAGAACATCCAGAACGCCGCCTCAAGACTGGTCCTCAACCTGCCAAAACACTGCCACATCTCCCAGCACCTGCGCACACTCCACTGGCTCCCTGTAGAGGCGAGAATCACCTTCAAGATGCTCACCCACGCACACAAGGCCCTCCACGGCACCGGACCAGCATACCTGAACAGCCGACTCAAATTCCACGCACCCCAAAGGACCCTACGATCAGCCCAGCTCTCCTACGCCGTGGTCCCCCGCACCAGAAAGACCAGATCAGGAGGCCGCTCCTTCTCCTTCCTCGCGGCCAAAGCATGGAACGCCCTTCCGCTCCACCTCACAGACAACATCACTCCCCATCTTCGCAAGAAACCTCAAAACCTGGCTCTTCGACAGACCCCCTCCTTGATGGATTTAACCGCGGAGCCGGTCGGGGGTCCTGGGCCTTTTTATACTGTCTGCTCTGGCCCTGGCGCCGGAGGGCCCCCGCGGATACAGGCCTGGATCCAGATCAACGCAGGTCGCTCTCACCTGACCTTCCCTGGTGCCGATGACCACTCCCCTGGCGTCAGCCGTTCCCCTGGCGTCAGCTGTGCCCCTGGCCAACGCCATCCCCCTCCTTACCCCCGAGATGGAGCCGGACTGATGTCCGTCCAATCCGACGCCGGAGGATACTTTTGTCCCCCTGTTCCTCCCTGGTGTGCCCAATTGCCCAGAAGGTGGTGATTAGGAGTGGAAGGGGTTGCTGGACCCTTTGAGAGACCACCTTGAAGAGCGGGACTGGAGTGAGGACCTGGGTAACGCCACGCTCCATATCAACCTATTGGAGCTCATGGCAATTCGCTTGGCACTGAAGGCATTCCTTCCCTCCCTCAAGGGAAAGGCAGTGCAGGTGTTTAGACAACACCACTGCCATGTGGTACTGCAACAAACAGGGCGGGGTGGGGTCGTGGACCCTTTGTCAAGAGGCTTTTCGCCTTTGGACATGGCTGGAACATCAGGGCATGACCCTTGTGGTTCAACACCTGGCAGTTCAACACCTGGCAGGTTCTCCGAACGCCAGGGCAGACTAACTCAGCCATCGGTGCCTGATGGATCACGAATGGCGCCTTCACTCAGAGGTGGTGCAAGGTCTCGTTCAGCAGTGGGGGAAGCCTTGGTTAGATCAGTTCGCCACGGAAGAGAACTCTCAATGTCAGCAGTTTTACACGTTGGATTTTCTTCCCAATGATCGAGTGACGCTTTTCGTCGTGAGTGGAGCTGCATCCTCCTGTACGCCTTTCCGCCTGTGCCACCAGGGAATATTGACCGAATTACCTATTTTTTTTTTTTCCGTTTCACTGGGACTGAGAATGGCAAGTGGTGCAAAAGAGGACCATTTCAAAATGGATTATGTATCGAGGTCTGTTATGGGCTAACCAAGAAGTAGCCACCAGAAGGCTTGCACTATTTCCACCAGAGCGGAGGCTGCTACCAGTGCACTGTTGAGCTCCAGTCATGGACATTTGCCATCCATTAGGCATTTAGGCATCCATCCACATATTCACCAAGCATTACTGCCTGGATAGCCAGGTCTGGTAGAATGGGCACTTCGCCCAATCTGTCCTGCAGAATTCCCTGTTCTGAGCCATTCCACAGACCCACCACTAGAGGTAGTGTACTGCTAGTGTAGCGATTCACAAGGTGATGATTCTGCAGTATGTTTGTTTAAGGAATTTATAGCGTGCACAGCTACTCGGTATCCCAGCGCGAACCTGGTGGTAGAAAGGCAGAAAGAAACTATTTAGATAAAGAGAAGTCTTGAGCCTTTTTCTGAATAGCATGGGATCCTGAACGCTACGGAGGTCAAAGGAGAGACGGTTCCAGGCCGAAGCTGCCCTGAAGGCGAGAGAGCTCCCT
Source organism: Calotriton arnoldi (assembly GCA_963921515.1). Lineage (NCBI taxonomy): Eukaryota > Metazoa > Chordata > Amphibia > Caudata > Salamandridae > Calotriton > Calotriton arnoldi. Next base: position 571,416 of record CAWUFW010004332.1, on the reverse strand, counting down.
CCAACTCTCTTGGCAAAATCTCGGAACGTGGGCGAGAAGTTGCATGGCTGAACGCAGCCACCTGATAGGGACATAAAACCTGAAGTGATTTTTCAGGTAAGCAGGGCTGTGTCAATAAAGGGCAGAATGTGCCAGGACAAGGGATTTAAACTTTACCCTTTCAATTAAAGGTAGCCAATGTAGATCGCGCAAGTGTCGTCTTATTCTGGTCTTTATGGGAATGTTTAGGAGAGTTCTGGCAGCGGCATTCTGTAACACCTGTAGTTTGTTCAAAAGATAACTGGGTAGGCCTACGTACAAGGCGTTAGCGTAGTCTAGGCGTGATGACACCAGCGCACGGGCAACAGTTTCCCTAGCCGACCTAGGGAGGACCTTTTTTAGGGATTTAAGTGTGCCAAAGCACTGCCCTGAAAGCTTCTTGATCTTAGTAAGTCAGTCAGAAGTAGTTTCTTATATTTGGTAATCTCTTATCTGGTAGAGACTCTGCCTAACCAAGATTCTCGTTGACCCACTCTCCTTCCAGTTCAGTAAAATGGACTTTAATAAGAGCCATATCAGTAAGATCTGTATATCTGATTTACATGGCTCCGCATCCAACAGCGCAGAGAGATTGGAAAGAAACTGACATCCGCTCTGAGGTGATGCTTATATAAGGGCCCGACGTCACAGCAAAGGTGGATCCAATACAGTGCTGCACAACGCCACCTACAGATGCACCAAGGAATTGCTTTAAAGTTTCCAGATCCATTTTGGCATCTGGCAAAATTCACAAGGTGAGATATATGCATTTGGATAGAGTAACTACAAGAAAAGGTGTTGCCAAAGGTGTGAGAAAGTGCCCTCTTTCTGCATGGTTGCCCCCACTTTTTGCTGAACTGCTGATGTACTTTGACTGAGTGTTCCCTGGGCTCCTGCCAATCAGGTACCCAGGGCCTATGTTCTTTCCTAAAACTGCTTAGAAGACCAAACCCAATTGGCACTCTCTGGCCACAGGTCAGCCCCTGGTAAATGGTATCGCAGGTACCCAGGGCACTGTGACCAGGGAAGGCCTCTAAGGGCTTCAGCACTTATTGTGCCACCCTGTACCTTTTACACTCTCACACTGCCTTTGCAGGCTGCGTGTTTTGGTGCAGAACAAAGTGAAGAGTCGGCATGGCACACATCCCTGTGTGCCATGCCTTCAACCCACTGCCCTGGCATAGATCAGCCACCCCTCTACCTGGTGCACTATACCAGTGGTGAGGGTACTGGTGCAGGAGCCCTGTAACCCTACAGTGTCTAAGCCAATTCTTAGACATTGTAAGTGCAGTAATGCCATTGAGTATATGGTGCTGGGAGTTTGTCAGTACCATAATGGCTTTACTGAAAACTGAGAAGTTTGGTACATTAAACCCACACTGATGCTAGTGTGTGATCTAATGAAAAATGCACACAGAGGGCATCTTGGAGATGCCCCCTGAAAAATGACCTAACACTAGTGTCCTGGCTGAGTGGCTGCTCCCCAGCTGCCACCACCAGACATGTTTCTGGACCCCTGGGTCGGGAGCCTGCTGCTCTCGGGGCCTGAAACAATGCACATCCTAGGACGAGGTGCCAAGCCTCCTCCCCCAGGATGGGCAGGGTCCACGAAGAGGAAGCTTCAAAGGCTGCCTTTGTGAGCTTCACCAGGCCTTTTGCTGCTTCCAGCAACTGGTCCCCACTGGTTCAGACCCCCACTTTGGGCGAGAGAACCAGCAGGAAAACCAAGTGAGGAAGGGAGGTCTGCTCACCTTTGCCACCCCCACCCCTCAGGTGGGGGAGGCGAAGTGAAGCACAACTCTGTCCCCGCCATCTTGCAGATGGGGTGGACCCAGCCAACCACAGTGAGGCGTATGCCCCCCCTCCCACTGGAGGGTGGCATAATAGGGGGTGTACCCACCCCAAGGAAGGGACCCATTGGTCCCAACCTTTTACTTACCTGTAACACCCCTAAAACTAGTATTTAGGGGCACCCCTGAACCTTGCCTCCTCAGACGAGCAACGACCAAGAAGGACCGAACAGCCGTGCCGAAGCTAAGAGGAGGACGCCCACTGACTTGGCCCCAGCCCTACTGACCTGTCCCCACCTCGAACCTGCAGATGCGAAACTATGGTGTGTCCTGCAGCCAGCAACCTCAAGAACCCAGAGGACCTGCCCTGCCTTCCAAAGAAACGACTGTCTCCTGTGAACACCAGATTTGTTCACCCACAGACTCCAGCTCCGGCCAAATCCGCGAGTCTGCACCACTCTGCACTTTCTGGAGGATCCCCCCTGACTGCGACCGGAGCTGATAAGAGAAACCAGACGCCTAAAGACACCCCTGCACCCGACGCCCCAAGGCCTTGGGTGGCCCAACCGACAGCGTCCCAGCATCCTCAGGCATCCCAACTTACCTCTTCAACCAGTGTTTACCTCCAGAAGATCTTCGTCCCTGAGCCTGCAGTCTTTGTTGAAACCGGAGAATCCCCATTGCAATCAACAGGGCACCCGACGCCAAAACAGCACCCTGCACACAGGCGCCGCTGCGGGTGCACTTTTTGTGCTAAACAGGATCCCCCTTTGCCCTGAGCCTAACACCAGGAGCTTTGCTCCCACAACCCAGTGGCCTGCTCTTAAGCAGCCACCAACCGTAGGCCCCCTATCCCCCATTGGATAACATTGGGCCTCAGCACTCTGCACCTGGCCGCCCTAGTGCCGCTGAGGGTATAACAAGAGTGCATCCTTGACGCTGGGGAAACCCTTGTTCTAACCCCAGAAACTCAACCCCAAAGACCGAGTACTTACCTGGTAACCGTTAACTTCATTTCTCTCCATAGGAACCTATTGACTGTTTTTCTCAAAAAAATGTTCCAAGTGGTAGTTGATTTGTATGGAAACCTGAAAAATAACAATTGTGCAAAACTGATTATACTTATCTTTTGTCTAGGAAATGTCCCAGTGTGATATCTAGGCATATCACACTGAGTAGAAAAAGTACTCTGAAAAGTAACTAGTAATCTGCACAGTAATTTCAATACCTTGACTAACCTGTATTTCAAACAACTGCATTTGAACGTGCATTCACTTGTAAACACTGTAATATTTTGCAAAGCATTTAACTTGCCTGTGCCAGGCTTGGCTTGGTTCTTGAAATAAAATAACTAAACCAGATTTTTATACAAACAAAATCAGTCTGAGTTCAGTCTTTGAGTGTGACATCATTTGCTGATTGAGTGTGTACAACAAATGCTTAACACTACCCTCTGATGAAGCCTTACTGCTCACCCACACTACCACAAATAGAGAGTAAGGTGCTATCTACCTTTACCTCTGCCTACCTTTGGAGTTCCACTGGACTCTGTGCACACTATACCTCATTTTGGTATACTATATTCAGAGCCAGCTTCCTACAAAAGGTTAGCCAGTTTTTCTTTAGCACCATTATTTATAGGCAGGGCTCCAGGGTGCCCCTGATTTGGGAGACCATTCTCCTGAGAAGCAGTTGCAACAATTTTGTTTTCCAACCCACATGCCATCAGTTAATGCCTACTGAACTTCATGTTAATATGTACTCTTGGTGGATAGGAACTCCCAGAGAAAGCAGAATGCCGCATGGTTGATAGTTTCTTAAAGTGTAACTAGCTGTGAACTAAGGGAGAATTAAATGGCGTTCATAAAATTATTTTTGAAATAGCATTTTGAAAGTCTTAAATATAATTAGGTTGTATCAATGCAAAAGGAGGTAACTTTAGTTAATTTCTCTTCTCCCTATAAAGTGAAACTGCGTTTAAAAAAAAAAAAAACCCAGGAGGACGTGGGCGGAGGGGGGGTAGCCATTGAAAATATTGCTATCCATAAAGTGGTAGCACAAACATTTTAATAGTTTCCCATCCCATTTTTACTGCACCAAAAAAAAAGACTGGACTAACTGTATAAAAGATGTAGGATTCTCTGCATTTATTTTTCCTTTGAAGACAGAAGTGTCAAAGCATGTTTGACACACATGAATTTTATGCCTGGTGGAAAATCTCCATGAGTTGGGGGTGGAGGTTACAAGAAGCCCGACACACAGAATTTGAGCAGTGCCACCTGGGATGTTTGTGAATCACAAAGGTCTGAAATCTGCTCAACAGAAGGCGGCTTGCTGAAATAAGTTTCTGATTACTCTTACAATGGCATTTGTGAATTGACTACTGCCATTTGAGCTGAATTGTGATAGGATTTTGAGATTGTGGAAAGGTGGAAGTGGAGCAAGAACCTGGGACTTGTCAGATGAGTGGATGCTGGTATGAGAATTAAATTATACATTTGGACTGCCCTTAGTGATTTTTTTTTAAGTCTGGGCTTCTGTTCGTGAGTGGCATATAAAAGGGGAAGGAGTAATATTTTTATCCCATCAAAAGTGATTTGACTTAATCTCTGTCAAATGTTTCAGGAAGGAGTATATATCTATGTGGTTCCTTGGAATAAAATTTAAGAAAATTGAAAATTCGGAAAGTGTTAATATTGATTTGACGTACGATATCCAGTCATTCACTGATACAGGTAAATGAGAACAATTATTTGAACATAGTTAAACTCTCCTGAAGCTAAACCCCTTGTTTGTTTACCATACAATCTTTCACTTTTGAAATTGTATTTTTAATTGAACTGTGCTCTGATCATGTAGGCGATGTAAAAGTGGGATGACTTTTACCTGCAAAATCATTCAATGTTGAGTTTTGTAAAATTGCTTTAAAATGAAGAAGTAAAATGACTTTAGTGAAGTGTCTGTGCTTAGTGTCTGTGTTCTTGACACATGTATCGTACAAAGCAAAGAGCATGCATTCCTCCACTCCTGGAGTGTGATATCTTCATGGTACTGCATATAGTTTAGTTTTTTTACTTTAATAACATTTTTAAGGTGAATATACAGATCTTCTGGCACCAATCTATTAAATCAAAGCTAATGTTACTTTACCTATTATTCAATAATTCCAAAGTGTTCCATACCCTGTGAGATCGCATCAATTTTCTTTTCAATATGTAGATGCAAGGCAATTTAACTCTAAATATAATTTATCTACAATATGTACATTGTATTCATAAATGGTTAGGTACTGTCATTTTGGACAGAGCAAGTCTTGAGTGTGTGACCTTAGATTTTGATTTTTAAGGCTATTTACTTTGCTAAAGGCAGTCATTAGCCAATCGTACTGCTTTGTCATCTGATATACCCTGGTATATACCTCTGCCCAATATATCACTAAGTTTTAATGCCTTATAGCTTTAAAACTACTTAACAAAATTACATCTACCAAAAAGTATCATTTACACATCATCTATATTCCTGCCAATTTTCTTTAAAAATCCGTTAAGCCATTTTACTGCTACAGCAGAGTACAAAGTCTATGGAGAATGCATTGGTCGAAAAACTAGTTTTGGGACCTCCCACCCCTATTTTTCTTTCCACCCCTTTAACAAATCACTGCAAAATTGTGCAGACTTATTCCTTTGTCTACATTGTAAAACACCAATATGTCCAAGGGGTAGGCACTCCTGGGTAGTTATTGGGTGGGGTGGAGGGTAGGGCCCTCTTCTTTACTTCAAGCTTTGAGCTCTATCCTGATGAATAACTACCTAGAAGTGCCCTCCTCATCGATAATATTGCTTAACTATTGACTGCCTTGAGCAATTGCAAGAGAAACCGGAGTTATTCAGAAAGTGTCATTCAAAATGGATTTGGGGCTAGCCAAGATGGCTGTGTGGATGCGATCCATGACTGCTCTGCTACCACCGACAGCAAACGAAGGGCTATGGAGAGGTGTAGGGTGCCAGTAGCTAAACTGTAGTGCAATGTAAACCCTAGGAAGAGGCCCCCACCCAGACGGAGCCAGCTGGAGACGTTCTAGGGGCCGGATGGTGGACGATGCCGAAATTACTGAAACGGCACGGGACCCGCGGCCAGGCCTACAGCTACACTAACCACGACCGAAGCCTGTGACACGTGGCGGGGACAGGTTGGGGCCCCCAGACTGGGCCCGCCGAATGCCTGACCACCGGTACGATAACTTACCGCCAATATTCAATAGACTGTGTGCAGAGAAGAAGGCGTGCGCCCGGGGCAGTAGTTGGGCAGCTCCTGGTCCTGGAGCCCCTGTGCGGGGACTTCCGCCTCAGTGCCCCTGACGATTAAGGGAGGCGACCACATCATTGTGGGTGGGCCCCGACTACCGGCAAGCATCTGCAACGAAACTGGAGGAGGCGAGGAAGTCGTCGTGGAGACGCAGGTAAACCAGTACCACGACATTCCTGACCCCAAAATGGCGGCCTGAAGACTCTCCACCACGACCAGAAGAGAACAAGCACCAATCCCATTGGGAAGCAGGTACCGAGACTTGGGTGAAGAGCACACGGATAATCGTCGGGCCTAGATGAAGAAGGCACACTGGAGAAAAAGCCCAGACTGCGGAGACTGTCTCGGTGACTGACCCTGACATGGTGATGGGCTACAGTGCCACGAGGCAGCCTGCATCTGTGAAAGGGAGAGCCCGGGGGTACACCAGAAAGACCTGTCCTGCTGAGGGGGCAGGGAGCAGCAAATCATGATGGGGGCAGAATGTGCTTAGTTAGGGCTCTGTGGCGGTGACCAACTTGGGGAGTGGTGAAGGGCGACATTACACTGGAGACGCTAAAGTCCTACTGCAGTGCCGAGTGAGATATTTGAACAACTCTAGTGAGGGGCTGGACCCCTGAAGGAACGGCCATGAGCCCAAGGGTTTTCGTACCAGTCTGGGGCACAGAGTGCTTTGTTGATGCCGACCCCACTGTAGTTCCTGCCCCTGCACTATTGCTCAGGGGCCCTGAAGGACAGAGGGCCCTTCTACATATACAGACTCAGACGCTTTATGCCACTGAAGAAACGCCAAAGCAACAGGGTGTCCACTTATTTTACCCCCACAGAGCATCGAAGTGGCCACACATCTGCAGAGCAGAGTGACACCATGTCGCTTACAAAAGATCTCCTCTCTTCCCTACGTGACTTCAAGAAGGAGTTACAGGAGGAACTCAAAGCAGACATGGCTACCTCCCTGGGGACCCTGAGAGCAGACCTGAATGGCAAACTGGTCTCACTACAACAAGACATAGATTCTGTGGGCAGTAGGGTGCTGGATGTGGAGGCAAACACTACTAAACCACAAGGAGATTGACCATGTTGTAGTCCCTGCTTTATCAGTCACAACATGTGTGTGAACAGTGGACCATAAAAGAAGTATGGCAGTTGTAGCCTGAGCAGTAATCCGTGCTGACTCACCAAAGTGTGGGACTGCAGGAGTCAGAGTGAAAATGTGTCAGTTGGGTGCATGATCCGCTCAAGACCTGAGAAGATGGCATGATCCAGACCATAGAAAATTAAGAGACTCGTCAGTGTTTGTTCGTCCATAATAAACACTATTGCTTCCTGAAAGCTACGCCTTGTGTCGATGACCACCAAATGTGTCTGCTAGCCCCCATCATAAGGCTGTTATCTCGGACATAATTGGGACGGTTCCTGGCATAATGGTAACAATGGCATAATCATGGTCATCCTTTACTATTTTGGGTATTTTTGGTCTATTTGTGGTATACTGGCAGCCATCATTTACATACTAGGAGCACAACTGGCCTACATTCACCTCTTCCTGGCATACTAATGGTCATGACTGATGTATGGTCTCTGGGTTTTCTTCTGGAAAATTGAGTTTGTTTGCCCACAGTGGAAAGTGGTATTTGATACAAAAATGTGCATTTTCAGAAACTAATGAATGATAATTCAAGCTAAACTCGGGAGACCTACTGCTGTACTTATGTCCTTTGTCCAGTAAGGCATGTCAAGATTTGATTGTTACTTCATAAGTCAGATGGCGACATTTAATATTGATCGATTTCCAGGCATTTCTGCTGGTAACTGCACCTGGAGTACTTGGGTTGTAACTACTGATAATCCTTCTTAGCGTGGTCATAGTGTACTGTAGTAACTATTTTACAGTTATAAAATTTGCTAGTATCCCAGGAAGACTTTCTTTGAGCAGAAGTAGCTCTCCCTACAGAAAAGGTTGGAGACCCCTGGTCAAGAAAGACGGAGTGCACAGAGTAGGGAAACCAATGGCTGGCGACAAGAGGCGCAGGAGAGACTTATTGGCTAAGTTGCACTCTTTAAAAACAAAGGAAGCCATCCTCCAGGCAGCCAGGAGGCTGATCGTTGTTGGCTTCCAAGTGCACACTATCAGGATGTAGCCTCAGCGACCCTGGCCAGTTGTCAGCAGTTCAGTCCAGTCACAGACAAGCTCGGTTAAGAGAACATCAAATATTGCTGGACCTATCTGTTTGGCCTTGCCTTTGACCTGCATAACAAAGCCTAACATGTTACGGATGTATCAGAAGCCATGACACTTTTGAAGATACCCACGTTGGGGTGCAACTAGTAGCTGATGGACCCAGCACGGCGGGGACCCCTGAAGCTCTGAATGGGACTTTCTGGCTCTCCCAGCTTCCCCAAAGACAGCCACGAAAACGTTAACTGGCCAGGGTCACAAGCCACACTGGAGGGACCCACGCTTTGACACACCACAGTCTGTAGAGCGATCTCGGAGGGGAGATGAGGGACCACTTGGACTTCCAGGCGCTTTGTGATCGGCTAAATATGTTTAACGTTTGAACTTCCTTTGCATCCTCTTTAATATAGCCTACTCCAACTTCCCATCTGGCTCAGCATACGCTATTAGACTAGAGGTTCATATCCCACTTCCATTTAGCTTCACTGGAGCAGTGTTGGCGATTTCGGTCCAAATTGCCTACTAGGAGTTTCATTAATCGATTCTTTATGTTAGACTGGGGACCAGTGGTCCCTATTGATTATGTTTGGGGGTTTATTTTCTTTTTGTTCGACAGGTACTAGGGTGTCGCCTCAATGTATCGATGGGTCACACAGCCGCCCAGGCTGGCGGACGGATGGGAGGGGGTCTGTGTCGGGAGGGGGGGAGAATGTCAGGAGAGAGGGGACAGATACAGGAGGTTACACACTACGAGGAGGGGATTCAAGGGCAGGGGAAGAAATGCCAAAGGTATCATGGGAATCACAGCAATTTCATGGAACATACGGAGCCTGAATGCACCCACCAAGCGCCTTAAACTCTGAAAGTACCCACAGGACCAGCACTATGATATAGTCGCTCTACAAGAGACCCTTTTTAAAAGGTCAGAGGACCACAGATTAAAACATAAGGCGTATCCCCTGACACACACATCCTCAGCCCCACAAGACACAATGGTGGGGTGCTACTTTTCTACTCCTCTCTGGAATTCCAACGAGAAGGTTACAAGACGGATAAAGAGAGGAGAGAGGTGGTGGTAAGTGGTGATGGTAATGGTAATGGTGGTGGTAATGGTGGTGACGGTGGTAATGGTAATGGAGGCGGTGGTAATGGAAATGGTGGCGGTGGTAATGGAAATGGAGGCGGTGGTAATGGAAATGGAGGCGGTGGTAATGGAAATGGAGGCGGTGGTAATGGAAATGGAGGCGGTGGTAATGGAAATGGAGGCGGTGGTAATGGAAATGGAGGCGGTGGTAATGGAAATGGAGGCGGTGGTAATGGAAATGGAGGCGGTGGTAATGGAAATGGAGGCGGTGGTAATGGAAATGGAGGCGGTGGTAATGGAAATGGAGGCGGTGGTAATGGAAATGGAGGCGGTGGTAATGGAAATGGAGGCGGTGGTAATGGAAATGGAGGCGGTGGTAATGGAAATGGAGGCGGTGGTAATGGAAATGGAGGCGGTGGTAATGGAAATGGAGGCGGTGGTAATGGAAATGGAGGCGGTGGTAATGGAAATGGAGGTGGTGGTAATGGAAATGGAGGTGGTGGTAATGGAAATGGAGGTGGTGGTAATGGAAATGGAGGTGGTGGTAATGGAAATGGAGGTGGTGGTAATGGAAATGGAGGTGGTGGTAATGGAAATGGAGGTGGTGGTAATGGAAATGGAGGTGGTGGTAATGGAAATGGCGGTGGTGGTAATGGAAATGGCGGCGGCGATGGTAATGGTGGCGGCGGCGATGGTAATGGTGGCGGCGGCGATGGTAATGGTGGCGGCGGCGATGGTAATGGTGGCGGCGGCGATGGTAATGGCGGTGGTGGTGGTGGTGGTGATGGTAACGGTGGTGGTAATGGTAAAGGGGGTAATGGTGGTGGGAATGGTAAAGGGGGTAATGGTGGTGGGAATGGTAATAGAGGTGGGAATGGAAATGGAGGTGGTGGAAATGGTGGTGGTGGTGATGGTAATGGTGGTGATGGTAGTGGCGGTGATTGGTAATGGTGGCGGTGATTGGTAATGGTGGCGGTGATTGGTAATGGTGGCGGTGATTGGTAATGGCGGCGGTGATGGTAATGGCGGCGGTGATGGTAATGGCGGCGGTGATGGTAATGGCGGCGGTGATGGTAATGGCGGTGGTGATGGTAATGGCGGTGGTGATGGTAATGGCGGTGGTGATGGTAATGGCGGTGGTGATGGTAATGGCGGTGGTGATGGTAATGGCGGTGGTGATGGTAATGGCGGTGGTGATGGTAATGGCGGTGGTGATGGTAATGGCGGTGGTGATGGTAATGGCGGTGGTGATGGTAATGGCGGTGGTGATGGTAATGGTGGTGGTGGTAATGGCGGTGGTGGTAATGGCGGTGGTGGTAATGGTGGTGGTGGTAATGGTAAAGGCGGTGGTGGTAATGGTAAAGGCGGTGGTGGTAATGGTAAAGGTGGTAATGGTAAAGGTGGTAATGGTAAAGGTGGTAATGGTAAAGGTGGTAATGGTAAAGGTGGTAATGGTAAAGGTGGTAATGGTAAAGGTGGTAATGGTAAAGGTGGTAATGGTAAAGGTGGTAATGGTAAAGGTGGTGATGGTAAAGGTGGTGATGGTAAAGGTGGTGATGGTAAAGGTGGTGATGGTAAAGGTGGTGATGGTAAAGGTGGTGATGGTAATGGTAAAGGGCTAATGGTGGTGGGGATGGTAAAGGTAATGGGGATGGTAAAGGTAATGGGGATGGTAAAGGTAATGGGGATGGTAAAGGTAATGGGGATGGTAAAGGTAATGGGGATGGTAAAGGTAATGGGGATGGTAAAGGTAATGGGGATGGTAAAGGTAATGGGGATGGTAAAGGTAATGGGGATGGTAAAGGTAATGGGGATGGTAAAGGTAATGGGGATGGTAAAGGTGGTTATGGGGATGGGAAAGGTGGTTATGGGGATGGGAAAGGTGGTTATGGGGATGGGAAAGGTGGTTATGGGGATGGTGATGGTGGTGGGAAAGGTGGTTATGGGGATGGTGATGGTGGTGGGAAAGGTGGTTATGGGGTGGGGGATGGTGGTGGGAAAGGTGGTTATGGGGATGGTGATGGTGGTGGGAAAGGTGGTTATGGGGTGGGGGATGGTTGTGGTGGTGGTGGTGGGGGATGGTTGTGGTGGTGGGGGATGGTTGTGGTGGTGGTGGTGGGGGATGGTTGTGGTGGTGGTGGGGGATGGTTGTGGTGGTGGTGGGGGATGGTTGTGGTGGTGGTGGGGGATGGTTGTGGTGGTGGTGGGGGATGGTTGTGGTGGTGGTGGTGGGGGATGGTTGTGGTGGTGGTGGTGGGGGATGGTTGTGGTGGTGGTGGGGGATGGTTGTGGTGGTGGTGGGGGATGGTTGTGGTGGTGGTGGGGGATGGTTGTGGTGGTGGTGGGGGATGGTTGTGGTGGTGGTGGGGGATGGTTGTGGTCGTGGTGGGGATGGTTGTGGTGGTGGATGGTTATGGTTGTGGTGGATGGTTATGGTTGTGGTGGATGGTGGTGGGGGATGGTTATGGTGATGGTGATGGTGGTGGGGGATGGTTATGGTGGTGGGGGATGGTGGTGGGGGATGGTGATGGTGGTGGGGGATGGGGATGGGGGATGGTTATGGTGATGGTGGTGGGTGGTGGTGGTGGATGGTGGATGGTGGTGGATGGTGATGGTGGTGGTGGATGGTTATGGTGGTGGTGGATGGTGGATGGTGGTGGTGGTGGTGGATGGTGGTGGTGGATGGTGATGGTGGTGGGGGATGGTGATGGTGGTGGGGGATGGTGATGGTGGTGGGTGATGGTGATGGTGGTGGGGGATGGTGATGGTGGTGGGGGATGGTGATGGTGGTGGGGGATGGTGATGGTGGTGGGGGATGGTGATGGTGGTGGGTGATGGTGATGGTGGTGGGTGATGGTGATGGTGGGGGATGGTGATGGTGATGGTGGTGGGGGATGGTGATGGTGGTGGGGGATGGTTATGGTGATGGTGGTGGGGGATGGTGGTGGGGGATGGTGATGGTGGTGGGGGATGGGGATGGGGGATGGTTATGGTGATGGTGGTGGTGGTGGATGGTGGATGGTGGTGGATGGTGATGGTGGTGGTGGATGGTTATGGTGGTGGTGGATGGTGGATGGTGGTGGTGGTGGTGGATGGTGGTGGTGGATGGTGATGGTGGTGGGGGATGGTGATGGTGGTGGGGGATGGTGATGGTGGTGGGTGATGGTGATGGTGGTGGGGGATGGTGATGGTGGTGGGGGATGGTGATGGTGGTGGGTGATGGTGATGGTGGTGGGTGATGGTGATGGTGGGGGATGGTGATGGTGGTGGGGGATGGTTATGGTGGATGGTGGTGGGGGATGGTTATGGTGATGGTGGTGGGGGATGGTGGTGGGGGATGGTGGTGGGGGATGGTTATGGTGATGGTGGTGGGGGATGGTGATGGGGGATGGTGATGGTGATGGTGGTGGGGGATGGTGATGGTGATGGTGGTGGGGGATGGTGATGGGGGATGGTTATGGTGATGGGGGATGGTGATGGGGGATGGTGATGGTGGTGGATGGTGATGGTTGTGGTGGATGGTGATGGTGGTGGGGGATGGTGGTGGGGGATGGTGGTGGGGGATGGTGATGGTGGTGGGGGATGGTGATGGTGGTGGGGGATGGTGATGATGATGGTGGTGGGGGATGGTTATGGTGATGGTGGTGGGGGATGGTTATGGTGATGGTGGTGGGGGATGGTGGTGGGGGATGGTTATGGTGATGGTGGTGGGGGATGGTGATGGGGGATGGTGATGGTGGTGGGGGATGGTGATGGGGGATGGTGATGGTGGTGGGTGATGGTGGTGGGGGATGGTGATGGTGGTGGGGGATGGTGGTGGGGGATGGTTATGGTGATGGTGGTGGGGGATGGTGGTGGGGGATGGTTATGGTGATGGTGGTGGGGGATGGTGATGGTGGATGGTGATGGTGATGGGGGATGGTGGTGGTGGTGGGGGATGGTGGTGGTGGTGGGGGATGGTGGTGGTGGTGGGGGATGGTGATGGTGGTGGGGATGGTGGTGGGGGATGGTTATGGTGATGGTGGTGGGGGATGGTGGTGGGGGTGGGGGATGGTGATGGTGGTGGTGATGGTGGTGGGGGATGGTTATGGTGATGGTGGTGGGGGATGGTGGTGGGGGATGGTGGTGGGGGATGGTTATGGTGATGGTGGTGGGGGATGGTTATGGTGATGGTGGTGGGGGATGGTTATGGTGATGGTGGTGGGGGATGGTTATGGTGATGGTGGTGGGGGATGGTTATGGTGATGGTGGTGGGGGATGGTTATGGTTATGGTGATGGTGGTGGGGGATGGTGATGGTGGTGGGGGATGGTGATGGTGGTGGGGGATGGTGATGGTGGTGGGGGATGGTGATGGTGGTGGGGGATGGTGATGGTGGTGGGGGATGGTGATGGTGGTGGGGGATGGTGATGGTGGTGGGGGATGGTGATGGTGGTGGGGGATGGTGATGGTGGTGGGGGATGGTGATGGTGATGGTGGTGGGGGATGGTGATGGTGGTGGGGGATGGTTATGGTGGTGGTGGGGGATGGTTATGGTGGTGGTGGGGGATGGTGATTGTGGTGGGTGATGGTGGTGGTGGGGATGGTGATGGTGGTGGTGGGGGATGGTTATGGTGATGGTGGTTATGGTGGGGTGGTGGGGGTTGGTTATGGTGGTGGTGGGGGATGGTTATGGTGATGGTGGTGGGGGATGGTTATTGTGATGGTGGTGGGGGATGGTTATTGTGATGGTGGTGGGGGATGGTTATGGTGATGGTGGTGGGGGATGGTGATGGTGGTGGTGGGGGATGGTGATGGTGGTGGTGGGGGATGGTTATGGTGATGGTGGGGGATGGTTATGGTGATGGTGGGGGATGGTTATGGTGATGGTGGGGGATGGTTATGGTGATGGTGGTGGGGGATGGTTATGGTGATGGTGGTGGGGGATGGTTATTGTGATGGTGGTGGGGGATGGTTATTGTGATGGTGGTGGGGGATGGTTATGGTGATGGTGGTGGGGGATGGTTGTGGTGGTGGTGGTGGGGGATGGTGGTGGTGGTGGTGGTGGTGGGGGATGGTTATGGTGATGGTGGTGGGGGATGGTGGTGGATGGTTATGGTTATGGTGATGGTGGTGGATGGTTATGGTGATGGTGGTGGGGGATGGTGATGGTGGTGGGGGATGGTGATGGTGGTGGGGGATGGTGATGGTGGTGGGTGATGGTGGTGGGGATGGTGATGGTGGTGGGGATGGTGGTGGGGGATGGTGGTGGGGGATGGTTATGGTGGTGGGGGATGGTTATGGTGGTGGGGGATGGTTATGGTGGTGGGGGATGGTTATGGTGGTGGGGGATGGTTATGGTGGTGGGGGATGGTTATGGTGGTGGGGGATGGTTATGGTGATGGTGGTGGGGGGGGATGGTTATGGTGATGGTGGTGGGGGGGGATGGTTATGGTGGTGGTGGTGGGGGGGGATGGTGATGGTGGTGGGGGATGGTGATGGTGGTGGGGGATGATGGTGGTGGGGGATGGTGGTGGTGGGGGATGGTGGTGGTGGGGGATGGTGGTGGTGGGGGATGGTGGTGGTGGGGGATGGTTATGGTGGGGATGGTTATGGTGGTTATGGTTATGGTGGTTATGGTTATGGTTATGGTGGTTATGGTTATGGTGGTTATGGTTATGGTGGTTATGGTTATGGTGGTTATGGTAATGGTGGTTATGGTAATGGTGGTTATGGTAATGGTGGTTATGGTGATGGTGATGGTAGTGGTGATGGTGGTGGTGGTGGTGATGGTGGTGGTGATGGTGATGGTGATGGTGATGGTAGTGGTGATGGTAGTGGTGATGGTGGTGATGGTGATGGTGATGGTGATGGTAGTGGTGATGGTAGTGGTGATGGTGATGGTGATGGTGATGGTAGTGGTGATGGTGATGGTAGTGGTGATGGTGATGGTAATGGTGATGGTGATGGTAGTGGTGATGGTGATGGTAGTGGTGATGGTAGTGGTGATGGTAATGGTGGTGGTGGTGGTGGTGGTGGTGGTGATGGTAATGGTGGTGGTGGTGGTGGTGGTGGTGGTGGTGGTGATGGTAATGGTAGTGGTAGTGGTGATGGTGATGGTAATGGTAATGGTAGTGGTGATGGTGGTGGTGATGGTGGTGATGGTAGTGGTGATGATGGGGGTGATGGGGATGGTGGTGGTGATGGTGGTGGTGATGGTGGGGGTGATGGGGGTGATGGTGGGGGTGATGGTGGTGATGGTGGGGGTGGTGATGGTAATGGGGATGGTGGTGATGGGGATGGTGGTGATGGTAATGGGGATGGTGGTGATGGGGATGGTGGTGATGGGGATGGTGGTGATGGGGATGGGGATGGTGGTGATGGGGATGGGGATGGTGGTGATGGGGATGGTGGTGATGGTAATGGGGATGGGGATGGTGGTGATGGTAATGGGGATGGGGGTGGTGGTGATGGTAATGGGGATGGTGGCAATGGTGATAATGATGGAGATGGTGGTGGTAATGATGGGGATGGTGGTGGTGGTAAGGATAATGGGGGTGGTGGTGGTGAGGATAATGGTAAAGGTGGTGGTGGTGAGGATAATGGTAAAGGTGGTGGTAATGATAAGGATAATGGTAAAGGTAAAGGTGGTGGTAATGGTGGTGGTGGTAATCTGGGGGAGTCTTTGTACTATTGCAGCAGCATATGCGCCAAATACGAACCAGGTGACCTTTATAACTTCTCTGTTAACGCTAATAGGGGGATTTGCGGTGGGGGAAATATTAATGGGGGATTTCAACCTCACTTGGCACTCTGGCATCTACAGCACACATCACGATGGGGCGCCTACGGTAAGCTTCACGAAAGGGCTGAAACAAGCAGTGCACGATCTGCTGCTCATTGATGGGTGGAGAGCGCTTCATCCTGAAGCCAGAGACTACACTTTCTTTTCCCGTATCCACGGTACATATTCACAGAGACTAGATCTTCCTCATTCAGAAACTAGCCCTCAACTTAAGGGAGGTGACAATTCAATCTATCACACTCCGATCACACCTGGTAGTCCTAGCAACGGAATGGAGAAACCCCACACCTAAATACAAACGCTGGTTCTTCCCAAAGGCCCTGATTTGCGACAGAATGCTCCGAGATGACCTGCAGAAGGCCATTAGGGAATATTGCCAATTGAATAAGACACCACACCCACTAATAACTGGGACGCATTCAAGGCAGTCCTGGGAGGCCAGTGTTTAGCACTTATCTCCACACTTAATGAGCAAAGGACTAGGGAACGATTAACACTAGAAAGCGAACTGAAAACCCTAGAACAGGCCCACAAAGCGGACCCTACCTTGACCCTTCAGCGAAAGGTCACAGCCATGAGTGGGAAACTCAACGTGATCTACACTAACAGAGCAGAATTGACGCTGCTCTGCCTTAAACAGCTTGTATACACAGTAATCAGGTGGGGACACATTTGGCACTCCAGCTTAGGGTGCGCAGAGAAAGGAAGTACATTGGGGACATACGTAAACCCTCAGGGGAGGTGGCAACCGAAGATCATGACAAGGCCCAGACCTTTGGACAATTTTATAAAACACTAATCTGAAAGAAACCGTTAGTTATAGATTCCTTACCTTAGAATTACCCCCAGGCGTCAGACTGGATCCGGAAAGTTTTTCGTCAGCAGTACCCCTGCGTGTCGGAAGGTGGCGTTGGTCGACTCCGCGCTCGTGGTCGCTGGGATGACATCGCGGTAGCTACATAGAAGCAGCCCTCGCGCGCTGACATCAGTTCTTTCTTTTTCCGTGCCAGCAAGCGCAGATCCGGAGAGAGCGGTACCTCCAGTCACTTTTTGACTGACTTTTTTTCTCGACTTTTGTCAACTTAGTTTTTCGAGACCAGGGATGCCTGGCTTCAAGGCCTCTGCGGTTCCTGATGTTGGTGACGGATCAGCACTGCGTGTGCCTCTACTGCCTGGAGCGCGACCACGACCCCAAGTCGTCCTCCGACTGCCGGACCATGGCCCCAAAGTCTTTGCGGGAGCCGGCCCAAAAGCTACTCGAGGCCCGGCAGTCTGCTCCGCATCGCTCGAGGTCCTGGTCGCGTAGGAGGTCGAGGGACCGGTCGTGGAGCCAACACCATTCTTAATCTAAGTCTTCGACTCTGGGTTAGGTAAGTCAAAGCACAAGAAAAAGTCGAAGAAGCATCGTCGCTCTTCGACTTCTCCCCGTCTGTCGGCCGAGGCGACGAGGGATGCGTGTGGTGCCCCTCCTGCGGCTCTGCGTGCAGAGCCCGTAGGGTCTGCTCCGGGTTACCCCCCCTTCCCGGGACCGGGAGCGACCCCTGCCCAGCTTCGTCAGTTTTACGAAGTGATGCACGCCATCTTTGGGCAGCCCGACTCTGCCGGCGTGCCTTCGGGCCCTGCGGACTCGGCTGGGGGCCCTGGGCCTTCGACGCCAGCAGCCCCGGCGCCGCAGGGACGCCTTGGATCCAGTCCTGGGTCTGGATCGGCGCCCCGGTCGACCTTGTTACTCCTCCACCGGCACCATGTCCGCCCCCGGTGGCGGCTGTGTCCCCAGCTGATGTCGACCCCGGCCTCCACCTCGAGGTAGACACTGAGCTGGACCAGCATCGACTGGTACTTTTGTGCCCCTGTTCTACCCTGGCGCTTTGAGACCAGATTGGCAGCCAGAGGAGGGTGAGGAGGACTGGGAGGGGTATGGGGACCCTTTAACCGACCAGCTGGTGTATGAACAGGACTGGAGAGAGGAACTGGGGAAAGCCAGTGGTCTGGATACGTCACCAGACCTTGGCATGTTATCTCCTCCTACCGTGGCGGGAGCGTCATACGCAGTGGTGTTGCGTAGGGCGGCCGAGGCTCTCCACCTCGAGCTACCTACGGTGGCAGTCAGGACTAAACTCCTGACAGAGGTCCTTCAACCGGAAGCGAGCTCTTTGGAGCCCCTGCTTCCGTTTAATGAAGCCCTCACGGACATCTTTTTGGGCACCTGGTCCAGGCTCAACACAGGGGCTCCTGTGGACAGGATGATTGCCCGACGCCACCGCCCAGCCCCGGGCGACCCCACTTTCCTCCCCCAACACCCCACCCCTGAGAGCTTGGTGGTCCAAGCCTCCAGTTCTAAAGGCGCATTCCCTAACGCACCACCTGATAGGGAATCCAAAAAGCTGGACCACCTTGGGAAGAAAATGTTTTCTTCCAGCTTGGGACTGCGGTCGGTAAACACTGCGTCTGTTGGGCCGTTACACCAACTCTGTGTGGATACGGTAGCGCAGGTGCTGCCCAGTGCCCGGAGGAGGCCCGGGCCGTGCTCTCCCGTGCAGTTGCAGAGGCGAGAGATGCAGCGAAGTTTACCATCCGCTGTGGGCTGGATACCGCTGACGCACTTGGCAGGATGATTTCCACGTCAGTAGCCCTTAGACGCTATGCCTGGTTGCGATCGACTGGTTTTTCCAGGGATGTCCAATCCACTCTTATGGACATGCCCTTTGGCCGTCGCCTTTTCGGCGACAAGGCAGACAACGCGCTGGAGCGCTTTAAGGACTCTGGCTACGGCCGGGTCCTTGGGCCTCTCCACCACCCGCCCTGCGCAGTCTGCCTTTCGCCCCTTTCGTGGCTACGGAAGGGGTGCCCCGCCACGTCCCGCCCAGAGCCACAGGCCGGCGCAAGCTGTTCAGCCTCAGCGCGGCCGGGGACGTGGGAACCAGCGTCGTGGTTCTGGGGGCCAGCGGGCGGGCCAGTCCACCACAGCCCCCTCTGCAGCAGCCTCCAAACCCTCCTAGTCCGACTTTTCAGGGCCACCATACGCCAGTGGGCGGCAGGATCCGCCATCACCTCCCCCACTTGCGCACCATCACGTCGGACAGGTGGGTTTTGCAAATAGTCCGAAGGGGCTACTCCCTCCCCTTAGACTACCCCTCCATCCATGCCACCTCAGTACCATCGCATGTCGGAGGATCATCTGGCCCTTCTCCAACAGGAAGTTTCGGCACTCTTGGCCAAGGGAGCCATCGAGCGCGTTCCTACCCCAGAAGTAGGTCGTGGTTGCTATTCCCACTACTTTCTGGTGCCCAAGAAGGACAAAGGCCTGCGTCCTATCTTGGATCTCAGGAACGTCAACCGCTTCCTCCGGAAGTCGAAGTTCAAAATGTTGACGCTCGTTCAGGTCTTGTCTGCCCTCGACCCTGGAGACTGGATGGTAGTGTTGGACTTGCAGGACGCCTATTTCCACATCCCCGTCCTGCCGGCCCACAGGAGTTACCTACGGTTCACGGTAGGCCACGAGCATTTTCAGTTTACGGTGCTCCCCTTTGGCCTTACCAGCGCTCCTCGGTGTTCACGAAAGTGATGGCGGTGGTCGCAGTTAATCTGCGCAGATCAGGGGTTCCAGTTTTCCCCTATCTCGACGACTGGCTGCTGAAGGCGGGCTCGCCCCAGGCTGTCGTCTCCCACCTCCGGACTACGGCCGACCTCCTGCATTCGCTGGGGTTCTCCATCAACATGCCGAAGTCACACCTGACCCCCCTCTCAGAAGCTCCTCTTCATCGGAGCGGTTCTGGACACAACGCAGTTTCGGGTTTATCCTCCCAAACAGCGAGTCCGGGATATTTGGGCTATGATTACGATCTTTCAGCCTCTATCCTGGGTTTCGGTCAGGATGACCCTCAGGCTGCTGGGTCTGATGGCATCCTGCTTGTGGATCATGCCAGATGGCATATGCGGGCTCTGCAGTGGGACCTGAAGTTCCAGTGGGCACAACATCAGGGGAACCTGTTCGATTGCATCCAGATCTCGGAGGGCACTGCACACCAATTGCAGTGGTGGCTAACGAACCAGGATTGGGTTGACTGCAGATCCCTCTCCCTTCCTCAACCACAGTTCACAGTGGTGACCGATGCATCACTTCTGGGATGGGGCGGCCACATGGGGGAGGCGGAGATCAGAGGCCTCTGGTCTCCGGTGGAGTCCGGGCTCCACATCAGCCTTCTGGAGCTTCGGGCGATTCGTCTTGCACTCAAATCATTCCTTCCCTCTGTCCGGGGAAGAGTAGTGCAGGTGTTCACGGACAACACCACCGCCATGTGGTACTGCAACAAACCAGGCGGGGTGGGGTCGTGGACCCTATGTCAGGAGGCCCTCCGCCTCTGGACATGGCTGGAACATCAGGGCATATCCCTGGTGGTTCAACACCTGGCAGGTTCCCTGAACGCCAGGGCGGACGAACTCAGCCGCAGGTGCATGATGGATCACGAATGGCGTCTTCACTCGGAGGTGGTGTAAGGTCTCTTTCAGCAGTGGAGAGAGCCTTGGTTAGATCTATTCGCCACCGAAGAGAACGCGCAATGTCAGCAGTTCTGCGCGTTGGAATTTCCAAGGCGGCATTCGCAAGGCGACGCGTATCGTCACGAGTGGAGTTGCGTTCTATACGCTTTTCTGCCTATACCACTTCTGCCCAGAGTGCTGAAGAAGATCAAGCGTGACCGGGCCCAAGTCATTCTTGTGGCTCCGGATTGGGCACGAAGAGTCTGGTATCCCGAGCTGCTCAACATGGCCATCGATCCTCCGATCCGACTGCCTCTTTGGGAGGATCTTCTGTCGCAGCAGCAGGGGACGGTCCTCCACCTGAACCTGTCCAGCCTCCACCTCCTTGCGTGGAGATTGAGCGGCAGCAGTTGACGTCGTTTGACCTGCCTCCTGAAGTCTGTGATGTAATCTTGGCAGCCAGGTGTCCCTCCACTAAAACGGTATACGCCTGCAGATGGAACAAATTTGTGGCATGGTGCACAGCAAAGGCTGTGGATCACCTTTCCGCCCCTTTTTCTGAGGTTCTCTTGTTCCTCCTTTCTTTGGCCCAGCAGGGCTCTGCTCTGGGCACTCTAAAGGGCTACCTCTCAGCCATTTCAGCTTTCCTTAGGCTTCCTGATCAGCCTTCTCTTTTCAAGTCCCCTGTTGTAAATAGATTCCTTAAGGGCATTACTCATCTTTTTCCTCCTGTTCCCTTCGTAATGCCTCAGTGGGACTTCAACTTGGTTCTTACCTACCTCATGTGCGCTCCCTTTGAGCTGCTACATAACTGTCCTCTCAGACTTCTCATTTTGAAAGCACCTTTCTGGTGGCCATCACCTCTGCACGCAGGGTGAGTGAGCTACAAGCTTTTTCTTCCAAGCCTCCCTTTCTGGCTGCCCATCCGGACAAGGTCATCCTTCGAACTAGACCTTCCCAAGGTGGTTACTTCTTTCCACATTGGCCAAACCATCACTTTGCCCACCTTCTTTCCGCCTCCTTCAAAAGAGGAAGAGAGGCTCCACCGTCTGGATCCAAAACGTGCCCTTTCCTCCTACTTGGATCGCACAAAACCATTCCGGGTGGACGACCAGCTCCTTGTTGGTTACGTGGGCGCTAAGAAAGGTTGGGCCGTACAAAAACTGACCATCTCCAGGTGGGTCGTTCTGTGCATCAAAGCTTGCTATTCTTTGGCAAAGAAGGAGCCTCCAGTGGAACTGCGCGCCCATTCCACCAGGGCGACGGCAGCTACCACTGCTTTGGGACGGGGAGTCCCCTTTAATGACATCTGTCAGGCAGCCACGTGGGCATCGCTGCACACGTTTACCAAACACTACTGCCTGGACAGCCAAGTCTGGAGAGACCGCTTCTTTGGCTGTTCTGTTCTCCAGGACTTTCTGGTGTGAACTTAGTTCACAGACCCACCTCCAGGGTTGGTATTGCTGGGGTATCTATTCTAAGGTAAGGAATCTATAACTAACTTTCTTTCAGATGAACAAGTTACTTAACTTGGTAACGATATATCTGTAAGAAACATAGGTTAGTTATAGATTTCTTACCGCCCACCCATCCTCCCCGTTCTGTGAACTGACTTCTAGGGTTAAGGACATCCTTTCAGGGCCCTAGTTTTGTGCACCAGTGGTCAGTGTCTTGCATGGCTCTGCGCTTCTGGTGTGGAAAGTCGTGTACAGAACTGACGTCGGTGCGCGAGGGCGGCGTCTATGTAGCTACCGCGACTTCATTCCGGCAACCACGACGACGAACGCGGAGTCGACCGACGCCACCTTCCGACGTGCAGGTGTACTGCTGACCAAACTTTCCGGATCCAGTCTGACGCCTGGGGGTAATTCTAAGGTAAGGAATCTATAACCTATGTTTCTTACAGATATATCGTTACCGAAGGTAAGTAACTTGTTCTACACAGCCGACCCTGCCAACTCCCAAGCACAACTTGACTATCTACACACAGTAGAACTACTGCAGGTCACAAGGGCCCAAAATAAACAACTAGGGAAACCCATTAGCGAAGAGGCGGTACGACAGGCTATAGGACCTCTCAAACTACATAAATCCCCCGGCCCGGATGGGCTTACAGTACAATTCTATAAATCCTTTAGCTCAGAATTTACCCTGCATCTGACTTCCCTCTTTAATCACATCGCTAACAGCGGTGAGGTCACACCTACTATGAGCGAGGACGTGCTCACGGTAATACCGAAAACCGGTAAGGATCCACAGACCTGTAGTTCATACCGGCCCATAGCACTACTCAATTTAAATGCAAAACTATATTCTAAAATCGATCTGCGAAGCTAGAAGATCTGATGCCCGAGCTGAGCCATCCGGATCGGTCGGGCTTTATCAAAGGCCGGCAAACTCACAACAACGTGAGGATGGGTGATCCCCCTGATCGAGAGCCACTAAAAAACATATACCGGCCATCTTGCTTGGTCTCGACACAGGGAAGGCGTTTGACGGGGTGGACTGATCCTTTCTCTTTCATACCTTAGTGATTTGGCTTCTGTGACTTATAGCCATGATCCGTGCAAACTACGCTGCACCTTGCTCTGGGGTACTGGTCAATAGGGTGGGCTCTGAGCAATTTGCCCTTGGAAGAGGGACGAGGCAGGGCTGCCGCCTATCCTCGTTACTCTTCGCCCTAGTATAGAACCGCTAGCTGTGATGATCAGGGTGATGCCGGCAATTTAGGGTATCCATTTTAGATCAAAGGAACACAATCTCCTTACTAGCGAATGATCTTTTAATAATCCTCTGTCCCGCAATGCTCCCTACAAACTCTTCAGGACGAGTTACAACTCTTCGAGGAGGTGGCAGGCTTGTGTATTAATTTAACAAAATTCTTTCTTCTCAATTTAACATTAGCAATTGCAGATATGACGTCCTTGCTGGCCTTGACCCCTTTTCGATGGCGAAGAAAGAGCTCGCATATCTTGGCGTCAAGATCACCCCCAAGCTATCTAGTCTATATCGGGCTAATTTCCCTCCACTCTTACGTCAACTGAGGGTCGACTTGAAAAGACGGGCTCCAGTATACATGTCCTGGCTCTGTAGAATACATGCTATTAGGATGTCTGTGCTGCCGAAATTTCTTCATCTCTTCCAGAGCCTTCTCGTAGAGCTTGACAGGGCCTTTTTACCGAATCTCCGAACCATAACCCAATTCATTTAGCAGAACAAGAGAGCTAGACTGCCCTTTAAATTGTTACGGTGACCAGAAGACGTGGGGGGCTCGCACTCCCAGATTTCCAACTTTACTTTAAGTCCGCACAATGAGTCATTGTAGACTGGTCCATGCTGGAAGCGGACAAGCACTGGCTCAACATGGACAGGGCAATCGTAGACAGGGTCATCTAGGATGTCCTGTGGCAGCAGAGAGCGGATCGCCCCCAAAATGCTTACTTAAGCACCCCCACAAGAGCGACTCTTAAGACTTGGAATAAGGTAAATAAGCTGCACAATTTGATAACTTTCCTTTCTCCCTACAAGCCAATACACTACAACCCGACATTTCCTCCGGCTGTACAACCGGGCCCCTTCGATGCATGGAGGGGGGGGGGCGATGTCTAACCCTCTCCACTGTTTTTCATAATTGGGACATGCTGACGTTTGAGCATTGTCAGAGGGACTTCATCCTTCCAAGTACCGAACACTTTCATTGTCTACGGCTGAGACACTGGGCTTTACAGCCGAAGGTACGGGAGGCGGCAACTAGGGACTTCACACCAAGAGCACTTTGTGAGAGGGGCGGGATTGACCAAAGAGACCATCTCTTTTCTCTACTCCTTACTGATGCTTACGCTACCCACCCAATGGCCACACCATGCTGCTTTCTGGGAACGCACCCTGGGGCGAGATATTACTGACAGACAATGGAAGATTTTCTGGAGAGACATATTAAAACCGAATCGCTCCCTAAGTCTCTGTGAGGCTCACTATAAAATACTGTACAATTGGTACTTATATCCCACAAAATAAAAAAATAAAAATTTCCCAACACATCAGTCCTTTGTTGGAGAGGCTGTGGACTCCTGGGCGAACTTCTGTCACATTTGGTGCGACAATCCGGCCTTTCTGGGCAGAGATTCTAGCCAAAATCAAAGAGGTGCTGGGGTACCCAATTCCGGACACCCCGAATTTTGCTCTCCTGGGCCTACGGGTCGTTAGCCTGAAGTACGAAACAAAGTGATAGACATAATGTGGCTTTGCATGGGGGGGGGGGGGGCAAAGGTGGTTATAGCAGTTTGGTGGAGGAAGGAGGTGCCAGCCTTGACACAGTGGCATGCACGTCTATAGCAGGCAATCACATTGGAAAGGCTGAGTGATATTTCTAAGGATGATTTTAAAAACTTAGAATATGATTGCGGACTACTAGTTGGTTCTCTCTCCAGGGGACTCCCACTTATAACTTGTCCCTTCAGAGTGAGAGCGCTACCTCTTCCAGTTCTGAACTACGAAAGCGCCCGAGCATAAGTGTACCGATAACATGTACATTGACCCCTAGAGTACCTGATTAGTGTTTCTATTCCTTATGTTATTTCTCACGTGTGTTTATACTATATTCTATTAATAAGGGTATAGGGAGGGTCTAAGGATAGGGGAGGGTATTGATGGGGGAGGGAAATTCGAGGGAGGTTTTGTCCCGTCACATGGGCGATACTTCATTGTGAATTAGGCCTCATGAAGCACCCTATTTACTGATAGAAACTGTGTATAGTAATAGCTGTTGTAATGCATAATACTGGCTACTCAATTGTGTGTTGCTGGTAATATGAAAAAAATCAGTGGAGAAGTTTGACCAAATGGATTTGGTAGGGTTTACGATTTTAAGGTACTAAAACTATTGTTTTTCTTTAAAGTTTATAGGCAGGCATCCAATGTTAACATGTTGAAAGAGGGAATGAAGATTGAGGCTACTCATGTGAAGAAAAAACGGCTCTTTCAGTATCTACCTGCAGAAGTAATACAGAAGAAAAAGAGGGTAATTTTGATATTTGTCCAACACGTGGGAAACTTGCATTTGGTGAAGGCATTGGTTTACATTGCCATTATTCTAATTATGGTGTATTTTGTTTTCTAGAGCATGCCAGAGATCAACAGAAATTCGAGTGGCCTGCAGTCTAGGACGTCCCTTGATGGAAACTGCTTGGACAGCTCCAGGGATACAGATAGCGGAACACCTTTCAGCTCCCCAACTTCATTTAACAAACTTTCTGCTGTAGATAGTCCTGTAATGGTAGAAAGGTTAGCACTGGTGAATGTTGTAATGTACATGCTTTGGAGATCTTTAGTCTGTGATATATAATGTAACTATTTAGCAAAGCAACCAAGGTTTCTAGGTTGGCGTCAATGTCACATGCTTCTCTCATGGTGGAAACTTTTTTTTTTTTTTCAAGAACTTAATTCAATGTCATGCGACTGGTTAGAGTACAGTGGAGACTGCCGGAGTGCCCTCACCCTAATGTTCCTTCAAAATTCATTTGTGTTCCAGAATATGTATAATTTGTTTATCCTTTTGAGCTTGTTCTGAGGATTGTTTGGAGACAAGCTTGTAGCAGCCAGAATTCATGTTAGCTGGATAATGGTTCTGGTCTCTGGTATTTTGATGTGCTTGTTGCAGTTTAATGTAACACATTTGGAGAATTTGACCTAGTTTTATCTGTCTTAAACTGGGAATATTTAGGTAACGTTCCGTGTTCCACATCAGAGTAAAACCATGCAAAGTAAAGCTCTATGGACACACAATTACCTCACTTGTTCCCAGAATGCTTTACTGATTTCTTTGCTGACCAAGAAGACACAAGCAGGACCATCACTCATACAGGAAAAGCTTAAGGCCATATTTTTCCAGCAAGCGTCCTAGTAGGTCAAATAATAGTGCTGCTACTACCACCACTACTACTACTACTACTACCACCCCAGGAGCACAAGGACCCAGCAAAGGTCACCTGTTGAAGCATACTGACACACTTTCTGATGGATACTACTTTGAACAGATTCCTCACCTTGGGAATATCCAGAGGCACGAAACTGGATCCAGTAACTTTCATAGTAGTAGCTCTCCACTGCTGCCAAGTGGTGCCACACGACCTCGCTTGTGGCTCTGTTCACCAACGAAGTGAAGACACTGGCTTATGTATCGCACCTTTAGGTGCACTACCATTTCCAGTTTAAAAGCACCTTACCAATGTGCATTCTGGGTTTTCATTTGGTTTTCAGTGTTCTTCTTCATCGAACTATGCTTATTCAGCAAACTGTTAAATTTGCACTTCTACGTTGTCTAGGTTCAAACCCTGTAGACATTGTAAACAGATGTCCCAGTTCACCACCCCACCCCCCAACATCTTCACCTCAAAGGCCAACAGGGCATAAAGTAGCTCAATTATTCTTGCCTCTGACCCTAAATTGCCCTTTTCCCCTCCCTTCGGCACATCTCCTAACAGAGCAGCCCACCAGAGAACACACTCACCAGAAGCACAAATGTCCTATAAAAACTTCCTAATCATTGTTAAATTAGTTTTGCTTCATTGACTGGAGAGTTGGTGGCAACATCCCCTGCTGCTAGTTTCGTCCTCAAATATTCCAGTTCTCAAGAAGCTTTGACACTGGCTTCTGGCTTTGTTTGCCGATCTGCCTCAGATTGAGGATTTTCAGTAGGCCATGTTGTCCTTTTCAGGGTTGCTCCTCTTTCCTTTGGCCCCTTATGGTTAACAAGGCAGGCCATATCCTTTTGGCCCTTTGATTCCAGCCTGTCTTTATACCACCAAATGCTGCAGCCTCCTGGCTGGCTAGAGCATATGGTGCTTGCTGCATTGGAGAACCTACCAGTTCATAGGTAGGTTGTTGTGACACATGCCTGTTCGGTCATTTTTAGGTCTCGCATAGCGTTGCAGCGCAACGCGCTGTTCGCTTTGCGAGACATGCAGTATACACTATAGTGGGGGAAGCTCCGCCCACTTTCCGAGCATCTTTTTCATTGGCTTAAATTGTAAATGCTGCTTTCTCATTTTTCAGCTTGTTAGTCCCTCCTCCTGACAGCCATGTTGTCATTTTTCTCCTTCCATGGCTATCGGCCCCTTTACTTTAAAAACTCTTTTGTTCCCCTGCCTCCCCCCCCTTCCCTCCCGCAGTTTGTGACTTCTCTGCCCACCACCACCCCCTCCCATTCGTGCCTTCTTTCATGCCCGCACTTTTGTTTACAATGCAATAGGGCTCGCGTAAATACGAGTCCTATTGCATTTGTAAATGTTTGTTTAAAAATTGTAATGTTATATATGTATAAGCTTTTTATTTGCTTTTCTTTGGTTTAACTCCAGTTTCAGTGTATATTAGAATTATATTAATGTTGATCAATATCTGGGGTACTCCAACACCAATTGAAGATACTAGATCACTGTATTCGTATGTATCTCTCAGAATTTAGGGATTAATGACCTCAGTAACCTCACCAGAGTATTATCACTTTTTCCTTATCCTTCTGTGTTTGTGGGCAGCCTCAACGCTTATAGATCTGCTGTTCCAGATGCTGCATATCTGCAGGCCAGCTCTCCACTTGGCAATATTGGTTGCGCTGGAAGTGCTGCATATCTGCTACGTCTTTTTTAGCAATTGCAAATCTGAGTCCAGTAAAGAGATACAGATATCTATTTGCTTGTAGTTTATCTACAATGATGAGTAATTCCCATCTTGCAGAAAGGGCAATCTTTACTTGTGTAACTTCAGATAGAAAATCTGTACTCTGTGCCAGTATCTTTACTGAAGAAAATGGAGAATTCTTACACTGAGTGAGGGTGTAGAATACAGTAGTCTGTAGAGGATGAGACTCAAATCACCTACATATCTGCAGTCATTCCTTTGTGTAATATACACTGTGCAGGAATTTAAATTCTGGAAGTCTGAACCGCTCTGTGATGGCAATTTCCACTGGGGCGGCAAAGGCCTACTTCCCTAGCACCTGCAAATCATTCTTCCAGTTGCATCTTAGTTGCAGGAATGTCAGATGTATGATTTACCACGGTCTATTTATATCTTTATTGAGCAACGCGGCAGTAGCAATTTTGGCTCTGAGGGGACTAAAGTGTGGAATTTTGTCTGTATTCAAATATGGCATGAGCACTTGTCTAAGCTGAAGCTAACAGAATAACTGGGATTTTAAAAGACCACATTCTTCCTGCAACTCAGTAAATTATTTCATGGCCTTATTGGGAGCAGTAGCCGATTGACAAAAACCCCAGTGTTGTCTTCCATCCTATAATACCCTGGTCCTTGTTACCCTTGCAATGAAAGAAACCACCCGCAGTGGAATCGGTGCTGTTACATTCTTGGGTTGACCCATTTCATGGCAGGGGTCTAAATTGTAAGGACAGGCCTGGTGGCTTGGGGAGTGAAATGTCTTAAGTGTGGCTTGGCCCCATACATAAAATGTGTTGGATCCACACTGCCAAGTACTCAGCTTTCAGTGGTGTTGGAGGTTTGGTATTAAGCACTCTCTCATTAATTACTGCCAGATGTGCCACACAATTTATGCAATAAAGTTTGATATACCCAGGCCCCCATCATATGGTGACTTGTAACATTTTCCCGTACGGACGCTAGGTGTTTTGTTACACCACAGATTGGGACCTGGCCTTGGTAGAGATTTGCTTGAATAATTATTTGGGGGTCTTGAGTGGAATATTTTGTAAAGTTTATAGTCTCTAGGCAAAATTATCATTTTAATTATAGTCACTATTCTCATTAGTGAAATCTGAAAGTGCATCCAAAGTTGACTCTTGCTTTTGATTTGCTATCTGCGTAGATGTTTGTGTTCCATACATGTTCTTGGGTGTTGGAGACCTATGTCCAAATATTTAATCCCTTCTGTAACTTTAACAATGGCCAGGCTTCCTGACATTTTGCCATAGCGATCTTTCCCCTAAAGAGATGTATTCCAAGTTGCCCAAAGGCCAAAATAAACACCAAAATCCTTGAACACTTGCATTACTATTGACCTTGATTTGGCAGGCCCTGCAGATACGAGGAGGTCATCCACGTTTAGTGATGTTATAGCGACCAGGCTTGTCACATTCCATACCTAGAATACCATTGTGAGTTCTGATAATAGCTGCCAGGGGTCCACTGCATAAAGAAGTGGTGATAGGGGGCATCCTGGTCATGTCCATTGGTCCATGGAAAGGGTTTTGACAAAATCCCATTGACCAATACTAGTTCTGTGGTTTTGGAGTAGAGGAAGCAGTGTATTCAATAAATGTTAAGCCCACTACTAGTTTCTTCAGGAGCATGAAAAGGTTTGTCCAATCTAAAGAGTTAAAAACTCTTTCAGCTCAATCTGAAGAGCAGCTGTCGGCTTTAGCAATTTGCGGTCAAGGGTAAAGCATTAAAGTCTTCAAACATTGTCTAGTTGACCTGTTGGGCATAAAGCCACTTTGGTCATGATCAAGCGTTTCACGAAATGGCTGTGCATAACATTTTTAACAAATGAGGGGCCAAGCTAAAGGCCTTAGTTTTGTAGTATTCGATTGGAAGGCCATGCATTCTGGATCTTATCAGATTGCAGGGGATCAGTTTGCCGCTGTGATCTCCTCGGTTAATTCCTGGTTAAGGCACTCATTTCCTAACACTTGTAGCCCACTAATTGTAAGGTTGAAAATGTGCTTAATTCTGAAGTGTATTGCAGTAGCAAAGGACCCACTGTTCACTTACCTGCACTCCAAAAGAAACAAATCCCAGCATTCTCCCCGGATCATGTTTCTACCATGACCTTTGTTATTCAGCAACACTTAAATTTGGTTCCGACTTGCCTTATGCCTTCACCGTGTAAACCCATGTACAGTTCGTCTTATGACTCTCCGATGTCTTTCTGGTGGCAAGTACTTCAGCATGTAGGGTTGATCAGTTGCAGGCCCTGTCGGTCTGGCCACACTGTACAGTATTCTACTCAAGCAGGTTGATCCTACTTCTTTCCCCTTTCTGCTGAAAGTGCTGTCTGCCTTCCATGTGGGCCAGTCTGTCAGTCTTCCATTTTTGTTTGCCCCTCCTGACCCTTCCATGGAATAGCATTTGCACATGCTGGACTCTAGGTGAGCTGCCTCCTATTAAGTCAATAGAACGACAGCAGATTCAGAGGGATAACAGCTGTTTTTTGGCCTTGCTGGGACCAAACCAGGGGATCTATTGACACAATGCGTTACATTGTTACTCTATGCCTAATGATCTGGTAGCAATTTGTTGACCCTCAAACTAGGTCATAGTGGCGGCTCCTGCCTTGGCCACGGGTGGCCAAGTGACTGCTATTTACTAAGCAGCTTCTTTGTCTTTGCTGCATGCCTCTGTCAAGCATTGTCCGGGGACTCTGGCAAGAATGATGGTCACTTTGCTAGAGTTATGCTGCGTCATTTCCTTTATTTGCCTCTAGTCCGTACATCTCCCAGTAAGTACTGCTTTGGGACTCATCCAGAAGTTGAGTAATGTACAGGAAGAAGTATCCATCAAAAGAAAGCTACTTATCTTTGCTAATATTTCTGGTGGATACTGGACTATACATCCTTGCAGATTCCTCCACACCACCACCTTCTCTTATATAATAGTGCAGCCCATATTAAGGTACCAATTGTTATATTTTGTTCTGTACTCCACTGTGGTTAGGGTCTTTCCTTCCCTGCA
Source organism: Calotriton arnoldi (assembly GCA_963921515.1). Lineage (NCBI taxonomy): Eukaryota > Metazoa > Chordata > Amphibia > Caudata > Salamandridae > Calotriton > Calotriton arnoldi. The sequence continues at coordinate 540,077 of CAWUFW010004332.1, read as the reverse complement.
TGCCTTGCTAGACTTGGAGGTAAATGATCCATAGACTAACAAATTATCCATGTCTATTGGCTCTGCATTAACCAGAATTTCTGATGTGTTTTAAACAGGAATGTGACTGAAACTGCTCATGAAAAGCGAACCGATGCTCCAGTGTCTGTAGATCCGGTTGGAGGATTATCTGATCCAAGTATGTGCTCCACTGCATACATAACTGCAAATAACATTCATCAAGTAATTCATGTCCCATCCAATGTCAGTCTTAATGTGTTTATTCTTTTAAATGCAGCTGCATTAAGGAAAGCAGTCCCACCTTCAGATGGATGCACAGTTTCTGCAGCAGCGGAGCTAAATGTGATTCCTGGTCTTCTGTCTCCTCCCCATAATGTTGCTCAAGGGCAAATAAACTGTGTTGAAGCGTCTCCCAAAAGCAGTGCACCCAAAAGATGCCATTCACCAGGTTCGGAAGAATCCCCCAAGAGACTCAAGGATATGGAAAAGGTATGTACATCTCTCTAACACCCCGCATCTCCCAGGTGCATTCATGTTTTTAATGAACATTGCCACCACCCCCAACCCCTCAGACTACTCATTTGGCAACCTCTGTCGGTGCTTGATATGATGTAAATTTCTTGTCAGTTCTCCCAGCTTACAGAAGATAGTGTGCAAATATGGCAGCAAGTGTAAATAAGCCAAGAATCACTACTGGAAGTGATATTATAGCTGCATGGCTGTGGCACCTAGGCCAGTACATACTGTGCATTTGTTTGCCAGGAAATTGTTGAGCAATTATCTTGGAAAAACCTTTGACTATTGCATGGTCAACTCCCAAATCATCTGACATCAAACACTGACCAGAGAGCAGAACGAAATATCTGTCCTACCCACATTTGTTCTGTATCTGATGTATAAGGTTTAAGCATTTAAACTGGTATCTGAAAGAAACCCGTAGTGATGGATTCCTTACCTTAGAATTACCCCCAGGCGTCAGACTGGATCTGGAAAGTTTTCGTCAGCAGTACCCCTGCGCGTCGGAAGGTGGCGTCGTGCGGCTCAGCGTCCGTCGTGGTCGCCGAGATGACGTCGCGGCAGCTACTTAGACGCCGCCCTCGTGCGCTGTCGTCAGATCTTTCTTTTTCCGCGCCAGCAAGCGCAGATCCGGAGAGAGCGGTACCCCAAGTCATTTTTTGACTGAGTTTTTTGAGGCTTTTGTCTGTTTTTTTGTCGTTCGACTCCTAAGGTGCCGTAGGGATGCCCGGTTTCAAGTCGTGTGGGGACTGTCATCGTATGATGTCTGTATCTGAAAGAGACACGTTAGTGACAGATTCCTTACCTTAGAATATCCCCAGGCGTCACGCTGGATCCGGAAAGTTTTTGCGTAGCAGTACCCTTGCGCGTCGGTAGGCGGCGTCGTGCGGCTCCGCGTCCGTCGTGATCGCCGGGATGACGTCGCGGGCAGTACTTGGACGCCGCCCCTGCGCGCTGACGTCAGTTCTTTTTCCGCACCAGTAAGCGCAGATCCGGGAAGAGCAGTGCCCTAGTCAATTTTTGACTAACTTTTTTGTGAATTTTTTTCACTGTTTCTTTTTGAGTCTATCGACTCCTAGGTGTCGTAGGGATGCCCGGCTTCAAGCCATGCGACGCCTGTGGTCGAATGATGTCGATCACAGACCCGCATCTAGAGTCTCTTTTCTGTCTCGGCCGAGACCACGACACGAAGTCGTGCCCTGACTGCCGGAAACTTCACCCGAAGGCTTTGCGAGAGCGGTCTCGAAAGCTACTCGAGGTCCGGCAGTCGGCTCCGCGCCGCACCAAGCCCCGGGAGAGGTCGAGGGGCCGGTCGCGGAGTCCCCGCCGGTCGTCGGAGTCCAAGTCTTCGCGCTCCTCGGGTAAGTCGAAGCACAAAGTCTAAGAAGCATCATCGCTCTAAGACTTCGCCTCGCCGGTCTCGCGACTCGGCTGAGACCCCTGTCGGCACCGTCCCCGCGGCCCCGGACGTGCCTGTGGAGCCGCCCCCGCAGTACCCGTCCTTTCCGGGTTTGGGGGCGACTCCGGCCGAAATACAGGAATTCCAGTCGGCCATGGCCCGCCTCTTCAGGCCTCAAGGTCCCTCCGGTGCACCTTCGGGCCCCGCGGGCCCTGATGGGGTTGCTACGGCGTCGCCGACGACTCCGGTCCCGGTGCCGCCTGTCCGCCAGCCTTCATCTCGGCCCCGATCCCGGCTCCGGTGGTACCGCAACCCCCATCGACACCGGTTGACCTAACCACGCCTCCGCCGACGCCGATGTCACCGGTGCCGTTCCTGACGCTGTCCGGGGCTCCGGACGGCGTCGTTCCCCGGCTCTCTCCGGCTCCGGACATGGAACCGGACCGACGTCGCCTCGACGCCGGCTCTGGCGCCGATGAGACCTTGGGTCCCAAATGTCCCTCCTCCTCCATATTTTGAACCTGAGGAGGACCAAGAGAGCTGGGAGGGGTCCGAAGACCCTCTCACACAACAGTGCGAGTATGATCAGGACTGGGCTGAGGAACTTGGGGATGCCAGTGGTCTAGACACTTCCCCTGACACTGGCATGCTGTCTCCTCCAGTGGCTACGGAGGAGGGAGCTAATTTCGCAACGGTGTTGCGTAGAGCAGCTGGAGCCTTGCACCTCCAATTGCCTACTGTGGCTGTCAGGACTAATCTCCTAACGGAAGTGCTTCAGCCGGCAGCTTCCTCCACGGAGACTGTGCTGCCGTTTAATGATGCACTCACTGACGTTCTTTTGGGCGCCTGGTCCAAGCCCACCACAGGGGCTCCTGTGGATAGGAACGTGGCCCGACGCCATCGCCCTGCTCCGGGCGACCCCTTGTTTCTCTCCCAACATCCCACCCCCGAGAGCTTGGTTGTCCAATCCTCTGCCTCCCAATCCGCCTTCCCTACCGCCCCTCCGGATAGGGAATCCAAACGCCTGGACCAATTTGGGAAGAAGGCTTTTTCTTCCTCCAGTGCTGGCTTGCGGTCCGTCAACACCGCTTGCCTTTTGGGCCGATATACCCACTCCTGTGGGATTCGGTGGCGGCTGTTTTGCCACAGTGTTCTGAGGAGGTCCAGACACTGCTTACCCGCGCCATTGCGGAAGGAAGAGATGCGGCTAAATACACCATACGTTGTGGCCTTGATACCGCCGACTCGCTGGGCAGATCGCTTGCAACGACGGTGGCGCTACGTCGCCACGCCTGGCTGAGAACAACTGGTTTCTCGGGTGATGTCCAGAATACACTCATGGACATGCCCTTTGATGGAGTCGGTCTTTTTGGTTCCAAGGCAGACCATGCGCTGGAGCGTTTTAAGGACTCACGGGCTACTGCCAAGTCCCTGGGCCTTTCTGTTGTGCGCCCTCCGCAAACCTCTCCTTTTCGCCCCTTTCGTGGCCACGGAAGGGGCGCCCAGTCACGTCAGCTGCCCCGCCACCGGCCCGCGCAGCAAGCGTCTTCGCGTGGCTGAGGACGTGGATACCGCCGTGGCGGTTCGGGCAACCAGCGTGCGGGTCAGGCCACTACCTCCAACCCGTCCGCGGCCTCCAAGCCCTCCTAGTCCCTCCTTTCAGGTGCACAGCACGCCAGTAGGGGGCAGGGTCCGGCATCACCTTCACCACTGGCGTCCCATCACCTCGGACAGGTGGGTCTTGGACATTGTCCGAAGGGGCTACTCCCTCCCCTTCGAGACCACCCCCCCAGCCATGCCACCTCAATTCCACCGCATGTCAGGGGATCACTTGGTTCTTCTGCAGAAGGAAGTCACGGCCCTCTTGGCCAAGAGGGCCATCAAGCATGTTCCGACCCCAGAAGTAGGGCGTGGTTGCTACTCCCACTACTTTCTGGTGCCCAAAAAGGACAAGGAGGACACGCGTCCTATCTTGGACCTCCGGAACGTCAATCGCTTCCTCCGGAAGGAGAAGTTCAAGATGCTCACCCTAGCTCAGGTCTTGACTGCCCTCGACCCTGGAGACTGGTTGGTAGCGTTGGACTTGCAGGACGCTTATTTCCACATCCTCGTCCTGCCGGCCCACCGGCGTTACCTACGGTTCACGGTAGGCCTCGAGCATTTTCAGTTCACCGTGCTCCCCTTTGGCCTTACAAGTGCCCCTCGGGTGTTCACGAAAGTGATGGCGGTGGTCGCAGCTCATCTGCGCCGGGCAGGGGTTCCAGTCTTCCCCTACCTCGACGACTGGCTGCTGAAGGCGGGCTCGTCCCAGGCAGTCGTCTCCCACCTCCAGACTATGGCCGAACTCCTGCACTCGCTGGGGTTCTCCATCAATGTGCCGAAGTCGCATCTGATTCCTTCTCCACAGCTCCTTTTCATCGGAGCAGTTCTGGACACAACGCAGTTTCAGGCCTCTCCTCCCGAACGGCGAGTCCGGGATATTCAGGCTATGATTCCAATCTTTCAGCCTTTATCCTGGGTTTCGGTACGGATGACCCTGAGGCTGCTGGGCCTCATGGCCTCCTGCATCCTGCTGGTCGATCATGCCAGATGGCATATGCGGGCTCTGCAGTGGGACCTGAAGTTCCAGTGGGCGCAGCACCAGGGCAACCTGTCCGATCACGTCCAGATCTCGGAGGGGGCTGCAAAACAATTGCAGTGGTGGCTCTCGAACCGGCAATGGGTCATGGGCAGATCCTCTCCCTTCCCCAGCCAGAGCACACAGTTGTGACGGACGCGTCCCTTCTGGGATGGGGCGGTCACATGGGAGAGGCGGAGATCAGAGGCCTCTGGTCTCCGGCGGAGTCCCGGCTCCATATCAACATTCTGGAGCTCCGGGCGATCCGACTTGCACTCAAGGCATTCCTTCCCTCTGTCAAAGGGAAGGTAGTGCAGGTGTTCACAGACAACACCACCGCCATGTGGTACTGCAACAAACAAGGCGGGGTGGGTTCGTGGACCCTCTGTCAGGAGGCTCTGCGCCTCTGGACATGGCTGGAACATCAGGGCATGTTCCTGATGGTTCAACACCTGGCAGGTTCCCTGAACGCCAGGGCGGACGAACTCAGCCGCAGGTGCATGATGGATCACGAATGGCGTCTTCACTCTGAAGTGGCGCAAGGTCTCTTTCTGCAGTGGGGAGAGCCTTGGTTAGATCTATTCGCCACCGAAGAGAACGCGCAATGTCATCAGTTCTGCGCGTTGGAATTTCCAAGGCGGCACTCGCTCGGCGACGCTTTTCGTCGCGAGTGGAGTTGCGGTCTGTTGTACGCCTTTCCGCCTATACCACTTCTACCCAGAGTGTTGAAGAAGATTCGGCGCGACCGGGCCCAAGTCATTCTTGTGGCTCCGGACTGGGCTCGAAGAGTTTGGTATCCCGAGCTACTCAATATGAGCGTCGATCCCCCGATCCGTCTGCCTCTTCGGGAGGATCTTCTGTCGCAGCAGCAGGGGACGGTCCTCCACCCGAACCTGTCCAGCCTCCACCTGCTTGCGTGGAGATTGAGCGGCGGCAGTTGATTCCTTTCGACTTGCCTCCCGAAGTTTGTGATGTGATTCTGGCAGCCAGGCGTACCTCCACTAAGGTGGTATACGCCTGCAGGTGGAACAAGTTTGTGGCATGGTGCACAGCACAGGCTGTGAATCCCCTTTCTGCCCCTCTTTCTGAGGTTCTTCTGTTCCTTCTTTCCCTGGCCCAACAGGGTCCTGCCCTGGGTACCATCAAGGGCTATCTTTGTGCCATCTCGGCCTTCCTCAGGCTTCCTGATCAGCCCTCCCTTTTCAAGTCCCTGTTAACAGGTTTCTAAAAGGCATTACACACCTCTTCCCTCCTGTTCCGTTTGTGATGCCTCAGTGGGACTTGAACTTGGTTCTTACCTTTCTTATGTGCGCTCCCTTTGAGCCTCTACATAACTGTCCTCTTCGTCTTCTGACTCTGAAGACAGCCTTTCTGGTGGCCATCACCTCTGCTCGGCGGGTGAGTGAGCTCCAGGCTCTATCATGTAAACCTCCCTTTCTGTCTGTCCATCCAGACAAGGTTGTTCTTAGGACGCGTCCGTCCTTCTTGCCAAAGGTGGTTACTGCCTTCCACATTGGGCAGACCATCACTTTGCCCACCTTCTTTCCACCTCCGCATCCTTCCAGAGAGGAAGAGAGGCTCCACCGTCTGGACCCAAAACGTGCGCTTTCCTTTTATATCCACCGCACACAACACTTCCGGGTGGATGACCAGCTCTTTGTTGGCTACGTGGGCGCCAAAAAGGTCGGGCGGTGCACAAGAGAACCATCTCCCGCTGGGTAACCTTGTGTATCAAAGCCTGCTATTCTTTGGCTAAGAATGAGCCTCCTGTTGGGCTGCGTGCCCATTCCACCAGGGTTACGGCTGCTACCACGGCTTTGGGCCGCGGTGTTCCGCTGCAGGATATCTGTCGGGCAGCTACGTGGGCCTCGCTGCACACGTTACAAAGCATTACTGCCTTGACAGTCCGGTCCGGAGGGACGGCTTCTTTGGCCGTTCTGTCCTCCGGGACTTCCTTGTCTGATCTTTGTTCGCAGACCCACCACCGGGGTTGGTATTGCTGGGCTATCTATTCTAAGGTAAGGAATCTGTCACTAACGTGTCTCTTTCAGATGCACAAGTTACTAACTTGTGTAACGATATATCTGTAAGAGACAGTAGTTAGTGACAGATTCCTTACCGCCCCACCCATCCTCCCCGTTCTGCGAACTGATTTCTAGGGTTAAGTACATCCCTTTCAGGGCCCTAGTATTTTTCAGACACCTATGTCAGCTTCTTGCTTGGCTCTGCGTTCCTGGCGTGGAAAGTCGTGTACAGTTCTGACGTCAGCACGCAGGGGCGGCGTCTAAGTACTGCCTGCGACGTCATCCCGGCGATCACGACGCCGGACGCGGAGCCGCACGACGCCGCCTACCGACGCGCAAGGGTACTGCTACGCAAAAACTTTCCGGATCCAGCCTGACGCCTGGGGATCTTCTAAGGTAAGGAATCTGTCACTAACTACTGTCTCTTACAGATATATCGTTACACAAGTTAGTAACTTGTGCGACGGACCCGCATCGCATGTGTCTCTACTGCCTGGGGTGTGACCACGACCCAAAGTCGTGCCCCGACTGCCGGGCCATGGCGCCGAAAACTTTGCGGGAGCAGTCCCGAAAGTTGCTGGAACTCCGGAAGTCTGCTCCGTGCCGCTCGAGGTCCCGGTCCCGTGGGAGGTCGAGGGACCGGTCGCGGAGCCATCATCATCGTCTAAGTTTTTGCACTCTGGGTCAGTTAAGGCGAAGCACAAGTAGTCGAAGAAGCGCCATCGCTCTCCGACTTCCGCTCGCCCGTCGCGGCTGAGGGTGTGGGTGGTGCCACCCCCGCGGCTCCAGCGGAGCCTATGCAGTCGCCGTCGGCCTACCCGCCCTTCCCGGGTCCGTCGGCGACTCCGGCCCAGCTGCAGGCATTTCTGTCAGCCATGGCCCGCCTCTTTGGGCCGTCGGGCCCTGCCGGCGCGCCTTCGGGCCCCGCGGCCCGACTGGGGGTCCTCGCCCTTCGCTGTTGGCAGTTCCGGCCCGACATTGCCGTCAGCTCCGGCGCCGCAGGGCCCCAATGGATCCAGGCCTGGATCCCGGTTGACGCCGGTTGACCTTGTAACACCTCCACCGACGTCGACCCCACCGGCACCACTTCCGACGTCGCCCGTGGCACCGGACGACGTCGTCCCCGGTTTCAGCCCTGATGTGGACACGGAGCCAGGACGGCGTCGCTCGACGCCGATGCCGATGGGACCCTTCTTTCCCTATGTCCAGCCTCCGTACTTTCGGCCTGTACCACAGCCATCAGAGGAAGGGGAGGACTGGGAGGGGTGTGAGGACCCTCTCGCAGCTCAGTGCGAGTTTGACCCGTACTGGGCAGAGGAGCTGGGGGATGCCAGTGGTCTTGACACCTCTCCTGACCGTGGCATGCTAACTCCTCCTACCGTGGCTACGGAGGAGGGTGCTAGTTACGCAGTGGTGTTGCGTAGGGCGGCAGAGGCTCTACACCTCCAACTCCCTACAGTGGCCGTCAGGACTAACCTCCTGACAGAAGTGCTTCAGCCGGCGGCTACCTCTGCAGAGCCACTGCTGCCCTTCAACGATGCACTTTCTGACGTTCTTTTGGGCACCTGGTCCAGGCCCAACACAGGGGCTCCTGTGGATAGGAACATGGCCCATCGCCCGGCCCCGGGCGACCCCCTTTTCCTCTCCCAACACCCCACCCCTGAGAGCTTGGTTGTCCAAGCCTCTACGTCCCAAAGCGCTTTCCCTACCGCGAGACTGGAACAGTTTGGGAAGAAGATCTTTTCTTCCGCCAGTTCAGGGCTGCGGTCTGTGAACACCGCATGCCTCTTGGGCCGTTATTCCCACTCTCTGTGGGATATGGTGGCGCAGGTGCTGCCTCAGTGTCTGGAGGAGGCCCGGACAGTGCTCTCTCAGGCTATTGCCGAAGGGAGAGATGCAGCCAAGTTCACAATCCGATGTGGCCTTGACACCGCCGACTCGCTGGGCAGAGCGCTTTCCACGACAGTGGCGCTCCGTCGCCACGCCTGGTTGAGGACTACTGGCTTCTCTGGGGATGGCCAGAACACTCTCATGGACATGCCCTTTGATGGCATTCGCCTTTTTGGCAAGAAGGCAGACAGTGCGTTGGAGCGTTTTAAGGACTCGCGGGCTACGGCCAAGTCCTTGGGCCTTTCGCCCTCCTCCGCCTTCTGCCTTTCGTGGCCACGGAAGGGGTGCCCCAACACGTTCGCTGCAGAGCCACAGGCCTGCGCAGCAACAGTCCCAGCGCGGACGTGGGACCGCCGAGGCGGGTCAGGGGGCCAGCGGGCGGGTCAGTCCACCTCCACCCCGGCCACCACTGCCTCCAAACCTTCCTAGTCCGGTCTTTCAGGCCCATCAAACGCCAGTGGGCGGCAGGATTCGCCATCACCTCCCCCACTGGCGCACCATCACTTCGGACAGGTGGGTTTTAGACATAGTCCGAAGGGGCTACTCCCTCCCCTTCGAGACTACCCCAGCCATGCCACCCCAGTACCACCGCATGTCGGGGGATCACTTGGCACTTCTCCAACAGGAAGTCGCGGCCCTCTTGGCCAAGGGGGCCATCGAGCACGTTCCTGCGCCAGAAGTAGGACGTGGTTGTTCCCACTACTTTCTGGTGCCCAAGAAGGACAAGGGCCTGCGTCCTATCTTGGACCTCGGGGACGTCAACCGCTTCCTCCGGAAGGAGAAGTTCAAGATGTTGATTCTGGCTCAGGTCTTGTCTGCCCTCGACCCTGGAGACTGGATGGTAGCGTTGGACTTGCAGGACGCATATTTCCACATTCCCGTCCTGCTGGCGTTACCTGCGGTTTACGGTAGGCCACGAGCACTTTCAGTTTACCGTGCTCCCCTTTGGCCTTACCAGCGCCCCTCGGGTGTTCACGAAAGTGATGGCGGTGGTCGCAGCTCATCTGCGCCGATCAGGGGTTCCAGTCTTCCCCCTATCTCGACGACTGGCTGTTGAAGGCGGGCTCGCCCCAGGCTATCGTCTCCCACCTCCAGACTACGGCTGACCTCCTGCATTCGCTGGGGTTCTCCAACGTGCCGAAGTCGCACCTGATTCCCTCTCAGACGCTCCTCATTGGAGCGGTTCTGGATATGATGCACTTTCGGGTCTATCCTACCGAACGGCGAGTCCAGGATATTCAGGCTATGATTCCAATCTTTCAGCCTCTATCCTGGGTTTTGGTCAGTATGACCCTGAGGCTGCTGGGCCTCATGGCCTCCTGCATCCTGCTGGTCGATCATGCCAGGTGGCATATGCGGGCTCTGCAGTGGGACCTGAAGTTCCAGTGGGCGCAGCATCAGGGGGACCTGTCCGAGTCCGTCCAGATCTCGGAGGGCACTGCAAGACAGTTGCAGTGGTGGCTCAGACATTGGGTCAATGGCAGATCCCTCTCCCTTCCCCAACCGGAGCGCACAGTGGTGACGGATGTGTCCCTCCTGGGATGGGGCGGCCACATGGGAGAGGCGGAGATCAGTGGCCTCTGGTCTCCGGCGGAGTCCAGACTCCATATCAACCTTCTGGAGCTTCGGGCGATCCGACTTCCACTGAAAGCATTCCTTCCCTCTGTCAAGGGGAGAGTAGTGCAGGTGTTCACGGACAACACCACCGCCACGTGGTACTGCCACAAACAGGGCGGGGTCGTGGACCCTATGTCAGGAGGCTCTGCGCCTCTGGACATGGCTGGAACATCAGGGTATTTCCCTGGTGGTTCAACACCTGGCAGGTTCACTGAACGCCAGGGCGGACGAACTCAGCCGCAGGTGCATGATGGATCACGAATGGCGTCTTCACTTGGACGTGGCGCAAGGTCTCTTTCAACAGTTGGGAGAGCCTTGGTTAGATCTATTCGCCACCGAAGAGAACGCGCAATGTCAGCAATTCTGCGCGTTGGAATTTCCAAGGCGGCACTCGCTCGGCGACGCTTTTCGTCACGAGTGGAGTTGCGGTCTATTGTACGTCTTTCCGCCTATACCACTTCTGCCCAGAGTGCTGAAGATCAGGCGCGACCGGGCCCAAGTCATTCTTGTGGCTCCGGACTGGGCTCGAAGAGTTTGGTATCCCCAGCTACTCAGTATGAGCATCGATCCCCCGATCAGACTGCCTCTTCAGGATCTTCTGTCGCAGCAGCAGGGGACGGTTTTCAACCCGAACCTGTCCAGTCTCCACCTCCTTGCGTGGAGATTGAGCGGCGGCAGTTGATTCCTTTTGACTTTCCTCCTTAGGTTTGTAATGTCATTCTGGCAGGCAGGCGTCCCTCCACTAAGTTGGTATACGCCTGCAGGTGGAACAAATTTGTGGCATGGTGCACAGCAAAGGCTGTGGATCCCCTTTCTGCCCCTCTTTCAGAAGTCTTACTGTTCTTTCTTTCTTTGGCCCAGCAGGGCTCTACTCTGGGCACTAACAAGGGCTACCTTTCTGCTATCTCAGCCTTTCTCAGGCTCCCTGATCAGCCCTCTCTTCAAGTCCCCTGTTGTAAATCGATTTCTCAAAGGCATTACTCACCTTTTCCCTCCTATTCCTTTTGTGATGCCACAGTGGGACTTTAATCTGGTTCTCACATACTTAATGTGCGCTCCCTTTGAGCCTCTTCACAACGGTCCTCTACGTCTATTAACTCTAAAGACTGCTTTCCTGGTTGCCATCACCTCCGCTAGGAGAGTGAGTGAGCTCCAGGCTCTTTCTTGTAAATCTCCTTTTCTGTCTGTCCATCCGGACAAGGTTGTGCTCCGAACCCGTCCATCCTTTCTGCCAAAAGTTGTCACTGCTTTTCACTTCGGGCAAACCATCACTTTGCCCACCTTCTTTCCGCCTCCTTCCAGAGAGGAAGAGAGGCTCCACCGTCTGGACCCAAAACGTGCGCTCTCATTTTACCTGAACCGCACACAACCGTTCCGGGTGGATGACCAACTCTTTGTTGGCGCCAAGAAAGGTCGGGCCGTACACAAGCAGACTATCTCCTGATGGGTCGTCTTGTGTATAAAAGCATGCTATTCTCTGGCTAAAAAGGAGCCTCTGTTGGGGCTGCGCGCCCATTCCACCAGGGCGACGGCAGCCACTACAACGTTGGGACGTGGTGTCCCCTTACAAGACATCTGTCAGGCAGCTACGTGGGCCTCTCTGCACACTTTTACTAAGCATTACTGCCTGGACAGCCAAGTCCGGAGAGACGGCTTCTTTGGCTGTTCTGTTCTCCGAGACTTTCTGGTGTGATCTTGGTTCGCAAACCCACCACCGGGGTTGGTATTGCTGGGGTATCTATTCTAAGGTAAGGAATCTATCACTACGTGTTTCTTTCAGATGAACAAGTTACTTACCTTCGGTAACGATATAACTGTAAGAAACATTAGTAGTGATAGATTCCTTACCGCCCCACCCATCCTCCCCGTTCTGCGAACTGATTTCTAGGGTTAAGGTCATCCCTTTCAGGGCCCTAGTTTCAAGGCACCAGTGGTCAGTATCTTGCATGGCTCTGCGTTCCTGGCGCGGAAAGTCGTGTACTGACGTCAGCGCGCGAGGGCGGCGTCTAAGTAGCTGCCGCGACTTCATCTCGGCGACTTCATCTCGGCGACTTCATCTCGGCGACCACGACGCCAACGACGGACGCGGAGCCGCACGACGCCACCTTCCGACCCGCATGGCTACTGCTGACAAACTTTCCGGATCCAGTCTGACGCCTGGGGGTAATTCTAAGGTAAGGAATCTCACTACTAATGTTTTTTACAGATATATCGTTACCGAAGGTAAGTAACTTGTTCAGCAGGTTATAATTGTTTGTATAATGTCATGAGCTCTTTTCCTACTCTGCTGTCTTAGTGCTGTATGGCTGTGCTGGGAGCTCTGATCCTGGATCTTAGCCAATGCTTGACTTCAGTGAATTGGTCACCAGGAGATTCCTTTATCTAAGGTCTCTTGGGAGAATGCTAGGACACTAGATAGCCTTGAAGGGGATGTCTCCCTAGACCACCCAGAGTCCCTCCAACACTCACCCCACAATCTACTTCTCCTGTAACAGTCTAAAGCCCTCCGTTTCCACCTTATTGTACGATCACTGTATATTGAGTAATGTTTGGTATTGTACTCCTTGCAATTTCCATGTAATCTGATATTGTTTATACTGTAAATGTTTAATATAGCAGTTAAATGTGTAAACGCAGCCCTTTCCTGCACCTTCATACTTTACTTTGACATCTGTTATACTGTGCCTACATTCACTCGAGTTAAACCTTGGATTGCTCGCTCTGTCTACCCAGAATTAAAAATGATTAAGTGACTTCCCCCTTCATGCCACCCAAGTTAGATTGCAGGTGGATTATTTTATCATCTTGTGATATACATACAGCCTCCAAGAATGAAAGCATTTGTGTTGCAATCTCAACTGTATCAATCTAAATAAAATCTCACGTTTATGGAGTACCTATCACTATCAATTGGGCCTGAGTAAGTTCTATTTCTCTGAATCTTAGATTTATTTTGTAAACCTAAAAAGATTTCTCTTGACCCAAGAACTGGCGAGTAGAAGCTTGCAAAGTTGTGCCTCCACATGATACCTGCCTGCGAGCTAGTATTACTGCAATAATTAGTATTTATAATTTTTTTTCTATATCCTTGGAAACGAGCAAAACAAATTCATGATATTTTCTGTGGTATTTAAGAAGCCTGCAGTACTACTCGCTTAAGTCCAGAAGGTGGCATGTGCACAGGTCTCTATCACTGCGAGATTTCACATTTTTGCATTGATTGGTGCCACCTTTTTCTTTGTGGGCCTGAAATGTACAGAGGGGTTTGATTTAAATTTTGTAGTAAAGTTTGCAATCCTATGTTATCACACTTCAGTTTCCCATAGAGCAGAAGTTTATTACTCTAGCTAAACATGTTTTTTTTTTTCCAGTTTATTTATTTAAACGGTTTTATATAGCACTGGCTAGACCCAAAGGTATCAGAGCGCTTAACAAGGGTTGGGAGTGGAACAAAATGCAATATAACATTTGTACAAAAAATAAAAGTGCAAGATAATAAGAACAAAATGCAAAGAACAGTAAATACATGGACAAGAAAATAAGGAGTACAGTTAGTCCATAACCAGAATTGGATAGTTGATCTAGCGTGGGTGGTCAGGGATGGGGGGGGAAGTAGGGAGGAAGGGGGAAACTGAGGAGGGTGATGGGAGAGGAGATAGCATTTAGGAGTAGGCAGAGAATTATAAGAGAACTAGTAAGGGGAGGGTGGAAATATGTGAGAATGAGAGGGGGGGTAGTACGTCCGGTATAATGTGGTGAGAACATAGCACCGTCATGGGCAGGTTGTGAAACCCTGTTAGGTGGCAGGATTAAGGACCCCAGTATTTGTTGAGAAGGTGCCGCTTGAGATCTTTTTTGAAGCTAAGGTAGGAGGGGTTGCAACGTAGGTCTTTGCGGAGTGAGTTCCAGATAGTAGGCGCATTTCCGGAGAAAGAGCGTAACTGGGTAGATTTCTTGTTTACAAAGGAAGGTACTAGCATGAGAGTATTTGTGCTCCTCATTTCTCTAGAGCAGCCCGCTTTGTGGAGTTTGTCTGAGAGATACAATGGGGTATGATGATGCAAGGCTTTATGCGTAATGCAAGCATTCTTGTAGGTGGATCTGCCTTCGATGGGAAGCCATTTGAGATCTTTGAGGATGGGGGAGATGTGATCGGACAGCTTACAATCCGAAATAAGCCTGGCCGCGAGGTTAAGTACTGATTTGATTGGGGCTAGGTGGACTTTCGGTGTTCCAGAGAGAATGGCATTACCATAGTCCAATCTAGAAAGTACTAGTGATTGAAAAACTAACAGTCATCGGCAGGAATGAAGGGTTTAATTTTCTTGAGGTGATGTAGAGAGAAGAGAGCGCCTTTGGACGCGTTTTTTATGTGGGGAGAAAGGCTGAGGTTCTGGTCGATGCTTATTCCGAGGGATTTAACTGAGTTAGAGGTGGACAAAGAGCAGTTGAGAGCTTTAAGGTCGGAGATCCAGTGTTGAATGGGGAGCCGGTTGTTTTTAGGAGCGAAGAGAATGACTTCTGTTTCATTAGGGTTGAGTTTAAGGTGATTGTGATGGAACCATTGTTGAATCTTAGTCAGGGCATCATTGAGGTGCAGGATGTCAGCTTGGGATTTGATTTTATAGTAAAGCTGGGTATCGTCAGCATAGAGGTGGTAGTTGATTCCTGCTTGCTTAAGAATGAGGGTGAGGGGTTCCATGAAGAGGTTAAATAGAGAGGAGAGAGAATAGAACCCTGGGGAACACCCAGGGAGACAGGAGTAGGTTTAGAGAGGCAATTGCTGATTTTAATTTGTTGGGTTCTGTGCTGAAAGGAGGTGAACCATTCGAGGACAGGACCATTGAAGCCGAACCGATCTTTGAGGGTGTTGAGTAAGGCGGAGTGGTTAACAGTATCGAAAGCAGCAGATAGGTCAAGAAGATGAGAAGGGAGGCCTCCCCCTTGTCGAGGGAGTGATGGATGTCATCGACAATGTTGACAGTTGATTAATATAACGTGCGTCCTATTTCAATTTGCCAAATGTAACATCCTTTTTAATGTCTGCTTTCTAGTTGCTGCAGCTTTAACCAATCTGCATACCTTAAAACAAATTTTGTTTCCAGTTTCATAGTTTGAACGAGTGTGCAATCACAAAACCCAGTCTTGCTGAGGAAGAGGAGCAGGGAAACTCTAAGGTTTGTTGCTTATTTCTTAATTGTGACCAAAGACGTCCTAGGCTGCTTCTGAACCTGTGTGCCTGTAGAACGTGTGATAGTGAGCATAAGTATTAGTGTCATGCTTGTTGCAATTGACTGTGTAGGGAGGCCATAACTCAATTGAGTATGTCAGTTAAGTAGGCCCTTTTTATTACCTTTGAGTGGCCAGTGAAGGCAAACCATCAATGACCTTAACTTGCTTTGATTTTTACCTGCTGGTGACCAACGTTTGTGGATTTCACTATGTATACAAGCTGTTTTACTTATGAACAGTCCCTGTGACGAGCATTATGGTCCTAAAAAAGTGTTTTCATATTTTGCCAGTATCTCAGAGTATTTTGCCTTTTTACATTTTTTATCGCATTTTATAGTTTTGTACATGACCCATAACCAAGCCACTTTTTAAATTCAAATGCAATTTTGATTTTCCTTTCTGCAGAGCTTTTATTTTTTTCGCCTCCATATTGTCTTATTTTATTGTGAAGTCGTCCGTAACAAGAAAATAGTGTCAGGTTCTATACCTGAAACATAATGTGCTATCCTTTCCAAAAACATACAGATATAGCTATAAGATGGTAACAGGAGGTTGGTATGTGTCCCTGCTGGTATAGTTGTGTGTACCTGTAACTAATCTAGTTTCATGTTCTGACTAAGGCACAGACTTAGCACTTTCATAGTCATGGCAGTATACAGGAAAACCACAATGTCAATAGTGGCTGTTGAAGCACTGTTATGGGATTTTGGACTAGAGTATTGGGTGAGGTGGGCCTGCCATTGACTAGAACGTTACTACTTAATTTGATATATGTATTCTAAAACTGTCAGACAGATTTTGTATGTCTAGCAACCAGATGGGTTCAAGAGGTGGTTTGCTACAAAGATTTTAGCAATGAAGAGCAATTTTCTCGAGTAAACACCTGTTACGTTGTGCCCATCTAAGTAAAATTTTGAAATCTAGACTAACAGGAACCTGTTATATTTGGAAAACGTAACCCATTTTTAGGATGAGCCTAGTCAAGACCTGCTGTAATCACTCTACCGATTGTAATCCTGCCTTGTGCTTGTCATTGGTTCACTTCTGCGTCGTTCTTTTTTTTTTTTTTTTTTTTTCGTGGCTCCTGATTGGTTAGTGCTCCCCATACATCATTTCTGTTCTACGCCGAGGAGCACCAGCCAACTATAGTTTACTTGCACTGTAGGCGGCTGTGTTAATTTAAAGACTACTTGTTTTATTTCCTCCTACCAATTTACCACAGCGCCTGCTTTACAGGCCGCCGCACGTTTGTGGCTTGATTTAATTTGTTTGTTGTCGCTTACAATTAACATTTTCTGTATAAAACCTTCCACTGCTCCGAGCGCTACATAAAATACTCCAAAATCAAGTAACAAAACAACTGCTGCCATTCATGGGTATAGACAGCATTATTATTATAGGGTACCTCGCATAGCATCAGATTTTTGACATTTTAAGTAACCACCTCAATTACATCCAAAGATGGTTATAACTTCAACATTGAAATATAAAGGCGCCGTCTAGTGTTTACGATTATTAACATTTAATGCTGGTTACACCACTAAAATATTACAATGCAAAAAAGTAATAAATGAGCCAGGCAGTGTCCGCTTCCCATTGGTACCTCCATTCACTTCCGGTTCGAAGCTGCAAACGAGGAGTATTGTTTGTGGCGAGTGAGACTGGACTTTTGAATACGATGGCAGGAGGCAGATTAGAAAACAGCCTCTCGCAGGCTGTTAAACACTTCACTTCTCAGTGCCACTCCAGCCTGCAGGGATTAATATCGCGTGGTTAGGTGTACCCGTTGGAGGGGTCTGTGTGCATGTGTGGTTTCTATGTAAAACAGCTGGAATTCTCTTAAGTAAACTCATTTCTTCGGTTTAAGGGGTAAACTTTAGATTGTGGTACCTAGTATGTAGCCATACGTTGGGCAGCATTCCTATATGCCACCACTGTCATTCTCTCGCCAATGAGCTGAGCTCGTAGAACACTTCTGTGCCGTCTTTTTGTACACCGGTCCCACCACCTACAGGGCACGGAGAGGCTCACAGTCCAGTCTAACAGAGCAGAAAACAGCACCTGTAGTATTCCATAAAGCACTGACAAAGATACCACTGACCCGTCCCTACTTCAGCTGTACCTGCAGTTACCATATATACTCGTTCAGTACATATTCTGCTGTATTCCATTCAGCACGTCGTAATATCGACTAATACGTAGTTGAGAGGGCACATGCTGCACATCATATATAGCAGATATATTTAGACTTCAGAGCTGTAATACTGATCACACCTATTTAGTAGTGTGAACCTGCAGTATGGTAGATGACACTGCCCAACATGCTTCTCCTGAGTGTGTACCTACAGTATAGCCTCAGAAGTGTACCTGCAGTACACTACAAGGCGTTGACAACCTACCCATAGTGCACGTGTACCACTAACCAGTCCCTACTTCAGGTGTAACTGCAATATGGCAATGAAGTGCAGGTATTCTCCCTTTCAAATTAAAGAAGCAGGTATTTAGTACCTGACAGTACCTGCCTATGCAAACCACTCCAATTGGCCATGTTACTTGTCAGTAATTACCTGCAGCGACATAAAAAATATTTACCAATATCTAACTCTCATGTACATAGTGCCCAACTCCAACTCGCTGCTAGCGCTTTGTACCCCATCTGGGCCTTAAAAGCACTTTACAAAGTCGCATTAATGCAGTGCAATACAGTAAAGTCACCTATTCACCCATTCCCACGGAGAGGAGCACCTGCGAAGTGCTGGAGATGCCCTCACTCAGGCTGTCAGCCGGTACCCCTGGTGTCTATCGAAGGCTGTTAATGGTCAGTTCCACGCAGCTTACACCAGGGCTTGCAGAATAACTGTGCCCTAATCAGCAAGGAGACCAGGCGTAGTGTAAAATTGCGCACCGTTGCAGCATCCAGGAGTAACTGGAGTTAGTCAGTCCCTTCCCCGGGAAGTCAGCCTTTGGGGTTCCAACATCATGGCCCCTGTGCAACTGGAGACCAGGGGGCAGCTGGTACCTGCTCGGGGACCCGCCTCAACTCCTCCACCACCTCCCCCGGGTTCCGCCGTGGCTGCTGGAAGCACAGGCTATAGGATGAGCACCCAAATAGATTTTCTCCTGCAAACAACTTTCTGATCTGTAAGTATTACAAAACCCAGGTTCTATATCATTAGATGCCACTACAACATTTTCTTTTATTTCTTTGCTACACATTTCCCCACTCTATACCAAACTCATGTTAATGCACAGTGTTTGATAGCCTATGGTCCTTTCTGCACCCAACCTTCAGTTAACTATTCTCTCCCTCTCTTAGGTCACTAATCACCATCTGCAAATTATACTCTTTCACTGTCCACACGTCTTTTCACTTAATTTTAATCCCACTTACCGGACCACTGAAAATTCATATCCTCAATGATAGAATCTTTACCAATCAAACATTGTTCGTGGCATCTCACATCAGGGCCTTATCTCATATCTCCAACTGGCTGGCTAAATCCCTTTGTGCATTGGCAAATTTCTCACCCTTGTATTCACTCTCATAGTGGTCCAAATCTTTCCCACCCACAGATGTAAAAAATGGCTTGCGCAACTCTTTTTCCACAGTTGTAGTAATAGTTGTGTTGCTGTGGTTTAGGCACCTAATTATCAGATTGCGCTTGTGCCTTCTGTTGTGATTAGCGCTGGGGCTTGTTTTACATTTTTTCTGTTACAGCACCTTTTACTATATTCTTTCTACTTGAGAATATAGAACAAATCATGCATTGCTATTTTACAATCTTGTCAATCAGGAACAACTAATAGAATGTGCAATCTTTGTTTAAAAATATAATCTGTGCATCTTTGTTATGCTCATTGTTCTCCTTTTTCACCATCAAGTCTTTCTATCCCCCGTTAGCGTTCTTAAACTGAGGCCCTTTAAAAAACCCAAAATAAACTTTATTCCTCAATTTTCTTAACATTGCAGCATGTTTTAATGTACATTTTAAAACCGCAAAATGGGTATAAAAGAACTTTATATTAACACCAGCTGCCATAAAGGACTTGTTTTAGGTTGCTTATTGCTGTTGTCCTTCCTACACCACTGTAGTCACCACAAACATGCCTAAATAAACAATAGTGCATTTTTAAGATGCAAACTAACAAAAATGTCACTTCCCAAAAAAACAATTGGAAACTTCTGATGGATACATCTGCCTGTGGATTCCTCACCTTTTGAATGACCCCTTGCACACCATTCCACAAACTTTTTTCATAGCTCTCCCGCGTCGACTAGGACATCACAATGGTACGGCTCCTCTCGACTCCGCGTGACCTCATTAGAGCCATAAGAAGTCCTCGTCGGCGTGCTTACGTCAATTCCTTTTTTTTCCGCGCTGTCAACGTGTAACGGTTTTTCTAGGACTCTCCATTTCTTTGTAGTCTACATTGTTAGTTGTCTGGAAACTGTTTCTGTGCGATGGCTACTCGGCAAAAGCCTGATTTTAAACCCTGTAGGGAATATGGGGGCCATATGTCTGTCACGGACCCCTATGAAGATTGCCATTGGTGTTTGTCGTCTGACCACGACGTCGAGGGATGCTCTTCGTGTTGTCGGATGAATCTGGAGGACCTCAAAGAGGGAAGCGAAGTCGTTTATGGCCCAGGCGAAGAAGAAGAGAGGTAGGAAGAGGACAAAGTCGAGGTCGAAGTGGCCAACTCCACACACCTCAGTCATCCAAAAATCACAAGAAGCGGCGTCATGGGTCCAAGCATCTCTCTTCAAAGGACTAGTCACCGAAGTCGGTGTCCCCAGTCCGACAGCGTCATAAGAAGGATGACATCTCACCTTCTCCACTGCAGGTGACTCAGTGCATTCTCCGACACCGACGGACTCTCTGGCGCCCAGAGAAGCGAGTCCTTTGCCTCCGACCACTCTGCCCCCGGCTCCGGTGTCTCCGGCGCCGCAGCCAGAACCCGCCTTTCCGACCTTGACCTGTTCCAGATCAGGCGGCTCCGGATTGGTACCCACCTTTCCCGCTCCAGGGGTGGATCCTTCGCATTTTCTGAATGCAATGTATGGCATGTTTGCCAGGGCGGTTAACCCATCTGGCACGCCTCGTGGGACCGCATTCCTTTAAAAAGGGCGTTCCTCAACATAATGCCCTTGCACCCTTCATGCCTTTCATGCGAATGACTTAGTCTTAGCCTCTCCCGACGCAGAGGTTCTCTATGCCGATCCTGTCCCAGGAGGGAAGGATGGACTATTCTCCGGCACCGTCGGGCTCTGGTCCGGCACCAACTCTACTTTGTGCAGCGCCCCTAGTCGCTCCTGAAGGACCTCAATCGACACCGGCTCGGAGTTCACTGGCACCGTGTCTGGTGCCGCCGATTCCGAAGATGCGATCGAGGGGGGAGGCTCAGAGGCTTCTGGAAGAGGAGGAATTCCAGGAGCAGCAGAAGCAAGCTGAGGAAGGAGAGTTACTGGATCCTATGGATGATTTTGAAGGGCTTCTTGAAGCCCGAGGTCTGGACACATCACCAGAATGGGAGTTCTTTTCTCCCAAAGCTCTTCCTTCTCAGGAGGTGGCCTCATACCATTCAGTTCTAAGGAAGGCAGCTGACCTTCTGGATTTGCAGTTGCCCATCTGCGGAGGTCAAGTCTAAGTCTAACAGAGGTGCTTCACTCCCTTTCATCAGTGGTGGAACCTCTGCTTCCTTTCAACGAAGCCTTGACAGAACCAATATTGGAGGTTTGGCAGAAGTCAATGTCTACCCCAGCTGTTTCCAGAACGGTGGCAAGGCGTTACAAGGCTGTGCCTGGGGTTCCAGCATTTTTATCATCACACCCTTCACCGGAAAGCTTGGTGGTTCATTTTCATGTTCCTCAGATTAATCCTCCGGTTCCTTTCCCTCCACTCCGGGGATAGAGATTCCAAGAAGCTAGAGCAGTCTGCTAATAAGGTACTTTCATCGGCCAGCATGGCTTTGAAGTCCACTAATGCCACATGCCTGTTGGGGCGCTACATCCATGCATAGATGGACTCCGCTAAGGATGTGATTCCTAAGCTGCCAGAGGATGTCCGGGGTCACTTTGTGGTGGTGCTGCAGCCCGTCGGGTGATCCAGTCCGGGCTCGAAACGGCTGACTCCGTTGCCAGGGTGATGGGCTCTTCGGTGGCAACTCGGAGGCTCGCCTGGTTGATAGGATCAGGTTTCTCTCCAGATGTTCAGTCCACGCTGTTGGATCTTCCCTTTGATGGCTCTAGAATTTTTGGGACCAAGACAGACTTGGCTCTGCAATGGTTTAAGGATAGCCGAGCTACCGCTAGATCCTTAGGCTTGCAATCCCAGCCTAGGGGCTTTGGATACTGAAGATTTCGGGGTTTTGAAAAGGCTGCCCCCCTTCGTGCCCGGCAACAGCAGCAACAGACGAACCCTCTGTACAGATCGTACAGGGGGAAGGGTAGAGGTCGTCTACGAGAAGCTGCTCGCCAACAAGCCTCCTCTTCCTCTCCTGTCCCCCAACTGGCTCCACAGGGAAGCAGCTCTAGATCCCCCCATCTTGGAGCATGTTGGACCCGTGGGAGGTCAGGTCTCATTTTCTACAAAATTGAAATCTGTTACGTCAGATCTTTCGATTTTTAAATCTTGTAGAAAATGGGTACGACCTTCCTTTCCGGAAGTTTCCCCCTCCTTTCCCTCCTCGCCAGGGCGGGTGTTCGGAGAACCATTTGTTGCTTCTGCCACAAGAGTTCCTGTCCTTGTTACTACAGAAAGGTGCGATAGAGGTTGTTCCGGAGCAGGAAAGGGGTCAGGGATGCTACTTCCGGTATTTCCTGATCCCTAAAAAGGATGGGCGATTTGAGGCCGATCCTAGACCTCAGGGTCTTGAATTTTTACCTCAAGCTGGAGAAGTTCAAGATGTTGACCCTAGCTCAGGTTCTTCTGGCGCTGCAGCAGGAAGACTGGATGGTCGGGATGCGGATTTTCACATTCCCATCCTGAAGTCGCATCGGAAGTATCTCCGTTTTACGGTGGAGTCTCAACATTATCAGTTTGCGGTCCTTCCGTTCGATCTTACATCCGCGCCACGGGTCTTCACGAAGGTGATGGCGGTGGTGGCAGCCATCTCAGAAGGTCGGGGATTCCTGTTTTCCCCTATCTGGACGACTGGCTGCTCAAGGCAAAGTTGCCAGAGATGGTGCTTCTTCATCTGCACGTAACAACTTGACTGTTGTTCGACTTGGGTTTTTCGATAAATGTACCCAAATCTCACCTGGTGCCTTCTCAGCGCAACCTGTTCATAGGGGCAGTACTGGTTACTATTGAGTCATGCTTTCCCGCCGCCTCAGAGGATTCTAGACAGCCAAACTATGATCCTGTTCCAGTCCTGAAGGTTTTGCACCTGCTCTGTCTGCTCGCTTCCTGCATACTGTTAGTCAACCATGCACGGTGGCACATGAGGGCACTCTAGTGGTGTCTCCGCAGGCAGTGGTTTCAACACAACGAGGATCTCAGGGAGGTGGTCAATCTCCAGAAACACTGCAGTAGATCTGTTATGGTGAAGTGTTTCGGGCAACCTGTCTCAAGGGAAGCAGTTTCAACCTCCTTCTCCAGTGGCCACAGTGATAATGGATGCCTCCACTCTAGGGTGGGGTGCTCATCTGGGCGATCTGGAGGTCAAGGGCCTTTGGTCTCCAGAGGAAAAATTGCTTCACATCAATCTTCTAGAATTGCGGGTTATCCGTCTGGCTCTCGAGACCTTTCTTCCCTCCCTTCGCAGTCAGTTCAGGTCCTGACGGACAACACTACCGCGATGTGGTACATCAACAAACAGGGAGGAGGAGTAGGGTTGTATCGTCTCTGCGACTCTGGTCCTGGGCTCAGGACCATTAGATTTGTGTAATTGCAACTCATCTGGCCAGGGTGCTGAATGTGCTTGCGGACAGTCTCAGTCTGCAATACTCTGCCGATCACGAGTGGCCTCTTCATCCGGAGGTGTTCATCACATTTTCAGGATGTGGGTATTTTCTCAGTTTGACCTGTTTGCCACTCACGAGAACGTGCACTGCCTGTCGTTCTGCAGGCTCCAGTATCCGATGCGGGGAGCGTTGGGGACGCGTTTCATTAGATTGGAGCTCTCAGCTTCTTTATGCGTTCCCTCTTATACCCTTGATTCCTCAGGTTCTGGGGAAGATTTGCAAGACTGGGCCCAAGTCATATTGATCGCCCCAGATTGGCTAAGAAGGATGTAGTACACAAACCTCCACCTCTCATCGAACCCTCCGCTCCCTCTCTGGGCAGACCTTCTCTCGCAGGGGCAGGTTCTACACCCCCAACTCCAGAGTCTGCACCTTCATGCCTAGAGATTGAACGGGGCAACCTGAGTTACTCCAGTATTGGAATTTTCATAGATTCACATGCTTGAATCATTCCCCGTCGTCGAGATGGGAGTCCCCGGTACATATAAAAATAGCAATGCAAAGCCATTACAAACCAGAAACCAGGCCTAGGCCCATTCCAGTTTTGTAACATATCCACCTCTTTTTGTAAAAGAGACCAAATAAAATCAACAACCAATCAGATCAGCCTCACCTCTAGAACCCTCCTGAGAGAACCTCAGACCTTCAGATTTTCTACCACACGTTATGCTAGGGAGTCTCCACTGAGCTCTGCTCTGTTTTTTCCTGTTTCCATTACTCTTGAGAATTTTTTCAACTGTTTTCAACAACTACTACAGCTTCGAGTTCTTCATGGCTGACCAAGAGAAAAAAGGCCTTTTAAGAGCTTGTACCACCTGCTCTAAAAAGAGGCTTTACGTGGATGACCCTCACAAGGACTGCATCTATTGTCTGTACCCAGATCACAAGGCCAAAGATTGCAAGGTATGTCGTACCTTTTCCACCAAAACCTTGAGGGACCGTGAGGGGCGTCTCCTGACCTGGCTCCAAAAGCTAAAGTCCAGGAGAGAGCCGGTCTCCAGTGACGATAGTGATGAGGCCTCATCTGCTTCGTCTTCAAGGAGATCACTAAAAAGGGGGAGATCTGACCCTTCTTCAGAGGACCGTCCTGGAAAAGCCTCTAAAAAGACCTCTCATGGGTCTGACAGGCTTAGTCCAAGTAAATCTCCTCACTGAGGTGTAAAGGAGGAAAGGACTTACAACAGGAGTGACTACAGTGAGGAAATCGAGCTCTGTACCTCCATCTCCTCCTGAGGGAACGAAAGCCTTCAAAAAACCCTCCTCTGTTCCTACAAAACAGGCTAAAAAGTCCCACTGTCGGCGAAGCAGTCGACGAAGAATCTCATAGTCGACGCGCAGTGACAAAGTACAGTCTCCTCAGCCCGCTCCAGCTCCAACGATGGGATCGTCGCCAAGAGTTTCCTTACTTTCATCGTCCACGGTTCAACCTCCATCGTCAACGGGGGTGACAACAGATGCGGAGTCAGCAGTGACGACGAAGATTTCATCGACAGCGTCGACGGCGACTACGACGGCTGTGGGGACTACGGCGGCTGTGGGGACTACGGCAATGGCGTCAACGGTATCGGCGACGGCACAGTCTATGGCAATATCTACATTGTCGACGATAGTCTACGAGAGATTTTCTGAGGAAATTATCAGGAAGCATCATATAACTCCTGAACTCACTTCCCCTGGCAAAGTGACACCTCTACTACCTACTCACCTCCTGGAGGAAGAAGATTCGGATGAAGAAAGTCCATTTGGTTATGCACATAGCCCTTCAGAACTGCACGTTAAGTGCCAAGATCTGGATTCTGAAGACGGTTATGTAGAAGAGCAGGACTATGATCCTCCCCAGGACTGCCATAGAGGTTATCAGGAGGAGATGGTCTGTATGCCATCCTCCTTGATTTCAGACTTGCAGTTTATGCTCTCCGACTATAAACGGAGATTTCCGACGCCATCTTCGGCTCAGGAACAAGTGTCAGTTCCCGGTGGTCCACCTGCGGGGCCTTCCACCCCTCTACTGCCTCCACCACTGCTGCAATTGATAGAGGATCCACCACCAGCTGCTCCCCTTATCCAGGATACCACCTCAGATGACAACCAGGGAGATACAGATCTCCCGGACCCACATAGGGAATGGGATGATTATATTATTCCTACTCCTGCTTCCCCTTCACTGGTTCCAGTGGATTCCCTACCTGGGGACATAGGTGGTTTCCACAATCTTCTAGAAAGGGCAGCCACAAGTTCGATCTGCCTATGCCTTCTGTGCAGTCTGAGTGTTTCTTATGACTTTAAGGAACCCTTTAAAAAGTCTGTAAGAACAATTCCCATTGTCAATCATGTATGGGAAGAGGGGCTTAAAGTCATGAAGACCCCAGCCACGGTGGTCCCGGTGCTTCCTCGATTGGAGAAGAAATATAATGCCCCGGAGGATAGCCCGGCTTGCCTTGAGTCAGCCAAAACCGGACTCCGTTATATCACAGGCAGCACAGAGGAAGTCTAAAAATCCAGCGGCTCCTCTAACAACACCTCCGGACAAAGAAGGCAGACGCTTGGACAATGCTGGCAAGAGGTTTTCATCTATGTCAAGCCTGCTCGTCAAAGCGGCTAACGCTTTAGCCATTTTGGGACGCTACGACCGCCAGATGTGGTGTGATCTATCTCCCTACCTCGACCAACTGCCTGAAGACCGCAAGGCCGAAGTGAGAAAGATCCTCCAGGAAGGAGAGAGGGCCTCCTCTGAGCTGATTGATTGCGCATGGATATTGCTGCAACTGCGTTCCGTTCCCTGGATGGAGCAGCGGTCCTTCGTCGCCAGGGATGGCTTCGAGCAACCTCGTTTAGACCTGAGGTTCAGAACAAAATTTTAGACCTTCCATTCGAAGGAGAGGCGCTTTTTGGAAAACACATAGATGATGCGCTCCAAGACATTAAGAAAGACACAGCGAGGTAGTTAGGGACGCTTCAGTACCGCAAGGTCCCTTTTCGGGGAGCAAGGGGTAGAGGTCTTCCTTCGTACAGAGGTGGTTTCCAGCAATATCGGTACTCTTCATATACGCCTGCCTCGCAGTCTTACTGCCCACAGTACGACCAGCGGCAGGGTCAGGCCACAACATATTTAAATCGGCACCCAGAGGAAGAGCAGGACGTCGGGGGAAGGATTCCTCTAGGCGTCAATAGTTGCTTGCAGGCTCTGACTACTGTTCCTCCCCCTCATTAAACACCTGTGGGGGGCAGGATCTCCCTCTACTTCCAAAATTGGCAACGGATAACATCGGACCGTTGGGTGCTCAACATAATCCAATTTGGCCACACATTGGAATTTGTTCATCCTCCTCCAACCAACCCCCCTCGCTCCAGCTTAACATAACATCTTCGTCTCCTGCGCCTGGAAGTCCAACAAATGCTGCAGAAAGGGGCGATAGAACCGGTCCCTTTCTCCCAAAGAGGAGAGGGTTTCTACTCCTGGTTCTTTCTAGTTCGAAAGACTGTCAAAGTGGCGCCCTATTCTAGATCTGAGGGAGCTCAATACCCATCTCATCAAACAGTCGTTCCGAATGATCTCCTTGCAGAACATACTTCGGCTTTTAAATTCAGGAGATTTCATGGCCACTTTGGACCTAGAGGACGCATATTTTCACGTTCCCATCCATCCATCGCACAGGAAGTTCCTTCGCTTTACAGTAGCCAAGAGCCACTTTCAATTCAGGGTCCCTCCCTTCGGACTCAGATCGGCACCTAGAATCTTTACAAAGATGCTAGTTCCGGTAGCGGCTTTCCTGAGAAAACAGCAGCACCAAGTTTTCCCCTACCTGGACGACTGGTTGCTAAAGGGTCCAACCCTCAACAGAGAAAAGTCAAATGTGTGCCCGTCCAAAAACGCCAAATTCCTAGGAGCCATATTGGACACGTCCCTAAACAAGGCTTTTCCGTCACTGGAAAGACCAGCCAAACTGATGTCGATGGCCCATCTATTTCTAAAAAGGTCACTTTTAGTTCGCCTCTACAAGTCCCTTCTGGGATCCATTTCGTCCTACATTCCCCTAATTCCTCACTGCAGGCTACGTATGCGTCCTCCAGGAGCAACTGGACTTAGTGGCGTCAAGTGGAAGGATCTTTCGAGGACACGATCACTGTGCCAATGAAAGAAGCCACTTCATGATGGATTCGCAAGGAGAACATTAACCAGGGTCTCTCCTTCATGGTCACTCCATCTCCTCAGATAATTACCACGGATGCTTCTCTGGAGGGCTGGGGAGCGGTCTTGCAGGACCTCCAGATAAGTGGTTGATGGCTGCATCATCGTCTTTTGCACATCAATCTGCTGGAACTCAGAGCAATTCGCCTAGCCTTACAGGCTTTTCTCCCGAGAATAAAGAATTCGTCGGTCCTTATAAGAACAGACAATACTACGGCCATGCATTATATCAACAAGCAAGGCGGCACAGGATCCCGTCTGCTGTCTGCGGAAGCTCAGACTGTCTGGGAATGGGCGATCCTACATGGGGTCTCACTGAAGGCTGAGCATCTCCCAGGGAATCTCAACGAGACAGCAGACACACTAAGCAGACTAAAGTCAGTCAGCCACGAGTGGGAGCTGGACCAGAAGTCACAAGAGGACATTTTCTGACTATGGGGCAGACCGTCCATGGATCTCTTTGCTACACCAGAGAACAAGAAATGCCGGTTCTTCGCAAGCTGGCATCACCATCCGGGATCCTCGAGGAATGTGTTTTCGATGATTGCCATGGTCAGGCAGGCGCCTTTGTTTACGCTTTTCCCCCCCATTCCTCTGATCCCGAGTCTTCTCAGGAAGTTGAAAACTGAACCCTGCAAAATGTTCCTAATAGCACCGTCTTGGCCTCACCAGTACTGGTACATGGAGCTTCTTCTCCTATCCTTGGAGCAACCGGTTCCCTTGGATCCTATCCCATCATTGCTGACGATGTCCCAGGGCCATGTACTGCATCCGGATCCCCGATCCCTGCAATTATCAGCGTGGCTCCTGAGCACAGAGTTTCTCGACTTAAAGCTCTCCACAGAATGTACAGACATCCTTTCTCAGGCTCGTGCTCAAAGTACAAACAAAACCTACCGGATGAAATGGAAGAGGTTTTGTCTCTGGTGCCGAGAATCAGTTCACCCTTTCTCTTCGGCGCATGAAATCCTTCCTTACATCCTTTCCTTGGCAAAGGCTGGCCTGGCTCACTAGTCTATTAAAGTTCATCTCGCGGCCATCTCACGCTTCAGAAGGACATCTTCAGGCCCTTCTCTCTGGTCAGCAAGGATAATTAAGCAATTTATGAAAGGGCTTTTTCGAGCTGTCCCTCCGGTGAAGCTTCCTCCACCACTGTGGCAGCTTAACGTGGTCTTGACTCAGCTCATGAAATATCCCTTCGAGCCTATACATAAAGCGGACTTAGAAATTTCTGTCATGGAAGGTGGCCCTTCTTGCTATTTTCATCAGCTAGAAGGGTTAGTGAATTGCAGGAACTCACTATCCAGGAGCCTTTTCTTCAGTTTAAGAATGAGACGGTAGTACTCCGTACCAATCCTAAGTTCATCCCGAAGGTGCCTTCGGATTTTCACTTAAATGAACCTGTGGTCCTTAAGACTTTTTTTCCCTCAACCTACGACTCCGGCTGAGAGATCACTTCACTCCCTTGATATTCAGCGTTGCTTGAAATTCTATCTCCAAAGAACTAAAGATTTCAGGAAGTCACCTCAACTCTTTGTAGCTTACAGCGCTCCTCGTAAAGGATTTTCCCTTTCCAAACAAGGGATTGCACGCTGGATTTCCAGCTCTATCCAGTATTGTCATCAATTAGCTGGGAAGCCCCTCAAGGGGAAGGTCCATGCTCACTCCACGAGGGCAATCTCTTCCTCTACAGCCCTCTTTGCTGGGGTACCTATCTGGGACATCTGCAGTGCAGCAACCTGGAAGAGTATCCATACCTTCACCAGACATTACTGCTTGGATTCTTCGACACCAGCGACACTGCAGTGGGCCAAGCAGTCCTGAGGAACCGGTTTCAGTAAGCGGTGAGCTTTCCCTCTCATCCCTCCTTCCTTTTCTTCATAAGTTCCTCGCACATTCTTTGGTAAAGTTTATTGCTTCTGACTATTTGTGTATGTATATATAGGTATTTTCTTTGCATATGAATTTTGGTGATATCTTTGTTTCCCTACTACTTCTTTGAATTCTGGTGGGTTAGACTTTTTATAGTTAAGTTTAAAGAAGAAAGAAAAAAAAAAGTCCAAATTGACGAGATGTTTTTTCTCTTCCTTTCTCTAATCTTATTGGTGCATTGTTAATGATTGTTCAAGATAATAAGAGCAAAAAATGTGCTCATGACTGCTAGCTACTCTGATTCAAGCATGTGAATCTATGAAGGTTCCAATACTGGAGTAAGAGAACAAGTTACTTACCTGTAACTTAAGTTCTCCAGTATTGGAAACTTTCATAGATTCACATGCGACCCGCCCTCCTCCCCTGGGAAAGCTCGACCTTCTGCATCTTTATGCTTATCCTGTGGCACTACGGCTACGAAAATCTGAAGGTCTGAGGTTCTCTCAGGAGGGTTCTAGAGGGTGAGGCTGATCTGATTGGTTGTTGATTTTATTTGGTCTCTTTAACAAAAAGAGGTGGATATGTTACAAAACTGGAATGGGCCTAGGCCTGGTTTCTGGTTTGTAATGGCTTTGCATTGCTATTTTTATATGTACTGGGGAATCGCATCTCGACGACGGGGAATGATTCAAGCATGTGAATCTATGAAAGTTTCCAATACTGGAGAACTAAAGTTGCAGGTAAGTAACTTGTTTTCTTCTTTCTCTCTACCACCAGATGTGGTGGATGTTATTTTATCGGCCAGAAGACACTCCACCAAATCTGTCTATTCTGGTAGATGGGCCAAGTTTGTGAAATGTTGCAGAGAGATCAATTGATCCCTTGCAGGCCCATTTATCTGATATTCTGAGTTTCGCTCTTTCCTTGGCTCAACAGGGTTGTGCTGTAGCAACTGTTAAGTGCTACTTGTCGACCTTTCTTCGCTTACCAGACCAACCCTCTGTTTAATTCTCCTATAGTCATGAGATTCATTTAAGGTCTCACTAACGGGTTTCCTCCCACTCCATTTATTATGCCTCAGTGGAATTTAAATTGAGTTCTTACCTTCCTGATGGGGTCTCCCTTTGAGCTTCTACATAGTTGTCCGTTGAGGTTCCTGTCATTCAAGACAATTTTTCTAGTTGCGATTATATCGGCTAGGAGGGTTAGTGAGTTACAGGAGTTCTAAGCCTCCTTTCACCTCTATTTATGCAGATAAGATGGTTCTTAGGACCAGAGCTGCTTTCCTGCCTAAGGTGGTCACTCCTTTCCACCTAGGACAATCTATCACTTTACTCACGTTCTATCCTCCCCCTCACCCTTCTAAGGAGGAGGTGAGATTTCATTGCCTGGACCCTCAGAGCGGTCAGCTTGTACCTGGACAGGTCTAAAGACTTCAGGCTGGATGACCTACTCTTCATTGGTTACGTTAGAAAAATGAAGGGCAAGGCTGTCCACAAGCGAACACTGACCAGATGGATCATCCTGTGCATTAAGATTTGCTACGCCTTGGTCAAGAAGGAGCCTCCTGAAGGTATTAAAGCTCATTCCACTAGAGCTTAGTCTTCAGCTTTGGCTAGAGGTGTCCCTTTTGTAGACCTCTGCAAGGTGACAACTTGGGCCTCCCTCCACACTTTTGAGAAGCATTACTGCTTAGACTCAGAGGTGAGGGGGGATGGCCACTTTGCACGTTCTGTGCTGCAGGGTTTTTTGGTATAGGTAGGCGGACACCCTCCTCTGGGAGCTGGACTACTTGGGGATTCAATTCAAAAGGTGAGGAATCCACAGGCAGATACTGTATCCAACAGAAAAGCGTTACCGAAGGTAAGTAACTGCAATATTTTTCTTTGTAATTGCTTTAAGGGTGCAGCACCTTATGTGGCTAATACAGGTACCTTTAACACTCCACAGGGACACCTAGTAACAGCCTGTGGTACTGCTCCCTTTCCTTGCTTTGTAAATTTTCTTTTATTACTTGGGCTACTGCTTGGATATTTTTTTACAAAAGCAAACATCGTTTGCAACACCAATAGCTCTGCATTTCATTAATGCGAGACCTAATACAGTGCAAATGCTTGTTGTATCTGTAGCTAACGTCTGTTTTTTTTCGTTGGTCCTCAATGCTAATGTACATAAGACTGAGAATCTGCCTAGGATTCAACTTCTTTTAGAAGTGTTTTGAATAAAATGTGATCTGTCAAGCAGGGCAGTCATACTGTAGTTCCCTGGTATGGAAGGGTCACCTTTCTTAAACACCAGATTCAGGATAGACCCCTGCTATGTTGTGGGAACCCACAGTTTAAAATGCATAAGAAGCTAAGTTAGTTAGAAGGGGTGACCGGTAAGCCAAATTAGGTTTGAAAAGGCTATTCAGGAGACCGGTGGGTCCTGGGGCACCATTTGATTTGGACCCCTTGATTATCACCCTCATCGCGTTAGCCTTCACAGGAGAAGGGGCGTAAACTGATGTAAATGGACGGGACAGTCCTGTCTCTGATCAACATGTATTGCCTGTCTCTGATCGTGTATTGTCTCTATATTATGTTATCATACTGGCTCGGGGCTGATGTTGCCCTACTTTGCTGAATACTGTGGGCCAAGTTTGTTTATAAATACCCAAAAGTCCTTTGAGCCTGATTTGCTAATTTCTACAGTCTTTGACCACTGAGATTCCATGTAAGCTCTTTGCCTCCCATATCTTCTGCCTGTATTCTGTTTTTTTTTTATCCTCATTCACCTCAGAAGCAATGTCCATTCCTTCCGCCCTTATTTTGAGAGAAACCAACCACTTGCGGGCATTCCACAATGAACATTATCCTTCCTGCGGCTCTCTCTCTCTCACGGTGTTAACTTCACACCGGCAGCTGCCTTAAGTACAAGCGGAGAGGCCAGGGCCGGACTGAGAACCAAAACCGGCCCTGGCAAAGTGCTCGGCCGGCCCCCCCGGGGTTTGGTGGGGTGCGGCCGAGCTGTTTGCCAGGGCCGGTTTCGGCCGATTTTGTTGCAGGGGCCGATATTGCAGCTATGCTGCAAAAACGGTCCTGTAACAAACGGCTCCCAGGGGCCCAAAATCGGCCCCCACCCTAGCGGCCCACCGGGGAAACGCCTGGTGCCCGCTATGGCCAGTCTGGCCCTGGGAGAGGCCCTGCAGCAGACCAGAGTTTTTACCGGTGTAATCATTGGACAGATTTATAATTTATGTATCTTCATGTATCCTCATTACCCCCCGCATCTTGCGGCTCCCTTTCTGGACCCACACTCCATACTTGTAAGGGCTTCCAAAAACCTTTCCTCTTGGACTCTTTCCCTAGCAGGTCCATCCTAGACATATATAGGAGGGACTCCAGCCAATCCGAATGCTGCGGCGGTGTCCCTCCCACCCATTTACGGCAGATTTCTCTTCTAGCAAGTAAGATTGCATAGAACAACTAGTCTCTAAGAAAACCCGTAAGGCCATCCATCTCACCAAAGATAACCAATGATGGGCTTACCTTAATTTGCAGTCCCAAAATACCGGATTTAGTTGTTTCCACTTCGTCCCAAAACCATCTGATTACAGGACATTGGTAAAACATATGGACATCTGTCGCTTTTTCAAGGCCACATTTTGCACAGTTGGTTCGACTTCCTTTCCCCATCTTTGACATTTTTTCAGGTGTTATGTATGCCCTGTGGAGTGAGAAGTGGTTTCTTGACAATGAGGTAAAGTGTGCGCATTGATACTTGCCAAATATTCTGTAACTGCTCCCTCGGCAAGTGTCTTCCCCACAACTCCTCTGCCAGCTTAAAATCTCCGTCCATGATATTTATTTCCCAATACCAGAATGCGACTTCCTGATTTCCTGATGGTTTTGTGACTAGTTGTTCCTCCAAGGTATTTCCCACTCCCAACGTCGATTTTCGACTTTGTTCCCAGCTTTTTAATTGTATATATTTAAACTTTGAAAGACTGCCCTTCATCAGCCCATTTAGATCTTGCCAAGATATAAGACTCCCATCCCGTGTCAGATCTCACCAGATCCTTAGATCCGTGTTTTTTTATGGGTACTGCCAATTTATCATTAAGGCACTCCGGAGTCCTTGGTGAATCCCAAATCGGGGCATAATGGGAATAAGTCTAGTTTCGAGAGTCGTCTAATGTGGTACCATATCCTCACCATTGTTTGTAATACCTTTAGTTTAATTTTTTTTAAGTATTTTGGGTCCCCCGAATTTAAAAAGGAAGCCATCTACATCCGCCTTACTTTCTTTTAGCATTGCCAAAAACATAGAACCTATTACAGATCCATCTGGTGTCTTTGCAAGCATTCTGGAGTTTGTCAGTTGCAAGGCCCATGCATAGTATTGTATATCTGGGAGGGTTAAACCTCCCTTCTCTCTTTTTCTCCGCAGCTTTTTCCAAGAGATCCTGATCCCCTTATATGCCCAAATGAAAGCATTTATCGCCTGCTGGATTTTATGTATGGTGGCTTTTCCAAAATACAGTGGTATGGTATTAAATAGGAAAGTGATCTTTGGCACTATAGTCCTCTTGACCAAGTTCACCCTCCCCAGAATCGTTAGCGGAAGGTGTGCCCATCCCTTCATTAGTTGCACAATCTCTTTTAATATTCTCCTCAGATTAATTTCTGCGATTTCATTTGTCTTGTACTATCTTTAAACCCAAATATCGCATTTCCTTAATCAGCTGATTCTCACTTCCCTGATTCCATACCATAACCTCTGTTTTGTTTTCATTTACTAAGTACCCCGACACCTCACCGTATTTCAATGCCATCCGTAGAATAGTCGGTAAGGCCGCCCCAATATCGGAAGAGAAAACCATGAGGTGGTCTGCATATAGTGCGACCTTCCTCACCCATTCTCCCTGATGAAAGGGGGGAATGTCAGTTGTGGTTCTGAGTTTATGTGCAAAGGGTTCTATATAGAAATTAAACAGGAGGGGGGAAAGAGGACAGCCCTGTCTTGTGCCCCTAAGTATTTTAAAAGATGAAGATAAATTCCCATTCACCAAGACTCTTGCTGTAGGTTAATGATATATTAATTGTATGGCTCTACAGAATTTGTCTCCTAGTTCATATCTTTTTAAAGCGGAGAACAGATAGGACGACCTCACCCTATCAAAGGCTTTAGAGGCATCTAATGTTATTGCTAGTGGGGTTTCATAAGTTGTTGCAAAATCGATAGCCCCTATTAACTCGTAGGTTAGCTCGTGAAGATACCTTCCCTTTACAAAGCCCCTCTGATCTTTATGTATCACTTCTCCCGCTATCCTACTTAATCTTCCTGCCAAAATTTTTGTAAAGATTTTGTAGTCCGAATTCAGGAGAGATATCGGTCTATATGATTCGCACCTAGCCGGGTCCTTTCCTGATTTCAAAATGAGAGTAACAGTGGCCTCATTCCAGGAATTTGGTACTTGCACCCCTTGATCTAATATCTCACCTATCACTAGTGTCATAAATGGAGATAGCACCTCCCCAAGAATTTTATACAATTCCACTGGAATGCCATCTGGCCCGGCGGCTTTACCCCCCTTACTTGACTGAATGGCCAAAACAACTTCTTCTTGGGTGATCCCCTGGTTTAAGATCTTTTGCTGACTGGCATCTATAGGTTGGATAGAGTCTGCTAACCATCCCTCAATCTCTGCTTCTGCAGTCCTCTCCTCCTCCATATATAGGACCCGGAAGAATTCCTTAAATGTCTCTTCAATCTGTCTCATTCCTCAGAATATTCCCGGACTGATCCGCCTTAATCCGATTCCTATTCTGATCCGTCTTAGTCTTCCAAGCTAGGAGTTTCCCTGACCCCTCTCCGTACTCGAAATGTGCTAGCTTGCTAGCATCCCATCTTTCTAATCAGAGTTTGGAGGATTTCTGCCATTTGATTCTTTAACAGGAGCAGTTTCCTTTCTGGCACGATCCTGGCATCCTCCGTTCCCGATCTTTTTTTATCTCAGTTTCTATTCCTTCCATTTCATCCTCTAACCGAGAGATTTCATTCCTATAACATTTATTTCTGTGGCATACTGCACTGGTGATCTTACCTCTAATAAATGCCTTTAACGTATCCCAAACTATCCCAGTTGGAGTGGAACCACTGTTAATCTTAATAAATTCCATAACTTCTACCTTTAGAGTTTCCATTACTTCCCTATCTGCCAGTATGGTACGGTCTAGTGTCCACTTTCTTTCTGTATCCTTACTGCTGTCTTTAATTGTTAATATAACCGCCGAATGATCTGATAGGTGGGCCACCTTATATCCAATATCTAAAATATCCTCTCTAAGGCTCCAATCTACTAAATAGTAGTCTATACTAGATCTATTCCCATATTTATTATTATGAAATGAGGTACCTTGCAGATTTCCAACTCTCTCTCCAGAGATCACAGTGTGCTGAATCATCATGGCTTTTAAAAGGGCTCGTGATTTAGGCGTCGGTACAGCTCTAGTTTTATTTGATTTATCTAACTTTAGATCCATTACTACATTAAAATCTAGTGCCAAAAATACCAGACCGGAGAATTCTAACAAGTTTGAAAACACATTTTTAAGTGGTTCACAGTCCTCGTGGTTTGGGCCGTAGTATCCTGCCAATGTTAATAACCTATCCGCTATTTTTACGCCTGCTATAATCCACCTACCCCCTTTATCTGCCCTCATATGTGATACCCTTATTTTTGCTTGTTTTTTCACCACTATTGCGACCCCTCTTATATTGGCACTCTGATCAGTACATAATATAAGAGGGAGAAGTGGAGAACATGGCGGCCGCGTAGCACGCAGGTCGCGGAGCACCGGAGTCACCCACCAGTAATGTAGCTTAAATCCCCTTAAACCCCCCCCAGGTTACGATTCAATGGGCCTTACCGCAGCCGGCCTTTCGGTTGAGTCGGTGGCGGGCTCTGCAGAGCGGCAGGGGAGTCAGGACACAGACTACGGTAGATCGCGCTGGTTCAGGGCCGCCCTGGAGCTCAGGAAGAGCCGCAGAGCAGCAGCGCGAGGCTTCCTCCGGGCCGGCGCTGGCAGCGTCCGCACATACGCTGCACCCACACGCGCTGGAGGTTTGGAGAGCTCTGGGACACCCTAGGAAGAGCGGGCTGGAGTGAGCCCAGTCGCCACCAGCAGCGAGGGCATACGGGACAGAAAAGGTAGGGGAGCCAGTCCTGGGGCCAGCTTTTGTGGAGAAAGGCGAAAGGCATCTGCTGAAGCCTGCACTAAGAAGGGGGTAAAGGCTGTAGATAGTGAGGGGAAACGGACTCCCGATTTGGCAATTGGTAACTTATTTGGCTCGTTTCCCCCCCCCTTACATCTACAAAAAGGTCACCTTAAAGAGAAACCTAGGAGGGAAGTGCAAAAAAGGGGGGGAAAAGCTGGAAAAAAACATGAGATACTCAACCAAAAGTTGAAAATTACACCCTCCCTGAGGTCTTTTTTTTAAGGTTCATCCACCGATATTAACACTGCAAAGGCCAATGCAAGCTGGGGCAGAGAAGGCTAGAGGTAACTCAGGCACAGCAGTAATGGAGGCGGGGGAGGTACGCCTAAGTGGAGAGCAGCCCCTTCAGGAAAAGAGCTCTGAAGCTGTTTGTTTAGGTGGAACTGAGTGCCAAGCGGGAGGTAGTACTCAGGATAAAGATCAGAGATTACTTATCAGATATAATTTACAAAAATTCAGAAGAAGGAAACCAAGTAGAAACTTCGGTTAGTTCCTTGGAGGCGATGCTTGCTTCACTCACTGTAGACATCAAGAAAGGGTTTGTAGTATCTGAAGCAAATCAGGGCGAAATACGTGGCTTCTGTGAGGCATTAGAAAAAAAGGTGGATACATTATCCGATAGGACACAAACACTTGGAGGAGTTAAAAAAAAAGACCTAAATAGCAGTAAGATGGAGCTCCAGGTGCTGCGCCGAGACGAGCAGGGGCTACAGGAAAAACTGGAACAGCTAGAAAATAACTCCAGAAGAAATAATTTGAGAATTTTGAATATTCCCGAAGGGAAAGAGGGTGATAATCTGAAAACCTATGTGGTATCTCTCATAAAGGCATCAGTTCAGGTGGATGAGTGAGAGGTGGACATCGCGAAGGATATCCAAAGAATACACAGAGACCCTTTCAGGAAAAACCCAGGTAGAGCGAAGCCAAGGAAGATTCTCATCAACTTTCAGACATATGCCCTAAAGGAAAAAATCCTTCTGTCTGCATTAAAATTAAAATCCCTAAAAGGTCCAGATTTCTCATTTGAAATTAGATCAGATTTATCTCAGTTGACCTTAGATAGACCATGGGAGCTGGGTAAGCGTATGGAGGATTTTAAAAAAGTGGTGGGCAACTGTGCAGCTCAAATTCCCTGCATCCCTAAGAGTAATGCACAATAACAAAATGCATATGATAAGTATAAGGGAAGCAGATGAGGTACTAGAACTCATTAAGAAATGTGGAAGGGGGCAGTTGAGGGGTATATAAATACAAAGAAGCTATATTCTTGTACTCGTAAATACATATATATGTAGTTATTATTGGTGGCGGGTGCCCGTGGTGCAGAAGAAGAAATTTGGACTAACATCAGGTCCAAGAAGAAGAAGCATGGGAGGGTTCTCCAGGGAAGGGCGGAGGGAGGGAGGGAAGGATCAGGGGTGCACTGGGTGGGGAGCATATGGGAAAAAATTATAAATTCCTCAAATACCTCAAAGATTCAATGGACTCAGGATAACAGAAACATGCCTATCCAGATTCTAACATGGCATGTTAATGGGTTACGTGTGAAGGGGCGCAGGGATAAGATATTGCAATACCTTAGAGATTCCCCTGCTCAAATTCTGATCTTACAGAAGACACATTTGGTAAAAAAAGGAATGTGTTGAGCTCTTTAGAAAACAAAAATGGGTACAACAAATATTATGCCTGTTTTGTTTACAAACTGTGTTTACCCGTCTATTAGTCTGATTCAGGGATAGCACTCCAGCTTTAGATGTTTTGTTGGGTTATTATCTTTAGTTCTCTAATTTCCTGAGTGAACCACACATTGTGAACTTTAGCTCCTTGATAGGAGCAGCATCTGCCACGTGGATTGTATGAAATAGTGTGTAACAGAGTGTTTGCCAAATGGGACCAGATATGAGATTCTTTTGGGGTCCACAGAGGTAAAAATGTTAATCGCTAACCTCGTATTAATGTTTCTTGCATTCATTGCCAATACATTTTTAACGCTTTGTGGGCATCCAGGCTTGCAAAGACATGTGGGACATCTGAGCCACTCCTGCCCAACCTTGTATGGGGGGGGGGGGGTGTGCTGCTACTGCTCAAACAGCCAGGTGTTGAAGTCTTCTGAAGGTCAGCAGGTCCTGGGTCTGTCGCAGGTGGATGGGGAGGGTGTTCCATGTCTTGGCGGCGAGGTGGGAGAATGATCTGCCGGTGGTCGTCCGGTGGATGCGTGGAACGGTGGCGAGGTCAGCGGAGCGAAGCTGGCGGTTCGGGGTGTAGGTGAGTAGTTTGAGGTATGCTGGTCCGGCGTTGTGGAGTGCTTTGTGAGCGTGGGTGAGGAGCTTGAAGGTGATACTCTTGTTGACTGGGAGCCAGTGCAGGTCTCAGGTGGGCAGTGATGTGGCTGTGGCGGGGGATGTCGAGGATGAGGCGTGCAGAGGCGTTCTGTATGCGTTGAAGCCTTTTCTGGAGTTTGGCCGTAGTTCCCGCGTAGAGGGCGTTGCTGTAGTCCAGTCTGCTGCTGACGAGGGCCTGGGTGACCGTCCTTCTGGTTCCGGTGGGGATCCATCTGTAGATCTTGCGAAGCATGCGGAGGATGTTGAAGCAGGAGGAGGAGACTGCGTTGACTTGCTGGGTCATTGATGGTGATGATTTCAGGATAAACCCCAGATTGCGTGCGTGGTCGGTGGGTGTCGGTGCACCTCCCAGCGCAGCCGGCCACCAGGAGTCGTCCCAGGCGGAGGGGGTGGAGCCGAGGATGAGGACCTCTGTCTTGTCCGAGTTCAGTTTCAGGCGACTGTTCATCCATTCGGCGACGGCCTTCATTCCTTCGTGGAGGTTGGTTTTGGCGGTGGCGGGGTCCTTGGTGAGGGAGAGGATCAGCTGGGTTTCGTCGGCGTATGAGACGATGTTGAGGTCGTGCGATCGGACTATGTTAGCGAGCGGTGCCATGTAGACGTTAAAAAGGGTCAGCTGAGGGATGATCCTTTGGGTACGCCCCATGTGTTCTTGGTGGCTTCGGATCGGAATGGAGGGAGGCGGACTCTCTTGGTTCTGCCGGTGAGGAAGGAGGTGATCCAGTCCAGGGCTTTGTCGCGGATCCCCGCATCATGGAGGCGTGTGCACAGGGTGTGGTGGCAGACGGTGTCGAAGGCGGCCGAGAGGTACAGGAGGATGAGGGCCACGGTTTCGCCGTTGTCCAGCAGGGTCCTGATGTTGGTGGCGGCGATGAGGGCGGTTTCGGTGCTGTGGTTGCTGCGGAATCCGGATTGGGACGAGTCCAGGGTGTTCTCGAGGAAGTGGGTCAGTTGCCTGTTGACCATATTCTCGATGACTTATGCCGGGAGCAGGGAGATGGGCTGGAAGTTCTTGAGGTCCTTTGTCTACTTTGGGTTTCTTGAGTAGGGCGTTGATCTCGGCGTGTTTCCAGCTCTCCGGGAAGGTGGCGGTCTCGAAGGAGCAGTTGAGGATCTTCCCGAGTTGGGGTGCGATGATGGAGCTTGCTTTGTTGAAGATGTGGTGGGGGCAGGGGTCGAATGGCGAGCCGGAGCGGATGGTGTTCATGATTAGCAGGAGGCCGGTGTGGCTGGGGGGCGGTGGGTTTGGGGTGTTGGTGGCTGTAGGGGGGGTCTGGATGTTGAAGCTGTCGTGGATGTCTGTGATCTTGCGGTGAAAGAAGTTGGCTAGGGAGTCGCAGAGGTCTTGCGACGGTGGGGTGTCGCTGGAGCTGGGGTTGGCGAGTTCCTTCACGACGTTGAAGAGCTCTTTGCTGTTGTGCTCGTTGTTGTTGATGCGTTCCTTGAAGGAGGTCCTTCTGGCGGTTCGAATGAGTTGGTGGTGCTTGCGGCTGGCGTTCTTGAGGGCGGCGTGGTTGTCCGGTGTCTGTTCGTGGCGCCACTTCTCAAGTCTACGGCAGGTATGCTTGGATGCCTGGAGGTCGATGGTGAACCAGCTGGCCCTTCTGTCGGTGCGTCTGTTTGAGGGTTTCTTGATCGGGGCAAGAGTGTTGGCGCAGTCGTCAATCCATTGCTTGAGGTTGTGGGCGGCTGTGTCGGTGGGGTCGGTAGGTGGGTCTCGGGCGAGGGTGGTGATTAGCTGGTCTGAGGTGACCTTGTTCCAGCTGCGGTGGGTGATGCGTTGAGGGTGGTTGTGCGTGGTGTTTCTCGAAGGAGAAGTGGATACAGCAGTGGTCGGTCCAGTGGAGTTAGGTGGTGTGGCTGAAGGTGACGTGGTTGCTGGCGGAAAAGATGGGGTCGAGCGTGTGTCCGGCGGAGTGGGTGGGTGTCGTGACAAGCTGTTTGAGTCCGAGGTTGTCGAGCAGGGTGGTTGAGTTGCTGTCGTTGGCGTTCTCGAGGTGGAAGTTCAGGTCTCCGAGGAGGATGTAGTCTGTGGAGGCCAGGGCGTGCAAGCTGATGAAGTCTGTGATGGAGTCGCTGAACTGTGGCCGGGGTCTGGGGGGTCTGTAGACGAGGGTTCCTCTGAGGGTGGTGTTTGGATCGATGTGGATCTGGAAGTGCAGGTGCTCGCCGGTGCTGAGGGTGTCTTCGGTGCTGGTCGAGATTCTGAGGGTATTCCTGTGGACGATGGCGATTCCTCCTCCCGGTCTGTTGGTGCGGTCCCTGCGGGTGATCTTGTAGCCATCCGGGATGGCTATGGCGATGTCCGGCGCCGATGAGGGGTTCATCCAGGTCTCCGTCAGGAAGGCGACGTCCGGGGAGGATGAGTCGAGTAGTTCCCAGAGTTCGGCGTGCTTGTGGACGGAGCAGGTGTTGAGTAGTATGCATCTGAGATGGTTGCGACCTGCCCTGGTGGGGGGGGGGGGCAGGACGTGTAGGTGTTCGGTGGCTGGTGAAGCTGCAGCTGCGGCAGGAGAAGGGTCCGTGGGTGTGCCTCGGGTGGGCCTGGAAGCAGGTGGATGATCGGCCGGCGTTGAGTTCGTGGAGGATGTTGGCGTCGGGAGTCGTGGCGCTCCTGGGGGTCTGGCGCTGGGCGCGGTCCGGGCGCAGACGGGCTTGCCCTAGGCACGCCTTCGGCGCGCCAGCGGCGCGGCCGCCATTAAGGGGAGGTGGGAGGGAGGAGCAGCTGGGAGGCAGGAGCGAATGGGCAAGCGAGGGGGGCGGGGACGCAGCGGCAGGGAGGTGAAGTGGCGGGAAGCCTAAAGTAAGAGAAGAAGAGCAGAAATAGGCAGAGATAGGCGGAAGATTAGGCAAAAAACAGCAATCAGGAAAAGACAGAGAGCAATCCTGACTGCTCCAACTCGCAGCAGCAGCGAGGCGGGAACACGGGCACAGTAAGGTGGAGCTGTGCGGCGTGGAGAGCGACCTGCCTGGAATCGGGGTCAAGGGTCGCTCCGTGAGTGAGTGCCTCACTCTGCACAAAGGCTGTCTGGAAAACAGCCCTGAAAGGTCACAAACTGTAAAAACGGTTTGGGGGTGGTTCTTGTGAGACAGTGAATCCATATCCCCTATCCAGAAGTTGTGTGTAAAAGTGGGGCCCAAACCACCATGTTTTGTTCCAGTTCCATGTCCTCTGACGAAGGAAGGGAGTGCTCCACAAAGTACTCAATGTCTACAACCAGGACTTTTATGTGCCTGACAGCCAGTCTCCTGGAGATGATGGGACATAACCTGAAGTCCCTGCCAGAGTAGCTGTGTACCTGCCCTGACGAGCCTAGAAGCCTGGCTGTCGTGAGGGGCAAGGAGCTTGCCTGGCTCTACCGGAGGAGAGACTTCCCATGAAGGAGCAAGGTCCAACTGTGTGGTGCAGTGCCTAGGAAGTGAACTTGTACAAGAGTTATCTGGAAGGGCCTGGTGGCCTGTGGACCCCCCTCTCCCTAACTCACTCTTGTTCATAGTGGGAAATTCAGTTTGCTGAAGACCCAGTCGCCCTGTAACTGCCTTTTTGCTGAAAGGCCAGTTGGAGCTACATCTGCTGAACAGTCACCTGTGATTGTGACACTCCTAACCCCTGGGACTGCACCTACCTATGGTCTGGTCTGCATCCCTTCAGTACTGTTAATCGCTGATTCACAGACTGCACCAACTATGAATAAGCTGCACCATCCACGCTGTCACGACTGGATCCACTGTCTCAGCCTCACGAGACCTGGTGCCCTGACCGCAAAAGAAAGGTGCTGTGGAATGCGGCCAATGCCCTGCTCTGACTAACTCGAACAAAGACTTGCCAGTTCTCTGTAGCTATTTGAAGTATACAGGAGAGCCGCTCTTGGTGCACAGTGGCAGCAGAAATAAGTGGTAAGATAAAGACTGAGCGCAGTTTTGAACTGGGTAATTGAACTGCACCTGAGGCTGATACACACTGCTCCCGATTGCCCTTAGTGCAAGGGGGAACCCAGGGAGAGCACCTGGGAGGGATCCAGGTGGGTGTAGTAGCACCTACATGTGAGAGCGCCCTGGATCACTAACTTGTATATGGGTATTGGTGTGTAGTACTTAGTACATCTGTCTGCTTAAAGTACTTTCTTTCTTGCTAAAATAGGAGCTGTAGTGGGCATTCACTTTGAGATAGTTGATTGAACTCTGAGCTCGACCACCCCCATCACTACCTCCCTGAAAAGCTTGACTGCTTGCGCTTGCTGCCCTGAGTCCAGTGCAAATGGTGTTGTATTTAACACAGTTTGCAGAGCCACAGGACAGACCACGGGACATCAGTGGCAGACAACTTCAACCCCACAGTTGAGTCTAGTAGCCCTGCCTCCTCAGTAACAGCCACCCAGCCCACACACCCTCCCTCAAGTGGGGGGTCAGATACCATCATAATTCTGTGCAGTGCACTTGGTGACTGGAACTACATTGTGTTCCGAAGATCCTATCTGCAGAAGTCAAACTGAGTCCATGTCTTTGAACAATTATGCTATCAAATCCACCTGGAGCACTTTCATGGGATACTTTTCTGTTTCTGGTAGGCCAAACAGTTTTTATTTGACTGACCTGTGCTCAAATCTGCCACATTGTCTTCATGCTTCAGTGAAACCCTATGCAGACCTGAAGACGGTAGCCAACTACCATTCTATCACCCTGCTACCCTGCTGAGCTAAAGTCAAGGAAAAGATAAACGCCTAGGCAACAAACTAAAGACAAGCACCTACTTGAGACAATTCAGTCAGGATTCAGGCTGAACCACAATACACAGACCACCCTCGTGGCCACCACAGATGACATCTGGATGACCAGGGACAGAGGTGCAGCCTTCAACACCATCTCCCACCCCATTCTTGTCCAATAACTGCATGAAGCCAGGAT
Organism: Calotriton arnoldi; assembly: GCA_963921515.1. NCBI lineage: Eukaryota > Metazoa > Chordata > Amphibia > Caudata > Salamandridae > Calotriton > Calotriton arnoldi. The sequence goes on along the minus strand of CAWUFW010004332.1, from coordinate 496,245 downwards.
CCAAGAACCTGCAATTTGCTGGATTTGCTCCTTCCTGACAGGCCGCATCCAGTCAGCATGGCCCCTTTCCTCTCGGACTCGGTCAACCTCGTCTGCGGAGTTCCTCAAGGATTCTCACTCTGCCCCACTCGTCTGCATCACCCATACACACTGAATTATATAATACTCTGACAACACCTAGTTCAAACTCTCCTTCTCAGACAAGATGCCAAAGACCCATACCAATTTCTCCGCCTGCATGACCAAAGTCGCCAGATTGATGAAAAACTGCCTCAAGCACAACAGACAAGACTGAAGTAGTAGTGTTTATCAGCGACCTTGCTCTGTGACTCCACCTTGATGGCCTGTCGAACTCTTGACCCACACCCTTCCCGTCAACCCACACAAAGCACCTCAGAATAGTAATTGACAACCAGCCTCATGAAAGCAGTCTGTCCTTCACTTTCACATACTCGAGATGCTCAAGATGATCTTCAAATGACTCCCCACCAACACTTGCAGCACAATCACCCAAGCCCTCCTCACCACCATGCTGGGTTATGGCAACGCACTCTATGCTTAAATCAATGCTCAAATGACCAAAAAACTCCACACCATATGTACCTCAATGGCCATGCTCACCCTCCCATCCCACACTTCCATCACCCCACAATCAAACAACTCCACTGCCTGCCAATCCACAAATTAGCACTCGTCAAATTGCTCACGCACACATATAAAGCCTTAGACAACATTGGCCCCGTGTACCTCAACTGCATAAACTTCCACAAACCTACCAGACACATCCACTCAGCTGGACTCGTACTCGCACACTTCCCTCCCATACGCAGAACCAGATCTGGCAGTTTTGCCTTCTCTTACCTCGCTCCTAACGCTGGAATGACCTGCCCCAGCACAAGAGTCGCCTCCTCAGTTTTTGAATTCCACAAGAAACTGAAGACTTCAACTAGTCCCAACCCCGGCTTGGCCCATTCTGCTCCTGCTTCAGTGCCAGGATACCCTACCAGGTGAGGTGCATACAATACGAATACACAACCTGACAAACATAAATGTAGTGTTTTGGTCAACTTATTTGCATTATTCATTGACATGTCTTCCACACCAGACATCCCTATTGGTTCTGTGGCTCTGTCCAGCAACTTGTAGTATCTTTTTGCAGGATGATCCCCTTGATGGCCAGAGACTCTCTTGTCCATGAAGTGTTTATTTCCACCTATAGTCAACTGTATTAGGTCTCAGAGGCTAGGGCAGTGTAACTTCAGTTAATAATCTGCTCGTGAAGTGCTGCCATCTTTTCCAGACTCTTAGGCAAATGATGACGGGCCACCTTACAGCTTGACCCTTTATGTTTTTTAGGCTTGTGTGATGACACTCTGTGATCCTGATACATGCAAGGCAAGTGAGGAGTAGACATTAATCACCAGCATTTGGATCAACAGAGCAAATAAAGGGCACCCTACTTTTTGGACAGTCAAATCCCACACCCCCATGACAATGTGTCTAGCAGCACTATTCCAAAATCTGCAGGATACCTTCACGTTCGCCGCCTTGAGCAAGGCACAGCAACATGCAAATCTACTGTTAAGTTAATGTTGCTGAGCAATACATCCTCGTTAAGGTGCAAGTGAAATTTCACTACTGCCAGCCAGTTACCATTTCCCAAACTACTTTTATAAATCTAGGTCACTTAACTTCCATCTTGTCATTGCACTTTCTGTGGTGACCACCATTTACTATGAAGGCCTCAATATATTCTCTCATTACATGAAGACCCCTATCTGACCTGGTCAGCAGTAACATTCCTCGCATCTATGGTGCTTTTCTGCTGATAGGATGCAGCTGGTGATGACCTTGACTGTGCAAGGATATCTGCCGAGTACAGTGGTTTCTCCATGTTGTAGAGCCTAGACTTGGGCATGCTTCTGTCTGCACGTAGTCTGCATACAGCCACCTGAATGCTGCAGCTATCACCAGTAATTGACCCAACTTAAGGATTCCTCCTGGGTATTCTGCCTGCAACTAATCATTCCTTCCCCTGTAAGTGTTGCTCTTGCCCTGCCCGCTCTAGGTAGTGGGGCAGATCTGGCAGGCTGCTCCTCTTCATTCAGAAGTCTGTTTTGTAGCCTGTCCACAGTCAGAGGACAGCCACTCTTTCCAACTATCCCATTCACTGCCAGAAGGATGCCACAGTAGCTGATATCCCACTTATGATTGCAGGGCCGGGCTGGCACTGATTGCCTCCGTCGCATCCACCGCAAGTCTTGTGTCATGGGCACATTGCAACCTATCCTTCTGCAGAGTGTTGGGCGAGGTGCAGTGTGGTGCAATGGGTTGGGAGTGCAGAGGGCAGTGTCTTGATACAGACAGCAGAGGCACCCAAGTCTGCTTATTTTTATGGATATATGCGAAGCAGCTTGGTGGAGCTGCAGCATGCCATGTCCTGTTAGGCAGCCATTGTGGCCCTTTCTCTGCTTTCATTGTAAAAATGATTGTTAAATAGGAAGGTCACATTTGTCTTGTGTTTAATCTCTTATATTTCCTGTATAGCCTAAATGGTGCTAAAAGAAATCAGCATTTTCTCCAAAACCTGTTTACTGTGTTTATTTAAACCAACCTATTTGCTTACTAGGTTTGTTTCTGAATTTTAAGTATTTTAGTAACCTACTTTACATTTAAAAAGGGTGTTTTTCGGTATTACAAACCAAAAAAACTACTCTTTATAGCGCTCACTTTTTGATGACATGCTTCTGTAATATTGTAGTGTGGTTTGTGGCCTCATTGTCTACATTGCTAAGTTAGCTTAGGCCTGGCTGCCATGATGCCTATTTTGCACCCGTTACTCTGTGACTTTGTTTTTCCAGACTCTGCCTGTGCCCGGCTATATTAGAACTGTCTGCCTTTTTGCCTTTCACCATGTCCCTGTGGGTTTCGTCTGCACACCATGTACAAGGTCGAAAAACAACGTCCCTTGGTATTGCTGATCTGGTCAGCCCCTCGCACTTAGACATATCACAAAATACAGCTGCACTGGAGAGATTCGTGTGCATTTAATATTGTGATCTCCCTTTTGGTGGCACTTGGAGAAAAACCTTTCCAGGGAGAAGAGCTGTGCATGTCTGATGATGTAAACCTTGCATCTAGATATTGAGGTATGGGGGTCCGCCTGACAAAGCCCAGAGGTCTTCTATTTCTATAATAAACTAGTTATTAGCACGGGGCGGGTGGACAGGCCATTTAGCCCTATATCCACTGTCTTTATAAAATGCTGTCCCCGTTTGTATTATATGGGATTGTAACCATGCTTATTATTTTATCATTATGCATTATGCTGATTATACTGGCACGTGTACTTTATCTTAGAGTACGATAGTTGAAATAAACATTTTAAACTATACTGTCATTACGCACGTTGTGGACAAGTATGAGTGAAAGATGAAAGAGTGTTCTTGCTCCCATGAGTCCTGAGAGAGAGAGACCGTGTTCTGGGTTGTCTAATCATTGGTAGCTTCGCTGTAGTACGGAGAACGAATGAGACGCTAAAGCTAGTCGGATTGGGATTGTGGGTACTAAGGTGCATGGTTGGTTCACCACTATTTACTGAGGTCCTATTATCCTGTGCATAGCTCTGTATATGTGCAGAATCCCTGCAACATGGCGCCACCAACGTGGTGGGCTTCTTATCTGCGAGACGCTTGAGTAGTGCTTGTGCTTGTCCACAATAACCTTCGCTTACGCTTCCGGAAACGTATGTGAGGGTGATACCTCCTATATTGATGTTTTTATAGGTTCTTTCAAGCTTTAAGTTATTCAAAGGTTTATGTTAACCTTATATTGCGCTGCCTCATACTAGGTTGTCGAAATTCTTAGTCTTAATGGCTGTCAACATCGCGGCACATAGTCGCGCAGCGCTCCGAGCTCATTTGACAGCGTATGGAGTGCCTGACGCGGGTGTCGATCTGATCTTTGTGGTACAAGCGGATCCTGCTTACCACTTTGAGGTGGTTTACTCTTGGGTCACCTTACCGGCGGTGGATGGAACTGATAATTTGTTCCACGAATATACTGCCACCGCTCTTCCTAATGTTTTATAGGCCTTATCAGGCTCTTGAAGTACCGCTCACGGCGTGGCAACACCGTGTTTGGTTTAATGGCGCCCTCCCACATCCGGTTACCCCGATTCGTTTAGGTCCCTTATCGATTGAAGGGGCCACTTGGCCTGTCTTGGACGGATTACCCCACATCCACGTCGTTTAGCGGTTCCAATAGATAAGCTGCGCATTTTGCATGCGTCTTTAATTGGCGTGCATAGAGCTTTGGTACAATGTTACGGGCAACGTCCAGATGGCACCTCATGGAGTTGCGGCACATCCAGCTGGGCCTGGTGGTGTAACCAGAAGTCCCGTCATGGTTAATTCGGTGATGGGCAAGCGCCCACAAAATAAGGATGATGTGCCTTATTGGCTTGCAGAAAATTTGACCAGCTGGAGGCTGTTTTTCCGAATACTTCTCCTGTGGACAAACACAGGATTTTGACGATTAGCTTGCCGAAAGACTTAATTCCCGAGTTGGCAGAATGTTCCAACTGGGGTAAGGTATTCGCAGCAGTGTATGCAAAGTGCTTCGGCACTCCTTCAGTGACGGTCCTCCCCACCGTGATTAAGCGTGTGCAAGATGAGCATGGCCCTGAGGCGGCTGTGGAGCTGGGGATGAGACTAGTGGGAGTGTTCGATGTGGTGGCTGATTTAATTCTTGCGAACTTCAAGGGTGATGCCGTCAACTTTCAAGTCGCTAATGCTTTGGCTTTAGTCCCGGAGCCGGACAAGCCACGCGAATTTCCGAAAATTATTGCACAGGCTTATAAAACCATTGGCCGCAATAGTTTGGGGGTTAAGCCTTTTGCTAAAACGCAAACTCAATCAAACCCACAACAAAAAACTCAGTCTGAAAAAGATGAGAAACCGTTCTTTACTAAAAAGAACTGGAGGTTGAAAAAAACAGGGTAAGCAACAATCAAAACCAGGGTCGCGTGCCGCATCCCCGGTTTCCATATCTTCTGAACGCACTTATGACTTGCGCGACCGAGCGAGAATTAAATCTCCAGAGATTTCAGGTCCCTGACCCACGTTCTCCTCGTTCTTCACAGGCACCAACGTCCTCTCAGACTGGTGGAGGAGATCGCCCGGATAGAGGCAGGGGTCGTGAGGCCCCACCAGGACGAGACCAACCTCGACAACAAGGCCGAGGGAAACCAGAAGAACTTCCACGTTCTCGCCCACAATTTCAGAAGAAAAAAGTTGCAGCATTAACAGCGAGGTATGCCACAGACGGTGAGAACGAGACTCCTGAATTGGACGTGGGCAGTGACGCTGCTAGACAGCGCCGCAGAAGTTACCATAGTGCGGGAGGCACTGCGTCCTCATGTGGAGGCGACAGCAACTGATACATACATTACTGTCGAGACAGCTGACACCCGAGTGGCACCCCCTGATAGACTATTTAATATTGTCATTCAAATTGAAGGCGACATTGAGCGTGTTATTAAAGGGATTTTTTGGGAAAATCTGACCTTCGTACGACATTTTGTTGGCGGAGGCGGATTGGCCGCCCCCATTCGTATTGGCTGCTCGTAGAGGGGAGGAGGTCATCCTTCCGAGCTTTTCTCGTCATGTCCCCAAGGACAAAGCGGAGGCACTCGCAGCTGAATGGGCTGGGGCCCTGGCTCCGGCGCTGTACCGAAATCACGTGGGCTGGGATGTATATTCACCCTCCCATGAAATACCATTGCGGTCTCTGCCACAGCCTCAAGCCCAATATCCCCTCCGGCGGGAGGCTAAAGGTCCCGTTTCAGACATTCTGACACAGTTAGAATATCAAGGAGAAATTGAAACATGCGTATCACCAATGAATAATCCCCTTTTCGCGGTTTCTAAACCCGATGGGTCGTACCGTTTAGTTTTGGATTACCGACATTTGAACTCTCATTGTCGGACCTTTGCGGTCCAAAAACCCATAGTTCTGCACTTGTAGACAGTCTTGTTCGTAAAAAATATAAAACGACACTTGACCTATCCAATGGATTTTACACGCACAATTTGTCCCCGGAGTGCAGCCAATGGAGCGCTTTCACTTCCGGTGGAAAACAATTCAAATTCCGGCGTTTGCCCATGGGCTACAAGAACAGCCCGGGTGTCTTCGCCGCCCGTGTTGTCTTTGTTGGACAGCATAGACCCAGATGCTTGTTCGTACGTCGACGATATCTATCTGACAGACGACGAATTATGGCCGCATCTTTCCCGTGTGGACCGCATTATTCTTGAATTTGCAGTCTTAGGATACAAATTTAATTTTGCCAAATCTCATCGCAGAATGCACTGTTTTGTTTTTGGGCTATGAGCTCAACAATGAAGGTAGGGGCTTAGCTCCCCATTTTTTGGAGAAGTGCGCACTTCTGCGCCCTCCGACCACTCTGAAGAAGCTTCAGTCCTTGCTGGGATTTCTAAATTTCAGGCGTACTTACATTCCCGAATATGCCCAGCGTATCAAGCCTCTTTATGCCTTGATACAACCTAACTTTTCGAAGTCATGCTTGCTTCCTGAGCATTCCTCTATACTGCACTCTTTGCAGTCTGATCTACTTGAATCTAAATTCTTGTTGACACGTGATAACCACACAAACCTGGTGATTAGAATTGTGCCAGGTGCGGTGGGTTTTACGTACTTAACGTTTAATGAAGGTGACACAGTACCTATTGCATACAAGTCACATCTTTACACTTCAGCCGAGTTGCGCTTTCCTCTGTGGAGAAAGTTTTGACTGCAGTGCAAATGGCGATTCTTACAGAACGCGCACTGGCACAGGGAAAACGCATATTGGTGGTAACACCATATCCTGCCCTTGAGGCTGTGACAAAGGCAAGTGTACCGAACTCTAAGGCTTTGCACCCCCGTTGGATTCAATGGGCTACCTCTCTGACGTCCCCGGATGTCACCTTTATCTTTGATTCCTCACTTCAGACACAGGAGTTCTTACAGTATGAATTTGTTCATCCTCCTCCTCTGTCTTTGCTGCCGCTTGAGGAGTACAAATGTATCATTTACACCGATGGTTCGGCACAACCGGCCACGGGGTCTAAGCATGCTTATTCCGCAGCATGTGCTATTGTTGCAGGTACTATGGTGAACGGTGAGTTCAAGTCGAGTGTAGTGCACACACAGGCACTAGGAGACAGTACCGCACAATTGGCCGAGCTGCGTGCTTTGGTGCTCGCACTTGAGTTTGCAGATCCCGGATGTGACTACACTTATTGTATGCGATTCTTACTATTGTGTCCAATCCTTTAATGACAACCTCTTCTTTTGGTCTCAAAACGACTATAGAGATGCTAAAGGCAGCAGAATTAAGCATAAAATGCTTTGGGTTCGAGTGGCAGATCTTAAACGTCTGCCCCTCACACAGGTGATTCACACTCTTGGCCACCAGCGTGTGGGCGCACACGCGGTCGGTAACAGTTTGGCGGATGAAGCTGCCAAATCAGCAGTAGCCACATGCTCAGTAGCAGCAGTTACAAGATCCATGACAAAGGTAGATAATGAGATTTTGGCAGCTATTGCTGCAACAAAGGAAGGTGCTAATTACCCACAGGGTTTCCCTTCCAAGTACTCTTATCACTTAAGTCCCGAACAGGTTCCTTACGTAAGAATTCCAGACGTTGGTGATCGGCTGATTCCCAACGCGGACCGCAGACTTTCCTTTAACTGCCGCACACGAAGGCTTGGCTTCGGCCCATGCTGGCATATCTGCGACTGTTTCCATCTTGCAGCAGCGTTACTGGTGGCGAGGTTTATATATACAGACCCGTACTTATGTGCTTTCTTGTGACGTGTCAGCAAATTAAGCCGTCAACGGTTACACGACCACCACAAACACAGCTCTGCATTTCTAACAAACCTTTTGGGTGTGTTTACCTGGATCACTGCGGTCCATTTCCTTCTGACACTGCATATAAATACATCTTAGTAGCAGTAGACTCGAGCACACGTTTCATCTGGGTCTGGCCACAACGCAGTGCTGACGCTCGAAATGTCATAAGGGATTTGCGTGTCTTTGTGGGAATTTTTGTCTGTGGCACCTTCCATTCCGACCAAGGTCCAGCGTTCGCCTCTAAGGCGTACAAGGACGCTATGAGGTCTCTGGGGGTGCTGGTGCAATTTTCGTCTCCATATAGGCCTGAGGGCAACTCAATTGTGGAGCGAATGAACCGTGACTTAAAGCAATCCTTGACAGCTAGGGTCTTAGGTACTGGCAGGAACTGGCTGGCCCACTTGTATGGCGTGCAACGTGCACTTAATAATCTCCCTAGAAGATCTCTGGGTGGGCGGACCCCATACGAAATGCTCTTTGGCATACAAATGTTTGTGCCAGACCTTGATGGTCTAGACATGGCGGCGACTACTGCAATATTTGACGTGGATAATCATTCTACTATGTTGCAGGACTTACAAGAGACCCGTGACAAACTTGCAAACGAACACTTGCCTTCAGCCACTGACGCTGCGTTGCTGATTCCGGTTGCCGGCTGGCTTCCAAAGGTTGGAGATCTGGTCCGAGAGAAGGTGGAGAACAAAAAAGAATTTGGCCCCTCTTATCGTGCACCAGTTCTTGGCTTGAAGGGTACTCGTACAGTCATCTTACCACCGCTTCCTGGTCGCAAAGAGAACAGATACATCTCAGTGGACAATGTCAAGCTACAACATCTGGCCGATCCTGAATAGCGTGACACCTTCGTTATCATGTCCAGCTATTTCACGGACTCCTGTTTGTGGCCCTACATCTTACACAGACACTGATGTTGCCATTGAGATGGTAGATTTGCCTGATTGCCTGCTCAACTTCCCGGCTTCCTCCTGCAACGAGGAGACAGAGTATGCCTACCCCGCCAACGAGTCGGTGGCTCATTTACCTACAACACCACTGAGCCCAACCCGTTTTTCCTTTGATTCGGCTTCCACCTCATCACTTATCCCGTCCAGCTTCAGTGTTTTTATATCCTGGTTCAGAGACAATTTTTTGGTCCCACCATGGACATACATCTGGTTGGTGCTGTTCCTGATTTTTCTGTTCATGTCCATTGGCTTTGTGACAGTTTTTTTCTTGCTTATTAATGGTCATTATTTACCTGAACGCTCTGCAGTTGACTGTGTCGCTGGAACTTTGGCTCCGCATTCTTCTCACATGAAGCGTGACCACACATTCGTGAACGTTTCCGCTTTCCCAGTCGCTGATGGCATCGTATGGGATGCTGTAAATTTCCAGATTCATGGACCAACCGAAATTATTAATGTACCAAATGTTCTCCGTGTTTCTATGGGTGATGTGGTGAAAAGTAATATTCTTTCTGATGATTGGGATGTGCATGCCGTTGAATCGTTATTCTCTGATTTGAAATATTATGCTGCTTTTAATGCTGAAGATTTGTACTTAAATTCTGCAAGTTATGCTGATTTATATTGTTACCAGCATTGGGGCAACCATTTTCTCCATAAACCAAGTACGCTTCGGGGTACTTTTAATTGCACCCAATGGGAACATTGTCCGGCCCCTTTGCCCGGTAGCTCCCAAACACTTAAAAGTAAATTTACTTATTTCACAGACTTTGATAGATCAAACCCTGGGTCCTATTTTAAACTGAACACATCGTCCACTCAAAAGGTCATGTTGACCCACACCAAATTGCTGTATTCGAGTTCCTTTTTGAACGACTTAGCCGTGGGTGGTTATGAGCACTGGCTAGACACCATTGACTTAAAATCTATTTGGGGCACCAAATCATGGCAGGTACGTGTTACGGAAGCTTTACACCGTGCTTGCCTAATCCCGGCCAGATTTTATTTTTAAATAGTACGATCTTTCAAACAACGTGTTGGGGTTTGGCTACTTCCAAACAATTGAATGCACCCTCCATTCCCATTTTGTCTTCCACTCCCAATGAGAGCTTGCCTTTTAATATTTCCCTTTCAACTTTGCAAGCTTTGTATCAAAATAATTCCTTTAATATTTCTACGTTTGTTCAGTCACCCTGGTTGGCTTGGCCCGTAGAATCGAATGCCTGCCAACTGCGTTTTCATAACTCTGCTCCTGGTTACAAACGGGATAGGCCAGATCCACGGTTTTTTGACTCTCGTACTGTTACAATATATTCTGTTGGTAAATTGTGTAAACAGTGGTTGCAGCACTCTTCATTAGATTCTGTAAAACAACATTTAGCTCTAATTTCAGGCAACATTGATCTGTCCAATTTTGTTCTAGGGCCTCGTGGTCCTCGACCAAAAAGGTTCATTTATGAAACTTACAATGAACTATGGAAGCTTTCACAAATTGAAGCTGCTTCCCGTTTGCGGGAAATCGATCAGGCAAATCTAGAAAAAGTGCTTGCTGTTGTTGACAATAGTATTAATACCCTGTCTTCCCGCATTTACACATTAGAGAATATTGTTTCATCTGTTGTTGATATTGTACAAGATGATGTATCTGTTATATCATGGTCAGCATCAATTGCGTTCAGTGATGCAGTTTGCATGGACTTTGCAAACTCTGAAAATGGGTAAAGTTCCTTGGCATTTTTTAAACACGTCTGCCTTATGCTTGCCGTTTAATTTATCTGAAAAACAGCAATTTATGTCCATGAAAGATGCCACATACACTCTCTTACATATCAAAGATAGAACCGTTACCATTCTCTGTAGCGGAGTTAGACTCTGCGGTGTGGCTAGTTCACGGGGTTATCGCTTTGCCTTTTTTCTTTGAGTTCAGTTCATGCATGAAACATTATCCTGTTGGACGTTTTCAGCCCTTGGGCAGTGCCTTCTTGCATGAACTTTGGTCCCTGCCTTTCATGTACAGATGCCTTAGGGACGGAAAGGAGGTTTTTCTCACAGGAGAGTCTTGCGATTCTACAGTGGGTCATTCCCTCATTTGTAAGAACATTAAACTACACGGGGCTTGTAATGTTTCGGCTCCGAATCTTGCTTGTGTTTTGAAGGGCATTCCGGCTCCTGTTATATCACCTACTTTCACTGTGCTTGCAAATGGTAGTTATCTGCTTCTGAATAATCAGGACTGTTGTGGAATGCAGGCCGGCATCCCCTACATTGTAACTGTTTCCCACCGTGTTGTGTGCTGCAAAAATGTACTTTTTCCACCCCGCACGACAGGATAGATAGTCCCATTTGGCCTTCCATACCAACTTTGACGACGGATTTTAATAAATTGAGCAGAATAAAGGCGCTATTATTGAATCAGGAGGTTATGCGCACTTCCGCACGAGAGACCTTCGTCCTCCAGGTGGCTAGTACCCACAGTGAGATACAAGCTCTTTTGAACACAAACCTCCCACAACATTTCAGTGAACTGATTCACTGCGTTTTCAATGCTTCTAATACCGATGGTCTTGTGCACTTTTTTAAGGTTGTGGGCTCTGGCCTTGTTACCTCCTTTCAAACTATATTTGGAGTAATTCCGGCTTTTATTCATTCTATTTTTTCTAGCGGCTTTGGCGGCTTCCCATTGCTCCTAGCCTTAGCTGCTGGAATATTGCTTTTAATTTGTTTGCTGCGCAATGGCTGCACTTCCTGGGACCCTACTCGACCGAGGTCGACTCCGGATGCTCCGTGAATGCATGCTCATCAGCTTCGGCATCCTGCCATTGGCGACACTCAGTGTCCTACAGACTTTCTTTTCGCTTTGCGTATTTCACTTGCGTGCAACCTGTGATGTCTTGCTTACGATGTCCTTTCTCTTGGTCCTTGGATGTTTGCCTCTCCAATATGTCTGTCTGACCCGGATTTTGGCCAGTTGATGGGCCCCTTAGTGGCCCATGAATGGGAATGTACCGGCACTGAATTGATGGCGCGTGCGGCTGCACTTGGAGTTTTGGCGCAATGGGATATCTGGGCGGCTGCTCAGCATCTCCTACAACAAAGTTACATCGAGTATCACGCAAGTTGTCCCGCAATGCTGATCACTGCTCCCTGTTTTTGAGGAACATGAATGCAGTTTTGATTTGTTGAACTGGATGGCAACTCTTTTTTCCGACGATACCAATGACATCCTCTTGGAAGGTGTGGCAGTTTTCTGCGCATACTCTCTATTGGATTAGGGGCCTTCGCTGTTCAACAAACTGCATTTCTGGATTTTTTAAATTTTCTTAGTGCCCTGATTTCTGGCCCTATTTGGAAATTTTTTGTCCTAAACTTTTTTCATTCACTGTCCTTCATGAGAACTTTTTGTAAATAGACGTTTACATTCTGCTCCATCTATTTGAACTCTGTTTTCGTCCTATGTCTTGGCCTATGGACTGACCAGGGGAGGGTGTAGTGTGGTTTGTGGCCTCATTGTCTACATTGCTAAGTTAGCTTAGGCCTGGCTGCCATGATGCCTATTTTGCACCCGTTACTCTGTGACTTTGTTTTTCCAGACTCTGCCTGTGCCCGGCTATATTAGAACTGCCTGCCTTTTTGCCTTTCACCTTTTCCCATGTCCCTTGTGGGTTTCGTCTGCACACCATGTACAAGGTCGAAAAACAACGTCCCTTGTTATTGCTGATCTGGTCAGCCCCTCGCACTTAGACATAACACAAAATACAGCTGCACTGGAGAGATTCGTGTGCATTTAATATTGTGATCTCCCTTTTGGTGGCACTTGGAGAAAAACCTTTCCAGGGAGAAGAGCTGTGCTTGTCTGATGATGTAAACCTTGTATCTAGATATTGAGGTATGGGGGTCCGCCTGACAAAGCCCAGAGGTCTTCTATTTCTGTAATAAACTAGTTATTAGCACGGGGAGGGTGGACAGGCCATTTAGCCCTATATCCACTGTCTTTATAAAATGCTGTCCCAGTTTGTATTTTATGGGATTGTAACCATGCTTATTATTTTATCATTATGCTGATAGTACTGGCACGTGTACTTTATCTTAGAGTCCGATAGTTGAGAGACACAGTATAGTTTAAAATGTTTATTTCATTACGCACGTGGACAAGTATGAGTGAAAGATGAATGAGTGTTCTTGCTTCCATGAGTCCTGAGAGAGAGAGACCGTGTTCTGGGTTGTCTAATCATTGGTAGCTTCGCTGTAGTACGGAGAACGAATGAGACGCTAAAGCTAGTCGGATTGGGATTGTGGGTACTAAGGTGCATGGTTGGTTCACCACTATTTACCGAGGTCCTATTATCCTGTGCATAGCTCTGTATATGTGCAGAATCCCCGCAACAATATAAAAGCACCTAATTCTAAGCATCTGTTAAAGTATGTTTTTTTTGTGGTTTTCTTTTTGCCTGTAACACTTTCTCCAGTATGGGTATTGAGTCATCTGTGACCGTTCAGGCCACCAAGCCTCCAAAGTGTAAACTAGCATAAATGGAGGTCTACTATTGCAGTCTCACTGCTGGTAATTGCAGGTGGCAGAAGTTTTTTTTTTTTTTAGGGATTAATCTTTTTCTTTGGGGGCGGCGTGGCCAGCAGCCGAGGAAGATGGCCGCACACTAGCGCGGCACTGGCATAACACACCCGGCGAAAGCAATATCCGTACACTTATCCATGTTGAAATGAGCCATTCTCAAGGCTGCTGGTGACCGTGAGTACCAGGACCGCTTTTTTAAACAAACGCGAAGCAATTTGGATGTCGCGTTCCAGAGATATGCGCTGGGCCTGATGATCGGCTGCGCAGCAATGGCGACGTGTCAGCGCTGAGTGGAGCAGCCGCCCGAAAGAAACACCCGTGATGATGACAGGAGCGGCGGAGACGTACAGGCAGTGCTAATATCCCCCGCTGTTTCTAAAAGTAGGAGAGGCTTTTGAGGGGCACCAAACTCTGAAGCAGAGCCAGCCGAGGTCGAAGGTGAGCCCCAGCGATATCGACCGGTGACGGGAGGGGCTGTGGAGAGAGCGTGAGGCGCCCCGCTGAAAGACTCCGATTGAAGTATTGGCCATCGGGGGCGGGGTGTGGTGCGGCATCGGAGAACTCTAAGCATTGGGTCCGGTGGGACCGCCGACTTCTGTGGCAGTTTTCTATCCCATGGTGGGTGCGGCAGCTCTACCCCTCTCTCTTCTCCTCCCTCCCCCCCCCGATTAGAGAGTCTGTGGAGGAGCGCTGCGGCCGGCTGAATGGAGGCATACCTAAGGAGTGCTCCGCGTGGGCACAGCGGGTCAGTGGCCTGCAGGACTGACTGCCCCGCTCCTTTGCCAAGACTAAGTAAGGCGGGACAGGTATTCTGCATCACCAAGACCATTGGGCCTGGCCCTGGAGACGCTACGGTGATCACTTGAGAGCGACAAGGCAACATACAGGTGCTGTAAGGAAGTGTGACACCCTTGGGATCACTGGTAGTTCCTGCGTGCACAGGAGTAGCTACCCAGAGATTGGCTGATGTTCCTGGACTTGCCCGGACTGGGGACAGGAGCACAAGAGACCGAGCTGGGTGCGGCGTGTGGGTTTGGCCGGAAGGGGCATTTGCCCTGGAGCAGGTGGCGGTGAGTAACCTGTTGAGCCCCTGCGCCCTGGCCGGTGCAGAGATGGCGGGCGGGAAGGGTAATCGCACAACGATGCAAGCAAAACTTGACAAATATGCATGGCAGAAAGGTCCGGACACAAAGGATAAGGGTCCCGAGGGTACTCATGACATCACAGTAGCGGCTGACGGACAAACTGATCTGACCCTCAATGATCTAATGCTAGCTATTACAACGGTCCGGACTTCCCTGGAGGCCAGGATGGACAGTGTATCGTCCGAAGTTTCCTTGATCAGGGTGGACATCCACAATATGAACGCTAGAATCAAGGAGGTGGAAGCCACAACTATCGAATTGAATAACGACTCTGCCATGCTTAAACAGGTCAAAGAACTCCAAGCCAGCACTAACGGGATGGAAGCTCAATTGGACGACTACGAGGGCAGGGCCCGACGCAACAATATGCGCATTTTGGGCAGGGCTGAGGGCCAGGCGACGGACCTGTTGAGGACCTCAAAGCACCTGCAGCCCAAAGAACTGTCCCAGTTCTTCTCAATCGAGCAGGGGGGCGCCACCTAGACCTATTGTTGCACGCGTTTTCAATTTTCGGGACAGAGATGCAAATTGCAAACGGCACGCTACGCGCCCCTGCTCCAACTGGAAAATAGCAAAATAACATTCTTCCCAGACTTCACACTGAAGGTCCAAAAACAGCGTCAGAGTTTCTTGAAGTTAAGAGGGCGCTGCGTGAAAAAGAACTCAAATACGCGATGATGTTTCCCGCCAAACTTTGAGTCGAAGCGGAAGTAAAGGTGTGGTTTTTCAACAGCCCGGAGGAAACCTGGGAATGGTTGGACGGTTGGCGCACGGCCGGAAATCAGTTGCATCGGGATCAGCGTGGGCAGACAAACAGACCTAGGCAAGAACTTGGACCAGTGAGTAAGTCTAGTGCTGGCATGGAGCGGAATCCACAGGGAGGCGATACTTGATAGTAATGACTAACTGCCGGCTGGGTACAGATGACAACATTTTGGAGCACTCCCCAATTTGGGTGTAATCTAGGCCACTGCCGGCACTAATGAACGGCGAAAGGGCGAGCAGACCAACTGTGAGATTCCGAGGTCTTTTACACAAGTATTCTGAAGGGACTTGATGGAACTGTTTATCTAGGCTCAAGTACTCGGGGACGCTGGGTGGGGGGGGAGGCTGGAACATGCGCCTCATTTTAGCTTAAATGATCACTGTGGGCGACAGGCGCTCTGCAAATTGGGGCGGTGGGTAGTTTTAAGCCTACTGTGCAGTGCTGCAGGGAGGGGTGAGTTTGAAAGGGTTATTTGTTCTAAATCTTATACGTTGAGTGCAATGTTTGAAATCTTTTATGTTCCAGCTGAAGATCCACAACGGCGGGTAGGCAAGGGGGGTTGGTTCCGGGGTCCGGGTGGGTTTGGGTGGGTTCTGAATGCGTATGGGCAACATGCATGTTAGTGACTGTCTATATGTCCAGCCAAAACACGAAGTTGTTGAAAATATGGTCGTGGAACGTTAATGGGCTGGGGGACAAAATTAAGCAGACTGCAGTCCTTCAATTCCTACGTAGACATTCCCCCGACCTTGTTCTACTTCAGGAATCGCATTTGCGTGGCCACCATTACCTGGCACTAAATCGGTTTGGTTATACCCTCCGAGCGCACGCAGGCTTTACATCGGGCTCCAGGGCTGTTGCGATTGTGGTGAAAAATACGGTCCCGTTTATCCTGGGTCGTGTTTGGCGGGATCCACTGGGGAGGTTTGTGGGCCTTGCAGGGACATGGGAAGGCAGACAGCTTAATCTACGTTCCGCATATATCCCCCTAGACTTCATACCAATACTTTCCCTGACTTAAGCACTACGTTGCTGGACATGCCAACTGGGGTGCTAGTCCTGGGTGGGGACATGAATGATGTGATGTCCCAGGAGTGGGCCAGGACTGCGCGACAGATCAGAATTGAGGAGGCAGGGCCACTGCGGACGTTAAGTTCCGCGATGGGACTGTCAGACTTGTGGATATTGTACAATCCCTCCAGTAGGCAATACACACATCTCTGCTGCGCATGGAAGCGGGTCTCGGCTAGACTATATTTTCACACAGTGCACTCAAGTGGGACACTTCCGTGGAGCACATCACATGGTACGGGGAATATCTGATCACTCCCCGGTCGAGATTATGTTCCATGGCCGTATCAGGGACTTTACACTTCCCCCTTGTATTGCACCCTGCCATTTAAAAGATAGAAACTTCCAGGACAAGCTCAGGGAACGTACTAAACGTTACTTTGAGAACACTGGGTCCGTTGACTCGTACTGTACACTATGGGAAGCATACAAAGCAGTGATCAGGGGCTATATTCAGGCAGAGGTGGGTATAAAACGGAAGAAGGATCGCTCCAGGTGTGATGAACTGGAGCGAGAAATTGAGGCTATGGAGGGGGAAATTGCGCTGGAGGCGCAGTGCACTCAGGGGCTACTACGGCGGTTTCGCCTTAAACAAGGAACTTGGGGACTTATGGGAGGACGCAGCACGTCAACCAGCGGTGGCCACCCAGAGGAGGCTGTACGATGTAGGCGAAAAAGCAAATAAGCTCATTGCGTGGTTGGAGAAGCGAGACAGGGATCGAGACTGGGTAGCGGGAATTACAACAAGTACAGGGAGGACTCTTTACTCTGGAGTAGACATTGCGGAGTAATTTGCTGCGTACTATAAGCAGTTTTACCAATCGGCATCGACTAGGTCGATAGACGAGTCAGAGGACCTGCTAGCAGATTTATCCCTACCGATTGTGAAGCAGGAAGATAGGGAGGACATTGATCGGGACTTGCCGGTGGAGGAAGTGGAAGGAGCTATTAAAACCTCCAATATGGTAAGGCGGCCGGCCCAAATGGGCTGCCTGCCGAACTTTTTAAATGTGTGGCAACCGTCGTGGCGAAACCCATGCTAGATATGTTCGGCGCTGCCCAACAGGAGGGCTGTCTGCCCCTAGATTTACGTAGCGCCACGGTGGTGGTTATCCCTAAGAAGAATAAACCTCCGGAGCTCTGCGGATCTTACCGACCCATCTCTTTACTTAACTTTGAAACAAAAGTGTTGGTTAAGGTGTTAGCGAACCGGCTGGCACCAGTGTTCTCCTCGCTGGTCCATCCGGACCAAACTGGGTTTATGCCCCAGCGTAATACTAGACTCGATCTCCGCCGCTTATATGGGGTGATGCAGGCCACCGCGGCTAATCCAGACGAACCCGCGGCGCTGCTGTCACTTGACGCACGCATGGCGTTCGATATTATCGAATGGCCCTACCTCCAGGCAGTACTGGGTAGATTCGGCCTGGGCCCCAATTTTGTGGCATGGGTTCGCCTTCTCTACCGCGACCCCTGCGCCCGGGTTCGGGTGAATGGGGCGATCTCTAGGCCCTTCCCACTACACAGGGGTACGTGCCAGGGCTGTCCCTTATCCCACATCCTTTTCGCGCTGGCGCTCGAACCACTGGTGGCGTGGATCAGTGGCGATCCGATAGTGAGAGGTGTGGACCTGGGTGGTTATGGGAGGAGTGCATATCACTGTATGCTGATATTTTACTCTATGCGGGCAGACCAAGACAGACATTCCATAGGCTCATTAATGTAATCCGGCTATTTGGTACCTGCTCGGGTTATCGGATAAATTGGAATAAATCCCTCGTTTTTAACCTCTCTGGAGCACTTCCTCCACTCACTTCCGACTACGTGGCCCTAACACAACAGGACAAATTTAAATATTTGGGAATTTGGATCTCACTCCCCGGAGGAATTTCTGCGCATGAATATTCAGGCGCAAATGGTAAGACTACGTGAGGATATTGCCCACTGGCGTCCACTCCCAATTACCCCTATGGGTCGGGCAGTATTTAAAATGATGGCCCTGCCACGCTTACTTTGTGATACAAAACACACCGTATAAACTACTGGACACTCTTCCGTACCATTGAAGGCGAGCAGCGCACCCTGCTTTGGGGTAGTGGGACGCCGCGAATTGCACTTCTCAAACTTCAAAGGGGGGTATACGAGGGCGGGCTTGCTATACCAGAATGAGGAATTACTATTTAGCATCCCAACTTATAAATATCAATGGCTGGGTCTTCGCACCACAGTCTGAACCTGCATACAGAGTGGATCGCCAGGCCATGGGAGCGGCAGGGTACCTTGCAGCGTTGTACCGGAGTAGAGGGAGGAGTCTGCTCCCAACGCACACTCAGATGGTGGTACGAGCATGGGGCGATGCCACCAAGGCGCTTGGGTGGAAGGGCAAGCTGACCCAACAGACCCCACTGTGGCATAGTGATGGGCTGAGAGAGGTGGGTCGACTGAGGGGATTCCGTTGTTGGAGTCGCATAGGTATTGACACTCTTGGATATATGGAAGCGAGATAGAATGAGTACCTTTAGTGACCTTCAAGGAGAGTATCAGTTGGCAGATATGGAGCAATACAGGTACATTCAATTAAAACCTGCACTGATGTGTCACATCAAGGACGGTGAAACTATACCCGAGTACGCCCCATTAGAAGACCGACTGTTATTAGACCCAATCCCTGATAAAGCAATCTCCCTTACATACAAGAAGTTAATGAATAACCTACCCGACCCCCTCGGACCACTTCGGGCGAACTGGGAAATGGACATGGGCATATTGGAGGACGATGACTGGCAGGAAGCGATACAGAGCCTCAGAGAAATTGCTATTCAGGCCAGATTCAGACTGATTCAGTTATGAATCTTGCACAGAGCATACTATCCCCGCACACTTCAGCATAAGATTGGACGGGCGGACTCGAACCTCTGTTAGGGGCTGCGGTTTGACCGGTACGTTCTTCTATATGCTATGGGAGTGCCCAGTAATACAACGATACTGGATAAAAGTAGCCGGAGTGATGTCGGGGATGGTGGGGACTCGCATCCAACCGGAGGCACGTTGGCTCTTGCTGGGTATTACTGGAAAGGATAGATGGCGCGCGCGCGCACAAAAATTTGGTTAATGCTTGCTGCCGGGGTCGCTAAGTGTAACATAGCACGGCTGTGGGGTGCACGGATACCTCCCAAATTGGCCGATTGGAAAATGGATTTGGATTGGTGCCGCTTGGCAGAGAGGGTGGTGTATGAGAGCAGAGGATGCCCCAAGAAGTGGGAAAAGATATGGGGCCCCTGGGAGAAGTATAGATCCGAGAATGGGGTGGGGCCAGATGGGTGAGTGTCCAGGCGCTTAAATGAATCAACGTACACTGTGTTGGACTATGGAAGATCTCTGCTTATATTGTATGGACACACCAATACTCCCGACATAATGGGAAAAGAAAGCTGTATGATGAACCGCTATGTAATGTGTATCTAGCTGGAACTGTTATGTTGTTCAATAAAAATATATATTTTTTTTTTCTTAATGGATACAATATATTTTGGGTTTTAATACCAATTGTTTCTCAACCCTATCCTTCATTTTAGGAACTCTAAGAAGTGGGGTTGCTAATAGCCAGGTATTATGTAAATGTGATGGAATGCAATGTTTCTGGATATGGTAGCCTCTTTAGAGAACTTTTATGTAATGGTTCTGCATGCATCAGATGAGTTATAACTTTATTTTTCCAGGATTGCCTTGGAGAAACTGTGCCACTTCCAGTAATTGACACCGCCAGGTCGAAGGTAAGAAACTAATGTTCCATGACTTGTGTACTCTAATCATACAAATTAGATCACCCTCTACGTTTGCCACTAGCCTGAAAATATAAAAGGGAAATGCAGGGGCTGTACATGGTACGAGGGACTGCTTGACTTTTACTGTTATATTCCATTTTTATTGCAGAGACTGCCAAGCAAAGAACTTCCTGATGCGTCCTCTCCTATACCTACAAACACCATTCGTGTCATAAAAAACTCCATCCGATTAACCCTTAACCGATGACCACACCAGTCTCCAGATGGATGTGATCTGTAATATTCATTTACAGTTACGGCTCCACTTCATATGATCGATTGGTGGAAACACATTAGCAAAAATCCAGATTTTGCAAATATGTAGGTCTGTCCTGACTGAACAGGCCTATACTGCCGTGTGTAATTTTATGTAATTTTCTGTGAAACAATGGACTACTTTTGAGGCTCTCAGGTTTTTTTTTTTTTCTCCTCACATTGCCTCAACTTTTAAAACACTGCCTTTCTGTATGGAGATTTCCTCATCTTCATTTAAACATTTGTATATAATATAGTACTTGTTCTAGTCCAGTTTTGGGCTATTTAAAGTACTGTATTGTAATCAGTCGTAAGTTGCAGGAAAAACAAAAACACAAAAAAAGTGGTTTATCTTTTGGGTGGGGGAGGTGGGACAGGGGGAGGGTAAGGTATAAATTGTTTTTAGCTATTGGGATGCAATTTGTGGTTTACAAAATGTTTGGGTGTGACAGTATGGTTTCTGGTCTCCTGATTAGTGTATGCTAATAATGAATTAAATTATTTTGCATTCGCATTTAGATACAAGATATCAATGATCTGTGTGGTTTTGAGCGGTTGTTCTATAGCTTAGTTACATTGGACAGTACGCAGGAACCTTTTAACCAATTTAATTTGCCTTCCGTGGAGGCCAAAGAATTATGATCTTAACTACTATGGGAAACTAGATTATCTTCAAATGTACTAAGGGGCTTATTTAGGGAATATTGAATTAAGCTTTCCTTCCCTTGCTCTTGGGCATTATTGCAGTCTTAGGTTTTTTTTGGCATTGAGCCAATGCCCTGGGCACTAGAATGCTATAAAGGACATCTAGCCTAAAATCTATTGAATACTTTCTACCCTTTCTAGTTTCTTTCTGTTCTATGTTGGACAATGGGGTGTGTTAGAATTTAAACATTGTTTTGAAGTGTCCTTCATAGTACAGTTTTGAAGGACCTACTTTCTACTTCATAGGTTTCAGATCTGGGCAAATTCCTCCAACCTCTTGCTGGAGACTCCACATTTGCAAGCCCTAGCTGCTTTAGCCTTTGCTTGGGGGGCTGGATCTCAATATTCTGTACCTGGGGTTCAGCTTATCCTCCCTACTCACCTTTTTCCTACTAGTTCGTGGTAGGTCTTAAAGGCTTTGAAGCCAGTTGCACACTTCTATCAGCTGTCACGTTTAAGAAAAGCACATCTACGTGGGTTGTAGTGGTAAGTGTCCAAGATGTTTCTGTTCTGAGATTTATAATGCTCCCAAAGAGCTTTAGGGTACCTGTTTTATCATTTGTGATATATTTCTGTAGACTCTAATGGTTAAAAATCTTACTTCACTTTTGGGAGGCACTCCAGGACTTTTTGTCCTACCGTATGTTACATCTCAAAGTATCCCACAGAGCATCTCTCAGCTGCACCTGAGGGCTGATGTCCCTTGTGTTTTCCTTGGTTTTTACCAGTTTCACAAGAGTTGTTCTTGAGTCGCACAATAGTCAGTTGCAACTTGGCTATGGCTATGCAGGTTGCCAGTACCCTCGTCTCCTTGTCCATACAGGAATGCTTCTTGATCTAAGGGTCCCTTTTTTTTTGGGAATGAGTAAACCTAGGTGCATGTCACAAAGAACCAGCAGACCTTGCTGAACTACATAGAGTAATTCCTCTGTGGCGTCTGGTGAAGCCATTTTTAACTCCCATCCCCCCACCCAGCCTTAGAACTTGGTGGATGGTTGTTATTTACGTTTTCAGATTAATCGCTAAGCTGGTGCTGTTTCATCATGTCTAAAAATAAATCTCTGATTACTGCTGAGTTGCCGTCTGATTGTTCCCTGTCTTTGGGTAAACGTTCACTCTAGCAACTAATGGCAATAAGCAAGGATGTTCTAATCTTCTTGCTCCTGCAGGAAGACTAATGGACTCTGCTAGACCACCTGCACTGACTCAATTGTAGTAGGGCTTATTCTGCCATAAACATTTAGCTCAGACAATTAAAATAGTAAATTCATTTCTGCTGGATAGACTTTGCTCACATCCAAGATGCTGCACTGTAGTTTCTCAGGCTGGTGGTGAAGTTTTTCATTATTTAGTAAACCACTCTTAGCAAACTCACCCCCGTACATTACTGCAATGGTAAGAGTTTTAATCTAGGTACACCCCATATTGTGAAGCTTAAGGTGCATTAGCCTTAAGAAGTTGCTTTGTCACAGGTCTTGCTGTCTTATGCCAGAGTAAGGGGGTTGGGGAGAGTACTCAAAATACCCACTCCCGATAAAAGGCAAATACTTAACTTCAGTCCTGTTCGCAAGGTGAGTCTTTATAAGAAGATACATTAGACGTTCTATTTTCTGGTAGGAGGACCTTTCAGAGCTTTAAATCTCCAGATAAGCTAGTAACCTCTGTCCTCCGGTAACTGGCTCTCTAAAAAAGGGCAGTGGGTTACATAGCTGGTGGTCTGGGGCTTTCATGTTGGACTTGAGCCCCCTTTTTATTGGGAGAACCTATATGTATATTCAGTAAATTACCTACTCAAGAATGTTAGAATTTGTTTCTATTGAGCATTCCTAGCTCAAATACCGATGGACAGTGCAGCATTCTTGTGGACTGTAGACCCTCGTCCTCTGTGGCTCTTTCATTGGTGATCAAGCTCTACTTCTAAGGTCTGAAATCGGATACAGGCTTATCCACGGGAGGGCTAGTAATGCTGTTGTACATCTTTAACACTCATAAGAGCTAACGCAATCATATAACAAGCAAAGGAATCCTAGCTTCTAGAATGAAAACCACATTCTAACTTGTATTCACCATCCTCGCCTGTCAAAGTTGTCTGTTGGCTTGTTAGCAGGTCCATCAAGCAGCCATAAGATCCCAAACAGTGTTTGACAGCTATCAGCAGGTAGCCCTATAATGTTTTCTTCTCTCATAGATGGTTTTAAAGCATGTTTGTAAATAGTAAAAACGCAGGTATCTCCCACTTTCTACTGGGTTGCCTAGTGGACCAGTCTTTGTCAGAAAACAGACATTATCTGTAGGCAAGGATTTGGTTGGTTGCTACAGTCCTTTATCTACTCTACCTACAGAGGTAAAGCATTTACATTTGGAAAATAAAATTAGATTTGTGCAACTTATAGCTACCTTATAATTTGGCAAGCAACACCCTTGAACCAGCTGAAAGGCTTAAGTTCTGCAAAGGATTATTCACTTGATTCACAGTACAAGCCTGTGGAGAGGAAATAGAATGGGAATGCAGGGGGGTTAAGAAAAGGATGGAGGTAGGATGGATGCGGATGGCAAATTAATTTGATGCAAAATCATTTTACACCAGAACATGTTTTCACACAACTTTATTTCTACACAGATTGTTCAGCTTTTTTTCAGAAACCATGTTTATCATTTATACAATTCGAACATCTTTGTCTTGTATTACATTTAATTCCGTTTTGTAATTGACTCATGTATGGAGACTTTTTGTATAAAATGTAAAATACCATATTTTGCAATACATATGAAACTGGACTTTGTCTTATTTCTTGAATGTTTTTACGTGACTGCATGAATTTTTACTCTTGCTGAGTATTTATTTTCTTTAAGTACAGAATGTATTTCATGTTGAGCATGCACAAACAATTACACCCTATTTTCAGCAACTCTGAAATATTACGATTGCTGTATTTCAAGATTATTTTTGTGACCTTATGCAACCAGAATGTTTGATTTATTTTTAGGTCGAGCCTGGGCAGTGCATGTGCTGCTCTGCGAGGCATGCTGTTTTGGAGTATGGACTTGAAGCTCCGCTCACTCTCTGCCCAACTTTTCAATTGGCTCCTGTTACTGTCCTTTGTAAATGATATCTTTTGATTTGTGAATAGGCTTAGTAGTCCCTCCTTAGTACCGCCTTGTCTGCATTTGTAACCTCCCATAAGGACTGGACTTTTTACTGTTACTTGGTGTGTTGTATTTACAGTCAGTAAGCACTTTTTTTTTTTAAATGACTTGATCCTGTTGTACACAGTAGGTGCTTTCCCTTTTCAACACTCTCCTCCTCATTGCATGGGGGGGCGCATTTAAACTGTCTGCTCCTCATCGCCCGGGCCCCGTGCTTAATGTTTCAGCAAAGCACGGTGCATACAATGGCAGCCCAGGCAGTACTCAGACCCTGGCCTCACTCTCTCTTCTATATTCACACAGGGGCAGGGCATGGACATTATTTGCATATGAGGGGCCTGTAAAGGTTATTAAGTGTAATGCTAGAAATTTAAGTCCTACCATACTAGTACTTGTCCTGGGAGTGAAACATCTCTTGTAGTGAGCACTTAAAAGTGCGACCTATCATATGAGGGGCATACATTTTTTTGGGAGTAAGTCCATGGCCTTATAAACAAGTTAAAAATGCCAGAATGGATAAGTGATTAAGAGTGCAGAGTAGATGTACAAGTTCAGCATGTAGTACGGGGAAGTACTTGAACTGGTTATCACACGGACTCCTTCATTTAAGATGTTATTTATAAGTACCCTTTTTAAAACACACATGGTATTCGGGGCCTATGGTGTATCATCTGACAAAGTTCTTGTTGGTGTCTTTTTTTTTTTTCTTCTCTTAAGCGAGTGGTATCCAGCACAAGTTTATTTTGCTCCTGAATAACCTAGAATCATTATACTGATGTCTACTTCTAACCGTAGATTCCTCAGGCTCCATCTTGAATCTAGAAGATTTAAAACTGCTTTGCTGCCATGTGCCAATATGTTGCGCCGAACACCTGCAGCAAATTTGTTCTGCCACAGAAGTTACATATAATCGCTACCCCTGCCTGTTAACATTGGTTCCTTTTTAGGTTTGGCCTGCACAGCGCTTGCGCTGTGCTTTAGAAATCTATTGTTTTTAATATAAACTTAAAAGGGACTTGCATCCGCCTCCTCTCTTTCCTGGCTTCTCGTTGGTTTCTGTGCATGCCACTTACCTTTTCTCCATTTCTATTGGCTGTAGCATATTTTCCTGCATTTACCAATGCTTGTTCCTCGTTCGTTTCTCATCAGTTTCCCACTGCCGAAATACTGTTGATATCCACTTTAGTGTAACTATATTTTCATAAAGTTTTGCCTTTTACTCTTGCAGCATATTTATATAGCAATTTATCACCACGAGAGATTAAGTAATTTGCATAGAATCACAGGATGTTGCGTAGTGCAGCAGAGACTCGAACCGGGATCCCCAGCTCTCGAGTCAGCAGCTCTTGCCGCTGCGCCACATCCTCTCCACTCTCGTTTTGTCTGTCTGAAAGACTGTAGTTATAGATTCCTTACCTTTAGAATTACCCCTAGGCGTCAGACTGTGTCCGGATATTTTATCTATTGCAGTACCCCTGCACGTCTGTAGGTGGCGTTGGTCGACTCCGTGTTCGTCGTTGGCATCGTGGTTGCCGGAATGACATTGCGGTGTCTACTTAGAAGCCGCCCCTGCGCGCTGACGTCAGTTCTTACTTTTTCCGCGCCAGCCTAGCGCAGATCCGGAGAGAGCTTGCCCCTTAGTCACTTTTTGACTAAACTTTTTTGACTTTTTGGCGACGCCTTTTTTGAGTCTTCGACTCCTGGTGCACAAGGGATGTCCCTTCGCTGAACCGGATTCAAGCCTTGTGACTCCTGTCACAAGCTAATGTCCGTCATGGATCCAAACCTCGTGTTCCTCTGGTGCCTGGAGCGCGACCACAACCCTAAGTCGTGCTCCGACTGTCGGGCCATCAACCCGAAGTCTTTGCGGGAGCGGTCCTGAAAGCTTCTGGAGGCCTGGCAGTCTGCTCCCTGCCGCTTGTGGTCCCGGTTGAGAGGAATGTCTTGGGTCCGGTCGCAGAGCCACCATCACATTCGTCCTCCAAGTCTTTGTCCTCGGGTAAGTAGAAGCACAAAAAGAAGGCGAAGAAGCACCGTTGCTCTTTGCCCTGTCAGTCGGCCGACGCGACTCGGGACCCAGAGCGTCGTCGCTCTCCTGCTCTGTCCTCGGAGCCTGCTTCTGGGACAACTCCACGCTTCCCTCCCTTTCCCGGAGCCAGAGTGTCCCCTGCCCAGCTTCGAGCATTTTACGAAGCGCTTTATAGCATCTTTGGGCAGCCGACTCCACCGGCGTGCCTTCAGGCCCTGTGGACTCGGCTGGGGGCCCTGGGCCTTCGATGCCGGCGGATCTGGCGCCAGTGGGCCCCTGAGGATCAAGGCCTGAATCTGGATCGGCGCCAGTCGATCTCACGGTACCTTCCCCAGCGCTGATTCCAGTGACGACTCCCCGGATGTCGGTTGTGCCCCCAGCCAGCATTGACCCCAGCCTCACCCCCGATTTGGACACAGCGCCGGACCGACGTCAATCGCCGTCGGTACCGGTGCCGGAATGGTACTTTCGTACCGCTGTTCTTTCCAGGTGTTCCTTTCCACCCTGAGTGGCAACCAGAGGAGGGTGAAGAGGACTGGGAGGGGTCTGTGGACCCTTTGGCTGACCAGCCTGAGAGCTGGACTGGCGAGAGGAACTGGGTGATGCCAGTGGTTTGGAAACCTCCCCAGACCTTGGCATGCTTCCCCCCCCCCCCCCACCCAACCGTGGCTATGGAGGAGGGAGCTTCCTACTCAGTGGAGTTGCGTAAGGCTGCTGATGCCTTGGGCTTCCTACGGTGGCTGTCGGAGGTGCTTCAACCGACAGCGGCCTCTTCGAGCCCCTTCTGCCTCTTAATGAGGCCCTCACCGACGTCCTT
Organism: Calotriton arnoldi; assembly: GCA_963921515.1. Classification (NCBI taxonomy): domain Eukaryota; kingdom Metazoa; phylum Chordata; class Amphibia; order Caudata; family Salamandridae; genus Calotriton; species Calotriton arnoldi. The sequence continues at coordinate 469,030 of CAWUFW010004332.1, read as the reverse complement.
CTGGACACTTGATCCAAGCCTAGCACAGGGGCTCCTGTGGACAGGATGATTGCCCTACGCCACCGCCTGGACCCGGGCAACCCACTTTTCCTCTCCCAACACCCCACCCCCGAGAGCTTGGTGGTCCAAGCCTCGTCCTCTAAGGGTGCATTCCCTACTGCTCCCCCAGATAGGGAATCCAAGAAGCTGGACCACCTTGGGAAGAATGTTTTCTTCGGCCAGCTTAGCGCTGCGGTCGGTGAACACCGCATGCCTCTTGGGCTGTTATACCCATACAGTGTGAGATACGGTTGTGCAAGTGCTGCCACAGTGGCCTGAGGAAGCCCGGGCCGTTCTCACCTGCGCAGTGGCAGAGGGTCAAGACACAGCGAAGTTCACCATCCGATGTGGGCTGGATACCGCCGACTCTCTGGGCAGAACTGTTTCCACGTCAGTAGCCATGAGGCGCTACGGCTGGTTGAGGACGTCTGGTTTCTCTGGGGATGTCCAATCCACCCTACTGGACATGCCCTTTGATGGCTGCTGCCTTTTCGGTGACCAGGCAGACTCCGCGCTCGAGCGCTTCAAGGATTCTAGAGCTACGGCCAGATCCTTTGGCCTCGTGGCGACCTCTCGCCCCACGCAGTCTGCTTTTCACCCCTTTCGTGGCTACGGAAGGGGTCCCCCGCCACGTTCGAAGCAGTCCAGCCACCGGTCCATGCAAGGTACCCAGCCTCTGCGTGTCTGGACGTGGGATCCAGCGACACGGGTCTGGGGGCGGGCGGGCCAGTCCACCCAGAACCCCACTGCAGCAGCCTTCAAGCCATCCTAGCACGACCCTTCAGGGCCACCAAAGGCCAGTGGGCGGCAGGATCCACCATCACCTCCTGCACTGGTGCACCATCACGTTGGTAAGGTGGGTTTTGCAGATAGTCTGAAGGGGCTACTCCCTCCCCTTCGAGGCTACCCCTCTCTGCCACCATCCTTCCATGGCATGTCGGAGGATCCTTGGCCCATCTCCGCCAGGAAGTTGCAGCTCTCTTGGCCAAGGGAGCTATTGAAAGGGTCCCTGTGCCAGAAGTTTGTCGTTGTTGCTATTCCCACTACTTTCTGGTCCCCAAGAAGGACAAAGCCCTGCGTCCCATCTTGGACCTCAGGGCCCTAAATCCCTTTCTCCGGAAGAAGTTCAAGATGCTCACGTTGGCTCAGGTCCTGTCTGCCCTCGACCCCGGAGACTGGATGGTAGCGTTGGACTTGCGGGACGCATATTTACATAGCTCTTGAGCATGGCCATCGATCCTCCGATCAGACTGCCTCTTCAGAAGGATCTTCTGTTGCAGGGGAGGGTCCTCCAACCGAACCTGTCCAGCCTCCACCTCCTTGCGTGGAGATTGAGCGGCGACAGTTGACAACTTTTGACCTTCCTCCTGAAGTTTGTAATGTCAACTTGGCAGCCAGGTGTCCCTCCACTAAGACTGTATACGTCTGTAGGTGGAACAAGTTTGTGGCATGGTGCACAGCAAAGGCTGTGGAGCCCCTTTCTGCCCCTCTTTTGGAGGTTCTTTTGTATATACTTTCTTTGGCCCAGCAGGGCTCTGCCCTGGGCACTCTTAAGGGCTACCTTTCGGCCATATCTTCCTTTCCTCGTCTTCCTGATGAGCCTTCTCTTTTCAAGTCCCCTATTGTAAGATTTCTGAAGGGCATTACTCACCTCTTTCCTCCTTCCCGTTTGTAATTCCCCAGTGGGACTTAAACCTGGTCTTGACCTATCTTATGTGCGCTCCCTTCGAGCCTCTTCATAACTGCGGTCTCAGGCTCCTTACTCTGAAGATGGCTTTCCTTGTTGCCATCACCTCTGCTTGCAGAGTGAGTGAGCTTCAGGCTTTGTCTTCCAAACCTCCTTTTCTTGCTGTTCATCCGGACAAAGTAGTCCTTCGCACAAGGCCCTCTTTTCTTCCCAAAGTGGTTACCTCTTTCCATATAGGACAGACCATTACTTTGCCCACCTTCTTCCTACCTCTGCACCCTTCCAAGGAGGAGGAGAAACTCCGTCTGGACCCTAAACGTGCGCTGTCTTTCTATCTCGACGGCACAAAAGAATTCCGGGTGGACTATCAACTCTTTGTTGGATAGGTGGGGGCCATGAAAGGTCAGGCTGTGCAAAAACGCACCATCTCTCGATGGGTTGTCCTATGCATTAAAATCTGCTACTCCTTGGCAAAGAAGGAAGCCCCAGTGGGACTGCGTGCCCACTCCACCAGGGCATCGGCAGCTACTACTGCCTTGGAGCGTGGAATCCCACTCCTTGACATCTGTCAGGCGGCCACGTGGGCATCTCTGCACATGTTCACCAAACATTATTGCCTGGACAGCCAAGTCCGCAGAGATGGCTATTTCGGCCGCTCTGTTCTCCAGGACTTTCTGGTGTGAACTTGGTTCGCAGACCCACCTCCGGGGTTGGCATTCCTGGGGTATCTATTCTAAAGATAAGGAATCTATAACTACAGTCTCTTTCAGATGAACATGTTACTTACCTTTGATAACGATGTATCTGTAAGAGACCTATGTAGTTATAGATTCCTTACCGCCCCACCCATCCTCCCCTTTCTGCGAACTGACTTCTAGGGATAGGGGCTCCCTTCCAGGGCCCAAGTTATGTGCACCAGTGGTCAGTGTCTTGCACGGCTCTGCGCTTCTGGCATGGAAAGTTGTGTCAGAACGGACGTCAGCGTGCAGGAGCGGCGTCTAAGACACCACAACGTCATTCCGGCGACCGCAACGCCAACGACTAACGCGTAGTCGACAGACGCCACCTACCGACACACAGGGGTTCTGCTAAAGAAAAAATCTCCGGATCCAGTCTGACGCCTGGGGGTAATTCTAAAGGTAAGGAGTCTATAACTACATATGTCTCTTACAGATACATAGTTACCGAAGGTTAGTAACTTGTTCGTCAGGGAGCTCTTTCCTTCTCCCTAATGATGATTGATAAAAACAGCTCTTTATTCATTACATAGGCGAAGCCAGTGCATTACCAGTGCTTGTTTTTTATACGTCTTCGCACATGAATCTGAAGCTCACTCCTTTTTCTCACCCGTTGGCGACTTTTTCTCAAAATGCTCCATACCTGTGTGCAAGGGAACGTATCCTCCTAAAACCACAGCCTGGAAGGTAGAACATGGCAATACGTCTCAAGTTAACTAGGGGTTTAATGTTCATGTCAAATGATTAAAAGTTGCTTCATGGATGACGGCCAGTCCCCCTCCATTGGTCAGGTTGGTCTTTCCTGATGATTGGGTAGTTGTGATGTATGAATAGGTCAGAGAGGCTTTTAAGGAGTGGTTCAGTCATGTCTCGGACTATGATCTGAATGTATTCCTCAGAACAATCATAGTGGCTGATATACTGCTGCATTTGAAGGCAACTTGAAGGTGCAACTTGGCACATTGACTGTAATGTCTTCAGAAGGGGAAAGAGTTGGAAATAGTCAATCGAATGACGTTGAGGTAGTAGATGTTGTTCTGGGTGCCTGAGGTGAGGCCAACCAATTCTTAATTGTGTTGGATGCTGGCAGGTGGCTTGGGGGGGGCGAAGTATCCTGTGTCCTTTTGCCCAGATTGTAGAGCCAGGTAGTGGCATGCCTGATTTAAATGACATGATACTGCTTGTGAGGATTACTTGCATGTCGGGCGAAATGGTTCAACAAGGACCCGGCATGTGCAGCTTTTACGGGTATTAGGCCCCCTCTGTCACCAGTGCCTCAGGTGTAATGAACGAATGGATTGGGAGCTGGGTACAGGCATGTTCAGAGCTTGTTGCTGTTGTAGTGTACTGTGTATTGTAAGAGGAAGAGATAATGTGGGTGGAGATAATGTTTCAGACAAACATGCCACTACTGGTTTACTTGTGAATTCGCATCAAAAAGCTTGACCCATTCCTGCACTTGATGTGGACCGTTCTATTAATTGCCAAGTTACCAGCCTTTACCGTCGTCCTGGTTATTCTTGCGCTGTTCTTTCAGTACCCCCTTATAACTATAACCTATACCTTCCAATAGGTAGTATACCAGATGTGCTGCTGCCTTTCCCCCTCTAGACCACCTATATCATTAAGACCCTTTGTCACCTGAGTTTACTCCTGATCGTAGGACAGTCTATTCCCTGTCTGTTTTATTCCGATACAAACCTGCTGACTTTTAATATGGTACCATCACTCATCTGACTACTGTTACCACCCTTCCCACCCCTTATTGCTTCTTTCTTGCCACTGTGCTCCATTATCGTTCTGAGAAATTATGTGCACAGATTTGTGCAGCTCGTTTTAAAAAAAAAATATTTGAGTTTTATATAGCGCTGGCTAGACCCGGAGGTATCAGAGTGCTTTACATAAGGTTCCACAAAATTACAATAGTTACATCAGTTACAAGAAAACATTTCAAGAGAGTCGGAAGATGAAATAAATGGAGCTTAGAAGGGTAAGGGGGTGAGGTAAGGTGTAGGAGGGAGAAAGGATGGAGAAGGATGGATGGAGAGACGAAGGAGAGTCTGCCCAAAGTCTGGCTGGGTAGGTGACGGCCGAGGGGGAAGCCCACAGCCCATTTCCTCTATAGCCATCAGGTAGCTCCACCGGGCATCAGTCAAGCGGCTAGGTCTCAATGAGAAAACAATTGGAGAGCAAGGAGGGAAAAATGGAGCATAAAAGGAGAAAGTGGGTGGAGTAAAGAGGTATGAGGGAGAGTACGACGGAGAGACTGAGTAAGGTGTGCCCAATGTCCGGCTGGGTAGGTGACTGCCGAAGGGGGTAGTCCACAGCCCATCTCCTCTATAGCTATCAAGAAGCTCCACCGGGCATCGGCCAGAAAGCTAGGTCTCCACGGTCAGAGGCAGGTTCATAGATTCGGTATCCTGAAGGGTAGGCCGGATGGGGGATGTGTTCGAGGTCTGGACGAAGTCCGTTTTTTTTCTCAGAGGAGTAGTACGACGTAGTGGGGAGCACTGTGGCAGCCATCTTGGGGTCAGGCAGTCCCAATGATTTTAAACAAGAGATCCTTGCTCCCACAGGAAGGAGATCAGCTCCGCACCTGCCCGCGAGGATAACACCTCATTAGAGACTCACCCCCGGCCATCAGCTAATCCGGGCCGTTAGTAAAGAAGGATCGGGCGCGTCTCACTCACCGGGTAATTTGAGTCAGGAACGCTTGTCAGTCTCTGCATCTGCACACTCCCCTCATGGCAGTACACGCACCTTCCTTGTGGCGATGCCCGGGGACGCCACAACTGCATCGCTGGGCACCACCGGGAAAAGTAATGCACTCCTCTTCTTCATTAGGCCGCCATATTTGGGTCAGGCATTATCCACATAGAAATCGCTAAGAAGCTGGACTTGGTCCCACCATGAAGAGCTTCACATGAGACACTCGCGCTGCAACCACAACGAGTGAAACACGCACAGCTTTTTCTGTAACTTTCACAGCCTGTCGCCACTAAAAAAAGAAAAAACGTTTAAAACCAATGCCATTCTTGCCCACCTAGAAACTATTATGCTGTATACGTCTAATTACAGAGTCCTCCTATTTTGACCCTCAACTTTTGCATTCACACACCAGGCTGCAAAATGGATCTGGATAATTCTGCAATAGCTCCTACTTTCCTGTACATGGAGTCATCTGCTTTAATCGCAAATCTGTCCCACCTTCGGACATGACAACATAGTTACATATAGGCACAACCCCAAATGCTGACATTAGTTCCTCTTTTCCTGCAGTGTTTGAAGCGGATCCAGTGCCCTGCTCCCAACCTTTTCTGACTTTGATCAAATTCTTCGAAAACATTGACTGGGGAAATGGATGTCTCCCAAACGCAAAATGGCAGGATGTAAGCTGATGGAAATGGATGTCTCCCAAACGCAAAATGGCAGGATGTAAGCTGTTGCTGCTCATGCAGAAAGCAAATGTCAGTCCGGCACCTGCAAAACATCTGTATTTGGTGCTGCTGCACCAAACATGACTCAACATCCTTTAACTGCCTCTTGAAGCAGTGAGCAGTAGGTCTAGATCACAGTGGAGCTGATATGCCCAGAGTTTCCCGGCTTTTGACTCCACAGCAGATTGAGGACTTTATAGAGCCATGCTGCAACGTTAAGAGTGATCCCGAGTCCTGATGCGCCTTCTGGTGGACCTTTCAGGTCCCACTTATCAGTCAGGCGTCTGCTGGTGTGGCATTCTCCAGACCCAACTGACCCATTTTGGCCTCAGCCTAGTGCTAGGCTGCACCTTGACCCCTTTTGCTGCAGGCCCTGCCGGTTCTTCTGGTGCACTGCTTCAGAGACGCGAGTCCCGTGCTCGCTACGCCACCAGATTCGGGCTAGCCTCGCGGAACGGGTGATGCCCTGAAAACAGTCCAAGGATGCTTGTTTCTGGTCCAGGGAGGACCTGGCCTGGCAGTTTGGGCTGGACTGTTCCCATGTGGAGCAGGGCAGAGACTGATTTGCTTATGGCTTGGTCTAAACTGGAGTGGCGTGCACAAAACAATGGATATAACCCAGATCTGTGACTGGGGGGTGAACGTTTTATTTGTTCAGCATTCCGTCCATCTGTTCTTTTTGCAAAATGCGGTCACTGCCATGGTTCACAATAGCCTTGGATCCTGAAGGTTTGATGGTGTCCTTGGACTTGCAAGACCTGTACTATCAACTGCCTGTTCGGAGTCCCACTTCGGCTATCTTCATATTTTGATGTGGTGGAATCATTTCAAATCACCATCCTACCCTTCAGTGTTACTTTGGCACAAACCTGTCAGTGGGTGCGTCCCATTTTTGCACGTCAGGGATGCACATATTCAAGCTTCTTGACAAATGGTTGCTGAAGACGGGCTCTCCTTAAATTGTCTGTCCACGTCCATGCAGCAGTTTTATTGTTGCAATTTTGATTCTGTGATCAAGAACCCCAGTGCATCATTGGCATGTGCAGCAGATTTCCTTTATTGGGGCTATTTAAAGGCCTTTCTCCTCCTTTAGCGAGCCTGGGACATCCAAGCAATGATCCCAATGTCCTTGTGCATACTGTACCAGTTTACTTATTCAGGACCTTCAATGAAAATAACCCTGGGAATGCCTTTTGGGAGCTTTGGTGGTCATGACCAATGCCAACCTGATGGGTGACAGGCCCATTCTCTTTGCCTCTTCACACTAGTGATGGGTGCGTCCTCTGAGCTGGAGGGGAGAGGGTTACCTGGGCAACGTGTTGCTCATAGTAAATAAATACATCGCCCATATCCAAGTTTAAGCAGTGTACAATTAATCTTTTTATCCTTCTTTTGGTGTAGGGTTAAAAAGAGGTCCATCACCATGCAGAGACTGCAGGTGCTAATGGGGATCCCGTAGAACAGTGTTTTAACAAACATGAGAATTAGTCAATCCCAGAGATTATTAGGGGGAAGAAACAAGATGAATGGTACGTTTGGAAATTGCATGCAAAATTAATATGCGGACTGTCATTGGCAAAACAGAAGGAATCGATCCAATGAGGACATTACGAGCATTCACAACTAAGATTGTGCCTGAAGATTTTTTACGAAACTTGTTGGCTACAGGCAACTGTATGAATACATTTATGGAAACAAAATAAGATTCTTTAACCACAACGAATGGACTGAAGTGCATTACCTGACAAGAATTAAATTGGTTTTATTGGACTAAAAAGCTCACGATAAGTGCAGAGTAATTATGGGATTGAGCTCCCAGTACTTTGCTAGAGCAGCATCACCACAACAGAGACCACCCTTCTGGAGCTACGTGACGCCCATCTAGCCCTAAAGGCTTTTCTGCCTTTCATCAAGCGCAGGTTTGTCAGACTGACTTGACCACCATGTAGTACTGCAACATGCAGGGCAATGTAGGGTCATGCATCATCTGACTGGAAGCTTTAAGGCTGTGTAGATGGCTGGATCCTGTTGGGATCGGTCAATTACCTGGAAGGTACACTGAACGTCAGGGCAGATTAATTCATCAATTATTACCTTGCAGACCACAAGTCGAGCCTGGTCCTAGAGATGGCACAGGGCATCTTTGCTCAGTGGGGCTTGCCTCTGGTAGATCTGTTTCCTACTTTGGAAAATGCTCAATGTCTGGCCTTTTGTACCTTGGAGTTCATTCTTAAGTCAATCTAGGGGATCTGTTCCGCGTTCACTGGAACTCTGGCCTCCCTTAAGTATTTCCACCTCTGCTACTAATTGCATGGGACCTGAAGGAGATTAGGAGGGACCGAGCATAGCTCAGTCTGACTTGGCATAGAGCGTCTGATGCTACCTGTTGAATCGAACTACGTCCTACACATAGACTGACTTTCCAGATCTACTGCCCCAAGAACGGGGAAGGGTTTTGCATCCGCCAAGTCGATCTATTCTGGCTGTTGATTGAAATTTGTGGCCTGATGCAAGGAAAGGTACGTCGACGCTCTGCAGGCTAAGCTGTATTATGATCGGTTTGTTTTCTCCGGTCCAGCATGATTTCACTGTGGGCACTACTTTTTTGATGGGCACTTCTATCAGTAGATTCCTTGCCTTTTGAATATCCCAGGTGTTGGACTGAATCCGGAAACTTTTGAATAGCTCTCAATGAAACTGCAGGGCGCTGCCTCCAATCCGGCAGCAGAAGCGATGCCATTGTAACTTCACTGGAGCCATAAAGCACCCCCAATGACTCACTGATGTCGGTTCCCTTTTTTCTGTGCCATTAACGCAACTCCAGAGCTTCATTCTCCTCCGTTTCATTGACAAAAATTTTTATAACATTTCTGAGCAGTTTTTGATGCAGTAAATGTCAAACCCCAGCCCCCCTCTACCCCCAAACATTTAGGGTTCAAACCGTGCAAGGACTGTTATGGACCAATGTCCATCAAAAACCCACACAACATATGTCTCTACTACCTGTAGGTTAACCCAAGGCATGCAACGCCTGTTGAAGCATGTACCCCATGGCTGTCAAGGAGCAGGAGGCAAAACAGTTTATGGCATGGGCTCGGAATGAACATCTGACCAAGAGGAAGTCCAAACAGAGGTTGAAGACCACAAAGTCTCTGCCTACATCAAAGTCCTCCAAACTAAAACATAAGTGTCAGCAGGACTCAAAGCGCGTGCCGTTCATCCAAGGGCAATTTTTAGACACACTTCCCCGCACCACAAGACTGTCAGAACCAAAGCTTCTGGAACTACCCACTGAGGAATCCATGCATGTGGATCACTTGGACCCAGCACCATTCCCAGTTCCACTACTGGCTGCGGCACTGACACAAAGTATCCAGACCCATCAGCCATAATCTGAATTCCCTGGCCCAGGAATGTATCCTGCACTCTTCCTCAGTGTCATATTTGATGTTTTCCGCTAGACCGTGGTCTCCCCTGGAGTGTCTTCGGGTCCCATGAATCCTGTAGAATATGCTTTTGGGACACTGCTAACTCCCTATCTTGTGTTGCCCTTTGACCCATTGCTTCTTTAGCCTCCTCTGACACTGATCTCAACTTTGGCATCTACTCCCACCTCTGGCGTCATGACTGGTGCCGCCACAACTCACCATACCAGTGAGCTCTTCACCTTCGGCACCAGGCTAGACTTAACCACACACTCCATCTGCGTCACCAGTGCCGCAACAGCCTCCATTTGAGCCATTACCTCATTTAAAAAATATATATATATTTTACAATTTTTATCAGTATTTTGCATTTAGTTTAATATGAATGATTTACAAAACTTGTGCCGCTGCGAGCTGATTATTCTTGTTTTGTTCCATACTTCAATGCGGTCTCCGACCCTTTCGCAGCATGGAAAAAAGCAAACATAGAAATGTTTATAGCAAATTTATATAACTCAACCCAAGGCAATTGCACAGCATTCAGCATAGAAATGATCTGCCCAATGAATCTTATATCGAGCCTCTATGCCATCTCATTCTTATCAGCGCTCCTTATCCTAGCAAGCATTCATCACTCATCCTCCATGTTTATGAAGTTTGCCAGAATCGCTGCCCAGTAGTCTGCACCCGGTTGGTCTGTCCAACCTCTTCTGCAAGTCCACGGCGAAAACCACTGCCTCTGGGAAACTCTTGTGCGGTCTCATCGAGAACCCAGAAAAGGTATCTGATATTTAAAGAGCAATTCCTTTGCCAAATTATCCAATTTTGTTCAGCGGGGATCAGTTGTTATAGATGGGCTTGTTGCTCGCATGTGAATTTACCGTAAATAAATGACCAGATAAGAGGCGTTCGGCAAAGCAGGAACAAGTTGGTTTAATTAAACGCTGCAGCTGGGAGAGCCTGGACAGCGTGCATATGCTCAATCTCTCGGTGCAGAAAGTTCTGGCCGCTGTTATATACAGTTCCTGGGGTGCACTAAAACCATTTTCTACATTCCAAAAAACATTTGTTGTAAATCATCTGGTAATGACACATGTAGCTTTTGACCTCCGGGAGAGCTAGTGTGGGCCAGTGTATATCCAGTATGAGCACATGATCACTACGTGTGATATGTCTGTTGTGTCCGGATTGGTTGAGTGTGCCTATCTACATGTGGTATTTCTGGGGAACGCAAGTCTTTGGCCGTATAGGTTTTATTGGGGCCTGTTATCTTGGACTTGTTTGTGGTGCAACTATCTGTGGAATCGATCAGTGTTTTCCCAGGGTGGGTATTTGTCTTTGGTTTATGGGGGACTCTACTTGTGACATGTTACGCGATAGGCGTAGGCATGGATCGCAGGATCTGCCTGACCACGTGTCTCTGACTCTGGGTTGATGGAGAGGTCACCTTGGGTGACTCTGACAGCAGTGCTGTGACTTCATCGGAACGCCTAAAAAAAATATGGCAGCCACTGGTATCCTTTTTATTGACATTATCAACATTGCACAACAGTGGTCATCTTGTACATTGCTTTGGTCTGAACGTACATTATCATTGGTCTTATTGGCAACAGTAGCGTATAAGCATGGATTATTACATACAGTGGTATTGATCCAGCGGAAGGCCAGGGTTGAATATTTCACAAAAACCTGAATATTTCAATGGGCCCATATACATTTATCCAAAATGCTCATCCACACTCCCTGGTCAATCCGCTGGGGGGGGTCAAGTTTTATAATTCACTTAAGTTCTGATTAGTTATTTCCCCGTAACCACAAATCTGGTTAAATACCATTTCAATGCCTAACTAATCTTCACGCATCAACACTCTTTCCTCTGGTTGATGGACCATTAATTGAGTTAGTTGATGGTGATATTAACAATTTCTTAAGTAATTCACAGTTCTTAGTGAAATAACCACAGACTCTGAGTAAGATTCATAAGCTTTATCTAAAATTTCAGTCATAAAGTTGAACGCTCATCAATACAGATTTAACAGTGCAAACTCCATCATTCTTCAATGAGAGAGACAATTCATTTAGCAAATGCATTCAATTACACAACCTTATTCAACAAATCAATGCATAAGAGTGGATAGATGTAGAGACAAAAGACACATTTTAACATACATTTGCAAAGAAATATGCAAATTTATGAGACAAAGTGACATTTACCTAATAGAGATGACCGGAAAACCAACCCTCTGTCCAAAGGACTGGTGGGGGGTGCCCTGACTTAGAATCAGGAGACAAAGACTATAGGACAGGATCAGGACCGGGCTGATACTTACTAGACTTCTCTACAAACCCGACGCACCAGGGCGATTCCCTCTTACACTCTCTCCCTCCTCGATATTCTTCCGCAATCTTTGAATCTAATCAGACTGTCGTTTCGGATCTGAATCTTCCCAGTCTGCTCTCGCCTCTCTCTCTCTCTCTCTCTCTATGATCTTGATGCTCTCTCTCTCGATGCAGCATACTCTTCTCTCTCAGCGTCTGAGAACTTAAGTTACTCTAGTTATAGTCTTTATTTCTACATGTCCCACCCTCAAGTGTTGCAAATTTTACTAAAATATGGATTATGATTGGACGGGGCTAGGTGAGTTTTCATCACACCATGCTGACATATTCATTCTTATTAAGGTACTTATTGTTAGCTAGCCCGTCCCCTTTAGCTCATTCATGTTGTCCTCTTCCCATGCATATATTGTTGCCATTTGTAATAATACATTCAATACAGGCTACATAGACGAGTGATACATGTCTTGAATTCACTGAGCATGCGCAACTTTTGGTCATCCGTCGCCATTTTCTTTTTCGTTATGCTTTAGCAGGCCCGAATGTACACTATTAATAAAGGAATCATAAACAGATGTTATTTTCTTAAACATATTCTCACTGTTCACCACCCACTTCTACTCTATCCCATGTTGTTATTATCTCTCTAGGCAAAAGCATTAACAGCAGCTTTCCTTTAAATTCAAGCAAGCAGATGCCGGGCATGCTGTACCTTAAGACCTCATGTTAGTCTTTCTTGCGCTTGCGTGAGGTTTTTCCCTCTCAAAGCGAGTTAGTCACGTTATCTCTACGTAATTCAGGTTTGCACATGCGCAAAGCGTTTTCGCACATTAAAGCGGGTTTTAGTCGTGTTGTATTTTATTCCTCAATTTAAGCATGCGTAAGCTTTTCTCCCCATGTGTCGGTGTCTAGTGTATATTAGTTTCGTCTCACCTACAGTTTTAACGATTAGTGAAAGTTAATGGAGGATTTCTCCGAGCAAGTTCCATTTTCTTGAATCCTTGCTCCATCAGTATCACTATTGCTGACGTTGACACTGCTATGCAGGCACAAGTTAGGTATGCATTGAAGGGTATTGTGTGGGTACAAGCTGTGGCATACATTCAGTGCATTTACTGATGTTGTCGGGCCTGCACATATCATGACAAGCATTAACATTGTATTCACCCAATCCAACAGGGTAAAAGCTGGTTAGCTGATTTACTGAGGATTTTCTAATCAAGATTGAGCATCAGCAAGGAGTTGGTAGGGAGAAGTCTCCACTGTCTTTGTGAGATTTGGGGGAGGGAGATTGAGCGCCTCTCTACATGTAGGGGGGGCAGGGCACCCTTCTTCCAGGCAGCTTTGTACGTCTCTACCTGGTAGGGAATGACAAGTGGAGCATACGTCTGATAAAACTCGACAGGAAGGCAATCCAATCTTGGAGTCTTCCCTGTGATAAGTTCCCTAAGGGCCAGTCCTATCCCCTGTTCTGTGATTTATTACCCCAAACCTAGCCAGACCTCATTTGATACCGTAGGTATTGTCGCCCTATCTAGGAACCCTTCTATAGAGCCAGCCGTGGCAAGGCTTTTTCCCTCCATAAATTTCCTTTTAGTGTTGTACATTTGCGAGTGTTTCAATGCACCTCTGTCTTTGATCGCTTGTACCACCCTGCTTGTTCTCTCTGGGTCTACCAGCCAAATTGTCTCTGCTCTACCACCTTCCCGGTGTGATTTACAGATATATTCCTTATAGGAAGAGAGACCCAGTCGCTTTACCACCTGCATGTGCTCCAAGTGCCTGGCAGTGTCTGCCACCCACCACGTGGTCCTCCAGGTCTCGAAGCGTGCTTTCTAGATGAGTGATTTCTGCTTCCAGGGTCCTATGGATACTCGCTTGTTTATCCAGGCAATGACCCCTTACCACCACCTTAAAAGCTTCCAATGGCGTGTGGACCTGTGTGGTCATTGTGTTGAAAGCATTCTGTAATCGTGTCTCCCTGTGAATCACAGAAGGCCTGATCCTGGAGCAGGTGGGAGCACAATCGCCAAGTAGGGATCCGGGGCATCCGCCGTCCCCACCCCATTCTCCGCAACGAGTTGTGGTCTGAAAGATTTCGAGCTAAATATTCAGTTTGTCGCTGTCTGATCATTACCTCTGATCGAATTTCCTCCTCATCGGTAAGGGTAGAGGAACAAAGGCTTATAGCGGAAGGTCAATACTACTTTTGACTGACGCATGTAAACATCCCTTTCTGGATACAGATTATGTTATGTATTATCTATGGATGCAGACCATGCTGTACTCGAGGACTCAAGTGGTCTCAACACTTCTCCCGAGTGGGAGCTTTACTCCCCAACCGGTTTACCACCACCGGAGGTCACTTCATACCCTGCCATAGCAAAGAAAGCAGTGAAAGCCTTGGACCGCTGTTAAAAATTCTAGTCCGGGTAAGGCACGAGCAAACCCCAAATTAGCCTGTGCTCAACCCCCTGGTAGCTTGGCAGAGAGAAGTCCGGCTTAACTTTTAAGTGTTGCACAAATACTTTACACAATACCTTTAACAGTAAAATAGTGAAAACACCACACAGATATCACACCAAGTTACAAATATAGGTCTGACTTTAATAAATAAAATCAGACCAAAACGACAAAAATCCAAGTAGAACTTGAGATATTGATTTTTAAAGGTTTTGAGTAAAAATAGCACTTAGAAGCATAAAGAGCTGAAATGGGATATCTGGTTGCACCAGATCTGGACTAATTCAAAAGTTTAGGGTGACCGCGATTAAACGCAGGCCAGATACAGGGACCCAGTTAGGCCTGCTGAACAAAAGTACCTTAGTCCGAAATTGCTGAGCCTTTCCTGGGTTAGGGTCGAGGATGTCACGCAGCAGAGACGATGCGCCAAGGCTGTGGTACGAGATCCTGATACGTTGAGTATCCTGTCGTCTTGGCTTGCGATGCAAAGACCGATGTAGTTGTGTTGTGCAATGGAGGTGATTTGTTGGCTCCAATGAGCGGACAAGCTGTGATGCGAAGTTTCATCGTGAAGGCTGCCAGTGACTGGGATGCGAGGACCTTGCGCTGGGAAGAGCGTAATGCAGTGGCTGTTCCGAAGGCGATGCATCGACTCCGACCCATGCAGTAGCGCCAATGCATCGGTGCCTATCCACCCAGTAGCAGCAGTTCACCGGTTCCGACCCGCACAGCAGCAGCGATGCGTTGGTTCAGCAGAGTATGCGTTGGTTCCACTGGAGCAAACACCTTAGGCCCACTTGCAAAGGTGCAGGACTGGATGGCACCACTTTGCCAGGGAAGACTCTCAGATGGCAGAGCCCAGGTTCAGAAGCAGAGTAGTCGGAAGTCTTTTATGTCCCTGAGACTTAAGATCAGGAGGCCAGCCAGCTAGCCTTTGGAGTCACGGAGTTCAAGCGATGATGGTCCAGTCCTTCTGACCTAAGCAGGGGAACAGCAGACTGCTGGGCAGCACAACAAGGCAGGGTTCCAACAAAGCAGCAGTCCAGCAGACTGACAGTGCTTCAGCAACGCAGCAGCCCTTCCTGGCAGAGTAGTCACAGGTCAAGAAGTGTACTGTATTGGTGGCATCAGAGGTCTAGTACTTGTAACCATTTGAAGTGAGGTGGGGAGGTGTCTTCAAAGACAGGTCTTTGAAGTGCACAGAGGTTGGAGGCTCTAGACTCACTCCACAGGGGTATGCAGCCCTTTGTATGGGGACAGGACACAGCAAGTTCAAGTGAGGCTGGGCCCAGCTCCTTCCTCCCAGGATGGCCCA
Source organism: Calotriton arnoldi (assembly GCA_963921515.1). Lineage (NCBI taxonomy): Eukaryota > Metazoa > Chordata > Amphibia > Caudata > Salamandridae > Calotriton > Calotriton arnoldi. The sequence goes on along the minus strand of CAWUFW010004332.1, from coordinate 453,590 downwards.
TCAAGTCTCACCTACATTTCCATTGTGTGTGGCTGTCTAGGGGGAATATACAAAGCCCAGCTGTCACCCACCCCAGGCAAGTGATCAGAGACGGGCAGCAGACACCAAAGGCTAAAGTAAGAAAATGCCAGCTTTCTAAAAGTGGCATTTTCAGAATCTCAATTTAAATCAGACTCCACCATAAGTTGTGATTTTAAATTGTGATTCCAGAGAGACTAAACTTGAAAAGTTGATCTCTTCCAGATTGTTAATTGCACTCATAGGATGTAATCGGGAGATCACAGTGTTATCCCATGAGAGAAATGGGCCTTGCAGTAGTGAAAAATGACTTTCGGCGTTTGCACATGACACATTTAAAATTACATGTCTTGCCTTTTAAATACACTGCACCCTGCCCTCTGGGGTATCCAGGGCCCACCTTGAGGGTGAATTATTTGTATAAAAAGGGAAGGTGTGGGCCTGGCAAAAAAGTGTATTTTTCCAGGTGGACATGGTGACCTGGTTAGAGTGCTACATAAGTGGGTGGCGCAATCGGTGCTGCAGGCCTACTGGTAGCATTTAATTTACAGTCCCTGGGCACATGTAGGGCACTTCACTAGGGACTTGCAAGTAAATTAAATATGCCAATTAGGAATAAGCTACTATTACCATGTTGTGGGGAAAGAGCACAAGCACTCTGTGCACTTTACCGCTGCTAACAGTGCTAGAGTCCTGAAGCCAGCAAAAACGAGTTCTGAAAAGTGGAGACGAAAAAGGGCCATTTCCAACAAATCTCCAAATCCTCTCTGCTGAGACCAGAGCAAATTTGCTGACAGAGGTCTTTCACTCCTGCCAATGCGAAGATCATCTTTTGCTTTTCAATGAGGCCTTGACGGAACCCATGCTAACTGTGTGAAAGAGACCTACATCTGCTACTGCTTTGAACACAAGGTAGCTAGAAGATGTAGACAATCGCCGGGGGAAACCAGCCTTTTTTTCGTCTTCAACTCCCTCACTGGAGAGTCTTGTGGTAAGTGTCCTGTTCCTCCAGGTATCACCAAGGGCACTCCCTCTGATAGTCCAATAGGATCGAACAGTTTGCCATGAAATAATTTGTGGATGGGAGCATGGTACTGAAGTCCCTCAATGGCCCAGTTTGTGGTACCTACCCTACTGAAGACTGTCTCAAGCAAATGTATGCCAGACCCCGACGAGGAATGGATGGGGTCAGAACTCCACTTGTGGGGCTAGGATTGTGACCAAATGTTCCCAAAGGCCATAGGAGACCACAAGGCCAAATTCAACATTATCAAATGTCCGAATACTCCACCCTGCAACTTTGGGAGGAGGAGTGCGATCTTACTTTAGACTTCGACCAAAGTTGTTCCCACAGCAGATTCTCATTGTGGTCCAAGTCTTTGATTTTTAGTGCTTTTTATTAGTTACCCAAGTGGAAATCTGATCTTTTCCCTACCATGGAGGTAATGACTAACCTAATGATGGAAGTTCTCCATTCTGGCCAGGCAGCTACTGCACTTCTCTCGCCATTCCAAATACTCGTACAGATACCCACTTGGGCAAAACCATGTTCTGGGTTCCCAGTGAATAGGCATGTAGCTCGTTGCCACAGACTTGCTACCACCAGACTCCCATTTTTGAAAAACCAGTCCTTCAATAAACGGAAAATTTAAAAAGCTCATAGAAATGTATGAAATCCAGTTTCTCTGGTAGAAAGGAAAGCCTTAAAGGAATCGAAGAGAACACCATTGTAATCAAACTGATAAGGGTGGATTGATAGTCATTCAAGATAAAAATCTGAGGAAGATCGATTTTGTCAATTACACAGCCAAGCACACTATAGGTGTATACGATTCAGTCCAACTCGAGGCACTCTGAAACCATCAAATCTTTTGGACAAAGGAGACTATAAAGGATAGTTATATAGAAATGTTCTCGTTCAAAAGCATGCACTAACACTAGTGTTTATACTTCAGTTGTGTCTTTTGCTATACTTTATCCAAAAGCCACACACCTAAAAAACACAGGTTGGCTGTTGAACTCTTTTCTGGGAGGAGGTGGGAGCAAGCAGGGGCCACTGGGCATGAGCCGTGGGAGATGGGTCATTTGCCTCTCATGTCCTAGGGTGTCTCCTGCAAACTGGGCCAAGTACAGCGCCTTGTGCACTTTTCCCAGTGATGGCGATGACAAGCAGTAGCAGGCTTTTCAGGGTGGTAGTGTTGCAGGTTTTTCACCCTCTGGACTCGATCACCCAGCAGTACAATAATTTGAATGTCCAACATAGTTCTTGTCTGTGTTACAAAGAAACTTCTTTAATATGCACCGGAAACTTAATGCTACACACTACAGCATATAGTTACGGGCATTTGTCTAGTGTGGAACCAGTGTACCCAGGCATCTGTAATTCCTCCTTTCCCCTCCTCTAACTCCTACTCCTGGGTTTGAGTCTGTCTGTGGGCAGGTATAGGTTTCTGCACAGGTGCTGTGCTACTCACCATCCCTCCTCCCCTCACCCCAACCCCCACGCCAAGGGGATAACTCTGTTACTCTTACTAGTTCCAATAGATTGTTTATCTTACTACTGTGGCGCTTCTTTGAGGTACTGTCTGTGACAGGACTCTGCAGCACATATGTGGCTCTCCCTCCTCCCAGGAGGAAATGTACAGATTCAGTTTTCTGCCTCCACTGCTGCTCAGTGAATTTGACCAGAGACCCAGTCTGTGACCAGTTACAGTCTGCACACTCCAATGGTGTTGCAGGTCTCAAACTGGTTGCACGTCTGCCTCAGGTGAGTTGAGTGGTAAACTGTGGGGTTTTAGGCTATTGTGCAGGCAGCACAACCCTTGCTCGAGTTACGGTGCTGTTGGCAGTGTGCTCCAGTTCATTCAGGCAGTTGTCGCAGCAGCCCAGTCCACTCATGCACACTCCAGGCTGACACAGCGGCACTGTCTGCTTAAGCAAAACTTTGGAACTTCACAGCAGCATAGTTGTTCAGGTACAGCGCACAGCGGCACAGACTGCTCTAGCACAACTTCGTAACAGTGCTGTAGTGCAAGCTGCTTGGACACAATTTCAGGATTGCAATGCACACTGCTCAGTCACAACTTCAGGACAGTGATAGCACTCAGATCTGGGAGCACGCACATCGCTCTCTTGATTCTGTGGGTGGACGGACTCTACTCTGAGGTAATCTGCTTCTGGCTCGTCCTAGATGATCAAATCTCCTGCAAGATTGGCACATTTCTTCCAACACGGGTTAGCTTTCAGATGCTTCAAGGACAGTGAAACAGTTCTTCCTTCCAGGTCCGAGTTTAAGGTATGTCCCCTCACTTCTGAAATGCTGGCAGTCAGACACCAACTCTGGGTGCACAACACTATTCTGACTTCTTCCTTGGTCGACGAGAACTTGGAACTGGAACAACAAGTGGGTCAGCAGCTCCCACATTTATACAGTCAAAGCAGACCGGGAATGTGGATTCTTTGTCTGTGCTCTCAGTACAGTTTGAGGTGGTTTTTCTTTCATGTGTTCTCTACAGCCTGTTCTCCAGACACAACCTTTGGGGAGAGTGATGCTCCTCACAGCAGGGTCAGCTCCAGTTTGGAGTACCTACAACTGAGGCTCAAAGGTGTGAACTTTATGCATCTGCCCATCAGCAGCCACACTGAACAGTAATCCGGCAAGGGACAAAAGGCAGGCCTCACCTTAAGGACCCTTCACATGCTGAACAATAGACTGCACTTCCACCCTTCACTCTCACCATCTTTTAACCCACACCATCTTCCAAATTGCAGGTACTCAGGAAGATTCATCAGCATCCCCTCAGCAAAAGAACCTAATCTAATTTCTAAATGGACTGTCTGTCTCCTCTTTCTCCGCTTCAGTGTGTAAGTCTCTCCTTCCAGCTTCAGGAATGTCTACAATACACTTACTCACCTCCAGCTTGTTCCCATAGACGGGTCAGAGGCTTCCAAAGTAGAACCCACTGGCCTCCATTACTCTGGCCTACCCATAAATGCAGTGAAGGCACCACCCAGTCTACATACACTCATAACATGCACCGGTATGTTAAGGGTCTGGGTAGAGCTACTGATTAACAAAACATGTATACTGCCATCACCACTCTACATGCTAAACCCATATCTAGTACTGTAGTCCTCTGCCATACAAATCACGGCTCGCTTGTTGCGCCTCTACAGGTACAGGGCCTCCCTCGTTTCAAGGGGCAGGCCTAGGCAGTTGCACGCACTACATAAGTGTGAGGCTGTAGCCAAAATTAAAAACCAGGATGCTGAATATTTTGAGTCAGATATTCACAGTAGTGCAACACAACTGCACACTATGCAGGGGATATCCCCCTCCTAACAATGACCAGTTGTTTCAGACTGTTACTCCCGGCTGGAACCAGTATCTATATACATAGGTTTTTTATTAAACCAATCCTACTGTATGACAAAGTATTCCTTAAAGATCCCATGGAGCCATTAGTGAATTCAAAGGGTACAGTTTCAACAAAGACGCAGATGTTTTAGTCGGTGGTAAATCTCTTCTTGGGACAGTTATGAGAAGCCTAAGTAAGTAGCACGTAAAGGTGCATAGCATAGGTCATCAAGATATGTGCAGGAGAACAAGAATGATACCTCCATGTGTGCATCTATACTTGTTTCCAAGATATTCAATCTCTCAATCAGCTGCAGTTCAGGATCAACTTATACATTCATACACCCTCTTACATTTAGGCATGCACTATGAAAACCACAAAATGTACATCAGGTTTTCTAACAGATATGAATTTATTCTTGAGATGCAATCACCCAAGAAGTTTGAAATCATGTACCATTTGGGCAATTTCTAAGAGTCTGGGTTACTGCACCAAAAATCGGTAGCGGCTGCTATTGAACGGGGATGCTGGGGTGGGGGAGAAGAGTGGGGAGAGTAAAAAAAAAAAATTTAAATAAATGGACTTACCTTGGTGCCGCCGGCTGCCGCATCTCCTCTGTCTTCTCCGCGCCACAAAGGGAAGCACACAGCCTCCCAGAATCCCCTGGCCAATCGCTGTGCATATTCCCCACCAGGCTGTAATGCAGCCTGGTGGGGAACATGCAGAGTGCGCAGGACTGGCTGGCCCAAGAGTGTGCTTAACACTCCTCCCCCAGGTCCCTGCTCTGGCCACCCCCGCCCGCCCTGCACCATACCTAAGCAGGCAGGAAAACAAAAATGATAAAATTATTTATTTTAGTTTTCCTTTTTAAACTGCTCGCAGAGCAGTGAGGCAACGCTCCTCCGCCTTAGCGGAGGAGCTGCCGTTGCCAAAACTTGTTACTTCAAATATAAACTATTTGAGAGGTTAACATTATAGGCTACCCACAAAAAACTACAAACCAGATTTAAGAAACAAACATGGTGCAGCCCCTAGTAGGGACTGGTCAAAATAAAAACAGCTGAAATTGATGTGTATAACCAACCGGAGTGAAAATGCACCACATTGAAAATCATTGCTGAGAGGAGCAGTATCTTAAATACCTCGTAGGAGCAATTACAAAACCGATGTTTGCTCCATGAAGAAAAAATAGAACAAATAAACCTAAGAAGCCCTTTGTGTACAAATGTCCTATGTCTAAAGCGTGTAGTTAACAATATTCTACCAGTATTATAGAGACTATTACTCCTCATGGTACCGCATAAATGTCGATCTTATAGACCGTGCTCTCAAATGATCAAAGCCAATGAATTATTGTACAACGAAATAATTGAACAGAATTCAGATATCTGAAAGAAACCGTTAGTTATAGATTCCTTACCTTAGAATTGCCCCCAGGCGTCAGGCTGGATCCGGAAAGTTTTTAGTCAGCAGTACCCCTGCGTGTTGGAAGGTGGCGTCGGTCGACTCCGCGTTCGTCGTTGGCGTCGTGGTCGCTGGGATGACTTTGCTGTAGCTACATAGACGCTGCCCTCGCGTGCTGACGTCAGTTCTTTCTTTTTCCGCATCAGCCAGCGCAGATCCGGAGAGAGTGGTACCTCCAGTCACTTTTTGACTGACTTTTTGCCGACTTTTGTCGACACCGTTTTCAAGTCTTCGACTCTTGGTGCACGTCAGGGATGCCCGGCTTCAAGGCTTGCGGTTCCTGTAGCCGACTGATGTCTGTGACGGATCCGCACCGCGTGTGCCTGTTGTGCCTGGAGCACGACCACGACCCCAAGTCGTGCTCCGACTGCCGGACCATGAATCCGAAGTCTTTGCGGGAGCGGTCCCGAAAGCTTCTCGAGGCCTGGTAGTCTGCTCCGTGCCGTTCGAGGTCCCGGTCGCGTAGGAGGTTGAGGGACCGGTTGCGGAGCCATCATCACTCTTCATCCAAGTCTTCGCACTCTGGGTCAGGTAAGTCGAAGCACAAGAAGAAGTCGAAGAAGCATCGTCGCTCTTCGACTTCTCCCAGTCCGTCGGCCGACGCGACGAGGGATGCGGAGCCCGAAGGGTTGACTCTGGGCTTCCCTCCCTTCCCAGGACCCAGAGCAAACCCTGCCCAGCTTCGCCAATTTTACGAAGCGATGCTTGCCATCTTTGGGCAGCCCGACTCCGCCGGCGCTCCTTCGGGCCCCGTGGACTCGGCTGGGGGCCCTGGGCCTTTGCTGGCGGCTCCGGCCCGGCACCGCAGGGTCCCCTTGGATCCAGGCCTGGATCCGGATCGGCGCCGGTCGACCTTGTTACACCTGCGCCGACTCCACCGGCACCACGTCCGCAGCCGACGCTGGTTGTGTCCCCAGCCGGCGTTTACCCCGGCCTCCATCCCGATGTAGACACGGAGCCAGACCGACGCCGTATCCAGCGCCGACGGGTACTTTTGTGCCCTTGTTCTACCCTGGCTCTTTTAGACCAGATTGGCAGCCAGAGGAGAGGGTGAAGAGGACTGGGAGGGTTCTGGAGAACCTCTGACTGACCAGTTGGGCTATGAACCGGACTGGAGAGAGGAACTGGGGGAAGCCATTGGTTTGGATACCTCACCAGACCTTGGCATGTTGTTTCCTCCTACTGTGGCTACGGAGGAGGGAGCGTCTTACGCCATGGTGTTGCGTAGGGCGGTCGAGGCCCTCAGCCTCAAGCTACCTACGGTGGCAGTCAGGACTAACCTGACAGAGGTGCTTCAACCGGCAGCGAGCTCTTCGGAGCACCTGCTCCCGTTTAATGAAGCCCTCACCAACATCCTTTTGGGCACCTGTTCCAGGCCCAACACAGGGGCTCCTGTGGATAGGATGATTGCCCGACGCCACCGCCCGGCCCTGGGCGACCCCACTTTCCTCTCCCAACACCCCACCCCTGAGAGCTTGGTGGTCCAAGCCTCCACCTCCAAAGGCGCATTCCTAAACACACCACCTGATGGGGAATCTAAAAAGCTGGACCATCTTGGGAAGAAGATGTTTTCTTCCTCCAGCTTTGGACTGCGGTTGAAAACACTGCATGTCTGTTGGGCCGTTATACCCACTCCGTGTGGGATACGGTAGCGCAAGTGCTGCCCCAGTGCCCGGAGGAGGCCCGGGCTGTACTCTCCCATGCGGTTGCCGAAGGGAGAGACGCAGCGAAGTTTACCATCCGCTGTGGGCTGGATACCACCGACTCACTAGGCAGGACGTTTTCCACGTCGGTAGCCCTTCGACGCTACGCCTGGTTGAGGTCAACTGGTTTTTTGGGGGATGTCCAATCCACTCTTATGGACATGCCCTTTGATGGCCGTCACCTATTCAGCGACAAGGCAGACAACGCGCTGGAGCGTTTTAAGGACTCTCGGGCTATGGCCAGGTCCTTGGGCCTTGCCACCACCCGCCCTGCGCAGTCTGCCTTTCGCCCCTTTCGTGGCTACAGAAGGGGTGCCCCGCCACGTCCCGCCCAGAGCCACAGACCAGCGCAAGCTGTTCAGCCCCTGCGCGGCCGGGGACGTGGGAACCACCTCCACGGTTCTGGGGGCCAGCGGGTGGGCCAGTCCATTACAGCCCCCTCTGCAGCAGCCTCCAAACCCTCCTAGTCCGACCTTTCAAGGCCACCAAACGCCAGTGGGCGGCAGGATTCGCCATCACCTCCCCCACTGGCGCACCATCACGTCTTGTAGTGTAGCTCCTATTTCCCTAATAGGCTCTGCGCATTGGAATAATATATCCTATAGGTTTGACATAGGACTAAGGTCAGTATGTCCCTATCGAGTATATTAAACTTAATTACTTGTGCCAGCTAGCTCAGAGGCCACTAGAAACTCCTTGACAAACAAGAAGGGAGTAGTTTCTGGCAGCCGCAAAACATGACCACTTTGTTTCCCTTTAGAATCGGAACGTGTCCCAGAGTCGTGGAAACAATAGATAACTATTTCACTCAGCTCAATCGTGCATGCTTAGTTTTCTCCAAGTTACACAGAAAGAACAGACGGGCGTTTCAATAAAAGATTTATTGAACAGTCTTGTTTCTGGTGTAAGTAAAATGTGCTGTTACGATCACAAGACCGTATGCGAGATAAATAATGTACAGGGTGAGCAGTAGAAATAAATAATACTGCGATAGCATTATCTTTTAGTACATATGCCTTTTCATAAATAACACGACTAAAAATGCGAGTACTCATACGATGCGTTTCTAATCTAGTTCTACCCCAATGTACCTAACCTAACCTAGGTGTAGGGAGAGGTATGAAGTAGGTGAAGTATTCCTTACTATGGTATACTAAGAGTATGTTAAGCCTAGTATGCCAAGAGTCCCTCTAGGTTCTGGTCAGCTCCAGACCTGAAGAATGAGAGAGGTAGGAATCTCTTTGCCAGACTCGAACTCCAACACCCCGCAAGGGAAGTCAGATCACTGGAAGCTGGACTCTCTGTGGGCAGGGATGACAGCGTCTTCTCAGTGCGTCAGGCCGGGAAACTGGCTCCTCTGAAGTTGTCTCCTCTGATTTACAGGGGCTAGGGAAGGTATATTTATACCTGAGAAGTACCTAAGAATGTTAGTATTGACGTGAGTCGGACAGCGGAAGACGTCATGAATGAACCCCTAAGGAATAATGGTTCATGCATAATATGAGTCCTTGAAGAAATGAGTAGTCATGGGCTAGGGAAACTCCCGCAGCCTAAGGGTCTGTTCTTCATGAACTCGTTGTGACGTTAGGGTGGACGGATGTCAGAAACCATGCCTGTATTTGGAGTGCACGGTTTAATGCCTAAATAAGGGCTGGGAATTTATGCCTATACAAGGGCAGGGCGAATTGTGCCTATATAAGGACATGATACTGGAAAGCCTGTTATGGACACCCAAGAGGAATACAACACCCACTCCACTTTCGTGTGTACGATAATACTAAAATGCTAAACATTTAAAATGCTAAACATTAAATGGAGTACCGCACATTTAAAAATATTTCTTAAAAGCATTAAAAAACATAGTAAAAAATGCAAATGTACTGTACATTTGAAGCAAATGCTTTTCATTTCAGGCATAAAGTTCGAAAATAAATGCAATTGGAATGAAATAAGCAGTAATATTTACATGTGACAGAAAATGATCGATAAGTTGTTCAAAAAATCAGTCATTTCATGTCATGAAAATTAATGAACTGTTTTAGACACAAGATGTCTAAGTGTCCTTGGAAGTACCGTGAAGTCTGTACTATAAGGCTAGTTCTACTTTAAGCAGATTGAAGTGCCATTTTCGTTCGAAAAATGGGCCAAGTTTTTGTAGAATGAAGGCCAAATTGTTACTGCATCTCTGGAACACTGTATGCTGAATTAGAGTCAGTTTACGGGTCTGGTGTAAACATGAGATCATCTATTTCTATAGACAAAACATCATCCACTGAAGTTGGTGTCAGTTGGAACACCTCGTGTAGTAGATTAATTGCACAGAGATGTGAAGCATCGCTTTCAGCATTGGTCGCCGCAGCAATGTTCGCGTCCGTTGTTACCTGTGTGCCTGTAGATCTTTCTCGTACCTCAGCAGCAGCCGGAAGCGTCTGTGAGATCTCAATGAATGCGGACATCAGGATTGGCAGCCTCTGGGGACAACACAGAGCATGGGCCGTTATCGGGTCCAGCAGAGTATCGATATCCGTTGGCGTATCCGATGGATATGTTAGACAGGTGTCCAACACGCATTCTACACCGCATAGCAGGCATCGTAGAACAGGTAAGATGCAATCTTGCCAGATTGGTCTGAATGACAGGAACCACGTGGTATTAAGGTCCCGTAGACGATTTATGCCCAAAAGCTGTACTATTTGCTCACGGCACTTTCGTTCAAGGAGAGCTTTCTCCATTTCGCTCAGAGTGATATCGGCGAATAGGCTGGCCATAGCGCAATAGCAGGAAGAGAAATAGAATTCCGGCAACAAGTGCTAGGATTAATGGTATGCCACCAAACACCGAATGTGCAAAGTTCGGGATGATTCCGAGGACTGCCTGGAAAGGTGCTATCAGTCCGGAACAGATGCTCTTAAATACATGTACAATTCCACTTGTATCAGACATGTTAAAGATACGTCCTATCATTTCTACGAAATGTATAGGGCAGTTTGTACGTATTAAAGTTTGTATCTCAGCCGAAGTCCTTGCAATTTGTAGATCATAGGTTTCTTTGGCCGAGGTCAAAGGCACTGTTTGTTGTAAAAGCATGGCTTTCATTCTGCTCAAAGTATCAAATCTTATAAAAGAGACGTTCAGCGAAGGCCATAGAGGCGACTCCCTGACTGTGTCTATTGGGGCAAACAATACTTGCATACAGCAAGTGACCCTGGAGTTGACCGTTACTAGATATGGGATGCCTGGCAACATGCCGCAGCAACTTTGATCATTCAACATGAGGTAACTCCCATTAGAAAGTTGTCCAAACGTTGGATTAATCACAGCAGCTGGTGTACCCTGCTGATGGCAAGACAAATTTGCCATAGAACCATTACAAGCCCCGTGTAAGGAAATGTCCTGACATATAAGCGAACCGCTTAGTGCACGTTTACAGTTTGTACCGCTAAAAAACACTTCACGATCCCCACTCCAACATCTATATGTATACAGTAAATCCCAAGATGTCTTAATGTATTCCTTACCCAACCTTTCATATTTGCCTGCTTGCATTTGTTTGAGGCAATACTGAAACTGAAAAGTAGTCACAGGTAGTGTGATTTTGCCATGAATAAGCCATTCTGTAGTTGGTTTTTCTGCCACTCTGAATGGTAACTTTTCCAGGTTTTCAATGCCCAGCACTGTATCCCTCCTCCTCTTTGTGCCAGTTCGATCTGTTTATCAGTGAGATTGTATTCTGCAAACAGCCGTTGTGTTGATAAAACGCCAAGGCACATAGCCCGCTCGCAAAGATTGCAGCGTCCAGCTTGACACAATAGAACGTAATTGAGATTGGCCTTGTTGTAACATCGCCAAATCTTGTTCTAGTATGTCGATAGCAGAGGATACAATGCCATCCAATGAATATATTCTGGAGGACAAAGTTGTTAACCCATTGTCGACCACAGAGAGCGTTTTCTCTAAATTAATACGATCAAGTTCACGTATTCGTTCTGCGGCCTCCATCTGTGATACTTTCCATGCTTCATTATAGGCAGCATAAATGCCGGCATATATGAAACGTTTTTGACGTGGTTTTCTTGGTCCAAGCAAGAACTCCCTAAGGTCTGCGTCCTTTTTAAGTAAGGTTAAGTGTTTCACATTCTGTAGTGTAGACTTATGCAGCCAATCGAGGCATAATTTTCCTACACTGTATGTTGTTACTACCCCCGGATGTTGTCTTTGGACATATCTTGGGTCTGGCCTATTAATAGTAAAGCCCTGAGTTTTATTCAGGAATCTTTCCTGACAGTTATTCGTGTCTGTGGGCCAGATCAACCATTTTTTCCAATCAGGATTAGATCTGTTGAGTTGTAGTATATTGTCAACTGTCACCACTGCCTGTGTATTGTTATCACTTGCAGGTGCTGGTACAGAAGGTGTGTTCATCTCTTTGATCTTGGCTAATCCAAGACAAGATGTTTTGTTGGATGGTTTTATTCAAAAACATTATTTGTTCAGGGATGATACAGGCTCTAAATAAAGCTTCTATCCCCTGCACTTGCCAATCTTTAGTACCCCAGACAGTTTTTGTGTCTATTGTATCTTTCCATAAGTCGAAACCCTGTCTAGACAGTTGGGCAATAAAGGCTGCAGAGTAAATCTGTTTTGTATTAGTTAACATAATTTTCAGTCCTGTATTGTTTACATTTCTAAAGTAAAATGTTTCTGGGTCAGATGTATTGTAACCTGAAAAATATGGAAATTTACTAGCAAATGTTTTTGAACTACCTTTAGGTGGTGTAGGACAATGTTCCCATTGGTTAAACATAAACACATTTCTTGGATATGCAGATTTATGCAAATAATGATGACCATAGTGGTTATAACAATACAGTTGTTCATAGTCTGATGAACCCCCTAAATATTCATTTTTAGAAAATGCAGCAGATTTTTCTAGGTCATACATTATATCGTTAACAGTCTCAAAGTCCCAATCATCAGAATAGGTACTGGACGAAATTAGATCACTTAGTGAAATTTTAAACAAATGTGGAATGTTCAATTGTTCCGTCGGACCGAAGATATCAAAATCTGTTTTGTCCCACACTATACCATCCTGTATAGGAACAGCTGTGATGTTCACTGATGACAAGTCTCTTGCTTCACGATGGGAAGATTTATGAGGTTTCAAAAGTACGTTCACGTATTTTCTTTCAGTATTCACATGGATGTATCTGCCATATATAAGCACGCTCACAGTTGTAACCAAGGCTAGCCAGAGCAGGAAAACAAAAAGTCCAGATATAATCCAGAGTTCAATCCATGGAGAAACCAAATAAGTCTTTTTCAGAAAGTGAAGAAAGTCTTGTACTTGCTGCTAGAATTTGAATGATGCTGGCGTCGTTTCAGGTTCACTCGGATCTTCTGAGAACGTATCAAAGTTAATGAACTAGCCAGAAGCAGTTCTATCAATTGTTGAAATTGCATCAGGATTTGTAGAAATCGCTGGAACCAGTCGATCACTTGCTACGTTGGTGTAGACAGGTGTATTTGGACGAACTGTTACTTGAGTTTCAAGAGGGATGAGTTCCATAGCATTGTTGCTCAGTCCTTCATCTGTTACTGCTGAATTCTCGATGGTTATCAGTCTTTCAGTCTGAACGTCTTGGATAGTAGCGAGAGGAGTGCGTCTGCTACTAGGTCGGAGTCCACGAGGCCTACTATTTAGTATTGGCCACATACTGTGGTTTGATGAGGTCGATGGACACAAATCTTTTCTCCTTTCTTCCAGCAAGGGGCGGCAGAAGTACTGTTCTTGTTCCTTGAACTGCTAGGACAGGTACTGGTTGTCTGTAAGATGGTCCAAATTCCTTCTTGTCCGCAATCTTTTCTCTGACTAGATCCCCAACTTTTGGAATCCAGACAGGCCTTGCTGGGACCGCCGAGTTTATCCCCAGTGGTGGTTGGCTGTAGGAATATGTTGCTTTGTTTCGTTCTTAACTCATTTAGTTCCTGTAAAACAGCCAAACGATCTTTGATATCAAACGGTTTATTTTCCACCACTGTGCCTACGTGTTCAAGGTCTGGTACCCACATTCTTGTCCCAAATAGGACCTCATATGGAGTGACCCCCCCTAGAGAACTTCTTGGCAGATTGTTCAATGAGCGTTGGACCCCATTAAGGTGTTTGACCCACCCATCACCCGAACCTAATACCCTAGCTGTTATAGACTGCTTTATGTCCCGGTTTTTCCTTTCCACAACCGAATTTCCCTCCGGATGGAATGGAGAGGAGTACCGCAATGCAACGCCCAGAATGGCCATGGCTTCTTTGTAAGCCCGAGAGCTAAACGCAGGACCCTGGTCAGAATGTAGCGTGCCTATTGCGTATGTGCCGATAAAGACTCGCAAATCTTTTATAACAGTTCGAGCGTCAGCCGAGCGCTGAGGCCATATCCATAGGAACCTAGAGCATGAATCCACTGCAACCATGATGTATTTATAGTTACCGTCCCTTTGCAAGGGACCGCAGTGGTCCAGGTAAACACAAGCTAATGGTTTGTCTGAAATTAACAGGGGTGTCTGCACGGGATGTTTCACTGTTGAGACTTTCATCTGTTGGCAACTATCACATTCTAAAACATAGTTTTTAGTTTGTTTCCGAATGCCAGGCCACCAATGTCTTTGCTTGAGTAAAGATACTGTCGCTGAAACACCTGCATGGGCAGAAGCTATCCCTTCGTGTGCTGCTAGGATTAGTCCTAATCTGCGTTCCTTGTTTGGAATTACCCTATCCCCCACTCCAGGGATTCGAGCAAAAGGAACGTTGTTCGCATCAATTACATAAGAGTACTTGAGTGGAAAATTTTTAGGTAACGCTGCACTGCTGCCTTTGCTTGAAGCATTGCGATACAAAAGGGGATGATGGACGGAACGTTTGAGCCAATCAAACACTCACCCCCAGTCAACTGATCTGGGTTTAATCCATCATCATTCTTTAGCTCACTCCACCACCCCAGTTCAGACATGGCCATATGCAAATCAGTCTGACCCTGTGCCTCATGGGAACAGTCCAGCCCGAACTGCCAAGCCATGTCTTCCCTGGACCGGAAACAAGCATCCTAGGACCGGTTTCTGGCATTCCAGCCGTCATCAGCCAGGCTTGCTTGAATCCAGTGGCAAAGTGAGCAAGGGACCCACGTCTGGGCATACCCCCGCCAACTTAGGGCGAACAAAGCGATACAAAAGGGGATGATGGACGGAACGTTTGAGCCAATCAAACACTCACCCCCAGTCAACTGATCTGGGTTTAATCCATCATCATTCTTTAGCTCACTCCAGCCTTTGCTTGAAGCATTGACAGCCAACATTATCTCACCGTCTATTTTTGTTTTTGAACGAGTGATCGCAGCTACGGAAGCCGTCTGCACAGCCCCCTTTGCGGCTTCATCAGCCAATGAATTCCCTGCAACGTGAACGCCATCACGTTGATGACTCAGTGTGTGGATCACGTGGGCCTTTGGTAGTTCGTTTTTCAACTGAACTACTTGTTCCCAAAGCGTTTTGTGCTTTATTGTGCCACCTTTCGCATCTTTGAAACCATTTTCAAGCCAGTTTTGTATATATTCATTATACGACTGAACACAGTTAAAGGAATCGCTCACTATTAGTGTGGGGAATTCTCAATCTGTACTGTCAAGTGCCAGTTTGAATGCTTGTAGTTCAGCTCGCTGAGCTGTACAATCTCCTAGAGACTGGGTTTTTGTGACCATAGGTCTGAAGATGCCATTTCGCATGCGACCTTTAACGATTGCACACGCCGCACTGTAAGCTTGCTTACTCCCTGTTGCTGGTTGTGCCGATCCGTCAGTGTAAATTATGAATTCGTACTGATCGAGAGGCAGAATTTCAGTAGGCAGAGGACATTCTTGTTCATATTGCAGGAATGCTTGTGTTTTTAAATCTGGATCAAAAACATATTCAACGTCTGTTGCAGCAAGAGAATTAACCCATTGTATCCATCTTGGATGTAATGCTTTAGCATTTGGAATGCTTGCTTTTGTGACCGCTTCCAAAGCTGGTACCGGGGTTACGACAATAATGCGTTTCCCTTGGGCTAAGGCTTTCTTTTGCTACAGCGGTTTGAACTGCTGTTAGAATTTTTTCAGTTGAACTGAAGCGCATTTCCACTTGTGTGTACAAATGAGATTTGTATTCGATTGGTATTTTCTCACCCTCATTGAAGGTTAAGTATGTGAATCCGCATTGACCCGAAATTATTCGGATCACCAGGTTGCGTTGACTTGCGCGTGTTTGTAAGTGATTTGTTGCTAACATGTTAGCTTTTAGTGAACGCAAGATTTCTGTGTGTTCTTGTGTCCAGTTTCTGATCGAAAAATCAGGTTTGATTAATGCGTAGAGAGGTTTAACCCTTTCTGCGTAATTTAGAATGTATGTTCTTCCAAAATTTAGGAAACCCAGGATGGATTGTAAGTTTTTTGGCGTTTTTGGAGGTTGGAGCAGCGCACACTTTTCTAAAACGTTAGCTGCCAAGCTCTTGCCTTCACTTGAAAGCTCATATCCTAGAAATAGGACATTGAGATGGGCAATTCTGGACTTTTTAAAGTTGAATTTGTAGCCCTCCGAGGCGAAGCCCAGTATAATGGTGCTCACCCTGTTCAAGTGTTTGTCCAGGTCATCGTCTGTCAGATAAATGTCATCGACATAGGACAATGCCTCATTGTCATAAATTTGTAGTAACTCCGTTACCCTCGCTGAGAATAAACCTGGGCTGTTCTTGAACCCTTGTGGGAGTCGACAAAAGTGACGCTGGGTCCCCATTATGGAGAATGCTGTTAAGTACCTGCTTTCAGGTGCTATGTTTTGACAAAAGAAACCATTTGAGATGTCTAATGTTGTTTTATATTTTTTACGCACAATGTTATTCATTAATGCTGTGCTATGTGCATTTTGCACTGCAAAAGTTTTAGAACAAGTGTTTAGGTGTCTGTAGTCCAAAACTAGACGATATGTATTGTCTGGTTTGGAGACAGGAAACAAAGGATTGTTCATTGAGGAGGTGCATGTTTCAATCACCCCTTGATATTCAAGTTGATCTAAGATCTCCCTGACCTGTTTTTTAGCTTCTTGCTTTATTGGGTACTGCCGTTGTGCAGTTGGTTCATGTTTCAGATGTATTTTATGGTGAGGTGAGTCCTCATCCCATCCTACATGATTTTTATATAATGCTGGGGCCTGGGCCACTGCCCATTTCCTGGCATATATATATTTTAGGTGAATTGGAATATGGTTGGAGAAGGCAGGCATAATAATGTCCTCGCCATGTGGGCACTCCCTGACAAATTGTGGTGGCCAGTCTTTTTCTGCTAGAAGTATGTCATAGCCCTTTGATAGTCTTTCCCAAAAAAGTGCTTTCACCTGTCTAGGTTTGTCTCTCTCCATCCGGAGAGTTATTTCATATAACTTTTGTGGAGTACTAACTCTGGTGTCTACAGTCTCTACTGTAATGTACTCATTCAAGTCCACTATCTCCAGAAGTTCCTTCAGGTTCTGGCGAGCTATTGTGACTTCTGCTGCACTGTCCAGCATTGTCTGAGCCCATTCTCCGTTCTTGAGTTGTGTTCTCAGTATTCTCGGCATGTCTAATCTTTAGACCTGCTACTTTCTTTTGGAGAATTGAGGTTTTGCTTTAGTTTTTGGAGCGTGTTTGTCGTCTTTCGATTTCACGCGTTCTTCTCTATGTTCCGATCGTCCTCTTCTTTCCGAAGTCTGTGATGAGATCTGAAAGGGACGAGAGGAACGTGTATCAGTATCTTGATACCTGTCAGGTTTTCTCAAATTATCCCTATTCCTGAGGTTATACCTCCTTTCAGAGGGCTCCTTTTGAGGAGACCTACCTCGGGATTGAGAACGTTTCTCATTTGAATTTTGTTTATTAGTCTCCCACTTCTTTTTAGAAGATGTAGGAGTTTGTTTAATAGAGTCCTTCTCAGGACTTTCAGATAGCTTCGGCTTCACTGGTCTTCCACCCAAACTATCTCTGCCTAATTCTGCATAAGATTGTTCAATTATTCTGGGTAACTCAGTTTGATGTTCTGTAACATCAAATTCCCTTAATTTTTGGCGGATCGCCACTGCTGCTGCCTCCCCTTTAATATTAGATAATATTATTGTTGAGACCTGGTTGAAATTTTTCAGTAACTTCATACCTAAATTTAGAGCAGGCTCTGCCCCGTATTCGTTTTGAATTTGTTTCAGGACATCAGGTATTACCGCAATTGACGGAATGCCATGTGTTTTAGTATAGATGGCAGCAAAGACTGAGCCCCATGTGGTGCAGTCTTCCAGTTGTGGTGTGATCCCCATTGGTAAACTGATTGTTAGTATTCTGTGTTTCTCATACGAGCTAGTATTTGAAAATACTGCTTCGATTTGAGTAATTTTTTGAGCTATCCAGAACGGAATTTGCTCGCGTTTTGTGCGCATTTTACCCATGACTGCGTATAGAGTCTGTGGTGTAATTTTTTGTTTATTCCCCTGTTGAGGAGTTTGATTTGGAAGTGTTAATGGTTGCTGGACTGTAAAAGTCCGCATGACATATTGGACCAATTATCTGTAAATTTTTATTAACTCTGTGATTTGAGTAAGTAGTTTCTCGTTTGACATTTCTTCAATGTCAGGATGAGGTGTGTAGCCGGCTAGAATCGGCCATGTTGCTCCTTGTCTACCTAGTGGACCGAGCCTGGTAATGTTTCTATGATGTTTTAGGGCGCCTTTAAACCAGAGCTGATGCTCCTGGTATGTTAATGAAATTTCAATATCCTCGAAAGGAATATATTCCTCTGGTGGATCATCTTCTTTGTAGAAGTGAAACGTGTGTTACTGAATTTGATTCAGGAAATATTACCCATGAATAGAATACCTCTGTCTGAAAGGATTCGTGTGCCTCTATCACAAACTGCTCTACCTCCTCTTGGTGGTAGGCCATGTTTTATGAGTTTTAGAGTGATGTCTATAACACCCTCCTCGGTTTCATTTAAACCTGTAATGTTAAAAGCTGCTGCTTGGGCTGGATCAGCCGCAGCTCCACCGTTTCTGGTCTCAGTGTCGGAGTCAGGCATTTTGTTGTTTGAAAAATGTAGAACAAGTTTCAAGGAAACCAAGATAAGGTGCACAATATTTTGGAACACTGTATCCTTCAACGTTGAGCAAACCAAACCGCTAATATATAGGGTGTTTCCCTATGTAGCCGTGGTGGATACTTAACCCTGCCCACTCCAGGCGTCTTTTGGAGTATATGGGTAGGGGTCTCTGAGAGAAAAAGCACGGCTGAGTTACTCAGTATCTAACGTTGAATTACCGCCTTACTAAACCGTTGGGCGCCATGTAGTGTAGCTCCTATTTCCCTAATAGGCTCTGCGCATTGGAATAATATATCCTATAGGTTTGACATAGGACTAAGGTCAGTATGTCCCTATCGAGTATATTAAACTTAATTACTTGTGCCAGCTAGCTCAGAGGCCACTAGAAACTCCTTGACAAACAAGAAGGGAGTAGTTTCTGGCAGCCGCAAAACATGACCACTTTGTTTCCCTTTAGAATCAGAACGTGTCCCAGAGTCGTGGAAACAATAGATAACTATTTCACTCAGCTCAATCGTGCATGCTTAGTTTTCTCCAAGTTACACAGAAAGAACAGACGGGCGTTTCAATAAAAGATTTATTGAACAGTCTTGTTTCTGGTGTAAGTAAAATGTGCTGTTACGATCACAAGACAGTATGCGAGATAAATAATGTACAGTGTGAGCAGTAGAAATAAATAATACTGCGATAGCATTATCTTTTAGTACATATGCCTTTACATAAATAACACAGACTAAAAATGCGAGTACTCATACGATGCGTTTCTAATCTAGTTCTACCCCAATGTACCTAACCTAACCTAGGTGTAGGGAGAGGTATGAAGTAGGTGAAGTATTCCTTACTATGGTATACTAAAAGTATGTTAAGCCTAGTATGCCTATATGCCAGAGTCCCTCTAGGTTCTTGTCAGCTCCATACCTGAAGAATGAGAGAGGTAGGAATCTCTTTGCCAGACTCGAACTCCAACACCCCGCAATGGAAGTCAGATCACTGGAAGCTGGACTCTCTGCGTGCAGGGATGACAGCGTCTTCTCAGTGCGTCAGGCCGGGAAACGGGCTCCTCTGAAGTCGAGGTCTCCTCTGATTTACAGGGGCTAGGGAAGGTATATTTATACCTGAGAAGTACCTAAGAATGTTAGTATTGACGTGAGTCGGACAGCGGAAGACATCATGAATGAACCCCTAAGGAATAATGGTTCATGCATAATATACGAGTCCTTGAAGAAATCAATAGTCCTGTGCTAGGGAAACTCCTGCAGCCTAAGGGTCTGTTCTTCATGAACTCGTTGTGACGTTAGGGTGGACGGATGTCAGAAACCATGCCTGTATTTGGAGTGCACGGTTTAATGCCTAAATAAGGGCTGGGAATTTATGCCTATATAAGGGCAGGGCGAATTGTGCCTATATAAGGACATGATACTGGAAAGCCCGTTATGGACACCCTAAGAGGAATACAACAGTCTGACAGGTGGGTTTTGCAAATAGTCCGAAGGGGCTACTCACTCCCCTTCTAGACTACCCCTCCCATCATGCCACCTCAGTACCATCACATGTCGGAGGATCGTCTGGCCCTTCTCCAACAGGAAGTTTCGGCACTCTTGGCCAAGGGAGCCATCGAGCGACTTCCTGTCCCAGAAGTAGGTCGTGGTTGCTATTCCCACTACTTTTCTGGTGCCCAAGAAGGACAAAGGCCTGCGTCCTATCTTGGATCTCAGGAACGTCAACCGCTTCCTCCGGAAGGAGAAGCTCAAGATGTTGACGCTAGCTCAGGTCCTGTCTGCCCTCGAGACTAGATGGTAGCGTTGGACTTGCAGGACGCTTATTTTCACATCCCCGTCCTGCCGGCCCACCGGCGTTACCTGCGGTTCACGGTAGGCCATGAGCACTTTCAGTTTACTGTGCTCCCCTTTGGCCTTACCAGCGCCTCTCGGGTGTTCACGAAAGTGATGGCGGTGGTCGCAGCTCATCTGCGCAGATCAGGGGTTCCAGTCTTCCCCTATCTCGACGACTGGCTGTTGAAGGCGGGCTCTCCCCAGGCTGTCTTCTCCCACCTCCAGACTACGGCCGACCTCCTGCATTCGCTGGGGTTCTCCAACGTGCTGAAGTCACACCAGACTCCCTCTCAGAAGCTCCTCTTCATCGGAGCGGTTCTGGACACAACGCAGTTTCGGGTCTATCCTCCCGAGCAGCGAGTCTGGGATATTCTGGCTATGATTCCGATTTTTCAGCCTCTATCCCGGGTTTCGGTCAGGATGAACCTCAGGCTACTGGGCCTGATGGCCTCCTGCATCCTGCTGGTGGACCATGCCAGATGGCATATGCGGGCTCTGCAGTGGGAACTGAAGTTCCAGTGGGCACAACATCAGGGAACCTGTCCGATTGCGTCCAGATCTCGGAGGGCACTGCACACCAATTGCAGTGGTGGCTGACGAACTAGGATTGGGTCGACGGCAGATCCCTTGCCCTTCCCCAACCAGAATTCACAGTGGTGACAGATGCATCACCTCTGGGATGGGGCGGCCACATGGGGGAGGCGGAGATCAGAGGCCTCTGGTCTCCGGCAAAGTCCGGACTCCACATCAACCTTCTGGAGCTTCGGACGATTCGTCTTGCACTCAAAGAATTCCTTCCCTCTGTCCGGGGAAGAGTAGTGCAGGTGTTCACGGACAACACCACCGCCATGTGGTACTGCAACAAACAAGGCGGGGTGGGGTCGTGGACCCTATGTCAGGAGGCCCTCCGCCTCTGGACATGGCTGGAACATCAGGGCATATCCCTGGTGGTTCAACACCTGGCAGGTTCGCTGAACGCCAGGGTGGACGAACTCCGCTGCAGGTGCATGATGGATCCCGAATGGCGTCTTCACTCGGAGGTGGTGCAAGGTCTCTTTCAACAGTGAGGAGAGCCTTGGTTAGATCTATTCGCCACCGAAGAGAACGCGCAATGTCAGCAATTCTGCGCTTTGGAATTTCCAAGGCGGCACTCGCAAGGCGATGCTTTTCGTCGCGAGTGGAGTTGCGGTCTTCTATACCCCTTTCCGCCTATACCACTTCTGCCCAGAGTGCTGAAGATCAAGCGCGACCGGGCCCAAGTCATTCTTGTGGCTCCGGATTGGGCACGAAGAGTCGGGTATCCCGAGCTGCTACGCATGGCCATCGATCCTCTGATCCGACTGCCTCTTCGGGGCGATCTTCTGTCACAGCAGCAGGGGACGGTCCTCCACCCAAACCTGTCCAGCCTCCACCTCCTTGCGTGGAGATTGAGCGGCGGCAGTTGTCGTTTGACCTGCCTCCTGAAGTCTGTGATGTTATCTTGGCAGCCAGGCGTCCCTCCACTAAGACTGTATACGCCTGTAGATGGAACAAATTTGTGGCGTGGTGCACAGCAAAGGCTGTGGATCCCCTTTCCGCCCCTCTTTCTGATGTCCTCTTGTTCCTCCTTTCTTTGGCCCAGCAGGGCTCTGCTCTGGGCACTCTAAAGGGCTACCTCTTGGCCAGTTCAGCCTTTCTTAGGCTTCCTGATCAGCCTTCTCTTTTCAAGTCCCCTGTTGTAAATCGCTTCCTTAAAGGCATAACTCATCTTTTTCCTCCTGTTCCCTTCGTAATGCCTCAGTGGGACTTGAACTTGGTTCTTACATATCTGATGTGCGCTCCTTTGAGCCGCTACATAACTGTCCTCTCAGGCTTCTAACCTTAAAAACTGCCTTTCTGATAGCCATTACCTCTGCGTGCAGGGTGAGTGAGCTCCAGGCACTTTCTTCTAAGCCTCCTTTTCTGACTGTTCATCCAGACAAGGTTGTCCTTCGAACTCGTCCCTCCTTCCTTCCCAAAGTGGTTACTCCTTTCCATATTGGACAGACCATCACTTTGCCTACCTTCTTTCCGCCTCCGCATCCTTCCAAAGAAGATGAGGCTCCACCGTCTGGATCCGAAGCGTGTGCTTTCCTTTTACTTTGATCGCACAAAATAATTCCGGGTGGATGACCAGCTCTTGGTTGGCTACGTGGGCGCCAAAAAAGGTCGTGCCGTGCACAAACGGACCATTTCTAGATGGGTCGTTTTGTGAATTAAAGCTTGTTATTCCTTGGCAAAGAAGGAGCCTCCAGTGGGGTTGAGCGCCCATTCCACCAGGGCGACGGCAGCTACCACTGCTTTGGGACGTGGAGTCCCCCATAATGACATCTGTCAGGCATCTACGTGGGCATCGCTGCACACGTTTACTAGACACTACTGCCTTGACAGCCAAGTCCCTTCTGTTCTCCAGGACTTCCTGGTGTGAACTTAGTTTGCAGACCCACCTCCGGGGCTGGTATTGCTGGGGTATCTATTCGAAGGTAAGGAATCTATAACTAACTTTCTTTCAGATGAACAAGTTACTTACCTTCGGTAACAATATATCTGTAAGAAACATAGGTTAGTTATAGATTCCTTACCACCCCACCCATCCTCCCCGTTCTGCGAACTGACTTCTAGGGTTAAGGACTTCCTTTCAGAGCCCTAGTTTTGTGCACCAGTGGTCAGTGTTTAGCATGGCTCTACGCTTCTGGCATGGAAAGTAGTGTACAGAACAGACGTCAGCGCGCGAGGGCGGCGTCTATGTAACTACTGCAACGTCATCCCGGCGACAGCATTCGTCGTTGGCGTTGTGGAGTCGACCGACGCCATCTTCCGACGCGCACGGGTAATGCTGACGAAAAACTTTCCGGATCCAGTCTGACGCCGGGGGGTAATTCTAAGGTAAGGAATCTATAACTAACCTATGTTTCTTACAGATATATCGTTACCAAAGGTAAGTAACTTGTTGTTCAACTCCCAATGTGTCCTTCGAGTCTGTAGTTGTCTGTGCAATCTGCCATACATTGGCAAGACCACCTTAAAAAATAAAAACTACAATTCGAATTATCCAGCATAATTCAATAGTATATTGCAATATTCCTAGTACACCAGCTGTGTGCCAGAAAAACATTCCTAAAGAAGCAGAAACAAAGGGGTGCCGTGGAAAAAAGCCTCATCTACACAGAAGCCAAGATGACTTGAGTGTATCTGAAAAGATTAACCGCTTTCTGTGAAAAAAAACTGATGAGCTTTCTAGTGGCAATCTCAAGTCAGTCTGTTTTATGAACTTTTGTACATCATTAGTAGCCCACGAATGCACCCTAATGCTTGTAGATTATGAATTTCATGACAAGTAGACATCTCAAGGCTATCTATTTTCTGTGTTTATTGAAAAGCATATGCACACAATGAGTAGACCCCATATTCAATCTCACACCTGTAGATACATTACCTAACAAAGCTTCTTCATCGAGCAGATACCATCACATCGCATGCCAATGGCATCCATTTTCATTGCCAACCTGGATGGCTACCAACTATCACACTCTCCACCCATCTGGGTCTCGTCCTGCCCATGGGCATTATTTTTTTTTAAAAATCCTTGTGATGGTATTCCTAGCCACCCACTGGTCCTGGCAGGACCTCTTTGCAATAAAAGGACAGATGAACAGTACTGTCAATCTTGACACAGAAGGATGTGGGTGGACTTTTGTGACTTTTTTAAAAAAAAGTAGTCTGCTTCTAATTTGTCATCTTGCTTATACAGGTTTTACACTGACTCTCCAGTATTAATCTTTTTAGCTATATTGGCATGC
This sequence comes from Calotriton arnoldi, assembly GCA_963921515.1. Lineage (NCBI taxonomy): Eukaryota > Metazoa > Chordata > Amphibia > Caudata > Salamandridae > Calotriton > Calotriton arnoldi. The sequence goes on along the minus strand of CAWUFW010004332.1, from coordinate 429,259 downwards.
AGCAAATGTTTTACTAAATGATGCCTCCGACAGTGTAAAGTTATACAAAAGTTTAGCAAAACAATTTTTTTCAAGCTGCAGTTATGCTGTGTACATTTTATTTTGACAGAAAAGGATCAACAATATTGATTTCATACTTATTATTTATTTGCACATAATCAATGAGCACTTTGGAAGCCTTACAACCCAACTTGTCATTTTGCAAACATGTTATTTTTTTTATTTATTTTTTTGTTTTACTGTAAGCACTTACAGCGCTCTCATTAATACGGGCATTTAGCATTAGCCAATCATATATACATGTTTGAACAACTTGTACATAGGCATTCAAATCTTGCATTTAGTGGCAGACGATATCAGTGCAGTTGTGAACCAGAGTGAGACAGTCCATTGGGTTTCATTGTGGAAGCCCCTGGCTTGTTCATGTGCACCCGATGGAGGTGAGGTTTTTCCCCCAGACGGTGGAAGTGGATTGCTGACATTCTTGCGACTGAGGGATGGGAACACTAGTGTGGGGAAAGAGGAGAATGGCTTACCCTCAGAAATGTGATTAGAGTCTTTCTGATAGAGCACTGCTGATTAGTCTTTCTGCAATTAGATGTCTAGGGTGAAGGGTGGGACTGCAGTTTCTGGTACCAGGGTGTGAAGGGCCCTTTAAAAGGGGAGCAGACCTTTGTTTTTCCTCCTGATCATGGTCAGGTGTGGCTGTTCTAGCCACCTCCATACTGCTCACACTCCATTGTGCCTCTGTTGTGGTTTGCTCCAGCCTGGTGTCAGCCCTGCTGTGAAGAGCTTTGTGTAATCCACCAGGCCCTTAAGGCATTTAATTCCCCCTCCACCCCTGATTCACAGCTAGTCATTTCAGCTCCTGATGTACAACACAACAGTGATGCAGTATGCCAATCTGGGTATGATGGGTCCATGGCATTGTTTCTAGAGGTGCTGAGGATACGGTCTTGGTTAATGACTAGTCAGACATTGTGAGCCTGAGCCCATCTGTCGGGCTCCCTGAATATACGGATTGACTATCTCAGTTGGCGCCATTTTGCTGACCATGAGTGGTGTATCTTCACCCAGAGGTGGTTCAGTTCATCCTCTCCCTTTGGATCATCCCTCTGATGGACTGGTATGCCCCTCGCTAGAATGCACACTGCCCACTGTTGTGCACCCTGCAGTTTCTTCTGCAGGGATCTCAGGGGGATGCATTCTGTCTGAAGTGGGACCTCCCGCCACTATGCATAGCCTCCCCCTCCTCTAGTTCTGAGGAGATGTGCATATCTTAATCATGCTTAACTGGCCTAGAAAGGTATGGTACTCATCCTTGTGCATCAAAATAGATCAGAACTCACTGTTCGTTATGTCAGAATATTATCTTTTACCAACCAACACAGGATTGATCAATTTCAATTTTCTAGTAGATTACAATGTTTTCTAAATTAATTCTATATTCTTCAGGATTGATGAATTCTTTTTATTGAAAAATGTACAAAATATTTCCATCAGCGTAGCCGACGTGTTTCGTCCCTTCTCTCCGTGACTTCTTCAGGGCTTAATCCAATCCCATTGATGTTTCACAATGATCCATTCACATTGGTTAAACCAAAAAGATTCCTTAGTTTATAAAAGATTAGTAGTCTTCAAATTAATTATAGAACAGGATTGTTCAAGTTCAGCAAAGTTCTAGTTTTGGCCCATGTCGGCAGATGCACCTAGTCAGTGATTCACTTAGTGTGTTCGCCATCTCAGGGTTAATCGCTCAAAAAAAAAAAAGTATGGTACTCATCCTGTTCTCCTAAGCAGGCTGGGCCTCCTCTCGCAGTGGGAGGGTCAGGTTCTGCTTTTGAACCTCCGAAGCCTCCGCCATCCTGCCTGGAGATTAATAAGTGCAATCTGAGCTCTTTTGATAGACGTACAGAAGTTGTGGTCATCCTTTTTTCAGCTCCACATCCATTTACAAGGTTGTCTATTCGGGTCAATGGTCTCATTTTGTGCTTTGTGCGCTGAAAAGAACGTTTACCCTCCCAAAGCGCACACTCTTGCCTGGCAAGGCTTTTCCCTTAAAGGTTATTTTTTAGCCCTTTTTTGCCTTCCTGCCTCATCCTTCACTTTCGAAATCTCCTATTATGAGATTTCTTGAAGGGGTTAACCTGTTTCCCCTTACCCGTTCATACCATAGTAGCACCTTCTTTGCATGGTGACAAAACTGAGATCCTGCTCATGGTGGTCAGCAAACCTTACACTGTGCCCTGTTCTTGGCCAGAGTTCTTAACTGCAACTAAAGCAGTGGCTGTACCTCAAAATTTTGGAGTTTTGTTTGACAGCAAGCCCTCCTTCACACCACAGATAAACTCTACCACCAAATCCATCTTCCATCATCTTTGCTGTGTGAGATCCCTACACTCTGCTGCTTTTCGAAGAAAAAAAATAAGCTATTCTTCCAGGTCTAATCTCTTACCTTGACTACTGCAGCAGCTTGCACATTACCTGGCCAATAAACCAGTCCACAAACTCCATTGAGTTTAAAACCATGTAGTCAGGCTTGCATTTGGACTGAAGGGCGATTACCATATTAGACCCACCCGAAAGCTCTCCACTGGCTCCCAGTAAAAGCTAAAGTGAATTTCAAAGTGCTCTGCTTCATCCACAACGCCCTCTGTCAAAGCAGTTTGTCCTGTACCATCCATCCAGAAACCTTAGATTTATGGATCAAAGTAGTCTTAATCCGCTAATTCCACCTCAAGAAATTTGGTACCTTCAAAACCAAGGACCCTACTTACGGAATAAATACACTTCATTCCAACTAAGACTAGAATATGATTCTCAGATTCAAGAAATTTAAAAACTAGTCTTGTCCACCAGGTATAGTAGCACCGTTCTGCGGGCTGCCAGGAATTGGGCTGCTTAACACTTGAGTTGGGTCTCATTATTAGATGCCTAAAACCAGCTACTCCTTTAAAGGTCCATACTTTAACTTCGTAAGGCATTCACACCTTCTCAGATTACTCAATATGTTTGCTGTCTACTATACACTTATCTATTTATCTCTGTATCATTGTTATCTTACATAGCGCTCTGAGGCTACCCCCAGTCGTTTGTAGTGCTATACAGAAATCCTAAATCTAAAAATCTAATGTTGCAGAGGCTTTAGTAGTCTAGGAGAGTGGTACTAGAGTGCACATTTTGCATTTAAAGTTGTGATTTGTTAGAGACTTCTAGCTGCAAATTCCTTACCTTTGAATTTCCCCAGGCATCAGCCTGGATTTGTGAGGTGTACCCCTGTGCGCCGGTAGGTGCCATTGGTCAGCTCCTTGTAGCTTTGTCGGCACTGGAAGTAATGCCAGAGTCACCTATATAAGCGCCACCTCCGTGTGCTGACGTCAGTTCTTTTCTTTCCGCACCAGCCAGCGCTAATACAAGAGAAGAGCTACCCCTTTGTTTGTTTTTGATAGGATTTTTGCGACATTTTGTCAACTTTTTTGGAGGTTTTTACCTCCTGGTGTGTCAGATGTCATCGAGGAAGACTGGTTTTAAACCCAGTGGCACATGTCACAGCGCCATGTCAGTAACTGACCCACACCTTGTGTGTTTGTGGTATCTTGAGCATGACCACAGCTCCAAATTGTACTCAGACTGCCGGGCCATGGCGCCAAAGACCTTGAGGGAGCAGTCCCTGAAGCTGCTAGTGGCCCGGCATGCAGCTCTACAGAAGTCTCGGTCCCGCACGGGAGCAAAGTCTCGGGACCATTCCAGTAATCCGAAGTCCTCTTCATCCCACTCGAAATCGTCGAGGCACTCTGGTAGAACGCACAGGAAACACAAGTCGAAGCGCACTTCGACTTCTCCTTGTCCGTCGGCCAATGTGACGAAAGGAATATCGGCGTTTGAGGCCTGGTTCCCTCCAACCTGTGCAGACTCCATGTCGCCCTAGTTTTGAGGGAGCTGGAGCGACCCCCACTCAAATTAGAGCTCTGAGGCCATATGTCTCATTTTTGAGCAGCCCCTCTGTTGCGCCTTTGGGCCCCTTGGAGTCTGGGGGGGCGGAGTGGCCCCCATCTGGATCCACGGAGGAGGCTCCGGCATCAGCTCCGTTGGGCCCCCATGTATCCAGTCATGGATCTGGACTGGCGCCAGTCGTGCCACTATGACCTTCCCTGACACTGATGCTCCTGGCGGTGCCAGTCTCCTTGTGATTCCCCTGACAACCGACCTATGTCGACCGATGTGGATTCTGGTGCCGACAGGACCCCTGTGTCCTAGGTTGGAGCCTGAGCCCTATTCCGAAAGGTTAGACCTCGGGAAGGAATGGGAGGAGTTTCTGGACCTTTTAGAATACCTGGTTAGGGAGGAGGGAGCTACATATGCAATGGTGGTGCAGAGGGCAACTGAGGTCCTTGACCTTCAGTTGCCCTCAGTGGCAGTCAAGACCAACATCTTGACGGAGGTGCTGCAAACAGGAGTCTCCTCCTCTAAACCCCCACTCCTGTTCAACAAAGCCCTCACCAACTTCCTTCTGGTGATCTGGTCCAAACCCAGCACAGGGGCTCCTGTGAATAGCATGATTGCCTGCTGCGACCGCCCCACTCCAGGGGACCCTAATTTCCTCACCCAACATCCTACCCCGTAGAGCTTGGTGGTCCAAGCCTCCACTTCCCATGGCGTGTTCCCTGCTGCTCCCCCGGACAGGGAATCCAAGAGGCTGGACAGCTTGGGAAACAATGTTTTTGTCAGCCTTGCATTGCGGTCAGTGAACACCACATGCTTATTGGGCTGCTATTTCCGCATGCTGGGGGAAATAGTGGCGCAAGTGCTGCCACCGCTCCCAGAGGAGGCCCTGGTCATTCTCTCCCAAGCAGTTAAAGATGGGAGTGATGCAGCGAAGTTCACTATACGCTGTGGCTTGGACACAACCGACTCGTTGGGCAGAGTGGTTTCATCTGTGGTGGCCCTCATATGCCATACCTGGCTGAGAACATCTGGCTTTTCGGGGGATGACCAGGCTTCCCTCATGGACATGCCCTTCAATGGCACCCGTCTCTTCAGAGAAGAAGCAGACTTGGTGCTGGAGCACTTTAAAGACTTGCGGGGTCCGGCAAAGTCCTTTGCCCTCTCGGCTGCCCCACGTCCTCAGTCTGCCTTTTGCTCCTTTCATGGCCACGGAAGGAGCTTTCAACCGTGCCAACCCTATCCCAACCAACAAGCCGTGCAAGCTTCCCAGCCTCTGTGTGGACGAGGGTGTGATTCCTACCGGCCTCTTGGTTCGCCCTATCCTAGATCTACGAACCCTCAACTACTTCCTCAAGGAGAAGTTCAAGATGCTCACATTGGCTCAGGTCTAGTCTGCTCTGCACCCAGGAGACTGGATGGTAGCGTTGGACTTGCAGGATGCCTATTTTCACATCCCCGTCCTGCCTGCCCAGTGGCGCTACCTGCGATTTACAGTAGGCCACGAGCATTTTCAGTTCACTGTGCTCCATTTTGGCCTTACCAGCGCCCCTCTGGTGTTCACCAAAGTGATGGCAGTGTTTGCAGCTCATCTGCGCAGGTTAAGGGTGCCAGTCTTCCCATATCTTGACTGACTGCTGGAGGCGGGCTCGCCCGAGGTTTTGGCGAACCTCCTGCATGCACGGAGGTTCACTATCAACATGCCCAAGTCACACCTGACTTTCAGACGCTCCTTCATCTGAGCTGCTCTGGATCCAGTGCAGTTTCGGGTTTATCCTCCAGAGCGACGAGTCGAGGATAGTTAGGCTACGATACCGAAGTTTCAGCCTGTGTCCTGGGTTTCGGTGAGTGAATGAGGCTGCTGGGCCTCATGGCCTCCTGTATCCTGCATGTGACACATACCCGCTGGCATATGCGGGCTCTGCAGTGGGATCTTAAGTTTCAGTGGGCGCAGCATCAGGGGATTCTCTGACCTGGTCGGAGGGAACTGCAAAGGACGTGTAGTGGTGGCAAATGAATCCTGATTGGGTCAGAGGCAGGCCCCTCTCCCAACCAGATCTCACAGTAGTGACAGATGAGTCACTCCTGGGATGGAGCAGCCACCTGGGAGAGGTATAGATCAGAGGACTCTGGTATCAGGCGGAATCCAGGCTCCACATCAACATGCTGGAGCTCTGTGCGATCCGACTGGCATTGAAAGCCTTTCTACCCTCCATCAAGGGAAGGCTAGTGCACATGTTCACGGACACCACCACCATGTGGTACTGCAACAAACAGGGCGGGGTGGGCTCGTGGACCCTCAGACAAGAGACCCTGCATCTCTGGACATGGCCGGAACAGCAGGTCATATCCCTGGTGGTTCAACACCTGGCAGGTTCTCTGAATGCCAGAGCCGATAAAATCAGCAGTCTATGCCTTGCAGATCACGAATGGCATCTCCACCCAGAGGTGGTGCATGGTCTCTTTCAGCAGTGTGCAGAGCCTTTGTTAGATTTGTCAAGTAATCCATGTGGATCGGGACTGGGCTTGGAGTCTGGTATCCCGAGCTTGTGATCATGAGTGTTTCCTCCGACCCCAGTGTCCAGAAAATGGTCTGTAGAACTCTCATTGTTGAACATGGCATTAACTAGGATACTCTGTCATGATATCTTGTTACCGTACTTGCAATGAATCAGGACTGAAGTCCCTTAGAGATCGACATTTGGGACAGTGAAACAGCAACACGCTGAGCAGGATGCTATGATGGATTGCAACGATGTGGCTCAGAAAAGGAATAGACCACTTTTTCACAAGTTTGTGCCCTGAGGAAGTCTATTTTTAGGCAAATACATTGGCTGCCCTTATTGAAAAGGAATGGAGTAAAAAAGAAAAAAGTAGAAGCAGTGACTTTTACTCGTCTTGTTTGCTCTAGTCGTCCTGTGTCCAAATTGTTGTCTACTACATTTTGGTTTTTATTGCTTCTCAATCTAAGTTCTATAGTGTCTAATATATGACCAATTGGTAGCTGGTCATTTTGAGGTGGGCAACTTGACTTAATTCGTGTTTACTTCAGGTGGTGCAGCTTTTGGCCTCCCTGGCTGCCAATATTTGTTTCAACTCTATGCATATTTTCCAAGCATCTCACTGAATCTAGAAAATCTTTCCCTGTTCAAAAGCTCTCCAGTTCTGCCAGGTGCCCCCCCCCACCACCCATGACTCCATTTGTGGCTCTATGACATTGGACTATAATTGGGGCTGCCTGGTGGATCCTGACAACGACGTCTGGTCCCAGATGCATCCCACTGCATCTGGGACCTGACCATGACTCCTTGACCTGTGACTTCTGCAAATCCATGAACCTGAAGGCCATCAGTTGAGTATGAGGCCAGGTTGTTCTGGGGGAGATCTTGTAAGGAAGCCCCAAAAGGGTTCCGCCTTCAAGTAAGTCACATGAGAGAAACAATACTCTAAGGGGGTCTACCTGTTTTAAAGAAATTAATACATTTTATTTTTAGTTTTATAGCTCAATCTGCCGACCTGTCTGAGGTTGAGACCATTCAACAGGCCACGCAGAATAACTTCTGACCTGCCCTGCATTAATTTCGATCAAATCCCAAGTTTAGTACGGATCTGGTATGCTTGGTGATTCAGTTGGCTGTGACCCCAGTGCCTCCCAAATCCATGCCCCCTTAGGCTCCAGTCTGTGTGATTACCAAGAAAGCTGGTGACTACTAAGGTGCTGGCCCATTTCTGTTCAACACTGTTCACAATGCAGTCTCTGGAGTAGGAAGTGACCGTTTCAGCTTCCTTCAAGGACCAGCACCTGGTCGAGCCACGCCCATAACCCAAGAAATTAGCTCATTTTCCCATTTACAGACTCATGCCTTTAGACATGCTCAAAATAGATTATGGGCTCAGAGGAAGATTATTCTGGGTTTAAAACCTCCTCCCTCCTTATTACACTGGCTTGTGGATACTGGAAGTTACTTAGACATCCAAAATGCTAGTGGTCTATTTTACGGAAGGCAAATGACTGTTTGAAACATTACCTACTGCTGAACCTAAATCCAACATCTTGATTAAGGTCCTGCAGCGGTCTTCAACAGCCAGGGAACGTTTTTTCTCTATTGAATGAAGCATTCTTATTGCAGCCTATATTGGCTGCTTAGGAGGAACCCTGTTGGATATTTCAGACTGCAGATTCTTCAATCTGTTGAATACCTCCAGACGCAAGGCTGGATCTGGAAATTTTGCTTTGCAATTCCCTCGCATACCAGTAGGTGGTGTCATGTGGCTCCACGTAGACTCCGTCCCTTCCCAAAAATAACATTGGAAACAAATGTAGCAAGCACTCCACGTTGACGTCTATTCCTTTCTTTCTGCACCTTCCAACACTGATCTTGAGCTCACTCCCTTGTTTTCCGTCTTTTTGACAAATGTAATTTTGTCCAAAAAATGTAAAAGTGTTGCAATGGACAGGTCTCCCCTAAAACTACATGTTTCAAGCCCTGAAAGGACTGCCATAAGCAGATGTCTGTGATGGACCCCCACCAGGTGTGCCTTTGGTGTCAAGGTTCCTCTCACGACTTTAACTCATGTGATGAGTGTGCCACCCGAGACCGCAAGGCAAAGCTCCGTCACTGAACATTTGGAAAGCGCATAATGGCCGGTCTCGCTCAAAGTCACGGACTCGTCCTTGCTCTTGAGGCTGTTCTCAAGTGGAGTCCTCTTACCTCTCCAAGCAAACAGGTAAGTCCAAGTCCAAGAAAATAACATAGGTTTAAATGTGACAACTCTTCTTCCCACCACTCTCGTCAAGAGTTGTGTGAATGTCAGGATGCCTCCTCATCTATCAGAGCAGATTCCCACAGCTAGTCCTGATTCAACCTGATTCTTAGGTCATTTAGTGACACTGCAACAATTTGAAACCTTCAAGGAAGCCATGTTGTGTATATCTGGCACCCTACTGGCTCCCTCTGGCATGCATACAGGCTCCAAGAGGGCCTACAGTCAGACTAATGCCAGCAGATCAATCACAGGCATTGATTGTACCTTTTGACCCCACTGCAGGGCCCGCCCCCAACTCCAGGGCCCACGCCTGTCCCGACTTCTCACCCGGCGACGAGATTCTTCGTGGTTTCATGCACACCAGTGCCAAAGAAAGTACCGATTGTCCTTTCGGACTCTGAAGCAAATCCACCATGAACTTGACCGAAATCGCACCCAGCTCGACATCCAACATACAGTCCCATTTAAACTAGGATGGGACATTGCCACTGGGATGACAGGAATTAATATTCCCAAATTTATTAACAGAATTTATTTCTGGACATTCAAGATGTCAGTGGGCTACATATGTCCTCTGACACTGGCCTAAGCTCTCCACCTGGCCCTTCCACAGTCAGCATCTTTTGCCATGGTCATCAGAAGGGCTGCACTAGTCCTGAACCTCCAGCTACCATCTACAGATGTCCTGCAGCCTGGGCAGGCTTCTTCAGAGCCACTCCTCTCGTTCAATGAGGCCTTCGACCAAACCTGGATCTTGCCTTCCTTTGCATAGGCAGATTGCCAGGCAGCACAGTCCTGCTCCCGAGACCCCTCTTTCCTGCTCCATCACCTTACTCCAGAGTGTTCTAGTGCAAGCTTCCTCAAACCGTAACTTTCTCTACTATTCCCCTAGATAGGTTGACCAAATGCATGGAGGTCTTTGGGAAGGGAATGTTTTCATATTCCAACCTAGCCCTCCAATTAGTCAACTCAGTTGTCTCTCAAGACATTCATCGTACACGTTACTTGCACACGTTATGGGACATGGTGAGTGAAATCCTACCTGCCGCCCTGATGAGTTTCACATCAATTTAGTTCAGATCTTGGACACCACTGATTTTTTTTTTTTTTTTTTTTTTTGGGGCGGTCCTACCAGCGTGGCGAGGAAGAGTTCCATGGGACTTTCTAATGACTTCCAAGCATCACTGATGAACATTCCAATGATGCCATTTGTCATTTCAGGGACAAAGCCAAATCAGCCCTGGAGCACTTAAAGTCGAGCAGAGCCACAGTGTGCTCCCTGTGCCTTTCAGCACCCATGCAGCAATATCCCCAATGGTACTGATGTTTTGGAGGTTTCGGAGGGGCATCCATCTGAGGCAACGCAAAGGCCTTCCACTGCAACAGACCTCCCAATCCTTTTGAGGTAGAGGTCCGGGATCTTGCCTGCCATGTCAGGTCATCAGGGCAACAAACTACCTAGTCTACTCCCACACCAAAGCCCCCCCTCCCACACCCCTTTAGTTTGTTCTCTGCTGCACATTGTCACCCTGTTGGAGGTAGGATAAGTTATTACCTCCAGGAGTGGCAAAGCATCACATCTGATATGCCTCAAATTTTCCAGGATGGATACACTTTACCTTTCCTGTCCACCCCTCCTCATATCTCACCTAGACAACAGCGACTTTTGGAGGACAATCCTACAAGGGGAATGAGAGAAAGTGCCTCTTTTACATGGTTAGCCACCCACTTTTTGCCTGGCTTTGATGTGGTTTCAAATGTAGTTCAGAGTCCCTGCCAACCAGGTCCCCTGTGCCAGTACTTCTTCCCTATAAACAAACCCCCCATTGGTACTTCTACCTTCTGTAAGTCCCTAGTAAATAGTACCCTGGGTACCTAGCGCCTAGGAGCTGAAGAGGGTCCCTTGAGACCCCCCCCCCCCTCACTGGGACCATGCCACTGAACGTTGCAGCTTGCATGCCCCTATGAGGGAGAAAACGACAAAGTCAACATGGCATCCTGCCTGGGTGCCATGCTAACTGACACTGCCTGAAGGCATAGTTAAGTGACCTGGTTTACACCCCTACTTTGAATGGTAAAAACTCAAAAGAATAGGTGTGCGCCCACCTCTGCGAACCCCTCCCCTAAGGTGGGGGAAGTGAGTTGAAGCATAACTTTCAGTCCCCGCCTTCTTGAAGATGGGAAGACCCCCTCCAATCAGGGCTAGGTCTTTGCCCCCTCCCACAGGAGGGTGGCATAATATAGGGTGTAGTCTCCCCAGGTAAGGTGCCCATTGGCCCTACCTACTTCTCCCCTAAAACAACTCCTAAATTTAGTATTTAGGTGGCTCTCCCAGACCTGGAAATTAGATCTGCGACGAACGAAAAAGAAAAGACGACGACTGCATTGGCCCCAGCCCTACCGGCCTGTCTCCAGCTTCTGCAACCTGTCTTGCAGCCAGCGACCTCTGAAAACTGTGGGAGGACTTCTGCCTTCGAAAAAGACTCCAATCTCCCGTGGGCAGCAGACCTGTCCAGAAGAAGCCTACTCCAAGAACTCCGGATCCAGACGAATCTGCGTGCCCTGCCCACTCTGCACCCACGGCCCAAATCTGAGTGGCTCACTTGTGCAGTGAAGTCTCCCCAGTGATCCTGACCTTGTGTCCAGCGTTGGCTGACCCCTCCAGATCTCCACACAGTGTGAATTCAGAGGGCACCACGACCGGCTCACGTAAGAAGATTCCGACGTCGAAAGGCACCCCTTAACCCGAAGCTCCTGGGCCTTGGTGAGCTGAACCAACAGTTCCCCTATGACCCCCTACTTCTCTACTTACCTCTGCTGTCATTGGACTCCCTCCTGCAACCTCAGGTGCGACGCCTGCAGCCTGTTTGCCAAAACGAGAATCTCTATTGAAAAGCATTGGGTCCCTGACGTCCAATTTGCACCCTACACCAGGCCGCCCCTGGTGTTGCTGGTGGTGTATGGTTTGTGCTGCTTTGTGGCCTCCCTGTGCGTGTGCTAACCCCTAAACAGACCCCCCCCAGGATATTGCGGAATGGATTAGCAAATTTAGCGGCACAAATATGGAAATTTAGTGGCATTTTTGCGGCACTTTATTTTACTCCTAATCATCCATTTTCAGCTTTAAAACAATGGAAACTGTTTTAACAGAGTATTCCACTTTGAAATAGGCAACCTGGGATATGGAACAGAGGAAGCAGCCCACAGGTGAAGGATGCTATCCCTTGGAAATGCAATCCTCCATTTGCTTAGCCCATTCTTGTAATCTGCACACCGAGAGAGAGGGAGACATTTGAAAGACTGTATCCCGCTTCCTGGACCTGTGACTGGGCGTGAAGCTTCAAATGAGTCCTCATTGGGACCACCAGGGCAGCTTGTAATTCTGAACACTGAGTGAAGGAAATGTGTTTTGTTTCTTAATTGCAAGTACCAAACGTCACCAGTGGCTTGGCATGGCACATTTTGCACTACCCAAACCGTCATGCACTGTGAAGGGAGTGCACTACCACTCCCCTCAGTGCCTGTCACGCTCCAGGCCCCGCACCCAAGACTCGGCAGGAAAGGAAAAATAAAATGAGTGTTTATTATTGTTTTATTTTCCTTTCCTGCCATTTTTTGGGGTGGAAGGCGACGCTCCTCCGCCATAGCGGAAGAGCCGCCGCTGATCTTATCACTGCCTGGATGTTTTGTAGTCGACCCTGATGCGTAGTCTGTCCCTCTATTATTTGATCATTCCAATGGCCCTGAGTTTATCTAACATACTATCTCCTTCACTGTAACTCAGTCTGTGCACATAATAGCGAAGCACTGCCAGTGATTTAGTCAGTAAATGTAACACATTATCTGTCGCACTATCACCCTGTTGGTGAATCTGGTGCAGTCACTATTGCACAGTAGGTAATGGCATATATATAACTCTTGAGTACTCTTGCTGCCACACTGTCCTAATATAACTTCTCTCACTCTGCCACTCAGAACATCTAAAATCATCCATACAATAACGTACCAAACTCTGGGGCATTGTTTCTGTTAAGGTGTCACATGACAGTATCAACAGCATAAGCGTGCTGACACTGTCACAGCTTGTGCGTGCCAGAGAGGGAGGGAAAAAATAATCGAGAACAGGAGCTAGAACACATGCGATAGAGAGTGAGGAATATTGGTGGCCATTTTAGGTCAGGCGTCATCTTTAGTCAATAGGCACCAAAATGCCAGCCTCCTGGAAAGAATCCAGTTGCCGTTTTCAAAACCAAGTCTAACGTGATTAACATTTTTACAAAGATTGACAAGTGCAACACTCAAATAGTTTTACATGTTTTTAACATTTATGTCTCCGATGGTAAAAAACCTGACTCTTTCATTCCACATAGTGTTTAAATAGCTATTTATCCCTACAATGACCCACCAGGACAAGCTAGTCATAGAATAAGGACTAGAAGCTGGCAGTGAATATGGATACAAGAAAGATTATAAGTGCTCATCCAGAATAGACAAGTGCAACAGATATACAGGGCCAGACACCTTCTCTCATGCTCTCTCTCTCTCTCTCAAGGAGCTTGGATTGAGGACTGAGGATCCTGCAGACTTCCTACTGTGCTACAAGACGGAAGCTGATGCAGAGCGGCTTCATAATTTCTCACTGCGGAAGCACCAGTGAAAATTAGCTCACTCCATCCTTTCCCCAAAAACAGAGACATATATTTAGTCACAAGACTAATCAACTGGACAAAATGCCCGACAAAGTGTTTCACACTATGATGACACAGAATATGAAACCAAAAAGTATAGACATAACTTTTCTACAATTTATATCAATGAATGAGACGCTGCATTTTGGTATTCAAATCTGTTGCCCAAGATGACAATATACAGCACCTCACACGTAATGACCACTGATCAATGTGCATGGAAATGAGCATGACCACCCTCTTCGAAGCCAATGCTTTCCCTAGCACCCTAATCTTGCTTGCTCTACTATTCGTAATCAGCATTTCCTACATCCCACCACTTCTGGCGTCTGGGCTCTATATGCACTTCCCCCTACAACAGCAGTCTCCAAACCTTCTAACCCATCAGCATATTTCACAAACCACTGCACCAATACATATATATATCATTTTCGCGGGCACTTGTGTAAAAATCGCGGCATTTTTACAAAAGTGCCGATTTCGCGGGCACTTTTGTAAAAATCGCAGCATTTTTACAAAAGTGCCGATTTCGCGGCAAACCGCGAAATCCTGGAGGGTCTGCCTAAAGCTTGGCCATTGCAACCGATTTACTTACCTGCAAGCATTGTGGCTCCAGGCACCCCCTGTCTACATTGGAAAGCATTGGGCCGAACTCCGATTTGGGCCTCTGCACCCGGCTGCCCCTGTGCCACTAAAAGTGCAGGTTTGGTACTCACCTGACCCCTGGCCCTTGCTGACATTTCGCTCGGAAGACTGGGATTGTAAGTTCAGTACTTACCTGTGTCGATTTTTTTGGAAGTGAAAAGTATTTTTAATTTAAAATGTACTTACCTTATCACAAAGACCTTGGTCTTAAAATAAAGTACAAAGTATAATTTTCTAAAATTGGTCTGGATCTCCTTCTTGAGTCATGTCCATTATATATATATATTTTTTTTCTTCTTTTTATTAAATTTGCTCAAAAAGACCATAGCATACATGAATCACTTATGTTCGTACATGATGAGGCTTCAATATTACAACAATCATTTGGGAAGAGACTGTAGGTCACTGGTGGTTCCTGAGGCATACTTATATAGCGGGACATTGTTACCAAAATTATGTTAAAGCCCGGTTTATACATTGCAGACCCCATTCTGTCCTGGCACCGCTGACACCCATCACTCCCCTCCCTGTGTCGCTCTGTCGCCGCCATGGTGCCCATATTTTCTCCCATTTTTTAACACAACCTCTACTCTTGTACACAGTTTCCTCCGCTCGCTGGCACCAGTCAAGATCTCTCCCATTCCCCCACTGGCGGTGGCGAGGATGCACCACTCTCTAGCGATGTTCCTTTTGGTGATCCCCGCTGCAAGGGCCAGCCATATGTCCACGTGTCTGGGCCAATCCAAGTTACCTTTAATCATTAGAAGAAGCTATTTAGCATCCATTGGAACCTCCACCTCTGTCACCCCCAGACAACGTCTGTAACTTTCTGCCAGAACCGGGTAATGTCAGGACACTCCCATAAGATATGAAAGAAAGTTCCTTCCTGCTGGCAACCCCTGACGCATAGCGCCATTGGCGCCCTACCCCATTTATGTGTGTGTACGTGGGTAGTAGGTGCGGTGCAGAATCTTAAGTTGTATTAGTCTAAATCTTGAACGGACTGCGATTTCCCTTGGACTCTGTATTGCCTCCTGCCATTCCTCATCCTCCATGTTTCCCAGGTCGTCGGCCCATGCCCCACGCAGGGTCGACAGGGGGTCTGGCGCATTATTTATTAGTTTGCGATGTATTGTCGATGTCGCTTTTTCAGGAATGGGTTCAAGTAGCAACCTATCCTCCAGAGGTGAGTGATCCGGCACTGGGGTACCCCATGGGATGTGGCTCCGTAGTGCATGCGTCAATCTAAGGTAAAGATATCTCTGCGTCCGGCTCAAATTATATTCCTGTTGTAGGTCCTCAAATGCAAGGGGGGCCTCCCCCATCCACACGTCACCCAGGTACTCAATGCCTATCAATTTCCACCCTCTAAAGCCCGTTGGGGCGGTCACCTTTCAATGGGTTTCCCACCCAAAGTGGGGTTCGACTCGCCAATTTCCCGGTCCAACCCAGGAATCTATTGGCCTCCCTCCAACACTCTACCACCACTCCAGTGTGCACCGGCCATTCTGAACTTTTTCCGGGGGTACAAGAGCGACTCACAGTACCCCCCCCCCCCCCATGGCAAGGCAGCTCTGTCTGCTCTATAGGCCGGCTCGTTAGTGTCTGCGTATACCCAGTCATTAATGACCAACAATTGCGAAGCCCAATAATATAGCTTGATGTAGGGAACCACCAGGCCTCCATCGTAAACTCCCTTTTGTAATTTATGAAGTGCGATTCTGGGCGAGCCGCCCAGCCACAGCAGCGTTCTGACTTCCTGGGCAACCCGCTTGAAAACTGTTGGTGGAACAGGATATGGGGTGTTCTGGAGAACATACAGGCGGCGCGGCAGAGCCATCATTTTATAGAGGGCCGCCCTGCCCATAAGAGACAATGGGAGGGTGCGCCAATGACGGACGTCCGTGCATAGCCGGTCTATCTGGGGCTCGAGGTTTACCCCTAGGAACGTCCTCTGGTTTTGCGTGACGTAGATGCCCAGGTACTTAAAGCCTTCTCGTACAACTGGAGCCGCGCACCTCGCTGGCACCCTAGGTGGGGGGCTCGACGGCGGGAAGATCACGGATTTAGACCAATTGATGTAGCCCGAGTAGCTCCCAAACAGCTCGAAGATGTGTCATACCCTCGCCATCGAGTGGTATGGTCTTGCAAGATATAGAACTATGTCGTCCACATAGAGCGAAATTCGCTCTTCCCACCCACCCGGTGCCTTTATGCCCCAAATCATAGGATCCCTCCTGATCCAGTGAGCCAACGGCTCCAGTGCGAGGGCAAATAGCGGCGACAGGGGGCAACCCTGTCTAGTGCCCCTCTGCAGTTGAAAGGGTCTGGACAACGCCCCATTGACCCTCACGCTGGCTATAGGTGACGTATACAGCAGCCTTACCCAACTACAGAAGATTGGGCCGAATCCCATCCTGCGAAGAACCATGAACAGATAGGAACACTCAATACTGTCAAACGCCATTGATGCATCTAGCGCCATCAGTGCCGTTTGCTGGGCCGCAGGGTCTTCCGTCATATGAAGCACACCATATAGTCTCCTTAGATTGTGGCGGGTGCTTCTGTTAGGCATGAAGCCCGATTGATCCACATGGATCAGTTCTGTGATAACCGGCATCAGTCTGTTGGCCAAGGCCTTGGCCAATACCTTTGCCTCCATATTGATTAGGGAGATCGGACGGTAGGCGCCGCACTGGTCAGGAAGTTTTCCCGTCTTGTAAATTACCACGATCGTGGCCGCCCGTTGGTCAGGAGGGAGTTGCCCCTTTTCACGGGCTTCTAAGAGCATACGCCGTAGCGGCGGTACTATTATGGAGGCCTGTCCTTTATATTTCTCGACCGAAAGCCCATTAGGGCCTGCTGCCTTTCCTGACTTCAGGCACCCCAGAGCCCCTCCCGGCTCTTCCTCCGTAAGGTCGGCATCTAGCACCTCACACGCTTCCTCTGATAATGCAGGCAACAAGAAATCCCTTAGCAGCTCCTCAAAATCAGTCTCGGATCTGGTGCTTACAGGTGCATATACCCCTTCAAAGTGTGTGGCGAAGGCTTCTGCTATTTCTGTACCCGTCGTTCTCAAAGTCCCAGATTTATCTCGCACCCCCGTCACCCATGATCGTTCCCTATCCCGACGCTCCAGCCACACTAGGAGCCTCTGCCTTATCCCCCACATCATACAGGCGATGCTGCACCGCCAGGGCATAGGCCCTCGCTTCGCTGTCTGCCAAGGCGCGTAGTTCTCGCTGCCGCAAAGCAAGTCTATGGCATAGGTCAGTGCTAGTCGCCAATGCTGCCTCTCCTTCCAACTGGGTTATTTCCTGTTCTAGCACCTTAATTTGTATAGACTATTCTTTCTTTTTGGCCCCAATTAGTGCCTGTGCTTGCCCCCTCAACACCGTCTTGTAGGCCTCCTATACGATTATTTGAGAGTCCACTGTCCCGTCATTCTCTCTAAAATAAAGTACCGAGCTCTCTCGGATTTTGTCTGAGTGCTGGATCTCGTAGGTGCCATGGGTCAACTCTCGGGAACACCGCTCTGTCTAAGCGCGGGCCAGTAATGGCAACACTCACCGGGGAATGATCTGAAATGCCCCTCTCCATATGTTTTGGATCTACAAATTCTCCCACCCGATCATTTTGTGTGAAGTAGTCTAGTCTAGAGAGGGAGTCCTGTCGTGCTGAGTAATGTGTATTGTCGCGTTAGCGGGTTGTGTGTCCGCCAAAGGTCTACCATGCCCATAGCCGTAATGAATCCTGACAGGTCATGCTCTCCTTTCCGTCCCGTGCGTGTGCCGGATCGGTCTAATTCCGGATTCATAACTGCGTTCATGTCCCCACCAATAAGGGTACCCAGGGGCAGACCCGTCAGGAAGGAGCCTATCTTCGGAAAGGCAACCATATGTAGCCCCGGGGGATGTAGATCGAGCACAGTGTGATCAAGCGCCCCTCCCATTTGCCCGTAGCCGCAACCCAGCAACCTGCCTCGTCCGTCCAAGTACCAGTTATAACTAGGGGTAGCGTGTTCTGGGTCAGGATTCCCACCCCTCGAGCCCCAGTCGAATATCCGGAATGGGCCACCAGTCTATACCCAAAACGATCCAGAGCCTTGCATTTACTCCCTCTTAAGTGTGACTCTTGTATCAGAACTACGTCCAGGGAGAGCCTCTTAATATGCTGTAGGACAAGAGTACATTTAATCTTGTTCCCTAGTCCATTTACATTCCAGGGCCATACCTTTTAGACTAGCTAGGTCCCCCATAGCGTCGAGTGCAGATAGATACGCTTATGAATCCTTTCCTCTCTCGCAATATTCTCGTACCCACCAGCTGTACTTTTATGGTTGTAGTGATCTTGAGCGCATACACAATTACCCATAACATAACTAAGCAGTAGTCCCAATGCCCCCTCCCTGCAACCCTGCTAGGTGAGTAACAAACCTCCCAAACACGCAGAGTGCCTGTCGCCCCAACAGTGAATTAACAAACAGTGAGGGGCCGTGAGCCAGCTTCCAGCATGAAGTAAAGTAGATCTGCTGTTGGATACAGTTCAGCCCGCATAACTTGGCCCAGAAGCCACCCTGCCCCCCCGTCCGCCATATTGTCCCTCGTACTAACAGACCAGAGACCTCACATTGCGGGTGTCGATTTGGCGCCCTATTTCAAGTGGGCTATTCCACTGATGGGGTCACTTCAGGGCCTCCCAGCTACCCCCCCACCGCCGATGTCTCCGGGAAGGGTCGACTCGGTTCCAATGTCCATACTAACACCTCTTATGTCACTTATCTGATCGTTGTCGCTGTCCTTGCCCACTGGACGCCTGCTCCGTCTCCTGCTCCGTTGCTGCATGATCGTTCTTTGGCGGTGCTCGACTTTTGCCTCCTTTATGCCCGACCGTGCGCCACCCCTCCAACCAGTCACTCGCCTCTGCTGGCGAATCGAAGAAGTATGCCTTCCCCCCCCCCATCGATGATTTTAAGCTTAGCAGGGAAGAGCATCATATATTTCCCATTTTGCTTGCGCAGCGTCCTCTTGACTGCATTAAACGTTCGCCTCTGGCGCTGCGCGTGAAGCGTGAAGTCGGGGAAGAAGCGGATAGTAGCGTTCTCATGGTGGAGATCGCCCTGTTGGTGTGCCGCTTGCAGGATAGTCTCTGTCCCTGAAATTCAATATTCAAGCTATGATCGTACGCGGGGTGCCCTAGGGCGGGGCCTGCCCCCGAGCACCCGGTGTGCGCGCTCTATTGAAAAGGAGAGGAGGCGGTTGGGCTTCAGCTTATTGAGGATCAAGTCTTCTAGAAAGAGGTCCACCGAAGGACCCTCCATTCCCTCTGGCACTCCCACTACATGAATGTTGTTCCGCCGGGCCCTCCCTTCTTGGTCTTTGAGTCAGGCGAATATTTCGGATTGTTTTTTTTGTGAGCATGGAGACTTGCTCCTCGAGGCGTTTAGTTTTGGATTGTGGTCCCCCCAATACCTGCTTCTGCCGTTGAGAAGGTGTCCGACATTTTCTGGAGGTCTGTTCTCAAGAGATTTACCGCCTCTGTGACCGAGTACAGCTTCGGTTCAAGGGTCCCATGCAGTTCCCTGATCGCCTTCATGATGTCCTTCAGGGACAGGTCTGGGGTCTGATCGTCTTATTCTGTCACCGGAACCCCTCCTGTCGAGCCATCATCCCAGCCCATATTCACCGTATACTTATCGATGTGGTTGGCCTGCCCCGGCCCCACCACCTTGTTGTGGCCCATGGCCTCGTTCTGTAGGCCCCCGGCTGTGTGTTTGGGCTCTGGGGGATATACACTGGTGCAGTAGGCCCCTCCACTGGCTAACTGGATCTCCACCCTGACGTCCTCTTCTCGCGGGCACCACCACAGGATCACAGGCCTATCTCAGCCTCCTGCTGATTTGAGGACACCGGATGATGAATAGTCATGTCCATTATTGAGCACTGTTTGCAATAAATGTCTTACACTCCTCTTTTGTTAGGCCTAAGGCTGCTCGCCTACACTACCACTAATAGAGCACTCTGGGTTTTACATTGAGCCCTGTACACATTTGGGGAACCCCTGGACTCTGTGCACAGTATTACCACCTAGTGATATCATATACAGAGCCAACTTCCCACAGGGAAGACTTGGCCATTTTAGACAAGGGAGCCATCAAGAGGGAACCGACAACAGAAATGGGGACTGGAGGGTACTCCTGTTATTTACGTGTGATGAAGAAAGACTGAGAACTTTGTCCTGTTTTAGATCTTTGCCCTTTGAACTTCTTGCTCAAACGTGAGAATTTAAGATGCCCACCCTGGCTCAAGTTATGTTTTCCCCTGGATCCAGGGGACTGGATGGTGGCATTGGATTTGCAGGATGCCTAATTCCACATTCCCGTCATGCAGTCCCACAGATGTTGCCTCTGGTTTCAAGTGGAATGCAAGCGTTTTCACTTCTTTGTGCTCTCCTTTGACTTCCTGTGCTCTTCGGTGGTCACGAAAGTGGTGGTTGCTGCACATCTTTGGAGGTTGGCAATGTCAGTCTTCATATACCTTGATGACTGGTTGTTGAATGAGAGATTGCCTCAGTCAGTCGTAGACCACCTTTAGGCGACTGCAACCCTCCTGACATCTTTAGGGTTTTCGATTGATGTGCCAAAAGCACTCCTGGCTCCTTCAGAGGCTCCTTATTAGAGCCATTCTGGATACGTTGCAGTTTAGCGTCTTCCCTCCACCTCAACTAGTGTGGGGCATTTAAGCTATGATCCCCATGTTTCAACGTTTGGACAGGGTCTTGGTGAGAATGGCTGAGACGTCTTGGATTCCGGCATACTACTAGTGGGCCATGCTAGGTGGCACATGAGGGTTCTGCAATGGGATCTGAAGTCTCAAAGCACCAAGGGACCTGTTGGATTCTATCCAGCTATACGAGGAGACCGTTCATCTCCTTGTTTTTGCTTTGTTCGCCCTAAGTTGGCAGGGTATGCCCAGACGTGGGTCCCTTGCTCACTGGATTCAAGCTAGCCTGGCTGATGAGGAGTGTTACCATGAAACCTCTCCCAGGATGCTTGTTTCCGGTCCAGGGAAGACCTGGCTTGGAAGTTCAGGCTAGACTGTTCCCATGAGGAACAGGGTCAAGACTGATTTGCATATGGCTGGGTCTGGACTGGGGTGGCGAAGTGAGCTAAAGAACAATGTTGTATTCAACCCAGAACTAATAGTGACTGGGGGTGAGTGTCTGAAAGGTTTCAGCGCTCTGTCCATCATCTCCTTGTTTGCTAGGATCATTGAATGCCAGTGTGGACAAATTCAGCCGTTGGCGCCTCGAGGATCCCGAATGGCAGTTACACCCAGATGTGGTCTCTTCCACGAAAGGGGGAACCTTGGCTCTATCTGTTTGCCACCGCCGTGTGTTGGAGTTTCCAAGGAGTCTCGCACTTAGACTTGTTCTGCCTTGGCTGGACCTTGGGACTCCTGTAAGCCTTTCCGCCTATTAACACTCCTGCCTCGAGTTTTCAAGAAGAACAGTACCAGCTGGGCCCAAGTCATCCTAGTGGCCCCTGATTGGGCATGGAGAGTATGGTATACAGAACTCCTGGGCTTAAGCATCTGTCCTCCGATCAGGCTGCCTCTTTGGGAGGACCTACTGTTGCAGCAACAGGGCAGGGTTCTGCACCCAGGCCTTCGCAATCTCTACCTTCAAGCATGGAGATTAAGCAGTGACAGCTGAACACCTTCGGCCTTCCTCCGGAGGTAGCTGACATTATCTTGGTAGCCAGGTGTTGCTCAACTAAAACTGTATATGCCTGTTGCTTGGTGTGGTTCTCAGCAGATTGACCCCCTTCAGGCTAAGCTGTCTGACATGTTATTGTTTTTGTCCTTAGCCCAGCAAGGCCTTGCCCTGAGAACAGTTGAAGGGTACGTTTCGGCTTTATTGACCTTTCTGCGGTTGCCGGGTCAGCCCACTTTGTTCAAATATCCTGTAATGTGCTTTTTGAAAGGGTTTCAACACTTTTTTCCTCCCTCTTCCTTCGTCGTGCCTCAGTGAGACCTTAACTTAGTCCTCAAATTTCTAATGTATACACCATTGAGCTGCGTCAAAGCTGTTCTTTGCGCTTATCACCCTCATGACAGTGTTCTTCGTCACCATAACATCAGCGCAGAACGGAAGTGAGCTTCAAACTTTGTGTTAACCTGCCATACACCACCACCTTCCCAGACAAACAGCTTCTGCAGACTCGTGCATCATTTCTGCCAAACGTGACTATATCCCACGTCAGTCAAACCATCACCCTGCCAAAATTCTATGCTTTACCTCACCTCGGTTCACTGACATAACATCAATGTACAAAATATCGATGTAAAAAATATCTATTTAAATATATATAAAATAATATATACTTAATATATTAATTTTAACAAAAATTAAATTTAATATACATTTTGACAAAATATAACAAATAAACTTAATTTAAAAAAATAAACACAAACAATTTATACATATATATTTACTTTACTTTAAAATAATGAATAAATTAATATCTTTAATTCATTTTAAAACTTTAAAATTATATAAAACAAATATATATATATATATATCCTTCACCACTTCCGGTTACCACTTGTTCCACCAGAAAGACGACACCGCAAAACGAAGGTAAGGTTCCAAATATTTTATTCCATAAGAAAGACTGCTACGCGTTTCGGCAGGATCCCCTGCCTTGCTCAAAATATTTTAAAAAATTACAATAAATGAAAACATTAAACTATGAAAAAATATTTAAACTTAAATTGCCCAAAACAATAAGTGCAACAGTAGGGAAAGTGTTGGATAGCAAAATAATTAATTTTACTATTCCAACTCCAGTGAGTGCAAGAGTACGGAAAGTGTTGGAGAGCGTAGAAAACAATTACCATTCACACTCAAACACTTAAAACAAATTATTAAAAATTAAATAAAATAATAAAAATAAACTATATTTTAAAAAATATATATATTAAACATATAAAAAGAACGCATTATAATAATTACATATAAAAACAATTATAAAGTAAAATATTAAATACATTTACCAAAATGTATTTATTTTATTTCCTACCCTATAACACCACACCAATAAAACACTTCAACATTTTTAATTAAAATTATTTACATAATTAACATAATTAATAATCAATTAAAAAATATTAATAAAAAAACATTAATTGACTACACAAACTGTAACACTAATCCACAACACGCACCTAAATTTAACTATAAAATAATAAATCACAATTAAAACTTATTTTAAAATTAAAAACTCTTACTATTAACAACTAATAATTACATAGTTAAAATGTAATACCCGACCTCACGGACACTTCTGAAGCTACTAGGTGGGATGCTTTTAAAGCTACCATCCGTGGGGTTATCTGTACTATTTCAATTGCGAGAACTCGTGAATCCCGTCTTGTAGAGAATACACTCGCCGCGGACATTAAAACATTAGAACGCCGGGATCACCTTCAACCATTGCTTCTCAATAAACGTCTCCTTGCAGAGGCACGGGGTCAACTACGTTTACATCGCACTAATAAGGCGGAGCGACTGCTGCTTGCCGTTAAACAGAAATGTTATGTGGGTGGTGACATGCCTCGCGCGACTGCTCCGGGCTCAGAACACGAGGGTGCATATAATCCAAATCAAGCGTTTGGATGGTACATGGGCTATATCGGAATCCGATAAGTCTACGGTTCTCTCGGATTTTTATGGGGCACTATATGCGGACGCTCCCTGCCCTCGTGAAGCAGTTGGGGAATTCTTGGACTCTTGCCCTTGGGACACTATTAGTGCCCACCAAAGGGGTCTGATGGAGGAACCCATCTCGCAGGAGGAAATAGCGAAAGCTCTGAAACAACTTCCAGTAGGGAAAACTCCGGGACCCGATGGCATGCCAGTAGCCTTTTATTGGGTCTTTTACCCGCAACTGCGAGAACATTTATTACACCTTTTTAACAGTTTTACAGAGGCTTCAGGCCTTACTCCGACTATGCGGAAGCAGAGATTGTTCTGGTGCCAAAACCCGGAATAGACGACTCTTTTCCTCACTCGTATCGCCCTATATCTCTCTTAAACACAGACGCTAAGATCTACACTAAGATCTTGGCGAACCGACTGGAACTCCACCTTCTGGGTCTGATTGACCCTGATCAGGTCGGGTTTATCCACCAACGCCAGGGAGCGGACAACATTCGCTGAATCACCCATATAGTGGAAAAGGCGCAGATCAGGGACATACCGGCTTGCCTGGTGTCCCTTGATGCAGAGAAAGCCTTTGATCGGGTGGACTGGCGCTTTCTTCGGAAGTCCTGCAGAGGGTGGGTTTGGGCCCGAAGATCTCTAGATTGATGGCCTCTTACACGCATCCTACTACCCGCATCCGGTTTAATGGACGCCTCACCGCTTCCATCCCGATTCATCGTGGTACCAGACCGGGATGCCCTCTGTCCCCTCTCTTATTTGCTCTCGTGGTGGAACCCCTTGCTATTGCTATTAGACGTAATCCTGATATCCGGGATATTCCTTTTGGGGGATATGACCACAAGGTTTCCCTCTTCGCAGATGACCTGCTGCTCTCTTACCTCCCCGTCCTCCTCTCTTCCAGCGCTAGCCACGCTTCTACGAGCTCTCGAGATGGCGTCGGGATTCCAAATTAATCTTGCCAAATCTCATGCCCTCAACCTCACCTCACCGGCCACCGAAGTTCGGGACCTAGAAGGTTTACTCCCTCTCCAATGGACAGACAAGTCGATCAGATATCTAGGGTTAGACTTGACCCCCTCGCTCTCCTCTTGGACATCGGCTAACTGTCCTCTATATAGGGGGGCGATACGAGAGGAATTAAGTAGATGGAAAGGTCTCCCCCTTGCATGGCTGGGACGTATCAATGCTATAAAAATGTCACTTCTTCCGAAGATTTTGTATTTTTTCCAATCCCTTCCCACCCCGATACCTCAGGCTGACATCCTTTCACTCCAACGTGACTTCACCTCTTTCATATGGGGGCGGTCGCACCTGTGTTTTTCTAATAAGATCCTGATGCTCCCTCGGGACCGAGGTGGGCTCGCGTGCCCCAATCTTTTGGAATACTATTGGGCTTGCCATCTTCGGTATATTTCAGAATGGGTAGTCCGTGAGAATGAAACATTGGTTCCATATGGACCGGGCGGTTTCCTGTAGGCCCTTGTGGGATCTGGCTTGGCTTTCTCGTGGAGCTCGACCCCGTAGTGCCTACATTGCTACCCCTACTAAAACTGTTCTGGAGATTTGGGATAAGTTGGCGGTTTCTCGTGGTCTGACTACTTTCCCCTCCCCTAACACCCCTATTGTGCGTAATCCCATGTTCCCCCCGCATTACAATCTCGGGCGTTTGGCGCGTGGTCTGATGGTGAATGCCGAGTCATCCAAGACTTGTTTCAAGGCGACAAACTCCTCTCTTTTGATCAATGCAAACGATCCTTCCACCTTACGGAGAGTGCTCGGATGCAATATCAGTTGCAACATTGGTTGCTCGCTCAGACCTATGGCCAAGGGCCACTAGAAAACTCAGACTTTGAAACTTTAGTACGACAATTTGCTGGGTCGAGGGGACTGATTTCTCGCACTTACACCGTCTTACAACACTCACATCAGCCGCTGCCCCACACCTATCAAAAGCAATGGAATACTGACTTAGGGGAAGACATAACTCCAGAATGTTGGACCCGGTTATGGCAGGATATCCCGAAAATATATCATAGCATACTGCAGTGCGAATCAGCATACAAGCTTATGTCGCGTTGGTACTTTACCCCGGTCCGACTTCACCAGATGCTACAAAATTTCCCCCCGACTTGTTGGAGATGTCAAGCTGACCGAGGGGACTTCCTACATATTTGGTGGTCCTGCCCGAGCCTTGAAATGTTTTGGAAAGCGATTCTCAGTCATATAAAGGATGTAGTGGGTTTCCCTATCCCCTCCTCCCCGATGATCACCATACTAGGCATTAGACCCCCGACACTGACGGCTATGAAGTATACAGACTGGCGGTTGACACTACAGATGCTGGGGGCAGCCAGGCAATCTATAGCTTTAATTTGGAAGACCCCCACCCCCCCCGTAGCCACTTGGTTCCTCCGTTTGTGGCACGTTTTAGCCCTTGAATTGCTCACTGCGCGTATCAACCACGCAGATGCCAAATTCACCCGTGTCTGGCAGCCCCTAATACGACACCTTTCTAATATGGAGCACTCTTGATTGGTCCCCCCTAGGCTACGTGCCCGCCAATTGTTTAATGACTCCCTTGAACCTTATGTGAGGGGGCATTGGCAAGATTCCCCTGAACCTACACCTTTGTAGAAGAGGCCTCACCCTTTTCTCTAAGCCAGGACCTCTGAATCCCTCCAAACATAGGTTATTCTTTATGCTACTTCCCTCGCTCCCTCATTTGGTTGAGCAGTCTGACTCTCTCTTTCCATTTTCTTCTTCTTACTTCTTTCCTATTGTTTAATGTGAGCTATGTGCCCCTGATGTAGCTCAATTTGGAATATTGGTCTGTCTAGTGTTAGAGCCAGGTGAACAGGCTATTCTATAGGTTGTTCTTATATAAATCACCTAATGATGCTGGTTGGGAAAGCGGGAAAGCCTCCATAATATTTCAGCGATGTCTGATGCTTTCCCTGTGTCCTTCCCGAACTGTGAGAGAAGCCTAGTAACTGTAACAGGGTCCTTAACATATTGTTTTGCTTCCTGCTCTACTTCTTCTCCCTTCCTTTGCAGTGCGAACTAAGCTGAGAATGTACTGACTCTTTTATTTCCGTTCTATTCTAAATGTTTTGGCATCCAAATTGAGTGATGATATTTTTTCTTATGTCTTTTTGGTGGGGCTACATAAGCTTCACCTGTTATGTTTTCAATAAACAAACTTGAAAGAAAACAAATGGAATACCCACCCTTTACCCCTTTAAAAGTAAAAACAACACACACAAAAATAAACAATTACCCAAAATAAATATAAAATAATTAACATTAATTAACAACTATATATTAATTAATTAAACACAAATTACTTTCCACCCTTTACTCCTATAAACACCACAACACACCAAATTAATTACACAATTCCCATAATTACCAATCAATTAATTAAAATTAATTAACCAATTATTCATTCATCAATTAAAAATGAATTACTTCCCACCCTTTACACCTATAAACACCACAACACACCTAAAATTAATTTCAAAATTACCAAAATTAATAACCAATTAATTAAAATCAATTAACAACCAATTAATTAATAATAAATTACTTTACACATTTAACACTAACTCAATTAAACAAATATTAATAAATAAAAATTAATCAAAATTAATATAATTAAATTACTTCCCACCTTATTCCCCTATAAACCCACAACCCGCTACAGAACTAAAAACACAAAATTCAAATAAAAAAAATTAATAACTACTGAAAAGTTAACACGTATATTAAAAATACAAACAGTTCTTATATAAAAAAACATACATATAAAATATATACTAAAAACATAATAATAAAAAACGATATTGTTAACAACTATATTTTTGCAAACGATATTAAACACTTCGACATTTTTAAAATCAATATTACTTACCTTAAATCTATATTCTTGACCACGATATTCTTGCTGTCGATATTTCTTACCCACGATATTAATGACTCTCTATTTGTGCTACTCGATATTCTGTCTCTGCACCCTCACCTCTCTGAGGAGGAGGAGAGACTCTATTTCCTGGATCCCAAGAAAGTGCTGAGCTTCTACATAGATTGTACCAAAGAACACTGGATGGATGATCAGCTCTTTGTGGGATTCTTAGTAGCAAAATAATGCAAGGCTGTGCAGAATGGAACCATATCCTGCTAGATTTGTGCTCGTCATTAAAATCTGCTAAGCACTGGCTAAAAAGCAGCCTCAGGAAGGACAGTGTGCTCATTATAGCAGGGCCAAATCTGTTACCACTGCATTAGCATATGAAGTACCTGTCCTAGACATTTGCCAGGCGGCTACGTAGGCGTCCCTCCATATGTTCACAAAGCTTTAATGTCTAGATAGTCCGGTTCACCGAGAGTGGAACTTTGCCCGCTCAGTCCCGTAGAACTTTCTGGTTTGAGTCCATCCACAGACCCACCTCCTAATAAGTAGTGCTTTGGAATCTATTCAAAAGGTGAGGAATCTGCAGCTAGATAGTCTCCACCAGAAAGAGCATTACCAAAGGTCACTTGTTCATTAGTGATCAGCACACTGTTTAATCTGATCAGTTCGCATCCCACAGTGTGGACAGTGTCAGGAAAGGAACTGATGTCAGCGATCAGGGGTGGTGGCTATATATGGCAGTGATGTCATTTCTGGGATGAGATTTCCACATGGAGCCACACGATGTCCCATATCGGCACATGAGGAAATTGCTGAGAAATCTTTAAATCCCATCTGGCACCTGGGGTTATTCACATTGCTAGTATTCACGTTACTACAGGTAAGTAAATTGTTCTGCTTTGGAATCTATTCAGAAGGTAAGGAACCTACGGCTCAAAGTCTCTATAATAAGTGCAGGTACTTACCTTCGGATGACCTTTCTGCAAAGGCTCTGTCAAGCCGCAGATTCCTTACCGACTCTCCTATCCTCTCCATTTTGCAAATGGACTCTATCCATTACTAAGATCCCAAGCCTTGTAATCTGCCCACGTGTCTACCAGTTTGTTTTTGGGGGTTTTCCTCTGAGGTTTGGACAGTCTCTAAAGCAACTGACAGCACGCAGGAGTGGCACATATATAGGCTCTGTATGTTCTTTCCAGTGCATAACAGAGGTGCTGCTGAAAAGTTTCTAATCCAGTCTGACGCGTGGGGAACATTCAAAAGGTGAGGAATCTGCAGCTAGATAGTCTCCACCAGAAAGAGCATTACCAAAGGTCACTTGTTCATTAGTGATCTGCACACTGTTTAATCTGATCAGTATTGGCTCCGCATCCCACAGTGTGGACAGCGTCAGGAAAGGAAATGTCAGCGATCAGGGGTTGTGGCTATATATGGCAGTGATGTCATTTCTGGGATGAGATTTCCACATGGAGCCACATAATGCCCCTTATCGGCACATGAGGAAATTGCTGAGATCTTTAAATCCCTTCTGGCACCTGGGGTTATTCACATTGCTAGTATTCACGTTACTACAGGTAAATAAATTGTTCTTTGGGAGATGTCCTCTTAGCCTTAATAGTCTTGTCCTTTGGCGTAATGCTGTTCGGTGACAAAGCTAACTCCTTCCTGGAATGGTTAAACACAGCTGTGCTATGGATTCTTTGCTGGACCTTCCCTCCCCCTACAAAAAAAAATCATCAACAATACTGTAATTTCTGGGGCCTTCCCAGGGCCAACCCTCATGATGATAGCCATCCCAGCTGATGCAGAACCCATAGCAGTTCCACCAGACCTTTTGGGGTTTGTAGGTATATGGTCCTAAGGTGCTGCAGCTCCAGTCTCCTCATCCATCACTTCAAACACTTTATTTTGTCACCTTCTGGTACAGATAAGGGTCTCATTTAACCACCAATTGGGAAATGATCATGACGGTGGTTGGTTGGCCCCAGCTTATCTATGGGCTCCACCTGTCCCTTTATGTCCCTCCTCACCAGACTACCCAGATTCTGCACAAACATCCTCTAGGATGCATGCCTTGATCTTGGAGGTTATTTTATAGGAATATTGGTCCCTCTCAGAAAAATTAAATAAATACATTTTTATATTGAGATGCAATGATATCTATATGTTACTGTCCAACTGGACATAATCATTTACTGTAAATAGTTAAAAGAACAACATACAAGTGGGAACATATACAAAATGTGAAACAAAAAGGAGAACTCAGGCAATTGATTAATCGTGACCAAAAATACATCGGTTAGGCCAACATAAATTACATTAAGGTACTCAGGCACAGCATAATAAATGGTATAGGTTTGTGTCCGAGTATGAGAAGTCGACGTCGTTTTGATCCTTTTAGTGCAATTCTAGGATCAGCTCAGGACAATACAAGTAAAGCTTGAGACAAATTCCTGTCAGAGTTATGACCTATAATGGTGTTCAAGGCGCGAAGGCCATGTCTCCAATGAGGAGAAAGACAGCGGTACACACGGAGCGGGTTACAAGAACTAGCCGAGTTGCCGTTGTGGTAAAGGGGTTATCCGCGTTTTGACTATAGACTATGCTAGTCACAAATTTAAAGGTAGTTGCCTCCTGGATGCGAAGACCTGATGGGCAACTAGTAACGATAAGGGTTAAGTCCAATAGACCCAGAGGGGGAGCGGATGCTCTTGATCACTCTCCGCCCCAGCGGGTTCTCGACCTCGAAGCATCCGCTCCCTCTCCGGGTTTATCTGACTTAACCCTTATCGTTACTAGTTGGGCTGAGGTGCTCATCTGGAAGAGATAACAGGAAGAGGCCTTTGGTAGACATCCAAACAGTGGCTACACATCAGTGTGCTAGAGTTAGTGGCAGTTCGCCTTTCCCTAAAGGCATTGTTCAGTCTGTCTCAAAGTTAGATTCTGTTCCTATTCTTTCGAACAAAATCACCACTGTCTATTAAATCAACAGAAAGGGCAGTGTGGATTTTTAGACAGTGTGTTGGGAGGCCTCATTTCCCTTCCAATGAGCCTAGCAAAGGGGCATTTTCTGTGGCAACCCACCCGCGAATTGAAGGCCTTGGGTTATCTTTTTTTAATTTTATTTATTTAAAAGAAATGTTATTGGCATTTTCTGTTAATTTCAATTAACTTTTTCACATCATAATGCTGCTTTAAATTCACATTACAAGTATAGCATTTATCATTAAGGCTCCTGGTTTTATGGTATTTATTTTACCATTTCAGTCTGTATTTATCCATATTCATTTTTTGGTCATTTTATCTGTATTTATCCTCACGTATTTTTGTCGCAAGCAAAAGCAGACACTGCAGCTAGTATTTTTCCCGCATTTATTTAAATAGTCAATGCACATTTGAACTCTTTTGTTATAGGTTTAGATATACCTATATATACGCCAAATTAAGTAAACACAATGCATTCATCTGTGTTTTTTGTCAGTCTTTAATTATTCTAATTTTGCTACGAAGGGTTTGTTTGGGTAGAAATACATTTTAAGGAAAGTCAATCAATCGGGTTTTAGAGCGCACTACTCACCCATGAGGTCCTCAAGGCGCTGGGGGGGGGGGGGGTGCGAGCTGTTCCATTGGTCTTTCGAAGAGCCAGGTCTTGAGGTCCTTTCTGAATTGGTGCAGTGTTGGGCTTCGTTGGATGCGGTGGGGAAGTTCGTTCCAGGTCTTGGCCGCAAGGTAGTGGAAGGATCTGCCATCTGTTCTGGCCCTGTGGATGCGGGGGACTGTGGCTAGGGCGAGGTCGGCAGAGCGGAGGTTTCTGTTGGGGGCGTGAAGAAGATTCGTTCGTGGAGGTATTCGGTCCGGTGTTATGGAGGGCTTTTAGGCGTGCGTGAGCAGTTTGAAGGTTATTCTTTTTTCGACAGGGAGCCAGTGTAGGTCACGGAGGTGCTGGGTGATGTGCTTGTGTCGTGGGTTGCGGAGGACGAGTCTGGCTGCGGCGTTCTGGACGGTCTGGAGTTTGCGAAGGAGAGTTTTGTTGACTCCGGCGTAGAGCGTGTTTCCGTAGTCAAGTCTGCTGGTGATGAATGCCTGGGTGATTATCTTCCTGGAGTCTGGGGGGGGGATCCATCTGAAGGTCTTGCGGAGTATGCGGGGGGTGTGTTGAAGCATGTGGAGGACACAGCATTGATGAACAAGTTACTTACCTTCGGTAACGATATATCTGTAAGAAACATAGATTAGTTATGGATTCCTCACCTTAGAATTACCCCCAGGCGTCAGACTGGACCCAGAGAATTTTTTCCTCAGCAGTACCTCTGAGCGTTGATGTGTGGTGTCGGTCGACTCTGCGTTCGTTGTTGGTGTTGTGGTCGCCGGCATGACGTCGCGGTATCTACTTAGACGCCGCCCTCGCGCGCTGACGTCCGTTCTTTACACAACCTTCTACGCCAGAAGCGCAGAGCCATGCAAGACACTGACCTCTGGTGCACAAAAAGTAGGGCCCTGAAAAGGAGTCCCTTACCTTAGAAGTCAGTTCGCAGAACGGGGAGGATGGGTGGAACGGTGAGGAATCAATAACTAATCTGTCTCTTACAGATATATCGTTACCGAAGGTAAGTAACTTGTTCATGTGAAAGACAATTAGTTATGGATTCCTCACCTTAAAATAGATACCCCCGCAATACCAACCCCGGTGGTGGGTCTGCGAACCAAGTTCACACCAGAAAGTCCTGGAGAACCGAACGGCCGAAGAAGCCGTCCCTCCGGACTTGGCTGTCCAGGCTGTAGTGTTTGGTAAACGTGTGCAGTGAAGCCCACATAGCTGCCTGGCAGATGTCAAGAAGGTGGCCTCCACGTCCCAAAGCAGTAGTGGCTGCCGTCGCCCTGGTGGAATGGGCACGCAACCCAACTGGAGGTTCCTTTTTCGCTAAGGAATAGCAGATTTTGATGAAAAGAACGACCCATCGGGAGATGGTTCGTTTTTGGACGGCCCGACCTTTCTTGGCGCCCACATAACCGACAAAGAGCTGGTCATCCACCCAGAATTGTTTTGTGCGATCCAGATAGAACGAAAGCACACGTTTTGGATCCAGATGGTGAAGCCTCTCTTCCTCTTTAGACGGATGCAGAAAGAAGGTGGGCAAAGTGATGGTCTGTCCTATATGAAAAGAGGTAACCACTTTGGGCAGGAAAGAAGGCCTAGTGCGGAGGACAACCTTGTCCGGATGAACAGCCAGGAAAGGAGGCTTAGAAGAAAGGGCCTGTAGCTCACTCACCCTGCGAGCAGAGGTGATGGCAACCAGAAAGGCAGTTTTAAGGGTTAAGAGTCTGAGAGGACAGTTATGTAGCGGCTCGAAAGGAGCACACATCAGATAAGTAAGAACCAGGTTCAAGTCCCACTGGGGCATCACGAAAGGAGTTGGAGGAAACAAATCAGTAATGCCCTTAAGGAAGCGATTTACAATAGGGGACTTGAAAAGAGAAGGCTGGTCAGGCAGCCGAAGGAAGGCCGAAATGGCCGAAAGATAGCCTTTGAGAGTGCCCAGAGCAGAGCCCTGCTGGGCCAAAGAAAGAAGGAAGAGCAGAACCTCTGAAAAGGGGGGCAGAAAGGGGATCCACAGCCTTTGCTGTGCACCATGCCACAAATTTGTTGCATCTTCAGGCGTATACCGTTTTAGTGGAGGGATGCCTGGCTGCCAAGATAACATTACAGACTTTGTGAGGAAGGTTGAAAGCTGTCAACTGTCGCCGCTCAATCTCCACGCAAGGAGGTGGAGGCTGGACAGGTTCGGGTGGAGGATCGTCCCCTGCTGCTGCGACAGAAGATCCTCCCGAAGAGACAGCCTGATCGGAGGATCGATGGCCATGTGTAATAGCTCGGGATACCAGACTCTCCATGTCCAATCCGGGGCCACTAGAATGACTTGGGCCCGGTCGCCCTTGATCTTCTTCAGCACTCTGGGCAGAAGTGGTATAGGCGGAAAGGCGTATAGAAGACCGCAACTCCACTCGTGATGAAAAGCGTCGCCTAGTGAGTGCCGCCTTGGAACTTCCAACGCGCAGAACTGCTGACATTTCGCATTCTCTTCGGTGGCAAATAGATCTAACCAATGCTCTCCCCACTGCTGAAAGAGACCTTGCACCATCTCAGAGTGAAGTCTCCATTCGTGATCCATCATGCACTTGCGGCTGAGTTCGTCCGCCCTGGCGTTCAGAGAACCTGCCAGGTGTTGAACCACCAGAGATATTCCCTGATGTTCTAGCCATGTCCAAAGGCGGAGAGCCTCTTGACATAGGGTCCACGACCCCACCCCGCCCTGTTTGTTGCAGTACCACATGGCGGTGGTGTTGTCCGGGAACACCTGCACTACTCTTCCCCGGACAGAGGGAAGGAATAGTGCAAGACGAATCGCCCGAAGCTCCAGAAGGTTGATATGGAGCCCGGACTCCGCCGGAGACCAGAGGCCTCTGATCTCCGCCTCTCCCATGTGGCCACCCCACCCAGCAGTGATGCATCTGTCACCACTGTGAACTCTGGTTGGGTAAGGGAGAGGAATCTGCCGTTGACCCAATCCCGGTTTGTTAGCCACCACTGCAATTGGTGTGCAGTGCCCTCCGAGATCTGGACGCAATCAGAAAGGTTCCCCTGATGCTGTGCCCACCGGAACATCAGGTCCCACTGCAGAGCCTGCATATGCCAACTAGCATAGTCCACCAGCAGGATGCAGGAGGCCATGAGGCCCAGTAGCCTCGGGGTCATTCTGACCGAAACCCGGGACAGAGGCTGAAAGATCGGAATCATAGCCCGAATATCCCGGACTCGCTGCTCTGGAGGATAAGCCCGAAACTGCGCTGTGTCCAGAACCGCTCCGATGAAAAGGATCTTCTGAGAGCGGATCAGGTGTGACTTCGGCACATTGATGGTAAACCCCAGTGAATGTAGGAGGTCGGCCGTAGTCTGGAGGTGGGAGATGACAGCCTGGGGCGAGCCCGCCTTCGACAGCCAGTCGTCGAGATAGGGGAAGACTGGAACCCCTGATCTGCGCAGATGAGCTGCGACCACCGCCATCGCTTTCGTGAACACCCGAGGGGCGCTGGTAAGGCCGAAGGGGAGCATGGTAAACTGAAAGTGCTCGTGGCCTACCGTGAACCGTAGGTAACGCCGATGGGCCGGCAGGATGGGAATGTGAAAATAAGCGTCCTGCCAGTCCAACGCTACCACCCAGTCTCCAGGGTCGAGAGCAGACAGGACCTGAGCCAATGTCAACATTTTGAACTTCTTCTTCCGGAGGAAGCGGTTGAAGTTCCGAGGATCCAAGATAGGACGCAGGCCCTTGTCCTTCTTGGGCACCAGAAAGTAGTGGGAATAACAACCACGACCTACTTCTGGGGCAGGAACTCGCTCGATGGCTCCCTTGGCCAAGAGAGCCGTAACTTCCTGTTGGAGAAGGGCCAAGTGATCCTCCGACATGTGATGGGTCTGATGTAGCATGGATGGAGGGGTAGTCTCGAAGGGGAGGGAGTAGCCCCTTCGGACTATCTGCAAAACCCACCTGTCCGACGTGATGTTGAGCCAGTGGGGGAGGTGATGGCGAATCCTGCCGCCCACTGGCAAAAGGTGGCCCTGAAAGGTCGGACTAGGAGGGTTTGGAGGCTGCTGCAGAGGGGGCACTGGTGGGCTGGCCCGCCCGCTGGCCCCCAGACCCACGACGGTGGGTCCCACGTCCCCGGCCGCGCAGAGGCTAGACAGCTTGCGCAGGCCTGTGGCCCTGGGTGGAAAGTGGTGGGGCACCCCTTCCGTAGCCACGAAAGGGGCGAAAGGCAGACTGTGCTGGGCGGGAGGTGGATGTGAGGCCCAAGGACCTGGCCGTAGCCCTGGAGCCCTTAAAGCACTCAAGTGTGTTGTCCGCCTTGTCGCCAAACAGGCGACGGCCATCAAAGGGCATGTCCAAAAGCGTAGCTTGGACATCACCCGAAAAGCCAGTAGACCTCAACCAGGCGTAGCGTCTAAGGGCTCCTGACGTGGAAATCGTCCTGCCTATTGAGTCGGCGGTGTCCAGCCCACATCGGATGGTGAGCTTCGCTGCGTCTTGCCCTTCGGTAACTGCACGGGAGAGCACGGCCCTGGCCTCCTCCGGGCACTGTGGCACCACCTGCGCAACCGTGTCCCACACCGAGTGGGAGTAAAGGCTCAATAGACATGCTGTGTTCACCGACCGCAGTCCCAAGCTGGAGGAAGAAAACATCTTTCCAAGGAGGTCCAGCCTCTTGGATCCCCTATCGGGTGGTGCGTTAGGAAATGTGCCTTTGGACGTTGAGGCTTGGACTACCAAGCTCTCAGGGGTGGGATGGGAAGAGAGGAACATGGGGTCGCCCGGGCTGGGCAATGGCGTCGGGCAATCCTGTCCACAGGAGCCCCTGTGTTGGGCTTGGATCAGGTGCCCAAAAGGATGTCCGTAAGGGCCTCATTGAACGGCAGCAAGGGCTCCGAAGAGGCCGCTGCCGGCTGAAGCACCTTGGTCAGGAGGTTGGTCCTGACCGCCACCATAGGAAGCTCGAGGTTTAAGGCCTTGGCTGCCCTATGCAACACTACTGTGTAAGATGCACCCTCCTCCGTAGCCACGGTAGGGGGAGAAAGCATGCCAAGGTCTGGGGAGGTGTCCAGACCACTTGCGTCACCCACTCCTCTCTCCAGTCCGGTTCCTCTAACTGGTCTGCAAGAGGGTCCACAGACCCCTCCCAGTCCTCTTCACCCTCTCCTGGTAGCCCCTCAGGGTGGTAGGAAACATCAGGGGAGAACAGGGGTACAAAAGTACCGGTCGGCATCGGTCCCGACGTCGGGCGACGTCTGTCCAGCTCCGTGTCCTCATGGAGGGGGAGGCCGGGGCCGATGCCTGCTGGGGACACAACCGGCGTCTGAGGCGGCGGGGTGTCGTCACTGGATTCGGTGCCGAAGGAGGTGTCACGAGGTCGACCGGCGCCGATCTGGATCCAGGCCTGGATCCTTGGGGGGCCCTGCGGCGCCGGAGCCGAAGCTGCCGACATCGAAGGCCTAGAGCCCCCAATCGAGTCCGCGGGGCCCAAGGGCGCGCCGGCGGAGTCGGGCTGCCCGAAGATGGAATGCAAGGCTTCATAAAAGTTGCGAAGCTGGGCAGGGGTCACTCTGGCTCCTGGAGCTGGACTACCTTCCGTTTCCTGCAATGCGTCGGCCGACGGACGGGGAGAACGCGAAGAGCGACTATGCTTCTTCGCCTTCTTCTTGTGCTTCGACTTACCCAAAGACTTTGATGACGAGTGGTGGTGGTGGCTCCACGACCAGTCCCGCGACCTCCCTCTCGACTGGGACCTCGAATGGCGTGGAGTGGACTGCCGTGCCTCGAGAAGCTTTCGGGACCACTCCCGCAAAGACTTCAGGTTCATGGCCCGGCAGTCGTAGCACGACTTCGGGTCGTGGTCGCACTCCAGGCACCAAAGGCACACGAGGTGTGGGTCCGTGACCGACATCAATTTGCGACAGGAGTCGCAAGCCTTGAAGCCTGTCCGACATGACATCCCTCTTTGCACCAGGAGTCGAACGACTCAAAAAAGATGTCAACAAAAGTCGCAAAAATGGAGTCAAAAAGTGACTTGAGGTACCGCTTTCCGGATCTGTGCTGGCTGGCGCGGAAAAAGAACTGACCGCGCGAGGGCAGCGTCTAAGTAGATACCGCGACGTCATTCTGGCGACCATGACGCCAACGACAAACGCGGAGTCGACCGACGCCACCTATCGACGTGCAGAGGTGCTGCTGAGGAAATAATTCTCCGGATCCAGTCTGACGCCTGGGGGTAATTCTAAGGTGAGGAATCCATAACGAATTCTCTTTCAGATCTGGCGGTTCATGGTGAGTGAGGAGTTGAGTATGATGCTGAGGTTGCGGGCGTGGTCCGTAGGGGTTGGTGGGTTTCCAAGGGTGGGGGGGCCACCAGATGTTGTCCCATGCGGAGGCAGTGGACCCGAGGAAGAGGACTTCTGTTTTCTCTGAGTTGAGCTTCAGGCAGCTGCTGCTCATCCAGGATGCAATAACCTTCATTCC
The DNA here is from genome assembly GCA_963921515.1 of Calotriton arnoldi. Lineage (NCBI taxonomy): Eukaryota > Metazoa > Chordata > Amphibia > Caudata > Salamandridae > Calotriton > Calotriton arnoldi. Next base: position 391,511 of record CAWUFW010004332.1, on the reverse strand, counting down.
TTCTTGAAAACTGTGCCTGGTGATGTCGGGTTCCTTGGTGAGGGAGAGGATGAGCTGGGTGTCAAGGATCCTTGGGGTACGCCGCATCAGATCTTTGTGGGTATGGAGAGGAAGGGCGGGAGTCTTATTCTTTGTGTTCTGCCTGAGAGAAGATCGAATGCAGTTCCTGGATACCGGCGTTGTGGAGTCTGGTGGCTAGTGTGCGGTGGGAGACGGTGTTGAAGGCTGCTGAGAAGTCTAGTAGTGTGAGGGCTGCTGTGTGTCCTTGATCGAGGAGGGTGCGGATGTCGTCAGTGGCGCTATGAGGGCAGTCTTGGTGCTGTGATTGCTGCGGATTCCGGATTGAAAGGAGTCGAGGATGTTGTTGGTGTCTATGAAGTGCGTTAGCTGCGTGTTGGCGACTTTCTTGATGAGAGATGGGCCTGTAGTTCTTGAGGTCAGTAGGGTCTGCGGAGGGTTTCTTGAGTAGGGGCGACTTTGGCGCGTTTCCAGTCATCAGGGAGCGTGGCTGTTTCGAGGGTGCAGTTGATTGTCCGTTGTAGTTCTGGTGCGATGGCGGCCCTGTGGAAGATGTGCGGCAGGCAGGGGTCAGTGGGTGCTCCGGAGTGGATGCTTTTCATAGTCCTCGCGGTGTCTTCAGTGGTGGCAGAGGTCCAGGTGAGGAGGGTCGGCTGGGTGGTGTTGCTGGTGTAGGGTCTGTGCCGTGGTCTTGGTCGTCGAAGTTGTCGTAGAGCGTCCTGATCTTGTGGTGGAAGGAGGAGTTGAGTTTGCTGCAGAGGTCTTGGGAGTGAGGGACATCTGTAGTTTCACTGTGGGGTCTGGTGAATTAGATTATGATGGCAAAGAGTTCCTTGGAGTTGTGGGAGTTGGAGAGGATTCTGTCCTGGAAGAAGTTTCTCTTAGTTGATTTGAGGAGTTGGTGGTGTGCCGTGGTGGCGGCCTTGTAGGCGATGCGTGCTTTTGGTGTTTTTCTGTTTCTCCATGCTTTCTCCAGTTGTCGGCACGAATGCTTGGATTCTCAGAGGTCTGTAGTGAACCAGGTGGCTTTTGCTTTGTCGTCTGGTGGAGTTCTGGAGGGGGGGGGAAGAGTGTTGGCGCAGTTGGCGATCCATTGGTGAAGGTTGTTTGCTGCTGTGTTGGCGTCTGTCATGGTAGGGGGAGCGTTTCCGTAGTCCAGTCTGCTGGTGATGAGTGTGTGGGTTACGGTCTTCCTGGCGTCGGGGGGTGGTGGGGATCCATTTGAAGGTCTTCCAAAGTATGCAGAGGGTGTTGAAGCAGGTGAAGGACACGGCATTGATCTGGCAGTTCATTGTGAGTGAAGAGTCGAGTATGATGCTGAGGTTGCTTGTGTGGTTTGTTGGTGTGGGCGGGTTTCCGAGGGTGGGGGGGGCCACCAGGTGTTGTCCCATGCGGGGGTGGAGCCGAGGATGAGGACTTATGTTTTCTGAGTTGAGCTTCAGGCAGCTGTTGCTCATCCAGGTTGCAAGTCTTTCATCCCTTCTTGGAAATTGGGCCTGGTGATGGGTTCTTTGGTGAGGGAGAGGATGAGCTGGGTGTCGTCTGCGTATGAGACTATGTTGAGTCCATGTTTTCTGACGATGGTTGCGAGGGGGGCCATGTAGACGTTGAAGAGCGTGGGGATGAGGGAGGATCCTTGGGGTACTCTGCATCTGATCTCTGTTGGTTCGGAGAGGAAGGGCGGGAGTCTTACTCTTTGTGTTCTGCCTGAGAGGAAAGATCGGATCCAGTCTAAGGCTGTTCCATGGATGGCGGTGTCGTGGAGCCTGGAGGCTAGTGTGTGTGGTGGGAGACGGTGTCGAAGGCTGCTGAACGGTCCAGGAGGATGAGGGCTGCTGTGTGGCCTTGGTCGAGGAGAGCAGTTTCGGTGCTGTGGTTGCTGCGGAATCCAGATTGAGAGGTGTCTAGGATGTTGTTGGCTTCTATGAAGTGTGCTAGCTGTGTGTTGACAGCTTTTTCGATGACTTTGGCAGCGAAAGGGAGCAGTGAGATGGGCCTGAAGTTCTTGAGATCTGTCTGGTCTGTGGAGGGCTTCTTTAGGAGGGAGTTTACTTTGGCACGTTTCTAGTCATCGGGGAATGTGGCAGTCTCGAGGGAGCAGTTGATAGTTTGGGTGAGATGGTGGTGGCGGCCCTGTGGGAGATGTGCAGGGGTCAGTAGGTGCTCTGGAGTGGATACTTTTCATTGTCTTCTGCGGTGTCTTCTGTGGTGAGGGGTCCAGGTGAGGAGGGTCTGTTGGATGGCGTCGCTGGGGGTAGGTGTTGAGGCGGCGCCGTGGTCTTGGTGGTCAAAGTTGTCATAGAGCGTCTTGATCTTGAGTGGAAGAAGGAGCTGAGTTTCTTGCAGAGGTCTTGGGAGGGAAGGACGTTGGTTGTTTCGCTGTTGGGTCTGGCAAATTCTTGTATGATGTCAACCCTAACCACTGTTAATGAATCCTGAGTTTGTTTCCCAGACCAAGCACTCTTAAAAAATGCCTACCAGTATAAATGACATGTGAATCCTGCACCCTTTGTCTTATATACACATGTATGATTCATTGTCTGTATATGTGTGATGTGAAGCACTCTAACACCCTATGCTTGTAAGAGAGGCGCTATAAAACAAATGAAATACATGCGAGACAGGAACTAGGGAGAGATTTTAAAGACTGCACGCACTTAGTTACCAAACAAAATTGAAAACACTGAAAGACGGAACATTCTATTTTAAACAAAAAGTGTGCATTTATTGTACAGACATCCGGGGCATGTTAAGCAGGTAACGTTACGCAGCACATTCTAAGAGGGAGTGATGCAGCCTCCCTTTTGGCAGTGTTTGAATAGATTTCTTATTGTGATGGCATCAAACATGCACTGCATTACAAAATCTCTTCTCAAAGTTACCTGCAACCTGTTCTAACCCTTTGTGAAGCAAAGAGCAAGCGCAACGTTATTGAAGAAAATTAGAAGAGGAATGAAGATGGCTTGAAAGCAAATGGGAATTTACTTTTACAAAGTTTTTCAAAGGGACCCCGGCTCTACAGCCTCCATCACCCACACCTTCTGTCCCGATGTCAGTTCCACTGGAGTGGCTTTCTTGTCGTACCACTCCTTCATGACATCCTGGCTGGCTTCTAAGTTGTGGGAGGCTTGCTTCCATAACTTGGCATTTGGCTCCGGAAGGCTAGCATGTAGCTTACTACATTGCAGGGAGTTCTCTTGGGAGACTGCTCCCAGCACTCCTTGACCAAACTCAGACTGTGTGCCCAAATAGCAGTTCAAAAGGGCTAAACCCCACTCCCTTCTGATGGACCTCCCGGTAGGCAAACCGGCATGGCAGGAGGACGTTCAACTTTTTCCTCAGAGCCTCTGGTAGGCCTCGGGTGATGCCTTTTAGGGTCTTGTTGAATCTTTCTACTAGCCCCTACGTTTGGAGGTGGTATGAGGTGGATAACTTATTTGCCACTCCACACTCCCTCCACATAGCCTGTACGCAGACATGAAGTTTGTGCCCCTGTGAGAGACAAATTCCTTGGTGAATCCCACTAGGGTAAAAATCTCCATCAGTGCCTTTGCCACCGCCGGTGCGGTTGTGGTCCTCAGAGGGATCGCCTCTGGGTACCTTGTGGCATAATGCACCAGGATGTACCTGCGGCCATTGGTGGGTCCATAAGCCCTACTATGTCGATGCCCACATGCTATAATGGGGTGTCAATGACTGGCAAGGGGGTTCAGTGGAGCTTTAGGCTTCTGCCCGCTCTTCACGCAGGCCCTGCAGAATGCATCCGAAGACACCCTGAGTCTGGGCCAATAAAAGTGAGGAGCAAGCCCGGCAAAGCTCTTGTCCTGGCCCAAATGTCCTGCCAGGGGGATGTCATGGGCCAATTCCAGTAGGAGGGGCCGATAACACTGTGGGACCACCAGGGCCCTGTGAGTCCCCTGGCCAGGAGCCTTACTCACTGTACAGAAGTTTATCCTCCCAGTATAGATGATGAATCCCATATTCATCAGTGGCTGCCTGGGCCTCCGCTTGTTGCTGTAGGCCGTTGAGGGTGGGGCACTCTCTCTGTGCCCTAAAGAACTTCTCCCTAGTGGGGCCTCCTTTTACTTGCCAACCAGCCAGCTCGGGTAGGACACCAGGGAAAGTAATGCCCTCTTCGGTGGACTCCAGGGTGGCCTCAGCCGGTTCCCCATTCATCTCACCAGAGGTACATTCCGAGGTGGGCCTTTCCCGTCCTCGTCCTCTCCCCTTCTTAGCAACGTGGGGGCTGGGCCATTGTTCCAGACTCCAGCCCCTTCTGTCTCGGGTAGCCATGGACCGCGTGGTAGCACAGATCGTCAGGTAACCCCCAACATCTCCACATGAGCCCGGAGCTCCACTACCTTCCAGAAAGCGTGCTCCTAGGTCATTTCCCAACAGACAAGCCACTGGCATGGTGGAGCTTACACCGCCCTCCATCAGGCCTGACCACCTCCGCCCCCCCCTGCCCATCCAAATGGCACCTGGTCCACTGGGAAATTACCCTCCCTGTTGTCAGCCACCACCTGGGGTGATTGCCTGCTCTGGGAAGCCGAGATGACTCCTTACCATAGTCATACTGGCCCCTGTATCCCTTCGAGCCTTTACCCCCTGCCTATTGATGGCGACCTGTTGACTATACTTTGCTGTGTTCTTAGGCACTTGGATCCGGGGAACCATATCACTGTCACCCAGGGACACTAGGGTAACACCACTAAACTCCCCTTCATTAACTGGAGCCACCTCCTCCCCCATGGCTACGCTTGCCATCCCTGGAGTCTTTCCCCCATTGGGTGGGGCCGTCCGTTTTGGACACTTGGAACTCCTTTGAAGTGCCCATACCCATAGCGAACAGAGGAATCCTTCTGGTCATCCCCCTCCTTCTTTTGGTGGGGACCCTGGCCCCCCTTTTGGGTATCCCCTCCACTAATCTTCTTAGACACTCTGGTTCTTGCCCAGAGGTCTGCTTCCTCAGCAAGCTTCCAGCAATCAATCAATCAGGTTGCTGTCGACCATATGTTGGTGCAGGTCGGTGAAACGGGTCTCGAGGAAGTGCTCCCTCAGGACTAAATTGTACTCTCCCTCATAGTCCTTTACCTTACTGCCCAACACCCAACCCTTCAGTGCCTTACTTGCGTAATCTAAGAACTCGACCCAATTCTGTGTGGATAGTTTGCAGCTGGCCCTAAACTGTTGGTGTTTTTCTAGGGTCAGTTCAAACTTGTTGACCAACACAGTCTTCATGGGAGGGTAGCTAGTCTGGTCACCCACATTCAGTGTTAGGAGGGTGTCTCTCCCCACTGGGGGCATGTACCTCCATAAACTACCTTCCCAGCTTTCTTCGGGGTCCTGGTGCACCTTCACAGCCGTCTCAGAGGCTGACAACCACTTATCAATGTCATCCCCCGCCTGGTAATCTTGGACCATATCCTTTGGGATTCAACCTCTATTCTCATTGTTAGACACTGCGGGGGCACTGCCATTATTGCTTCAGTTGGACCCCACTTGTAGGGCTCTAAGTTCCAACTCTCTAAGGCTGAGCTCATGGGCCATCTTTTTCTCTTCCAAGGCTAACCTCTTCTCAGCCAGAGCTTGCTCTAATTTGGCAAGGGCTAGGGCCTGCTCCTTGTCCTGCCTGGCAAGTTCTAACTTTAGCGTCCTTTCTTCCCGGCTAGAGGACACACTGCTACCTGGGGACAAGGAGATCCCCTGTCCCTCAAGACCGGGGCTCCCCCCGTCCCCAGTTAGTCCATTTGGAAACCCCCGGGCCAGTTTCAATCCCTCCCCACACTCTGGATCTCTCTCACCATTCACTAACCCCTCTGGGTGGGCCTCTGCCCATGCTCACAGGGCTTCTGAAGATGCGCCTTTGTAGCGCTTCCCCTTTCAAGCACCCCCCTCTCCTAGCAGTACTCTTTGAGCTGTGTCCCCGCATACTGGTCAAGATCAGCCAGCTCGAACGAGTCCCCATTAGGTAGGACCCCAGGCATGGTGGCAAACTAGCAAGAGCAGAAATAGAGATCTATAGGGCACGACGGTTACTGACCCCAATCCGTCCCTCAGTCACACTGTAGGAAATAAGGGGACACTTTTGCCTTCGTGAAGGTGTGGCGCACAATCATTCACCACGCGCTGCAGTGCAAATGCAAGCCCTATCCCACCGCTTGATTGCCAAATGTTGGAACCGGCAGTGTCTGGTTGGCTGAAGGGATGCCCCCAGCCATGCAGAACCTACCGCTCCCATAAAGGGCAGGTGATTACATTTGCTGTAAAACCCATGCTCACCCTTGGGTAGCTTGGTACTGGGCAGTCCGGCTTATATCAGAGGCAATGTGTAAAGGAAAGACACAGCAGTCCCTTGCAATAAATACACCAAGTGTCACAAAAGAGACTTCACACCGGATGTATGTAAAAACATTTATATTCAACACAAATATTCAATCATAACATGAAATCATATACTTTTTGGGCATAGAACACATTTGGAAATATTACTAGCAGTACTAGGCCCACTCGTATTGTTAATCTAACCCCCCCCCCCCCCAATTGAGAGAGAGCCCCCTTATGCGGTGCACGATATCAACAATATGTATATGCACTAGAGTAGAACACTTTAGCACCACCGCGGGCTGGAGCCATGTGGGTAAACCCAATGTCAAATGTATTGTGCTTTTGGCATACAATCAACGTAAGAAGCTGCATGGCCGGTCAGTGTCTTGAATCACAGGCGGTCCGAGCACTCCCACATACTCACTCTGAACCGCTATGCGGTGCGGCAGTATCAGCCACTCTGTACCGAACGCTCTTACACACATACACACTCGGCACCCTAATGCGGTGCCACTGGTACATAGCAGGTAAATGGTTCACCCTCTGCAGACTCCTTGGCCCAAGTGTCCCTCCACCCTCTAGTTCACCCCAATTGTCCTATACCCCGGATGGAAGATAACCAACCCCGCCTCCCCGACACTAGGCTCCACACGACCAAAGTCACTTAGTCTGGGTCTTCTGGAAGCAGTTGGGAACATGTAGCAGTTTTAATTACGATGTAGACGTAAACAAGGGTAGTTTAGCAGCCACTCCGAAAGTTCACCAATAGGTCTCAAAACACAAAGGAGTCATGCAGTCGCTTTACCTGCCTCCGAACTGTCTCAGAAGCGTTCCTTCAACCCAGTCAATATCTCTCTTGCTACTACCTGGTGCCAAGATGTCTTCGGGAGGGGCCAGGTGTGGAGAGGGCAGTTGATCTGCTGCAGTGAAGGTCAAAAGGAACAACCGATGAATGGGGAGTAACACAGGAGCCTCTCTATAGGAGGCGGCGCCCTGGTCGGTATACGATGATCCGGGTCGTGCCCAGGCAATGGGGCACACCATCTAGTGTGCCTTGGTTTGAGTCCCACAAGGCACTTCAGATTACAAACACAGTGAGTTGCAAATTCTGCAACTCACTGGAAATGAGGCACAATGACCGGTGCACGCTGAGATGGATTGCACCATGCAATTCTGGTCACACACACAGTGAAGTTGCAATGCCATACCTCCCTGGAAATCGGGCACAATGTCCGGTGCACGATGATACAGGTTGCACCAGACCAGTCCGGCTACACACACACAGGCGCAAGTTCAGCAGGGCCAAATGAGGTAGAGTGAAGCACTACTATGGGTACACCCCCACCTCCGGGGGTTGCACACTGTGAATCTGACACCACACGCAATGAGCATACAGTTGGTGTCTCGCACGAGATGCAGCACAGTCGATGAAACCGGCCACGTGGAGTCCCGTAACTGGTGAATTCGCTCACCATCAACTAGGCGCTTATGAGTGTCCAGGTCGCTGCAGTACAGGAACCACACATCTGAGATGCGGACAAGATTTCTGAGGCTCCATACTAGTCAATCCGGTCTCCAGGCAAGTCTTAGTTCCACGCTCACACCACGTTAACAGTTGGGATTCAGTAGCTGATGTGGGCACTTGAAATGGCACTGCTCCCCAGATGTCACAGGTAGATGGTGTAGGTTCCACTCGGGAGTTCCTTGTTGTCCCTGGGATCTCCGGGAGAACAGGAGGCTCACGGTCAGAACCTTGGAAAGCACTCTTCAGGGTGCCACACTTCAGCAGGTCCTCGGCCCAGGCCAGCCACTTTTCGGACAGTTATTCTCCATGTGCACAACACAGTCCTCTGGCAATATGCACCATGCAGTCCAGGTCCTCCGGTCCTGCGTCCCCACAAGCGTATCTCACTCTTTGCTGAAGGACAGCACCCTTAGTTATATTATCGTGTGTGTTTGAAGTTAGGGGTATTGTTTCAGGAAATACTAGTTTAATTTTCAGAGGTCTATGATGCCACTCCTCTGTGTCTGAGGAAGAACTGAGAATAGAAGCCCTTTCCTTGCTGAGAATGTGGGCCTTTCTCTATGGAACCTTTGGTCAGCGTAGCTAACATTTCCTTCCCCAGCAGATGTAGATGAGGACGGCGCCCTCGTTTTGGTGGAGTAGTGGACGGAACCTGGGTGAACTTTAACATCTGACCATAGGTGATGAGATCCAGGACTTATTTGTCCAATGCTATTTTCTGCCATAGATGACAACATCTTAGAATTGTTTCTCCCACAGGATAACGTACACAGCTCCAGAACGTTGTCACTGTAGGTAAGCAAGCCTAAGGGCTATTGAGAGGTATCCTCCTTGATACTATCGAAATTGTAATGTGCCAAAAATCTTGCGGTGTCAGTCAGCCTTGACTGCTTGCAAGGCTTCATCAACGTGCTTGCTAAACAGTGTCGCCATGGTAAGGTAAAAATATTAGATATATTTACACCTCAAGTCCTAAATGTGGCCTTGAACCAACGTTGGCGTCTAAGGACCACTGACCCTGCCAGTTGTGGGAAACCTAATGAAGCTGTATCTATAGCGCAATCTATGTTTTCTGATGAGGACGTTTTGTCTCCCTGAATCTTTTTTGTTTCTGCCCTTTCTGTCTCCGGCAGAAATTCTATATATGTGGCAATGTCTGACTACATCTGGTGGTTATACCTGCCCTATATTGCCAGTGAATTGGCAGCCTGTACAGTAGCACAGGGCATAGTTGAGAACGTCTCTTTGCTGGTTAGGCGGGGTTATGAGTGACCGGGTGTTCCATGATTGTAATTCCTCCCGAATATATCAACAATTGCAATAGGTCTCACAGCTTTTACATTTAAAATCATAAAGAGAACAAACTGATTGCTTATTTGCTATTGGAAGCTAGAAGCGTTTGCCTGCTCATTCCCGAAGGGTATGGATACCATCAAAAATCATCTGGTGGGGAATCTACCAGTTGTGGGCCTTCACTCTATCATCACCAGATGTGAATGGATCTTTCCTGGAAAGCATGGTTATATTTGACATTGGGATCATTCTTTCAGTGGCAGGAGCATCGAAGAATGCTGACACGGGCTCAGGAAAGTGTTTGTAGTAATTCTGTATTATGCCCTGTTGGTCTAGTACTAGAGCTACATGGACCTGACCCATGCTCTGAAGTTTGAGGCAGAGCGAAGTGGTGAAATTGCTCAACATATTGCCTCTCCCTATATTGCTGACTGTTGTAGACATGCTCATATTAGTCCCCTTAATTCTAGAAATTAAGTTATTTTGGATTGTGTCTTTCGTTCTTGTTGATGACTATGGTGTTTTCGTCGTCGTTTGTATTGTCATCAAGATCGTAGTCGACTAGGCTGACATCAACAATATTTTTCGTCCACAAGGCCTTTGTCGTTGGAAATGCAGTCATGGATGAGGCTGTCGTAGGCGAAGCAGTCGTAGACAAGACCATCGTAGACGTGGTTATGGTAGACGAGTTTATTGTAGACAAGGCTGACGTTGCAGATGACCATCATAGACGAGGCCGTCGTAGATGACTGTCAAAGACGTTGACTTCGTAGATGAGGCCATTCGCATTTGAGGCTATTTGTAGATGAGGCCATTGGTAGACGAGGCTGTCGTCGACAACCATCGTAGATGAGGCTGTCGTAGACTGTCATATGAGGCCGTTGTAGACAACCGTCATAGACGATGCCATTCGTAGACGAGGCTATTAAGCTGACTTTTTCATTGCTGCCATAGCCTATGAAAGTGATGCATACTGCTTTATTATGGTACCGTGGACTCTCACTTCGAGGAATGATTCAAGCATGTGACTATATGACAGATCCAATACTGGAGAAGTGGCACAATAGAGAAGGACAGAGTGTTCATTTCTGGGATAACATTGAATGTGATAGAGGCCTGAAAGTTCTATAATGTGATAACATGATCTGGATAAGGTCCGAGTGTTCTGCAACTGGGGCTCTGAAGAAGGGCTGCGTGTTCTGGTATGGGGTATGGAGGACTCGAGACCAAGGCTGAGTATTCTGTAATGTGATAAGTCTCTGGAGAAATGTAGCATATAATACAGGCCCAAAACACTTTGCGCCCAAATCCGGAATCAGGATACGACATAAGAATTAGAACAACAGTTCTGTGGGTCTCGTTTCTTATCAGGTGGATTCTTACATGTGACAAGCTGTGAAGGACACGCTTCTCGTAATACATAAAAAAATAAAGACCTTTCAAAGTGCAAATCAATTATATTCTTGTTTGACCCTTGGTTAGTGCAACAATTAACAATTAGTTGGCGCAGTGGGTCCCTGACAACACGGGTTCAGCCAGCCTAATCATGACATAAATTAATAGTCTGTCAACAACAGTCAGCTGAATCAGACTCGCTCGAGCAGCCGCAGCCTGCACCGGGCAAGCCCCAGGAGAGTGAGGCTGAGTCACATTATGTAGTTCTTCTAAACAAAACGAGAAGTGTGTTCATTTTGTCTATTGCATGCTTTTTGTGTAATTTAAAAGCCGCACTCTCTCGCCGAACGTGATGTGGCTGGTGCTGGCTTTGCAGACACAGAGGTGTTACACACTTTGACTGAACGTAAAGGTTTCGACTTTCTAAAAAAGTCACAGCTCTGGGCCCGACCACCGCTCCTTTCATCATGCTCTAAATTGATAGCATGGTTGAAAGGAACAGTGGTCTCACGGAGGCCTCAGAGGTCCTCGTGTAGCTTGGGCTACTATTAATGGGTGCAGTATTAATCTACAGAAACACTTTCAGAGGGAGTCCGAGCGGGACTCATTTAGCAATGTATGCCAGGACACAGGGTACAGAATGACAACACATTTATTAACAACATAAATGGAGTATCATTCAATTTCAACGGTAATAGTTCTGGTGCTCACACGAAAAAAGTGCAAGTGCGTGAAGTGAATGTGCTTAGTGACATTAAAAGCTTTACATCGCATTGACAAGCTACAAAACTCCAATCTATTCAATTACAATGAAGGAGTTTTGGTTGTGAGGTCGACGGCGTTTCGATCTTATTAACTAAAAGATCATCATCAGGACTGTAGTGTGAGCAAATAGAATCTAAGTTAGGGCGTCTCAATTAAGAGGACGTGGGGATGAGGTCTGAACGCGTACGTGACGTGGTGCCGATGTCCAAGGCCGGAGGAGCATGGCGGATTGAATCAGGGTTCGGAGTGAGTGCAATTCCAACCAGGGAACCGGGGAGGGAATCGTCGGCAGCGATGGAATAATTTGTAGACCGGGGTGAGTCCGGAGTGTTCCAGAGTGAATCCAAGGGGAGCGCAGTCGCGCCGATGCGAATCCTTTCTACCTTAAGCTGCATAACAACGGCGAGATGGTGATACAAAGGCTCGCTATTGTACGAATCTCAGTTCAAAAGGAAAAAAATAACACTTATAATATATACTATAATGTAAATGTAACTGTGTGCTCCCCATGGGGTGTCGTATGCGGTCGGAATTAATGAGTGACGTGAAGGCAAGAATAAGTGACTATGGCTGACCCAAGGGCGTCCAATTCCAGTATAAGTGGGGGAGGTGGGGTGATGGGGAGGTAGGAGTTTTATATACATATTTTTTTATTTCCCCGCCCTCTGTCCGTGGTGCACGGACAGGGCATTCTGCGTATTCCCTCAGTACATGGTAGGTACAATGCGTCTGCCATTCATGGGCTAGCACCCTGGAGCTTAGACTCGATCACTGCTAAATATGTGCTCCAGTCGCGGGGGGGGGTTGGGTTAGGTTAGGTGTGGCCGTATGCCCCGGTACGGCACCCCGCAGTATCTCCATCCCGAGTCGGAGGTCAGCAAGCCACAATGAAATAAAGGGCAATGCCGGTGATTTCCAGGTCATGGCTATTCTATGTTTGCTTTAAGTAACAAGATTAGGGAGTGAAGAGGTAGTATCGTACACGGACACTAGGGTGGATACGTCCTCCTCTAATGCTCTGTAGTCAAATCAAAGAGATCCACCATAAAGGGGGGGTTATTCATAAAAGGTCTGACTGTGTTAGGGATGTTTGTTTCTCATCCTGGTGTGGATGTACACAGTGTTTGCTTAAATACCCCTCACACACCAAAAGGGCCCTTGGTGTCATGCTTCATCATAGGGGTCTTCCCGCCCCGCTGCGAGACGGGGCGTGCTACGACCTACGACTACGCGGGAGCACTGTTCTAACAATACTATGTGTAGTGAGGGGATCTTTCAGTCCTGATGAAGAAGCCTTTGCTTCGAAACATGTTGACTTTATAGGAGTATCCGCACATTATAGGCAGGACATCTCCGCATCACCTTTTTAACAGGTCCAGCCTCGACGACCTATTAAAGTTTTTTTAAGTCCATGAGGCCAGGTCCTTTTTAATTCACCTACCTTTATTCACTCCAGACCCTTCCTCTCACTACCCCATCACTACACATAGTATTGTTAGAACAGTGCTCCCACGTAGTCGTAGGTCGTAGCACGCCCCGTCGCGGGGCGGGAAGACCCCTATGATGAAGCATGACACCAAGGGCCCTTTTGGTGTGTGAGGGGTATTTAAGCAAACACTGTGTACATCCACACCAGGATGAGAAACCCACTTCCCTAACACAGTCAGACCTTTTATGAATAACCCGCCTTTATGGTGGATCTCTTTGATTTGACTATTCTATGTTTGCCCCTCACCAGCGCCAGATCTAGAAACTTATTGAGGGCCTTGCGTGCTGCAACCCTAATGGTGACCCCCAACAAAAAATGTGGACCTTCCACTGGTACAGTTTTGCCCACTGCCTCAGTCAAAACATCTGCTATTGTCGACCAGTAAGATGTCAAGTATATGCACGACCATACCATGTGGGTGAACTGAGCATTAGGATTGCACCAGCGTGGGCAGGGAGCCAGGATGCATCTGCGCAAGTCTGTGGGGTGTGAGGTATGTGTGATGAAGGAAGTTGAATTGGGTATATTTGAGTCTGGCGTTCATTGAAACTCATTTTGGGACCCCCAAACATTGCGCCCACTGTTTGTCGGAGAGTGTTACTGAGAGCTCCGCGTCCCAATAAGTGCGAAGTGCAGTAAGGGGGACATATCCGTCCTTGCCTAAGGATTCATATAACAATGTGATAGCACAGTGGCCAGTCCTGTGTATGATAATGGTTTGAAGCGTTCTGGATATTTCCGGTTCGTCTTGAGTCTTGCCCCCAACCTTATGTAAATATCTGGTAAGAGAAGAGTACAGGAGGAAGGAAACCACTGGAATTCCATAGTCATTCGTCAGGTTCTCAAACGTGCATAAAATCTTGTCTGAGAACAAGTCACCCCAAGATGTTAGGCCTGCTTCATCCAAGCAGTCGCTTCTGGTCTAGAGCGGAGGTAGGTGCAACCGGGTATCACCCATAAGGGCAAATCAAGAGCATAGGGATGGAAGGGCTGTCGTTTGCGTAGGTATACGTTCCAACATGAATGGTCTGTGGACATCAGGATGTCCCCCCACCCCACTTTCGGGATTCTGGCGTTGAACCTAGTAGCCATTCCAACACCGCAGTTGGTTGTGTCCTGGTGGCCCAGCTCGGTTAGGTTTAAGCCCGCCAACCAACGCATTGGCAGTTGTGCAGCTGAGTAATAATGTTCATAGTTCGGGGGACCCAGGCCACCTTCCGCATTTGGAACTTTAAGTGCTGCATTTATACCCCGTAATCCTGCCGGCAACTGAATGATTGTGCCCCTCACTTGACTTTAGGGCTAGGGCGGCACACTTACTTTTTTGCAGCAAGTGCATGCGCTGCACATGTGAGTGCAGCGTTGTGTGTGCACGGCGTTCAGATTTCTTAGCATTTACCCTAATCCCGCCGGCATCTGAATGATTATGACTCCTCTGGGCTAGGCACACTTCCTTATTTTTCGCTGAAAGCTCATCCAGACCCCAAGTTTGGCGAGCTGCAGCGCACGCTACCTGCCACACTCGACTCTCCAGCAAGCTATTATAATTAAGCAGCCAGCGCTCTCCCCTGGCTGCAGCGTTTGACGGCACAGCTGAGGAGGCGGTAATATGCGTGACTTTGCATTTCAGTGCGGTGATCTAGACCACCACACTGAAAGATACGTGGTATTTGGCAGAGTGCTGCTGGCAGGGTCGGATTGGTAACGCGGGCACTCGGGCAATGCCCGAGGGGCCGGTGTCCAGTTCCAGCTGTGGGCTGCTTTTTTAGCAGTCTGGGGGGCCGATTTGGGTGGTTTCTGCATTGTCCAGATACCGCCAGCGGCCCAGTGGGTGCCTGAGTGGCCTTTCTGGGCGTCCATTACCTCCCTTTTATCAACTGGCAGAGGTGTCACTCCCTTTCTCTTGCTGGGCGGCCCATTAATGTATGCATATTGAGCAGGGGGCCTGAGCAGAAGTGGCCTCACTTGTTTTCAGGTGTGTTTCACCAGTGTAAACTAATCCGTGCATTTTTTTTACCCCACCCCCCTTGTTTAATAAAATGTCGCCGAAGCTGTGTTTTGCGGAAAGACAATAGGCAAATGTGGGCCACTTTTTAGGTCTCGCAGACCTAGCGTTGCAGCGCGCATGCGCTGCTCGCTCTGTGAGGCATATTGTAGTAGGGTAGGTTTTAGAAGTGGAGTTGAATCCCCGCCCATCTTGTTTATTGGCTGGCGTCATCGTTTATGGTAAACGCTGGCTTCTGATTAGAAATGAGGCTTCTTTGTTACCGCCCTGTCTCCTTTTGGGACTGCCCATCCGGACTGGATTGTTTACTTGCGGCGTTACACGGTCTCCTTCGTTAGTCAGTAGGCACTATGTTTTTTTTAGTCGCCTTTGGCAAGGGCGGCCGCTTGTTTATTTTTGCATCGCGCTAAAGTGAAAGCGCGATGCAAATATAAACAAGCGGCTGCCTTTGCGCAATGGCGAGAGCTTGTTTTTATTTGCAGCGCGGTCGCTTTCACTTTAGCGGCCGCGCTTGTTTTTCTAATTATTTACTTTTTTTTCATATTGGCGGCACACGAGCTTTCCCTTTAGCCATGTTAAATGTTAAGCTAAAGCGCGGGTGCCGCGTATGTTGAAAAAGTAAAGAAATAGATTTTTTTCTATTTCTTTACGTTTGTAACACTCGCGGCACCTGCGCTTTACTTTAACATGGTTAAAAGTAAAGCGCGGGTGCCGCGATTGCTGCAAAAGTAAAGAAATTGAAAAAAAGAGTGGCCCACCATTTTTTTCTATTTGTTTACTCCATGCTTGTTCTGACTAGGAGAGGGTTACATCCTGTGGGATGGGTTGTGCTGGACGAACAATCTAGTGCTGGTCCCGGGACAGGGGGTATAAGAGACAGTCATGCGGACCTGTGAGGGCGGCCAGCTCGCAGACAAGTAGGAGCGCCCTTGCCGAGGGACAGAATGTTAGTGGCCCTCATTATACCACGAGGTTAAAGGTGTAGCCGATAGGCATTTCAAGTGAGCATGTAATAGTTGCCACCCGGAGCGCTTCCAAGTATAATGCAGTGGCAGGGAACTTCCGCAGCGCATTTGCGCAGCTGAGCCACTCAAGGAAGCATGGAGTAGGTAGCATTTTGGGTGCAGTCACAGTAGTGAGGCACCAGAAGTTTCAATAAGTCAGTTTAATTGGTTGGACAATCAACAGTGTTTCATTAAAGGCAAAGTATTCCGGTAATCTGGTAGTAACGCAAGGGCTCCACCTAGGTCGCCTAAACATATTTTACATGTCCAAGAGTGCTGCATTGCAAGCATGAATGGTGACAATCGTATTTCAGAGTAGCGTTCTCACAAACGATTGGTCACCAGCGTGCTGCTTGCGCGCATTTCCCAGTTATAAGTAATCCTTCAGTGAGTTACAGAAGAGGCTTCTCGGGAACAGAGCACAGCACTGAGCAGGGAACAGTGGTCCTTTCATGCCCAAGCCGTAGCATACGAGGGCCAGAATTGTTGGAGAACCAATGACTCACTGTGTTGATATGGACTGACTGTTTCCCATCATTCGCAAGGTGTGACCCTATGCAAACCATTCGGTGGCTAAGTTGGAAGCTCTTTTTAGGACGGGCATAATCCAAGAGCATTTGCTTTAATGGACCTAGATGCATAGGATGATGGGATTTGGTAGGACTGCCTATAAATAGTACCAAAGGACATTCAAGCCTCAGGGGGCAGCCCGCCATTACCAGACTGTCAACAAAACGTATTTCTAATAGTTTTTCACTGTGCGCACTGGCAAGGGCTCGAGCAGCATATTCTTACAGGACAGAATGTTACTCAAGGATGCATTGTTAATGCGACCCATAGGATGCAAGGGGGTCATAGCAGGAAGTTATGTTGCGGTGATCAACAACTAAGGCAATGCAGCGGCTACGTATTTTGCGGGTTTCCATCAAGAACTTGTGGTGGGTATAGCGCAATAGGTCTCGCATTTACACTAGTTTGAGCTATTGACATTGCAAATAACAATGCCTTTTATTTTTGTTTACGTTTTAAAAACATAAATAAAAGGCGTTGTCATTTACAATGCCAATAGCTTAAACTCGCATAACTGCGAGACCTATTGCATTGCTTTGCAAATGCTTGTTTTTAGCGTGCCCGGGCCGATTTTTAATCCCATTCCAACCCTGGCTGCTGGTAACAGTTCGGTCCAGTAGATTATTCAAGTACTAGGCCTGCAGGTCTAGTAACATTTTTATAAACTTTCGAGTCCAGACAGCGCTTCCCCACCTCGTCGGGGCGCTGTATAAATGTAATTATAATAAAAACACCAGTAACCGTTGCCCTGCTAACCTCTCAATTACCACTCGTTAACTTTTGGGCTGTTCTGAAACATATGTGAGAGCGCAACGCTGAACAGCGTTGCCCCAGCCTGTGTGTACGTGCACCAGTCCCTTGAAATTGTCGCTTCCCGCACAGTACTGGTTATTGCCCCCCGGTCGGGGTAGATACGCACCTCGGCCTCTGACGACGCGGCCCCCGCTCTGCATCAGCAGCAGTGGCCGCCGGAGAGCAGGGTCGGGCCGCACCTACTGCCCGCGTCACTTCAGCCCCAGGGCCAGCCTGGGCCGCCCACAGTCCCGGCGCCGCACAGCCTCCTGGTAGCTCGGGAAATCCCCCGGTGACGAGAGCGAGCCGAGGCCGGGTGAGGGAGACAGTCCCGGACAGAGAGACCCAGGGCCTAGCGAAGGAGACCCCGTGGGCGGTGAGGGATACGGGGGCAGCTGACTGCATATGAGTGCAGAGCGCCGCCCGCTAGGGGAGTAAGGCACTGGAGCTGAGAGCGCGCACTGTAGCCGGAGGCTAGCAGCGCCAACAGCAGCGGCTAGGGGTCTGCACCGAGGCGGGCAGTGACCATGGCAGGTAAGTGCAGCCGCTGCCTTCCTTGTAAAGTGAACTTGGGCTTGATACAGGGATAGTGAGCTCTGCCGCTGCAAGTATTCCCCAGGTGCCCTCTTCCAAGCCCCGGCTACGCAACTTCTGTGTTCACACTGCAAGTTTCAGAGTTGGCACTATGTTGCGCTGTAACGGGGGGCGCCATAGCCCTTCTCCTTTTATAATCAGAAATTGGCAACATTCACCTACGTATACGTTGTTGCGATTTTAAGGTCAGTGGCAGCAAATTTTTTTTTTTTTTTACTTTTTTTTTTTACTGTGAACAACCCCCACACACACATTTTTGGAACTTAATTTCCTCTGTCCCCTTTTCAACAGTGCCTGTACGTTTTTTATGCTGCGACATTTATCTTTAATGATCTTTCTTCCGGGTTGGTCACAGCCTCCGCGAGAAGCCCTGAACCGAAGAGCATATCGAAGACCCAAGAGGCGCGCACTCACGGGCCCCCTGTCATACAACCCCCCACAGCCTAGTTTCAAACCTGGGGGAGACTCGAGTGACAAATTATATATGTAAAGGGCAAGTCCTCCCACTTACGTTTGCAATAGAAAAACGCCACATACCGGGTGTCGGAATATATCCCCTCCCTCACCAAAATGCATTTAATGTTTGTAAGTAGAAATATTTTATCTTAAGAAAAACACAAAGTGGCGGACAGAAGACAGAGTTATTGTCCATACTAATATCATACTGCAGGTGTATAGTATTCCAAATGAGACGTGAAGGTAGAGCCGCCTTTTTCTCGTCTTGTCATGTGACCCAGGTTAAAAGATTTGTAAAATTGAGGAAGTTATATCTGCTGCGGATGGAGAAGGGGCAGCGGCTTGCTCACTGAGGGGAAGGGGGGGGGGCTACTGTGGTACAGTTTACTGGCACCATAGTTTGCACTTCTCGTTGTGCCTTCACCACAGTGCACAAAACTGTTGCACTTTTTCAAAGACCTACTCTCATTTTTAACCTGTGTGTAAGCACGTGAATGACTCTTTCCTCCAAGCAAAGGCTGTTTTTGACTTTCCTGTTCAACACGTTCTTGCCCGCCACACAGGGCTGACATGGTAAACAAAACTATCCCTGGCGCGAACGTTCAAAGCAGCTTCAAGCTGCTGGAGGCTGAAACAAGGATGCAGCAGTGGGAACTTTTATGCTTGGTCAAGGCAGCCCCCACCCTCCCAACCTGCTGTCTACCGAGGACTTCAATTGTATGTGTCATTACTGTTGTGAAGGAAGTGTTTGTGAAGTCCAAAACAACTATGGTTAGCCATGCACTCCCTTCTAGTGCAGTAGTACCCAGCACTGGGTTAGCGCTGTTTCAGTAAATCTCAGAAATCCGATTATAATGCAATTTGGCCACTGCTACAACCACAAGAGCTCTTTTTTTTGCACACTAGTCTACTATCTCCTCTTGGTGTAAGGTCACGTTGACCAAGGTGATTGCTAGCAGAGTGGCCAGCGATATGCATTATAAAATTCGTTACAACATCTAAATTAGTAACTTTAGGGTTTATTAAAAAATTAAATGTATAGTGTTGGGATATCATACATATGTATATTTATGACATGTTTTAGTGCCTTTATTGCACAAAAGATTGTGGTATAAAAGCCCAGTTTTCACAGGCAACAGTGAAATAAGAAAAATATTTTATGGTTCCCTGTGAGTTATGGGTTTAATCATTTTAATGATAGTCCCAACCTACTCTGCAGAACTTTAGCATTGTACGAACTACTGAGATTATTTAGCATGAAGTCAGTTACCTAATTAATGTGGGAAACCCCAAAGTATGGGTCATATATTCTGGCAGTAATATTTTTATCAATTCTAGCTAGAAACAACATTTGCTGTGGAATCTGCAGATTTTGCAAATTATGTGACGTGGTAAATTCATCACTCTGCAGTACACACTGTAAACACAAAATTGCATAAATCCTTGACCAAAGTCCATTCTTTCATAAAAAAAAGTTATTCAGGAAAGATCAACAAAACCTAAACATTCTGATTCCAGATAGTGTCCATTGCACGATGCACTTTGAAGAATACAGCATACAGCTTTTTCAAGATAACCCTAAAGTAACTACATAACTGATAACATGTTATATGGTATAATATTGCTATCTTGGGGATCAGATGACATTTACAAACCACTTGGCCTTCAGCCTTGTGGTTTATGATGTCAGCAGAACCTGTCAATGACAATATTAGCCCATGTCATATGGTTACCAGGGTTGGATTTGGGATGCAGAGAAGAACCGGGCGCCCAAAAAAAGTGGCCCACATTTGCGGATTGCGTCTTTTCGCAAAACACTGCTTCAGTGTTTTAAGTATTATAAAAAGGAGGGGAGTTTTTCTAAAAGAGGCAAGTTTTCTTAACTTCACTGAGATAAAACAAAATGCAAATGCTGCCAGGACTCTTTGTGCACGGATTAGTTCACACCAGGCGTGCAATGCCCATTGGGTTCAAAGGGCTTCAACCCCCCCCCCCCCGTCGTGTGTGTCAGCCCTGGCTGAGACGCTTCCCGGGCACACACACAGCTGCACCCGAGTACTTCACAGGTCTTTAAAAGACCATTTGCTTGTTAATGAGGCTGGTTGTTTTTTCACCCCTTCTTAGAGCCCCTGCATCTCCACTCTGCCTATTGCTGGAAGAATTAGCCCCCCCCGAATTGTTTTCTTAGCCCCCCCAAAATTTGGCTCTAGTTGCTCCTCTGGTTCACACTGGTGAACCACACCTGAATATAAGTGAGGCCGCTTCTGCTCAGGCCCCTTGCCCCTGCTCAATTTGCATACATTAATGGGTCGGGCCAGCAAAAGACTGGGAATGACACCTCTGCCCCCTTGGTAAAAGGGAGGCAATAGAGGCCAATCTGCCTCCGATAAGGCCGCTCAGGCCCCCACTGGGCTGCTGCCTGCATCTGAACAACACGGATACAGCCCAAATCGGCCTCCATACTGCCCAGAAAAGCGGCCCACAGGTGAAAATCCGATCCCGGCCCATCACCCATTGCCCTCCTTACCAATCAGACCCTGATGGTTACTCATGTATTCTCTCTCTATATATATATATATATATATATATATATATATATATATATATATATATATATTATATCATGTGTGTGTGCAAATTATGCAAGCGTGTAATTTACATTTTACATAATTTACGCACGTAGTCCCATAATTTTGTGAATCCCCGCTTTGGGTGGTAATATGGTATGAAGCGCTATATAAATACAATTACATTACAATACAATGCAATAAATGATGCACTGGCTCCATAGTGAAATACATTAGATAGACACGTACTTAGAGTGGAGAGCCTAAGTGAGGACTGGGACAGCTGGCATCCCTCCAGTCAGAGTTACATTGCTGGTACCCTGCACCCGATTGTGTGCTGTACAATTTGCAGGCCCTTGCAGTTTTAGTCCGGCACTTTTGACAGGCATCAAGTCCTTACACTAACATTTCCTGGGTCTTACATACTTGAATGTATTCATTGATAGCAGGGTGAACTGACTTGCCCATTGGCACCTAACAAAGGAGGTGCCTTTATTATTGAATCCATTGGTGAACATTTTATTAACTTTGGAAAGATGAAAAGTGCATGGGGATTCAGACCCTAGAATGCTTGCAGAACTGTTGTGCTGGCCTGTAGATGATTCATTTCACACAATTGCTGTATTAGAAAACAGTCATTCCCTCAAGCGCTGTGAAGCGCTCATTGATTGTTCATACCTCTGTATAAAAATCCCCATACTGTAACGTAGCCGCTTCGATGCTCACACGGTGGGATTCATTTTTGGCTCAGTTGTAACTACAGGAGGCTGTTTTCAGCCAAATGTGCGTGGACCCAGACGGTAGCAGATAATGACTCGAGTAAGACAGAGGCAACTACTTTGTGTTTCAGAAAGATTAGATTGGGGGGAGGGGGGGGGAGTGCCGTTGCTAACTGTTAAATAAATACTTGCCATTAGTTTTAATTTTGAGATTTAGTGCACAGACTGCCACACGTTCTCTGCCTGCCCTCAGTGCCATGCAGAATTTGACTGCATGTACTATGTGTGTGTAATGCAGACCTCTAAATATTACGAGTCTCCCCAGAGTACACAGGAGACCCTTTTGTGTGATTTCAGATTGCAGACATTTCCATAAAAGCAAAAAATGCGATCCTTTGAACAGTTTTCATTGTTTCTATCACTGCTAAGTGTGGAAGGTAATGTTTATAGTGCTTCTAGGAAGAGCCGATACACTGATGTTTTTACTGACCTACAGTAGTCCATTGCACGTGAAATGGGAGGGGTGCTATTGAGGCTTTTCAAACCCCCCAAATATATACCCTCTACTGTAAGTCGTACCCAAAAGTTGAAAGAAGCTCCTAGTACACGTGCATCACATTTTAAAGTATTCAGGTTCATAACGGCATTAGTCGCCCCTGGTGCACCTGACTCAGTCCTCTGACTACAGGAAGAGCTCGTAACACACTTCCTTTGTCAGAATGTAGTAGTGGCGCCGCGCGCCAGCCACGAAAGGAGTGCCTTTTCCTGTTCTACTGGCAGCATTATTTCTTCTCACAGTGCTCTGCTGTAGGAGGCGAGTAAGATGGTTGTGTGGCAGCTCACATACACTCCACTGGGAGGGGCAGGCTATTGTTTTACTCTGGTTAGGTCTGGCTTGACGGCACACCTGCAGGGTACCTCATATGAAAGCTACTAGAAAAAGAGCTACAAGAAACACTACAGAGAGAGCAGGGCTTTGTCTCTGCACACATGTTGGTTGACTCGAATATAGGATTTGACTTATCAATTGCTCTTAAAATATCAAAGGTTTCAATTGTCCTGTTGCAATACTGGACTCCTGCACAACTGAGGCTCTTTCTAAAACACTTAACACCAAGGATAAGTTTTGAATTCGATATCCAACATTGTGTCAAATTACATCATTATAAACTTTATGCCGAGACAAGAGAATATAAACAAGTGCAACAGTATACTCGCTTTAACTTAAAGCATGGAGTCACACGATGCATCTTATTACTTCGGCTCAGAATTCTCCCTTTTAAAGCATTTACTGCCAATTGGACCCTGACTGAAAATGTCCTATTACTTACCGGTAATCTTCATTACTCCTGGTCCCGTTGTCCTCGTCCCCTTCATAACAAATGAGATAGTCCTATCTCGCATACAGAAAAAAAGAACGAAGGAATGCTGGACCTACCCCTCCCCCTCCCTCTGGGAGTACACAAGCGTACAGGTCCCAGCATTCCTCCTGACAATACCAAGCCCAGATGAAGGCCGGCAAGGCAGGGAGGGAGGGAGGGAAGCCATGAAGGGGACGAGGACAACGGGACCAGGAGTAATGAAGATTACCGGTAAGTAATAGGACATTACCCCCAGGTCCCTCTAGTCCTCGTCCCCTTCATAACAAATGAGAATACCCAAGCAGACTCCGGCATTCATCAACAAAAAACCACCAGAACCAACAGAAATGCAAAAGGCCAGGGATTTATTGAACAGCAAACACAAATTCAGGAGCACCCAGCATGCAGTACACCAAAACCAAAATTAACATCATCCCCCAACAAATTCTGAAGGCGATAATGCCGAATAAAGGTATTAGAGGACGCCCAAGTGGCCGCCCGACAGATCTCAGACAGGGGAACACCACCAACCTCAGCCCAGGAAGCAGCCATCCCACGGGTAGACCTCCCCTGAACCCCCATAGGAGGAGGAGACCCAGAAAGCGAGTAAGCCAAAGCAATGACCTGCTTCAGCCAACGACCAATGGAGGCAGAAGAAGCCTTCCCCCCACGAGAAGAGACCCCCAAGGAAACAAAAAGGGAGTCAGACTTCCGAAACTCCGCAGTGCGCTCCAAGTAGAAACGCAACGCCCTGCACACATCCAACAAAGACCAAGGAGGATCCCCCGGAGAGTCTAGATCAGACCCCAAGGCAGGTAACACCAACTCCTGAGAACGATGAAACTGGGAGGAAACCTTCGGAACAAAAGCAGAATCCAAACGGAGAACCACCCCATCCGTGGAAAAGGACAAAAAGGCTCCCGGGCCATCAAGGCCCCCAATTCCCCCAGGCGACGGGCAGAAGTAATAGCCACAAGAAAGACCACCTTAAGAGTCACAAACTTAACGTCCACCTCCGACAAAGGCTAAAACGGAGGAGCCACCAAAGCCCGAAGAACCAAAGGCAGATCCCACAAAGGAAAGGAAGGACGCACCACCGGCCGAGACAGAGAAAAACTCAGAAGAAGACGAGAAACCAGATCTTCGACATCAGACAAATTCCCCCAAGGGGAACGGAAAGCCCGAACAGCAGCCCACTGAGCCCGTAAAGTGGAAACAGCCAAACCCTTCTCAAAACCTTCCCAAAGGAATTGCAGCACCACCTGCAAAGAACACACCAAAGGGGACAAATCCAGAGCCAAACACCAACGGCGAAAATTACCCCAATGACGGTCATAAGATTTGAGGGTAGATGGACGACGGGACCCCTGAAGAGCCACAGCTAAATGCTCAGGGAAACCCCTCCGACGCCAACCCTGCCTCTCAACTTCCACACCGACAGACGCAACCTCAGAAGAGACAGCGACGGAGCAGACCGCAGGGGGAAGGAGACAGAGGAAGAAACCAGGGACCCTGTACAGCCAACAACCGCAGAGTCGGAAACCAAGACCTCCGAGGCCAAAATGGAACCACCACCACCACCGCTCGATCCTCCCGACACAGGCGGGCCAAAAACCGGGGAATCAACGCTAGAGGAGGGAAAGCATAGAGGAGCCTGGACGGCCAGGGAATGGTCAGGGCATCCACTCCCCAGCAACCCACCTGAGGACCCCGGGAGCAAAACCGGGGCAGCTGGGCATTGAGCCGGGAAGCAAAGAGGTCGAGAAAAGGAAGACCAAACCTCCCGCACACAAGCCGAAAAGCCACTGGAGTCAGAGACAACTCCAGAGAGGCGGGGAAACAACGGCTGAGGGCATCCGCCACCCCGTTGTCCACGCCCCGAATATGGACCGCCGACCGAGACAACAGATGCCCCTCCGCCCAACAGAACAGGGGGATCACCACCGAATTCAGGGAGGAGGAGCGAACACCCCCCTGATGATTCAGGTAAGCAACAGTCACCGTGTTGTCCGATCTCACCACAACATGGCGACCTAGCAACCGAAACCAAAACCCCATCACAGCCTGGAACACCGCCGACAGTTCCCTCCAATTGGACGAACGACGACTCTCCCGAAGGGACCAACGACCCTGAAGGGACAGGGAACCCAAGGTCGCACCCCACCCGAAAGAACTGGCATCCGTAGTCAGGACGACCGGAGAAGACGGTTGCAGAGGCAGACCCAGCGACAGATGGGCCGACACCGTCCACCAAAGAAGGGCAGGGAGGACCGAAGGGGACACAGGAAGAAGACAATCCAGCTCGCGAGATACAGGATCCCAGCGAGACAGAAGGTACAACCAGAGAGGACGGAGGTGAAAACGAGCCCAGGCCACAGTAAACACCGTCGCTGCCATGAGGCCCAGAAGACGCAACCAGAGGCGAACCGGAAAGGAACCCCCCCGCAGGAACCGCCGAGCCAGAGACACCAACGTCAAGACCCGAGGCACGGGCAGAAACACCCTGCCGAGATCGGTCCGAAACTGGGCTCCGATGAAAGTCAAGTCCTGGGAGGGCGACAGCTGACACTTGGGCAGATTGAGAAGAAACCCATGAACCCTCAACACAGAACACACCAGCCCCTGAGCCTCCAACAACAGGGACCGAGATGGAGCATGGATCAACCAGTCGTCGAGGTAAGGGTACACTAGGATCCCCCGAAGATGCAACACAGCCACCACCGGAGCCACCACCTTCGTAAAAACACGTGGAGCAGACCTCAGGCCGAACGGCAGGACCAGAAACTGAAAGTGACGCCCCTGAACACAGAACCGCAGGAAGCGACGGGACCGGGGATGAATAGGGACATGGTAGTACGCGTCCTGAAGATCGAGGGTGCACATGAAATGTCCCGGAAGCACCAACGGAATCACCCGCTGAAGAGTCTCCATGCGAAAAGGCAGACGAACCACCCATTTGTTCAGGGCCTTTAAATCCAGGACCAGGCGGAACCCCCCTGTCACCTTGGGAACCAGGAAAATCCGGGAGTAAAACCCCAGCCCGACTTCCAGAGGAGGAACCTCCTGAATCGCACCCTTCCGAAGAAGAGCATCGATCCCTAGAGACAGCTCGGACCTCCTGGACAGACAGGACGGCCAAGGAGTCGGACGAACCCCGAGTCTGGAGGAGGACATGAGAACTCTATGACATGACCCATGCGAATGATGTCCAACACCCAAGCGTCTGAACAGGACTGCACCCAGGCAGGCAGGAAGAAGCGCAGCCGACCTCCTACCAAGGATCCGGGATCCCCAGTCATATAGTCAGGAACGCGGCTTGGGAGGGGGGACTTAGCCTTCCTATCCCGGCCACGGCCGGAAGAAAACCTACCCCGTCCCCCAGAAAACTGCCTACGAGATGAAGGACGGAAAAAGGATTTAGGCCTAGAGGAAACAGAAACAGCTGAGGCTTGCTTAAAAGAAGAAGAATGTTTCTTTTCCTTAAACAATTTATGTAACTTATCCTCCAACTCCTCCCCAAACATCATCCTCCCATTGAAAGGCAGACGTAAAGCGCAAGCCTTCTGGGCAGAGTCAGTCTTCCAGTCCCGCAACACAAGATTGCGACGAGCAGCCACACACGCCCCACTGGAAAGGGCAGAGGCCCGCACCACATCGAAGGACACATCCGACAGGAACTCCACTTGTCTCTCAATATGCTCCAGAAGACCGGAACAGTCAGTAGCATCATCCATAGACTGGTACAGGGTCTTGAGATCCGAAAGCAAGGACTGCGAAACATAGGTCCCATAAACGCCAGCCCTCAAAGCCAAATGAGAACCAGAATAAACCTTTTTAAGGGAGGAATCAACCTTCTTATCAACTGGATCCTTCAGAACCGCATCCTCCGCCAAGGAAGTGCGACCCACCAGACTGGCCACAAAGGAATCAATAGGTATTGAGTCCGGCAAATCCGCAGCCATATCCTGCAAAGGATAAAGCTTAGCCATGAAACGAGGGAGCAAGATCCGATCAGGATCCACCCACTCCCGCTGCAGGACATCCTTAATAAAAGGATGAACAGGCACATCAACAGTAGTAGAGCTTTGAAACTGGCGCAACAAGGGACCACCAGACGTACTGGGAGCCTCACCATCCGGAAACCCCATGTTAGATTTGACATGTTTCAGCAACCCAGCCAACACGTCTTTGTCAATGTACTTGCCCTTGTGCTCAGAATCCCCCAACCACTCAGCCTCGCCACCAGAGGAGCCAGAGGACACCGGACCAGTGCCCTTAGAATGAGCACCATCACCTCCCATCTCGCAAAGAGTCTCCTTGATGAGACGCTTAATGCTGGCATCACCGCACTCCCTGCGACGCCGAGACCTGGCAGGAGAAGGGGAGGAGGAAGAATCAGAGGAGGAGGAGCGCTCCCTATGTCGGCTCTTACGAGCATGTTTCCCCATGACGACTGTGATCCAGCAAGAAGCCAACAAGGAATCCAAGAGTCCAGGAACAGGTGAAGAGCAGAAGAAAGCACGAATGCCCCCAAAACCGCAGAAGCAAGAAATCGGCAGGAAAATAACACAGCCAAAACCGCTATGCGGTACTCACCCGAGCGGGCTCCTAAAAGCACTTCAAACGAAGGAGCCCGCCTCGAAATGCCTGACTTCTGCCGCACCGATGAACCCGGAAGACAGGCAACACGACCCGGAAGGCGGAACCACAGCAACCCTCCTTCCGTCGGCCGTACACGCCGCGCTCCCCCTGGCAAAGCCCGGCAAGCCAGGAGGGGCGGCCAGAAGACCCCAGCAACTCCAGGAGGCCAAACGGGGTCCGTACCACACCCCCCAAGCCCGGCAGGGAGGGTGAGGAAACAAGAAAAAGACACGAGTCCACTCGCCCGGCAGCATCCCCGTGAGTAAACCAGCACAGACAGGAGCAAGAGGCTCCTGCAACGTTCTCTCTCCGATAGGCAGAGACAGAAAAAAGAACAGGAGGAATGCTGGGACCTGTACGCTTATGTACTCCCAGAGGGAGGGGGAGGGGTAGGTCCAGCATTCCTTCGTTCTTTTTTTCTGTATGCGAGATAGGACTATCTCATTTGTTATGAAGGGGACGAGGACTAGAGGGACCTGGGGGTAATGCCAGCAGCACATGTGATCTCTGCAATGGTGGGGTGCAAGATCTGAAACATGTTTTATTTGTTTGCCCTAACTTGACAATTGTGGACGCTAGAAAACAATTCATAAAACCAATCCAAACAAAATGTAAAACTAATTCTGTCCAGAATTTGATCTTGCTTCTTAAATCACCGCCTAATGAATTTGTGTTATAACATGTTTAAATTTTTAAAATCCTTTTTAAACTTGTATTAGAACGATCATCTAGTATTTAAGTAACTTTTAATGACAATTGCATTTTTAAATTTTTTTCATATATTTGTTGTTCTCAGTAGAGAACTAAATCAAATAAAACTTGATTGATTGATTGATTGACTGCGCTGCAGAAGTCGTGTGCTTCGGCTGAAAGCAAAAAGTGCCTGTTGCACTCCAATTGGCTCTTGAGGGGTTACCCCTTACCTGTTATGGCCTTTGCATCAAAACTTAATAATGCAGCAGTTAGAGACCTCACTAGGACAGGCAGGTAGGGCCGGTGCCTCATAGGTAACTATCCTGCAACCCAACCCTCCCTACTCCACCTCTGTGTCCCACCACCGGCGACGGCTGCAGTCGGCAAAACCGGACTCTGCCCTCTCAGCCTGGGAACAGCGAAGTTGTTCCTTGTTGCGTTTCACATTTTACTTCCTCTTGCATTCCCTAACATTTGCTTTTTTCAGGATGGTGTTTTTCTGTAGTTGTTTCATGCAACCTATTACTCTTGTATAGTGCATTCTCTGAAAAGAGTCACCTCTGTATCTGTGTGAGTTCAGGTTGTGGGTGGGTGGGTTGGTGTTTATAACAGGCCACAATTGAGAGCTGTGTAGTTCAGACCAAAAGCAGTGCGAATTTCTCACAGTGCCTGTCAGTGGGTCACAAAGGGGTTCAGAATACATGCTTATCCAGTCCTCCTCTGCAGAGCGCACAGAGGAGTGGTCAGGTGTGCCAGCTGTAATTTTCGTTCTATGCAAAAGTGTGTGTGTGTGTGTGTGTGTGTGTGTGTGTGTGTGTGTGTGTGTGTGTGTGTGTGTGTGTGTGTGTGTGTGTGTGTGTGTGTGTGTGTGTGTGTGTGTGTGTGTGTGTGTGTGTGTGTGTGTGTGTGTGTGTGTGTGTGTGTGTGTGTGTGTGTGTGTGTGTGTGTGTGTGTGTGTGTGTGTGTGTGTGTGTGTGTGTGTGTGTGTGTGTGTGTGTGTGTGTGTTTTTTTCTCTTTCTCTCATTATTTCTCCGTACTCCTTCCACCACAAACCATAGGTGTTCCACCAATAGTTTTTATTTTGATTCACCAGTGTAAAACATGAGAGAAAGACGTTCGGTGTGTTTCGGCTTGTTGCCTTCGACTGGACCATAGAATCCCACGCCCAGAGTGTCTCTTTAAAGTGCGCACATCATAATAGTCCTTCTTCTCTACTTATTTAAGAAAACTACTAGATTGTGTATGCTCATATATCCTGAAACAGTCAAGTGCACGCCACTGTTTTGTTTTTCTTCTTCAATTAACTTACATTTCTGTAAAGTACATGTAATATACAATCTATTAATTCATAATTAATATTTTACGAAACAAATTAGATATGAGTTTCACGCGGGCAGACAGGTTCATTTCAGAAAAATATATTTACAAAGCCCATTCTTTGCTAATCTGAAAAGCACATCAAGTAATTCAGATAAGTATGTTTTCAAGTGATTCCAAGCAAACAATAGAGTAAAGATGAAGATGTTATATAGGTCCCTCATAGTTAATCTGTTTCAGAGATATTGTGAGGTCTCAACCTATTATTGCTAAGTCACAGTGAGTAGATTGTCTGAGCGATATTCATTGAGTCCCTCACCAGTAGTATCTATTCTAGTGTAGTTCTTCAATCAGTCAGGCAGAGCTCGCAATAGATAATTTATGGCAGACTTTTACCATTTTCATCCTGCATGAGATTGTAAAGTGCTGGTGCAATTGACAGTCGGGGTTTTATTCGGAAATAATGGAGAGGGTAAGGGTGGAGAGAAGAGGAGCAGCTCAAATATACCACGATTCTCACATTCAATCCTGTATAGAATTATAAAGTACTGTGTGCTGTTACTGGGAAAAAATAAAGAAATATATATATATATCAATTTTTAGGTTCACTAAGAAACTAGGACATAAGCCTCCAAAAGAAATGACCACAATTAATAAAAGTAAAAGCCTCACAGCCGGCACTTATGGGGCAGGTGTTTGGGGGGGTATATGACAGTAAAGACCTTACAGGTGGCAGAGAACAAATTCCGAAATAGGTTGCTAGGGACCCCAAGTCTTATAACCCATAGTGAATTGGGGATAGGCTTTCTGGAAGATACAATAGGCCTCCCCATTTTCCTGTGGGTCAAAATTTGGTCCACTCCTGAAATAGGACTTACACGCAAAATAGTGGAGGATTGTGTTATATCCTGATCTAGATGTAATGTATTCTTTCCCTAGTGTCACTGTTACCTGCTGCTCAGCCAGTGTGTATAAAGTAATGGAATGTTGGTTGGTGCCTAGCCTGGGAGTGTCAGGAGAGAGTGGGCTGAGCAGCAGGATGCTGCTCCTGGTGGGGCATATACATTCATCCTATAATCTGTAACTAAGAGTTATCTTCTTTAATAAACCATCATCCTATAACCTACGTGGCCTGCCTACCAAGGAGCTATCATTATTTGTAACACATTGCCTTGCGCAGAGCAACATGCTATATATAAATATATGAAAAACACCCTCCGTGATCTGGGATTGAGTAACCTTTTTGAAAATCCGGGTAATATAAATACACACTTAAGGGCCTGGTTAAGAAAAAGTTTTTTGCATACAAAGAGGATGTTAGGATCTTGAAAGCACTTGACTTGGGAACGGTTTACTTATATGTGCCTCTCTCAACCACTCAAGGCATGGAGCCATATTTAACAAGGATAAAGGCGCTGGAGCTCAGATTCTACCTTACACGGTTTAACGGAAATACGATACATTATCTAGTGGCCTTCCCTGTCACAGGTATCTGTTTTTTTGTTTTTTTTTAAACTACAGAGTTGCCCATGCGATGGGATGTCACACCAGTCAACCAAGTACTTTATGCTATTCTGCACTTTGTACAGCTGATTTAGAATTCGGTCCCTCTGCACCATTCTTAGGGGAGGATCTTTTAAAAATCATCAGGAGGGTTTGCTCTTACTACAGCGCCTTGAGTCTCCTGAGATATGTTTCTCAGTTCTGAATTTTATTACCCAAGCGCTGAAACTAAGGAAGAAATATGCTTTGTGATCTGTATATTGATTTCAATGTTATTGAGTATGAATATCCTCTCTGGACTGCTTGATCATTTATATTTTATTATCTTAAAGGGGGTCAAAGTATTCTGAGCCTGATTGTGATGTGATCTTATTGCACTGTGATATTTTTGTATGTGATTGTATAGTGCTTTTATGGTCACTTGACCAAATTAAAGATAATGAGGATGATATGTACACTTATAGGAGCGTTCAGCCAGCTCCTCATCCATTGGACTTTGTCTTCACATTTTTCTTCTGCCTACCACAGCATGGGGCTGTGAATCAGCCCACTTCACCCATTGGCTGACTTTAGACTTTACTGTAAGTGACTGCATACCGCTTTTTCGCAAGGAGCACATCTACCCAGAAAGTGGTTCATTTCAGCGCCAGGGACTACTACAGCAATGGTTGCTTTTTGAGACCAAAAAATACTTTTGCTTTTAGGCAGTGTCTTTTTTTTATTTTTTTTATTTTATTAGTGAGGGCATGGCAGCTCACCCAGCAACTGAGGTTTACAAAAATCTTGACAAAACAGGCATTAACAAAGCCAAAGGGCTGCCAGACAACATCACACCTACTGACTTTGTCAGTGCTTCTTTTTCTATCCAGACTGCCTTCTCCAACAAAAAGCTGTGTGGCAAGATCTGTTTGACCTATGTTAGAATCCACTCTATCCTAATTTTGTTTGTTTGAATTGCTTTCCAATTGCACATGAACATTAAATTGGATGGAATTGTAGACTTGCACTGTACATGGGGCAAACATGATATGTGAATGTGTGTGGTTAAACAACCTTGACTTTCCTCACCAAGTGTCCTTATGTCATGTGTGATAAATTCAACCAGTCCATACTATTACATTTCCCAAAGTAGGTATGGGCCTCCAAATCCAGTATATCTACGATTTCGCTATGGATTATTGACCAAAAGTCCCCATTTTCTTACTTTCCCATATTGTATGTAGAAAGGTACTATGCTTCTCTCTACTTCCGTGACAGGTTATACAATATACCAACCCCATTGAGTATAACTTCGGGCTGTGGTAAAATATTCTTTGTAGCACCTTTAGTTGAACGAGCCTGATTATGGACTCAATAGCTACATCACAGGCTTTCCCTAATTACTTCTGGTTTATGGCTGTTGCTATTTCTTCATTTTAAGCCCTCTATTATGCTTCTGTCTGTCTGTATGTTTGATGCTTGCACGAATATCTCCAATTCTGTGTCCAGTAACCTGGGTTCTGCAACTGTACAAGGCTTCATAGTTCTTCCCAAACTCATTTACATTTCTTTCATCAGTAGTTAGTCGGCGATTTGTTTAGTCTACTATCTCTCCTTCCCATCTGGTTGTTTCTTCACATTTTCTGTGCTTTATTATTCATCTCCTAGATCCTTTCCCAAGTAATGTGCTTTAGCTGCCTCAGTGACCATTTCCTTATATGCACCTTTAAGTCAGTCCAATATCTGTAATGGCTCTGAGGCGTCTGTGTACAGTGATACCCACATCACTGCTAATAGTATTTCTGTCTCCAAATCTCAGAGCAGTGGCATAACGGTAATGTTGGGAGGTCGAGATGTAGCTTATGGAAGGGCATCTCCTGGACACCAAAACTGGAAACCTGAAAAAGGGAATGGACTGGTGTATGTCTGAGGATGGGGAAGGGACGGTAAGGGCTTCGAGGTTCCCTGAGAAATTATGGGGCCCTCCGAAAGATGTTGGATTTGTTCCAGGGATTTGAATATTGCAAAGGAACATTGCCATGGTACTTACGGGCTGCCTGTTGCGTGAAATGTAGCAGTGATTGACAAATAAACTTGTTTTAAAGGTCTTATTGTATGTGTCATGCATGACATGGGGTGACTTGAAAGCCGTACTTGCATTCTGTATTCCATTTTTCCTCTGCTCCAAAGAGAAGAAATATGTTCCTGGCATCTGTGACAAATGAGACCCTCCTTTTCAAAGAAAACTGTTTTTATTGTAAAAGTCAACTTGTAAATATGCTCGTTCGTTTAAATGGCACACAATTTAGGGAAAGAATGTAGGTGCTGTGAGATCGCTAGCCAACAGTCCGACTTCAGTGAATGTGTTTCAAGAGTTTTGCCAACACTTGCTGCTGCTTAGAAAGTCCTTCTCATGCTTTTGAAATGTCAGAAAGTGGTCTGGCGCTCTTTGCCTGGTTCATGCTAACAAACTAATACAAAATATGATACTGGCTCCTTAGATGGTACTCATGTGTGACTGTGCTGTTGAATCAAAGCACTAAGTAAGGTAGAATGGGTGTTGTTTAGGAACTAAGCAGGGATTAATAGTGGCTGGTTTATTACATGACATGCAATAGATGTTGCTGTCTTGGGGATTCCCAGAAGGCTTGGTAGCTATCAGAAGAACATTTCTTTAATGTTGACACATGGGTCTTTGTACATTAATGTGATTGAAGAAAGTTTTAGCAGCTCCCTGAATGCACATGGATTGAATATGTTTAGATCATGTATTCCACAAGCGGGGTTAGCTACTCAAAATGGTTGACCCGTCAGAGGGTGAGTGTGAATAGGTTGTGGTGTGACTGTCATGACTGAGGAGCTGCCGTGTGCCTTAGAAGCAGCCAGGTTTTCTTTGTGGAAATTCTGGAGACCATGTGCACATTTTAAGTGGATCTGAGGGCTTTACACTTGCACTTAACAAACTGTACCCAAGTACAGCATGTTGTACTAACTGTAGGGCATGAATTTAAAACATTTTTGAGGGTCAAAAAAACAAAGTTGGTGTAGTCTGGTAAGGAGAGAAGAAGGAATTAGGTGACATTTATGAAGAGGTTAGCATGGGTGTAGTGGATGGATGAGGAGTTATGAGTCTATTCAGATTACCAAAGCAGGATTTGCTCTATATGAACTGGGAAGGTGAGCTCAGGATCAAACTGGACTTTTTGAGATTTCATGATTAAGCTGCTCTTGAATTAGTGAAGTGGGAGGAATGTAGCCAGCTAAGGAAGATAACTTTGGTTGTAGCTAGCACATTTTGCAATAAGGAGGCTTCCCGTTTTGGTGTCGGTGTGAGACAGTCCCTCCCATGGACGTGCATACCTGAATCTAATTAATACTAGTGGCCAATATATTTATCTCTCCAGAGTCTTTTATCTCTACTAAAAAGTATGAAATGTTTGCATACTTGATGACTGAGAAGCAGTGTGCCTAACTAGTGTCCAAGCGAGTGAAATTTAACCCCTGAAAAAGTGACTTGATGGGATGGATCGCAATTGTGGGTCAGGTAAATGCTTAAAATCTGTGTGAGCCCAGGACTACTGATTACGTACTGTTTTTATTGAGGTGAACACTTTCTACAAGTCTATTCAATCCTTCAGAAATTGGGATAGGATCGTGTGGTTTATAGCTTTAAAGACAAAGGAGAGTTTGAGGAAGCATCTACGTCACGTAAATACACATAGTGAGTGATTTGTCTGGGGAAGAACAAAGCACTGTCATTGTTCTGCGAAGGATAGAAATCCAGATTGGTAGGTACTTACAGAATTATTTGGGAAGAGTTGAGTTTTATAGTTGTTACGTGGCAGCTTTGTCCAAAATGTTTCCAAACAATGTTCACTTTAGCAAAGTAGTTGATCAGGGACCTTTTGAGCAACATCATTTCTAGAGCCTATATGAGTGAGTTTCGGAGCCTTTGGCCAGAAATTATTTTGAGGACAGAACTGTTTTGAGGTGGGGCTGCTCACAGCGAGTTTTAGCTGTT
Source organism: Calotriton arnoldi (assembly GCA_963921515.1). NCBI lineage: Eukaryota > Metazoa > Chordata > Amphibia > Caudata > Salamandridae > Calotriton > Calotriton arnoldi. Next base: position 356,476 of record CAWUFW010004332.1, on the reverse strand, counting down.
GAGATCAGAAATGAGCTAAAAGCTTATAAAGCTGTTTTATTTTATTTTTGTAGGATCCTTTGGTTTTGAATTGATTTGCATATTTCAGTGGTAGTCAAGCTCTGTGCCCATGGCTAGTCCAGTATTGAGATTTGTAGGCAGAGGAAGTTCTCAGCTTCTTACTTTACAATTTCCACTGCTAGCTGCAGTTGAGTCACACCCATTGCTTTATAAAGAGGAAGTGCATGAGGCAGTTATGTTTTCGAATGGTGTTTGCATGATACAAGGTAAATGTACTTCAAACCCCTACCTTATCTTGCTTCGCATTTTGCAGTGACGCAATCAAATAAAAGTTTCTGAGAAGATGCCGTAAATCATGTGTTATTCGATTCAACAATCAATGTTATGCTTATCAGTCCAACCTTGATGTGAATTGTATTGGCTGAACAAGGAAGGTCAAGTTATTTTAGATGTTCAGGTGATGATCATGGTTGTTGTAGATAAGTATTTTTTATCTGTCTTTCCCTAAATCTATTGCATGAGATGTAAAAAAAACAGTTTTTTCCAGTGGCTTCTAAGATACTGTGTGTGCACCAGATGCAAATCTTGAGAGAGTTACAGACTGGCCAACTTCAAAAAAGTTTTCACTGTGTAAGAGGGAATGGGGGGAGGTGGGGCGGTATGCCCAGCAATGACTGAGACCCACTCCTTCCTTCCCCAAAACCTAAAGAAAACCATCTAAGGCTGCCACTAATATTCAGCTGAGATGTCAAACACCCTGCTGGACCTCAGATGCACCAAATGCACAACCCCACCACACACAAGCTGAAAACCTACGCTTTTCAGAGGTTTCCAGCTCACCTTGTGTGCGACTTGTGATATAGGCTCTGTACCAGGTGGTGTGAAGAGAGTCGATGTTGTGTGTCACAAGGCAGGACCATGTGAGATTTTTCTATTTGGGGGGATACAATTTTATTTTTTTACATATTCAAACAACATCCATCTATATTTTGTACAATTGTTTGTAATCTTTATTCGTCTGACGTCACTGCTAGAGCAGTGTTTCCATTTGGAGAGGGTTGTATCATCTATCATTACGACATTTATCTCTGTTCATTATTGTGCTGTGGGTTGACCAGAAATATAAAATAACAGTGTAGGCAGAAAAAAAAATAACCAATAAATTAACAACACCAAATAACCAATATGTTGCCGCTATCCTTAATAAACCATTTGTTCCGGTACCCCATCTGTGAGTTTCCTTAGCTCCATCAACCCTGATATTGTACATGCAGCTAACATCTTCTCCTTAAAGATGATACAAATGTAAACATCAAACTACTGAGCAGTCGACTAATAGATTTTGTTTTGAGGGGATTTTTTTGTTATTAAAACAATCTTGCGTAAAAGAGGAAGAGTCCAGTTTCGGGACATTTTTAAAAGAACAGAGTTTGCATGAAGGAGTCAGCATAAAAAAATAGATTTCTTGATAATCTTCTATGCATGAAAATTGTATAGTGATTATTTAGGATGCCACACCTCCTAAAGCTGTCGTCATTAAATGTTGCTGTCCCACACAAAACGCCTACAGCTTCACCGTGGGCTGCCCGCAACCTTCAAATAAACCACCAGCTCCCTCGGGACACGCAGACCTGACTTTTAAAATGCCACTGCACAAAGGGTGAAATAGAAAGGTGCTTTCATTTAAAGGAAGGTGACGTTGAGCAAATGAAGTCCGGTGTTTTGACGGGTGACCTTTTCATGTACAAAGGACAGTTTGCAACGTTCTATGCTTGTTATGTGCTTATTAGTTACATAATTAATTCTGTATACTGAAGGACGAGATAGTTTTTATTGAAGCCGCAAAAAGTTTACATAAAGATAGTATAATGACCTAGTTTTTGAAACCGTGCTGGACCCGCATTATTCTGCATACAATCTCTACGCAGCTCGAGTTAAAACATCTCTCTTAATGACACCAGAAATGCGTCTTCCTTCTGTGAACTGTAGCCAGCTGCGTGCCCCACATCGGAAACCATCACATCTGACTGCCGTGTGTATACCACGGAAATGCAGTTTTCTTGTGATATACCACATTAGCTTTACTTGAGTTTGCACCCTCGCTGCAGACTGCCCATCTGAAGAATATACACGTGGTCTTGATTACCAATGATATTCTATGACATTTTTACACCATTTTGTGACTCCTTAGGGGCATAGGGTTGGCTTCCTAGGGTTGCTTAGTGCTGCTCCTTGCAGGCTAGAAGGAAACTTGGGGAAAGTCCCTGCTCTGTCGAGGCGCCTTCCTTTTGTTTAGTCCGTAACCAGGTAAAGGAAAAACCATAAGTACTTGAAGACTCAATTTATGGATTAGACTCATTGTGATCTTTTTGTTGTTTTCTCCTTCCGCTGCATTTATTTCTCTCCCCTATTGGATATCTCCTGTAAGCAAAGGATGTTTTCTGTCATTGATTATGGCACTGCAAATAAGTGGTCTAGTATTGAAAACCAATAAAATCTGTTTAAAATAATGGGCAAATGCAAACTTCCGGCTTAAAAAGAGAGCTTGGATTCTGAACATTAAGAGTTTCCCAATGCTGCCTTTGTTTGTATAGTTGGTAGATTCGAATGCTTTCTATAAAGGATATAACCTCCCCTACTGCAAATTATAAGGCTATTGTAATTCATCAGTGCGCTCCGTGGTCTTGAGGTGTGAGGCTAAAGTCTGAGCTCATTTAGAAAGTCATGGAACTTGAGAATGCATGCAATATCCTTTTTAGGTCTCGCCTAGCGCAGCGCGCATGCGCTGCTCTAAGCAGAGGGCCTCTTGGAATCACTACAGACTTCTCCAGACTTTCACTAAACTCGTGCGTATGGCTTTTTATTTCCCACACTTTCTATTGGCCTTTACGTGTGGCTTTCAGCATGCAATTGGCCAAAGGCGGGTGCATGTCCCACTTTCTCTGTAAATGTTCACTCCCATGGCCTACAGCTGTCGGGAGCGAGCATTGGCGCCATCTGTTATGAATCAGGTTACTACTTTGTCTGGGGAAGCCTGACAGTACCCGCCCATTCATTGCACTAAACCCAGCACACGCTGCCTGCCTGCCCCGGCCGTCTCGTGCACCCTCGCAGCAGGCATCCGCAGACACAACTCCCTCCTCTCTTCCCCCCCCCCTCGCTGCTTATCAGCACACATAAGACGCACACCTCGCGCTCATTCAATGCACACCCACCCTCCATTACCAGCATCGTTCCCTGCTGACTGGCCACAAGCGCCAGTCACTGCTGTTTCCTGGAATTTGCACTACAAAGCCCTCCACTCACTAGGATTAAAGATTTATGTAACGGGCACACAGACTATATTGTTTGTGGGAACTTTAAAATTAGACGTAATTCATACCCAACTGAAGGCCACATTATTTTTATCCCACATATAAGGAAGTCGTCTGTGCCAGTAACGTTTACGTTTCACACAGATCTCTACAGCAGGCGCCTAAACGCACTGCGCTGTTTTACCTAAAGTTGTTGCTTTGCACACGTGCTCTCACCCTTTTTTTCCTCAGGCACACACGCACTTAAGTTAGCTCGTAATCCTATAGAACCAATGTGCGTTACGCACAGATCTCTGGAGCGGGCGCATTGACCCTCTGAGTTGTCTATGAGCTAGCTCCCTTACTGGCCAGCGCTGTGGCAGGGGAAGGTATGGAATGTCTGCAGTGCGAGCTCACACACAGACTTACAGAGTGTACAGTCAGATCCTATGGCCCCTCCCCCACCTCTCGCGCAGCCCACAGCTGTGGAAGGGACGTGTTCAGCCCGGGGAGGGGCCTCTGAGCCCACCGCAGCTGGAGCCGCCCTGTAGGGGGCATGTGCAGCCCCAGACAGCTCGCCGGACTGGGTGCGCTGCCCTGTGCCACAGAAACCTTACCCTCTCTCACACTGTCTCCTCCGGGTCCCTCCGATGGGCCATGCTGCTGGACGGGTGGATGCGTGGGGGGCGCTGTGTAAGTGATCTGTCCCACTCACGCGCACCCATGCGAGCCTGGGAGGAGCAGCCTGCGCTCTGACTCGAGGAGGTCTTATGCGCTCAGAGGTCTTGAACTGAGGGTCTTCTTGGTGAGGCCACCCTGCCGTCCGTGGAATCCGAGCTGCGACCACTCACGCCTCGTTGGATTAACCCCCCCTTCCTGGACGACTCGGGGACCACCCTCCCCTCCCTGGGATCAGTGACGAGACCCCTCTACCCCTTGGAACCAGTGCTGAGACACCACCTTCCCTGGAACCCACGAGACGACCACCACACCATACCCTCCCTGGAATCTGTGCGGAAATCCACCCTTTCTGGGATCGGTACCTCCCCACCACCCCCTCCCAGAATTTGGAGCTCCCTGCAATCGGCGCGCAGACCACCCTTCCCTCCCTGGGACAGGAACCCGGGAGAGTGGCCCCTCTCCCCCATCAGGGGAATCACCCCCCTCGCCTGAACTACCTCCGACCCATGTGTTCCAATGCACAGGTTTAGGCACAAAAAGATCAGGAATGGGGAGTTGACATCTGTATATTTGTTTATTTTAAGTTTATGCATTCATCATTGCGCTGGTTAATTTATTCACTGCATTTAGAGAGTGCAAACATGACCCGGGGTACATGAAAAAATGTGCAGGGGAACATTTGTAGCGCCTGGAGATGACTTTCCCCTCACCTTGAAAACGCAAAAATGACTCTTACCTGTTCTTGTATTAAGAGGACCTAAAACCATTGGATTTATGTTGCATTTTAAATTAAGATAATAGTGCTGCGCCGTGAGTAGAATGGCCTCTGGGCGCTCTGAGGCGCCTGGAAACTGAACTTTCTGCTTGGTTACAATTGACTTTAATTAAAGCACTAGGTTGTCGCCACGTTTCTGGAATTAGACCTCCTTCCCCTGCAGGATGCTGTGATGGAAGCGTGAGTCCTCGGGGGCAGTGAGCAGTTTTATCCTCATTTCGCCCGGGCACAGTGTTCATGCTGTGGACCAGTGAAAATCACCAGGAGCTGCAACGGGGCAGGGGGGGGTATTTGGGGGCATATTTTACTAATGTAACTGAATGAGAGGTTTGCGTGAGGAGTGCGTCCCCTCCTCTTCCCCTGGGCGAGGCTTCTGTTGTGCCATCCTGCGCTTCTATACTGTGGTGCAATCCCGAGTTAAGGGCCGCTGCCAGTTTTGGGGTATATAGATGAAGAAAAAGCCAGTTTCTACTTGATCCTCGCCTCGAAATGGACATTATTTCCAAAGTCTGTAGGATGGTGAGTGACTGGCAAACATCTCCTATGCCAAGGCCTTATTTCTGAAGGCCAAAGAATAACTTGCGTGGTTACGTTACATTAGGTACGGAATTGACAGCATAAGGTTTTACGTATTATTGCAATGTCTGCGTTGCTCTTGCACAGGCACCCCCCCAGTTGTGGTCACTGAGTTTTTAGTAGTTATGTGCCTTTTAGTTGCAGCTGCGTCTCTGTTATTGCAGCTCGGTTTGTTGCTGCTGAAGTTGTTGTCCATCTGTGGTATGCTATCTTGTGGTATGCTATCTTGTTTTAGTTTCGTTGGCTTGCTTTGCAGTCACTGCTGGATTGATTGCCCTCTCGACAGTCATTGGTGGATTTGCAGTCACACCTTTGCTGGAGATCACTGTTGGGTTCTGGTCTGTGCTTGATGTGTGGGTGCTGTTTGGTTTACAGTTTGTTCTTCAGTCAGGACTTGTTCTCGTGTTGCTTCTAGGTTTGCATTGGCAGCTGTGCTGGTGGTCTTGGTTCCTATGTTTGGTGGGTTAGCAGTCTCTGGTCTGTACTTGATATGTGGATGCTGTTTGATTTTCAGTTGGTGGTTCTTCCGTCAAGACATGTTCTCACTGACTGACTCTCTCACTGACTGACTGACTGACTGACTTACTCACTCTTACTCTCACTGACTGACTGACTCTCTCACTGACTGACTGACTCTCTCACTCTCTCTCACTCTCTGACTGACTCTCTCACTGACTGACTCTCTCACTGACTCTCTCACTCTCACTAACTGACTGACTCTCTCTCACTGACTCTCTCACTGACTCTCTCTCACTGACTGACTCTCTCTCACTGACTGACTCTCACTGACTGACTCTCTCTCACTGACTGACTCTCTCTCACTGACTGACTCTCTCACTGACTGACTGACTCACTCTTACTCTCACTGACTGACTGACTCTCTCACTGACTGCCTGACTCTCTCACTCTCTCTCACTCACTGACTCTCTCACTGACTGACTCTCTCACTGACTGACTCTCTCACTGACTGACTCTCTCACTCTCACTGACTCTCTCACTCTCACTGACTCTCTCACTCTCACTAACTGACTGACTCTCTCTCACTGACTCTCTCTCACTGACTGACTCTCTCTCACTGACTGACTCTCTCTCACTGACTGACTCTCTCTCACTGACTGACTCTCTCTCACTGACTGACTGACTCTCACTGACTGACTCTCTCTCACTGACTGACTCTCTCTCACTGACTGACTCTCTCTCACTGACTGACTCTCTCTCACTGACTGACTCTCTCACTGACTGACTCTCTCACTGACTGACTGACTCTCTCACTGACTGACTGACTCTCTCACTGACTGACTCTCTCACTGACTGACTCTCTCACTGACTGACTCTCTCACTGACTGACTCTCTCACTGACTGACTCTCACTTACTGACTCACTCTCACTTACTGACTGACTCTCACTTACTGACTGACTCTCACTTACTGACTGACTCTCACTTACTGACTGACTCTCACTTACTGATTGACTGACTCTCACTTACTGATTGACTGACTCTCACTTACTGATTGACTGACTCTCACTTACTGATTGACTCACTCTCACTGACTAACTCTCTCTCTCACTAACTGACTTTCACCCTCCTGTTATTTATGCCCCCCATAACAAAAAAAACCATAACAAGCAACCATTGGGACAGGCAGATACAAGTTGCCAGCATTGAAAGGACAAAAAAAAACTCGAGACATTATTTATTGTTAATACTTTAATATGGTCGTTCAGTTGTACATAATGCTTTCTTGGTCATATCTAAGGTAACAAAAATGCTTCTGACACTTCTTTATTATAACTTTTTAGCAAGTTGCAGACTTCTGTTCAGCACAGCTTAAAGACATAGGCAAAGTCAATATCTCTGGCTAAACACTTATAAGTTCCCAAAGGCGAGACCTATTGGCTATGCCAATGCTTGTTTATGCAAGGTATGGTGAACGTTATTCAGTAGAATTTATGGTCACATCATCACCATCCTCTTTGTTACATCTCTTGCCACTTCTGATGCAACAGCCCCTCTAGTTACAGATATGTTAATTAAATACGAAATGTTTGCCTGTGAAAATAAATAGATAAACATTTAACTTTCAATTTGCAAAAAGCCAGCGTTTTCCAAACAGTGGCTTGCGACCCACTGGTGGGTCTCGAGCCAATTTTTGGTGGGTTCCAGTGATTTGTGAGTTCTTGGCATTGTTCTGTTTAAATCATGTTACAGTAGATTAACCATGCTCTAATAAGGATAAAGTTTCGATGACAACATTCCCACAGTCCTCATGGGAATGTTGATGTCCAAGATGGGGAGATGTGAAAGCGTGGAAAAATGTAAATGGTTAATCTGCTGTACCAAGATTTAAGTAGGGCAATGCTGAGAACACACACATCACTGGGAACACAAGCCATCCTCAAGCACAACCTTTAAATGTGACCCACTCTGACTGCGTCCTACTGGCCTTCAATAGTTGCATTAAATCATCTACGCAGCTTAGTCCCCCTCTGGCCCTAAGGAGATGCATGTACAGATGACAAAACCAAGCCGCTGCAGCCCCAAACTCAGCCCGAGGACATTGACCTACAAATCAACAGAAAAGCAAGTGCTGCAAATTTGTTAATATCTGTGAATCATCACTCAAAGGATCTTCTGCACAAACAGCGGCCGCAGCAAACTATACCCATATCTGTAACACAAGCTGAACACGTCCCTGGGGCTCAAAAATCTGATTATGTTCGATCAGACTGCATGACCATGCCATAGCACAGCTCCCATGACAATGCACACAGCTGCCTGTGCGCCAGCAGGGCTTGATATTGCAGGCAGCAGATTTATTTTTCTTCAATAATAAATAACAAAAATTACAAATTAATTACATAAAACCATTGTCCCTGCCTCGTGGCTTTTAAAGCTGGGTGTGTCACAAAAGTTTGTTGTTATAAATATTGGGTCCTGGTGGGAAGCACTGTTTTAAGCAGTTTCATGAAAGTCAATTTTAAAGTCATCTTCCTGATTTAAACTGTTATCACAGTGCTGCTCTCCCACACCAACCTCCAGCAGTGCAATAAATTAACAAGTTACCATAAATTTCTCCTTATTAGCGCATGACTGCAAATTTTCAGAGAAGGAAAGTTCTGTTGAAGGCATCTGAACTGCCACTTGTTACGTTAAATGAGAGTTGGACCTGTATCAGGAAGCTGCCTGCTGGCTCTGGCATTTTAAAGAAGTAAAGCAGAGTTCAATGAATTATAAACACATTTTTTTTCCAATTTTCATTTTAATTGTATGTTCCAACAGCTGCATTTTCTTAAAGAAAAAGACAAATAAGGGACTCTAAATTCACAAGACTCGTGATTTTAATAACTTTGCAAGCAGATTGTGATCTTACAGTGACAAGACTAAGGATAAACTTAAGATTGTTGATGAGGCTGCTGTTTGTCCTTTTCACGTTGTAGGGAAATGAGCTTTTCTACTTGGGGTCTCGAGTTTTTTTTGCTTAATGGGACTGGTATACAGGTCTATTTTTCTCCCAACGCTGGAAGGCTGCTAAAACGTCCCAGTATACATGCTCTGTCCTTTGAAACAATAACAATAGTTAATACAAATTGGCGTACCTAACTGGTAGGGACCCAATAACATGACACAGGGTACTAGTGGCATAAATGCCAGATATTAACATGTGGGCTTCAGTGTGCCCTTGCACTACCCACAAGTGTGACTTTAAAACGCCCAGCAGCAACCTGCTGTAGCCAGCAGACAACGAGGTAAATAGTTTGACATTTTGATGAGCTTACTTTTCACATTAACTAAGTCACCCAAAGGATGGGGTTTGGAGCCCACATGGCTTGAGTACCAAATGTGTGGAACTGAAGTATGCTAAATATGTAATTAACAACCACAACCTTATTTCCAGGGCTATCTCACTGTGTAGGCTGCAGTAGCATTTTCTGATTATAAAGGTCTGATTAGGAATACAAGTAATATTTTAATTAAGTTGACTTTGCTAAGGATTAGGAAAACACACACAAGCCATTGTAATAGTTATCAAAAATCGAATTCTTTAGTGATGTTAAAAATTGCCACAAAGATGGATTATGAAACAGTTCTTTTCTGGAGCTTTAGCAGTCACTTGTTAGTTCTGGCAGGTTCCCTCTTTTACAGTGACAATAATTCTTTTTCAATATCTGGGAACAGATTGCATGCTGACAGAGCTCTAGGAGAAAGACAGGATGAAGTTCATCATCAAAGATACTTTATTCGGTATTGTACCATCAAAGTATACACAAAATATCTAAGTAGACCTAATACACCATTTGCTCCATTATAAAACATTGTTTGTTAAAAATGTCTAAAATTATTAAAAATACTGCATCCGGTTTGGGCTTATTTGCTACGCACCTAAATCAGCACAATCAATACATATAATCTTATATTCTACTGTAGGACTAAAGTGTATTAACAAGTTTAAAAAAATGACTTTAACCCATAATGTACAAACTTACTACACACTGAGCCAAAATTGTTTTGTAATAAAATACAGTGCAAGACAAGAAGCAAAATTCATTGACTAATTTGAGAGTACACTATCAACTTTCTATCAAGTTTGTTCCAAAATTAACATGCACAATATAAATCATACAGCTAGCGGAATAACTTTCTCCTTATCACAGTGCTGAAATTAAGGTTTGTTTCAGATAATTTTCACGCTTAACCCATACATTTATCATGAATCGACTCATTGCAAACACAATCAGGCCTGATGTATCGGTTTTCAAAATTTGCTGCGCCCTTTGATAACGGGCAACCCCCATCTTAAGACAGACTGGCCACAACCATATTTGACGCACACCGTGGTACCCAGGGCATGCGAACAAGATGTGCTCCACGGTCTCGGAGCCCAGTCCACGAGCAGAGCTGATAACAGAAGTCTGACCCTTCTTTCCGTTCTAACTGAAAGTTCTTTGGGGCAAGCAACCATATCAAAACCTTAAATAAAGGCTTTTGGCAAGGTGCGGTGTTATGCTATCAGGAAGTGTTCAAAAGCCGGAAAAAGTTTCAATTCTAAAAATTGAATAGTCAAGTGCCCCAGATTGCCCCTAGTAATTAGTTGCTCATGTACATAGGATCAATATGTCTACTTTACAACCAGTTTATCTGTCTTGCAAATATGTTCGGGGGCATCCCATAATTTGCATAAACCTAGTTTCTAACACCAGTTAAGGATACATCTCAGCCAGGGGACCTTTGTGGCATGATCTAATTTCATCAAGTCTCCTTGAGGTTCTCTATAAGCTGAAAGTTCGGGGGTCACCCAGATTCGTATCCAAAACAAGAGTGGCTTCAATTGGGTTAAGTCAAGTACACGCTTAATGCCTAGGTCACTGTACAATGGTATAAGGGGAGTGCTAGCTGGTACCGAGACCAGCGATCTTATAAAGTTGTTCTCCGCTACTACCAGCGTCTGAATTTCAGTGTAGCCCCAAATTTCCTCACCAAGTAGTGCTTCAAAGGCTGGAGAAATTGAGCGAGAGTGTGAGTGAGGGTGAAGTTAATTACAGGCCTTCCATCCATAGTTATGTGAGGGAAGGAGAAGGTACAGATGGTCATAAAGAACAGATAGAAACATAGTGTCACTGCAAGACGTTACCCAGGATCAGAACCAGTTTAAATAAGTCTTCTGCAGGGAGGGAAGGGGGGGATTCTCATTTCTAGAGGCAAGCCCCTGAGAGGGCCTGGGGGAAATTTCATACAGTGACCTTGGGCCCTGCCTTCTTGGATCTCTAAAACAGGGCTTCTGTGATTGTTTGCGGTTAACAGGAACTGCTGCAAAAGAGGATTGACTTGTAGTGTGGGAATCTTCTGAGGATTGGTTAAGGTCTTTTCACCAATCATCAGCCGCCTGCCTCTGTAAGAAAGGTTCCCACCCCAAAGTCTTCATAACACAACTGGCTGAAGAACAGAAGAGAACACATCTGCTGTCTGGATCTCCCTGAGGAGAAGATTATGGTCTGGCGTCCTTTCCCCTTGTACATCTGTTTTGCAAATCTTGTGGTCCCAGGGACAGGAAGGACAGAGAAACGGGGCATTAGGAACCAGGCTGTGCTGGAACCCGGGCTAAAAAACATGAAGGACAAGAAGGGCACCTATACAGAAGAACCAGGAGACCGATTGGAACTGGGATCTGTGCAGAAGCCTTGACTGAAGAGAATGGTCAAGCCTGTGTCCCTGTGTTGTGTGTGCAGGACTATGCGGGAAGCTGTCCATTGGCGTTTGGGATCTTTTGGATTGACTAGGAGGAAGGTATTCAGCAATCTCAAAAGTCTGCAAGCATTTCAGTGTACTAACCTGTAAGGTAACTGACACTTTCACTGCCCACCCAGTCAATGTGAGGCAGCACTATTTGCTTGAACTTGCTTTTCATTTTTGGTGCACAATAGCCGCACGTGACTGCTTTTGAAAATACTCAAAGACTAACATTGACTTTTGCACTCCATTGTTTTCTTTGGGCATTTTTCTGCCATTTTCTTAAAAAGTTCATACCACCTCAACCCCCTGTTCAATTTTTGTTTGGTTTTTGCGTTGCTTGAATCAGCCCAACATTCCCGCCCCCTTCTCCTTCAAAGACAGGCAATACCTGACCCTGCTCCAAAGGTCTGATTTGGAGTAAGTAGGACAGACAGATACTGTTGCCACAACAGTGCAAGGACTGAGATTGGCAATAGGGTAGCTAACAATGGTGTACTTAATGGGTCCCTTCCAGACGGTCTCTGCAGAACTGAGGTCTTGACAGCTCCCACCTTTCACTAGCCATGGGAAGCCAACAAGTCTTGAAAACAACCAGGCTGGGAACTTTAAATCAATTCAGCCAGCCACCTCCGGAAGCAGCAGAATTGTAGGTGACATATTACTCTTATAAATATCAAATATAGTCTCTTTGTCAAGATATAGCACAATGTAGGCTGTACTTCTTGGCACAACTTGCTGCCTCCTCAAGGTTGGCTGACCAAATCCCAATACTGACTGCACTTGTGTGTGAGCACGTGTGTGCATGCAAATGAATGGGTTCTAGTCTGTCTTGTGTGCATGTGTGCCTGTATACGTTTCTTTGTGTAGGCGTCTATGTATTTGTGGATATTTCTGTATACACGTGTCTTTGCATGCCTGTTTGTATGCCAGTAAGGACATGCTGTAAGTAATTAAGAAATTGTTGAAATGTTAGCGAAATGTGTTTTGTTGTAAGCACTAAAGCCACTTGTGTTCTCTTCAGCATATCATTCCCCTTTGCTCTATATACTTATGGTGAAACGAACAAGAACATAATGAGAAATGTTTTTACCACAAAAAAGTCCGTTTCAGATGCAGCGTATTTTTTTCTGTTTTCTCTCTTTTTTTTTTTTATAAGAGGGGTTCCCCACTTCCTGTGTCCCTTGACTGCCTTCCTTCTATTGTTTTCCCTTAGTATATGCTGTAACCCTTAGGCCCCTCATTTGCTGACAGCCATTTCTGGGCTTCTGGCTAAGCTTGTCTTCATCTTTTGTCAATACCGCCCATTCCCTATCTTATGAAATCTCCCTCTTGTGTTCACACAGACATATTTTGTTTTGTAGAGACCATGGAAAATAAACTTCTAAGATCTTCTATTCTTCAAAAGTCTGAGCCTCAAGATTTTCGTCAGTTCATCAGCCAACGTTTCTTGGTAGATTAAACGTTTGCTAAAGTACTTTTTGAAAGAATTGCTATCATCAGAATGATATTCTTCAGGTTTATTATTCATTGTTGAGCAATACAACCACATTGGGTTTGGGTGTTGTGGAGCTCTTGCAAAGCACATTTAAGACCTCCCTTCCTCTCTTATCTGGGCAGTGACGTCCTCGGGACTTCCTCACAGTGTGTCATCCATAATAGCACTAAACATGGCCCTTCCAGGGCAGGTTCATGAACAGGGGTTTCACTGGTGCATCTCTGCCACCTGTGAGCTGCTATATAATGACACTTACTTCTGGCCTCGTTGCTAAATATTTAGTTTAGCAGTGTTCATGAGAACATGACTTTTGTAGTTTCATAAACACTGCTGGTGCGCAGGTCACCCTTCTTGGTATGTCCCTGGTCCTGTTGACAAGAGGAGGAGGGTCTGAGGTGGCTAAGGCGCAATCCATCTACAGACTTGTTGGGTCTTTACATTCCAGTCTTTGGAATGTAGGAGTCTCCATTGTAAAGGAATGTTGGGGAAAGATCTTGACAGCTGAAAGAGGAGCGTTGGAGGTGGGTCCTGTTACATGTCGTCCTGCTGTACATTTTATCTTGCATAAACATTACCTGTGATGAAATCTGCATCTTTGTATTGGCGACGAGTAGGAGCACAGCCATCAGGACAAATGTACCCCACATGTCTCGAGAGAAGATTTGCTGCCAGTGGGCCAGAGATGTGTTTGTCTCTGTTAAGCCGCCGAAGTCAAGGCTGCATGAAGGGAGGATGGGAAGCGTTCCAGGGAGGCTTTCCCCAACTTTAAGAGGAGGCCACTAATTGCTTTTAAGGAAAGAGCGCGTGGTCTGTCAGTTGGAGCGCGACGGTGGAACGCCCGCGACATCTCTATCGCGCATGTCATTGCCGCCATTTTGAGTTGGTAACAATGCACATTTACTGCTCAGCGCGCATTGCTGGCGCGCATTAAAGGAAAGCCAAAGCTTGTCACTGTGTCGTGATGCCCTGCGTGCTGCCATTTTGAGTGGGGAATAACGCTCATTTACTGCTCAGCGCGCACCGAAGGTTTCATGCAGTTCAAGCCTTCATGATCAGTGACTTGGCACACCAGAATTCATTACCATATATTGCCACTCTTATTATGGGTGACAGACTCACCAATACAGTAGAATCAGCGTGGAGAAACCCTGTACATATGGAGACAGGCACACCAGAACCACATTTAAAGTACATTGTTTTGCAAGCCTGCATTCTGTACTAGCCTGTATATACGGTGAGAGGCACACCAGAATGTATTGCCACGTACGGCATTCCAAATATTGCTAGCCCCACTATCTGTAACAGGCACACCAATTTGTAAAATATCGACAAGGAAAGCCTATAGGCACGGTGACAGGCACACCTTGTTGTCATTGTACTGTATAATCATTATCATAACAGGCTATTTCTATACTGTAGGCAACAGTCTGGTTGTCTTTAGCATTGTCCACAGTATTCAGTGTCATTTTTACTGTTAAAATGCTGCATTCAATAGTACCTCCTCCGTTATTTTCACCAAATCCAACAGCTCCTGAGTCAGACTGGGAACAATGGAAAAAAGACTTTGAAGCGTATCTTGACGCTTTCGAAGAGGAGTCCTTCACCCACAAAAATTAATTTGGCATTCCTCGTCATTGCTTGGGTTCAGAAGGTCGGAAAATATTGAAACATATTCCCAAAGAAGTAGTCATGAGAATTGTTGGCGAAGGTGATGGTGGCATAGATGAATATGCATTGGCTATAAAATCTCTAGATGTAAGATTTAAGGCATTCAAAACTTTCATAATGGAGAGCCACAATATATAACCGAAGCGTTCAAATCGCTCGAGAGCCGGCTGCTAGTTTTGTCGGAGCTTTAAGAATTCTGGCGGTATCTTGTGAATATAAAGCTTTTGAGGAAGAAATGATCAGGGATCAACTGGTCAAAAAACCCAATAATAAAAAGGTTCAAGAAGCTTTGTTGTCAACACCTAATCTAACGTTAGAAAAGGTAGTAGAAATAGCAACTAGGATTGAATGTCCAATTTTATTTATGGAACAAATGACTGTATCAGATTCCAGGCCTAAGCCTCAGAATGTGTTAGCTGTGAAGAGAAAGGGAAAAAGAAAGAAGAGGTTGAAAAAGTAACTGATAAGCCCAGCAAAAAGCAACACTTTAAACAATTGGAGTGTTATAGGTGTGGAAGCACATCCCATTTGGAAAATACCAGTGTCTCTCCTGCCAAAGAGCGGTTGTGTTCTAAGTGCATGCGAAAAGGGCATTTTGCCAGGGTTTGCAGATTTTCAGGCAGAATGCAACCAAGCAAAAGTCACAGAGTGGAAACTAGCAAGTTATGTGAGGATGAAGTTTCCTCGAGTGATGAAGGTGAGGTATTAATAATCAAGGATGTATCCATGGATGAGCATAATGAGGTTGTGTGGAATGTTTCCTTGAACATGATAAAAACACCTTTCTGCACGCTAAACATTAATGGTGTTGATGTAAAAGTCATGGCAGACTCGGGGAGTTCACGTTGTTGAGTGAGAAAAAAATGGAGAGAGGTTTTTGGTGGAATTCAATTGAGGGGGACTGTAATTCAACCTGTAGGTTATGGAGGCAAGCCAATAGATGTAGTGGGAGAATTTAAAGCTGAATTCAATTTTCAAAACCGTGGCACGAGAGATGTAGTGTACATTGTTAAAGATGATGCTTGTTTATTGGGTTGGCATGATCAAAAGAATTTGGGGATATTGTTAGATCCCAACAACCCGGCTCAAGTTGTACTAAGGAAGGAGTACTTACAAATTTGTTCCATAAAGGAGAAAAATGCATGGGAAAATGCTTATCCTGCAGTATTTCAGGAAAAGTTGGGCACATTCAATGGTTTCATGCACAAGATAAGAGAAGTGGATGAGGCACCACCAGTAGCACACAAGGTTAGAAGAGTGCTCTTAGACTTGCGTGCTGGTTTAAGGAAGGAATTAGACAAATTATGTGGGCAAGGGGTCATTGAACCAGTTGAATGTTCTGACAGGGTTGCTCCTATTGTTTTAGCTTGCAAGGCTAAAGTTGGAGGCTCTTACATGTCGTCCTGCTGTACATTTTATCTTGAATAAACATTACCTGTGAAGAAACCTGAATTGGTATAAGCCTTTGGTTGAAAAAAAACACAGCACTTTATAGGTGGACGCCTCGATTACTCGTGTCTGAGTGGCATAATTCAACTACATTTCCCTTACTCAGGAAAAATCTATTTTTTTTTCTTAGCAGACATACTGCTTGTGCCTCAGGCAGCACAGTATATCTGGTAAAATGAACCTGTAAGGGCACACATCGGTGAATCACTATGGCAAAGAGAGGCCACCTAGTGCAGTTGAGGTGGAATCTCAAGCCCTGTCTCAGTTTCTGAAAGGGCTTTGCTCTCAACCCTAGCAGAAGCTGGTAGTGACCTTGAGGTGGGCCATCCTCTTGTTAATCCTAGCCCTGTTGCTCTGTCTGGCTTCCAGTTTCCAGCACAAGAATCATGTATTACTGGCTTCTATGTCCAGTGCTCAATTCTTGCCCTGTTGATGCCATGTTGGAGACGCGAGCAGGGGTTACAGGGTAACTAAAACAATAAAGTGCTGCTGCTCTGTGTGAGTGTGTTTGTGAGTGAATGAGATGTAGTGTGAATCAGTGAGGGTCTGAGTTAGTGTGTTTATGAATGAGTATGCCTTAGTGGGTGAGATTGAAAGAATCATTAAAAAGAAATGAGTTGGAGTGAAGGCAAGGGGAGTGGTATGGGAGTAAGGGAGTGGAGAAGTGAGAGTGAGTGTGGGAGTAGGAGAGTGAGGGAGTAGGAGTCAGTGTGAAGGAGCCTTTGAGAGTCAAGTGAAGTGGGGGAATGGGAGTGACAGTTAGAGAAGGGACTGTAAGGTCGTGGTGATGAGTGACAGTGTAGTAGAGAGAATGTGAATGAGAGTCACTGAGTGGGAGTGTATTTATATGAATGAGAGCGAGAAGCAATGAGTGAGTCGGGTAGTGTGAATGAGGAAGTGTGAGAGAGTCTGAATTAGTAAGTGGGAGTTGGAGCGAGTTAGTAAGTATGAGTGAGAGAATATGAGTGGAGGAGTGTGAGCGTGCTATTAAGGCTGAGTGAGGGTGCATGAGCATATTAGACTTGTAGACTGCCGCAGGCTATGGTATACTTAGCTCATAAGGCCACCCATGGCAACGTTGTGGCACTGCCAATTGGAGGTAAGGGCTGCACTCATGACAAAATGTGGTCCCTGACATACTGGAGTAAATTCTTGGCCTATAGGGGCACCCATGGAAAAATCTGTACTAGATCAAAGGCAAAATTCTGGTATTGGCATATTGTACATAAGTCTTGACATGAGGAGACACCTATGGCATATGCATGGCATTCGTGGAAAAATGCTGGCAATAGCCCGATAATTCTTAACATAAGAGGGAGGGGGAACCATGGCAAAGTTTGAAAAAATGGGGTAATCTTGTGGTAAACTTTGGGCTTCAATGACATACCATGTAAATAATGGAGTGTTCCATAATAATGTTTATGTGAAAATTGTGTTTTAAAATGCACTATTTGGGGGCGTGGCCAAGATGGCGGTGAGATAGGACGCGTTCTCCCGTCCCTCCCGCCGGCTGTCGGCTGAAGCACCGGCCCTGGGCCGCCTACCGCCTTTACACGAGCAGGGCAGGAGGGGACCAGTCGCAGCATTACCCTCAGCGACCTGAGACCTCCCAAGAGGGCGATTTTAGGGCCCGAACTGGCAGCGGAGTGTGGTGCGGCCGCACCCGATAGACGCGGCCGGGGATGCGGCCCACAGGGCCTGGCGCTGCAGACCCCGCTCCGCCTTGCGGGAAAGGCTCGGACGAGAACGGGGTGAGAGGAGCAGGCTGCGGCAGATCGCCCGTTCTCCCCCCTCACGGCGTTGTGTTGGCACACTGCAGGGGAGAGCTCCACCCGCGACGCCTCGGCAGCGCGGCCTGGAGAAGACGGGCCCGCCATCTTGCCTCGAGGGTCGGCGGAGCGCAGGCCGCGCAGATGACGGAGCGGCCTGATCCCGGCCGTCGGAGGCTGTGGGCAGCTACCGGGGGCACTCGGCCCTCGCGAGGAGGAGAGAGCCGATCCGCTCCAGTGACCGACGCACGTGAGACCCCGGGGGCAACGAGGAGGCTCCCCACACGGCCCCATCTTGCCAACACAGCGGGGGAAGGTGGCAGAGATCATACCTGGAGGCGGGGAACGCGGGCCTTTACATTGGACCCGACGGCTCCACTTTCTGGCAGCAGCCCCCGAGGAAGCCCGTTCTGCAGACGACGCTCGAGTCTGGTAGGGAGACTCCTCATTCCGGAGTGCACTGGTGGCGGGGGCCTGGGCGCAGCTGCCGTTAGAGGCGGCTGCCGAGGGTGGGGCCCGCTGAGCCACGGAGGCGGCCCGGCTAGGTCCGGGTGCGGTTTGTGGTGCGCTGTGTGGCCACCGCTCAGCCCAGGTTCTGGCTAGGAGCCCCTGCAATGAGTGATCTTAGGGGCCCAAGTGGACACTGACCGACCCCCATGGGGCAATCTGCCGGCCTGGAATTTGTTTGAGACCAGGGCACACGACCGCACCACCTACGACGCCGCGCAGCGCCATCCCGATAGAGCCGTACCTAAGCCAGTGTCACACTACTCCCCCTGGGACGAATACCACATTCCCGGGCGGCTGCGGTCTGGGGGCCACGGGGACAGCTCGAGTACACTCTCTCCATAGGTAACAAAGGACGGGGCCTGCTCCCCGCCGGACCAAGGGGGGGGTGAGCGAGTGGCTCCTCTAGTTGTCCTGCATCCCTACACCATATAGCAGACACCAGTGCTGGGGTTGGAGGTCATCGCCACTGAAGCACGAGCCACTGCCCGGTCGGTCTGGCGGTATCTTGTCATTCGGACTCTGAGTCAATCTACGGGCCCCCCAGGCAGCTACACACCCAGAGGACTCCCGGTCTGGCGCCGAGCGGTGCAGGTCCCTGCCTGTGTATCCAGTCCCGCCAGGCAAGAGCATGTCAACTACCCGGGGGAAAAAAGACAAAACCCTTAAGGAACTTTTCGCCCATGCCCAAAGCGGAACAGCAGCGGAATCTTTAGTGCCGGAGGTCGCAGCCCCCTCACAAATGACCACGTCTACGGAGGAGCCAATGAAACAGGCTTTTCTGGAGTCCCTCTTCTCCGCCCTGCGCGAGGATCTCCATAATCTCAAGCGGGATCTCAACGCAGAAATACAGGATGTCCGCTAGGACATGGACAGCATCGGGGAGCGTGTTGTAGCATTGGAAGATAAGAGTGACAATAGAGACTCTGAGGTAGCTGCCCTACAACAAGAGGTCATCCGCATCCATGACCAGCAAGTGGATCTACAGTCGCACCTTGAGGATCTAGAGAACCGCCCTCTGCGCCATAACATTAGAATCCGAGGGGTCAAAACCAACGCAGAGGCTGGCGACATCTTCATGTACGTGAAATAACTTTTCAATCACATCCTGGGCAGCCCCCTAGACGCAGAGCTCAAAATAGATAGAGCACACAGGGTGGGCCCCCCCTGCCCCGACACCGCTCTCCCATCGGATATCCTAGCTTGCGTCCAAGACTTTCGCACTAAAGAGGAGATCCTTCGCAAGGCTAGAGTGTTGCACCCAATTACATTTAGGGACCAGAACCCTGTTCTCTATCAGGACCTGTCCGCACTTACGCTCCAGAAACGCAAGACCTTCCGGCCCATCACCTCGGTCCTACGCCAACGCAACATTGCATACTCTTGGGGTCATCCATTTCGCCTCATCTTCTGCCACGACGGCAAACTTTACCAACTTCGCTCCTTGTCGGAGGCAAGTCGGCTGTTAGGCATAGACATTCCGGACGACAGCGACGGCAGTGATAACCTGGAGCGCGGAACTGGAGAGTCCCAACCGAGATGGAGGCGACAGAGGAGACGACGCCGTCGCAACCAGCCGGACCCCGAAGAAATCAAGAAAGAGCAACAAGCCACGTTGGACGCCCTGCCAGAAGTACTCGCCAGGTCGCAGGCCTCGTGAGTGGCGCCAGGGCCACCCGTTTACTGCCTCGTAGGCTACACTCCAGGCAGTCGGCGGGGGGAGCTGGGAGTCACCCCCGGCCACAGCATTACCCCTGTGAACATTGACTTCTGGTCTTCCATGGAAGACTGACTGCATTTCGGACTACAGACCCGTTTAGGCACCTGTTGTGCCATGATTTTGAGGGACTTTCTTCCTTTTCTTCCTTTACACTTGGGGTTCCCTGTCCACAGCCGCCTGCGCATTGCAACGCCAGCATGGATACACTGCGCGCACCCTACTGATGCCCACTAGACGCTAAACACAGTTTCCTCCTTCCTTACAGGACGGACTGCAGTTCAGACCACAGACCCTTTCAGGCACCTGTTGGGCCGTGATTTTGAGGAACCTCTTTCTCTTTCCCTTCTTCCTTTATTCTCTGAAATCCCTGTCCACTGCTCCCCGCGACTTGCGATGCCGATGTAGATGCAGCGGACGCACATTGCCGATGCCCTTCAGACACCATATTCAGTTCTCTCCTCCGCTTGGCGCGCTTCTTGCACGGTCCCGCGCTTTAGATGCCGCCTAACACTCGCAAAGTCCTCACGCTAAACGTGAGGGGGCTCAACAATCCAATCAAGCGCCGGGCGATCTTATCATATCTAGAAAGCACCGGTGCCGGATTTCTGCCTCTTACAAGAGACACATCTGCTCCCCAAAGATTGTCATCGGCTTAAGTCCTGTGCTTTCCCCACACAACTCTTCTCCTCCGGACCCTCCAAAGCAGCAGGGGTAGCAATACTGGTTTCCCGGACATTTAGAGGGAAGGTGTTACAAAAGGAGGCCGAATTCAAGGGCAGACTGCTCACTTGTCAACTCGCGGTGGGCGATCACACGCTAGTCATAGGGACTATACATGCACCCAATGAAGGTTAGGAACGCTTCTTACATGGTGCCCTGGGCGAAGCCACGGCCACGTCCGAACGAAAATTTTTACTGGGGGGCGACCTTAACCTAGTCTTAGACAATGATCTAGACAGGTCGGCTCAGCGCACAAGTCAGGTGGGCGCTCTCTCCCGCGCAGTGCTAACCAGGCTAGACGACTTGGGCCTAGTGGATTTATGGAGATGCCGCCACCCCGACTCAGGGAATACTCTTATTATTCTCACGCTCACAAAACCTATGCCCGACTTGATTATTTATTAGGCTCCAGAGCGCTTTGCGACACCACAACAGCGGTAGAAATTGCAACGGCAGCGCTGTCGGATCATGCACCAGTAACAGCTACTTTGACACTGCCCCCGATCCAACAGCCCTCCAGGCGGTGGCGCCTACGGGACACTCTCCTTCAGCGCGAGGACGTAGTTGGCCAGATACAACGTACACTTGATGATTACTTAGCCCATAACGACAACCCAGACACACAGGTGTCCACTCGGTGGGAAGCCCTGAAAGCGGTCATTAGAGGCGAAATAATAGCCATCTCCTCTGCAGACAACGCGGAGCGCAAGCGTAAGAGAGTGGAACTTACTCAAAAAGTACGCGAATTGGAGCAAATGCACCAACGCACTGGGGCCCCCCCGCATCTGGCGCCAAGTGACCGCGGAGCGGTCACAACTGGCCGCCATAGACCGCGACAAAGCGGAATACGCCGCGTTGCGCCTGCGTCATTCTTTTTATGTGGGCGGGGACAAATGTGGGCGACTGCTAGCAAATAAACTTAGAGGGGTAAGACAACGCCAGGGAGTGCAGGAGATTAAGGATCATCACGGTTCAGTGCTTACCGATGACGGGGCTATCGCCGAGACATTCCAACACTTTTACGCTGGGCTGTATGATGAGCAACATTTGGCGGCAGAGGACATTGATGCATACTTGACACAGGCCCATCTCCCTACACTGACTCCGGCTCAGGCCGAACACATAGAAAGGGAGATACGTCCAGAGGAAGTCATAGCCGGCATATCACACCTTAAACTAGCTAAATCCCCCGGCCCCGATGGCTACACGGCAGCCTTTTACAAACAATTCTGCTCAACGCTGGTCCCCTTACTTACTAGGCTATTTAACTCCTTTGCGTCTTTAGGTGCGATTGTTATGTTATGTTAAGTAAGTATTTATAAAGCGCACAGCTACTCGATAGAGCGTCCCGGCGCTGAGAACCTTGTGACGGAGCTGGCTGTGTGCTGTCAGAACCAGATCGAGTACTATTGCTGAAATAACCAGGTTTTCAATGACTTCCTAAAAGCGAGGAGGTCCTGCATCTGTCTCAGTTCCAGTGGGAGTTTGTTCCAGAGTTGAGCCGCCTGCACCTGGAAGGAGCGTCCCCCTATCCGCGCTCGGTGATATTTAGGAGTGTGCGCCAACTGTAGCGTTGAGGACCTCAGTGTTCGGTGCGGGCAGTAGAACTGGACTCTCTTCCTGATGTACGCGGCACCTGTGCCATGGAGAGCCTTAAAAACCAGGACCATTGCTTTAAAACGGATCCTCTTGCGGACTGGCAGCCAATATAGGGAGTTCAGATGGGGAGACATCCGTGATCTCGGGCCAAGCATAAGTATTGCTCTGGCTGCTGCGTTCTGAGCCACCTGCAGCCGTGCCAATAGATATTCCAGCATTGATGCCCCCATCAATGCTTGAGGCATCAATCGTAGTCATCCCTAAACCAGGGAAGGACTAGACTAGCTGTGGGGCCTACAGGCCTATTTCCTTATTAAATATCGACCTGAAGCTGTACACCGGGATCCTGGCGGCGCGACTGTCACCCTATATGCCGGGGCTGACAGACCCGGATCAGGCTGGGTTCATCCCCCAACGGCAGACCAGCGACAACACTAAGAGGGTTCTGCACCTCATAGAGAAGGCATCACGCATTCCAGGGGATTATATGCTCCTCACTATCGATGCCGAAAAGGCATTCGACCGTGTCCATTGGCCATATTTAGAACAAGTACTGGTCCGCATCGGCCTGGGCACAAAGATGAGGTTGCATATCCTCAACTGCTATCGCTCTCCTACAGCTTCGGTAAGAGTTAATGGGCACACCTCCACTCCATTCCCCATCAGTAGGGGCACACAGCAGGGGTGCCTGCTGTCGCCCCTGCTCTTTGCCTTATATATGGAGCCGATGGCACAGAGAGTCCGGGACCACGCACAAATCACAGGTATCCGCTTTGGGAGTGACGTATTACTATAAGCCTTTATGCAGATGATATTCTTGTCACTTTATCAGACCGGGTGAATGCCCTGGGTGCCTTCTTGGGGGAGCTGGACTCCTTCGCAGGTGCCTCCGGGTTCAAAGTTAATATAGCGAAATCCACTGCCTTGAATCTCTCACCTCAGACTCTGGCATCTCTTCAGAGCCGCCACCCTATACAATGGTCTGCCGGGACGGTTCCGTACTTGGGAATTCATTTGGCCCCTACGCTACAGTCTGACGACGGCCAACTACGCCAAATTACACGCCCAAATTCGCACAGATTTACAGCGCTGGAAACACTACCCTATCTCTTGGTTAGGACGTATCGCGGCCATTAAAATGACAATACTCCCTAAAATCCTTTATCTATTTCAGACACTTCCTCTGCAGCCTCCCAACGGTTGGCTGAGCCGTGTACAATCGGAGCTCTCTCTTTTAATTTGGCAGGGTCGCAAACCGAGACTGAAGAGAGTCGTCTGCACATTGCCACCCGATGAAGGTGGCCTCGGGATCCCAGATATCACGCTCTATTACAAAGCGGCTCAACTGCGGTATCTGGTTGAGTGGAGCCGCACTGAATCAGAGAAGCATTGGCTCTTCCAGGAGCGTGCCTTAGCAGGCACTTCTCTTATGAAGATCCCCTTCCTTAAGAAGCCGCAGAGACCACCCAACCTTTACGCTTCACAAGTCACACGCCCTATATTATCTACATGGGACCAGACTTGCAGGAGACATGACATGACGACTTTCCCCTCCCCTCTCACACCACTCCTTGACAACCCCGACTTTAGCCCTGGAGCGGACGAGACATCCTTCCCCCTGTGGAGAGCTGCAGGAGTCCGCGCATTGGGTCAATTATTTGATGCTGAGGTCATCATCCCTTTTACGCAATTACAAGCGGATTATGGCCTTCCGGAATCGGAAAGGTTACATTATTTGCAGCTGCGACACTGGGCTCAGCATCCGGATGTTAAATTACACGCGCAAAGACACCTTACCCCTTACGAGAGATGGCTTATTACTCGGCCCTCAGATAAGAAATTGATCTCGGACCTATACAAAATGCTTCTCTCACGACATACGCATACATACCACGCTGGTCGTGCGTGCTGGGAGAGGGATCTCGGCCGAGATCTCAGCACCAAAGAGTGGGAGGGAGCCTGCTACAGGGCGCGTCACACCGCGAGACACACGGGCCTCACTGAAACCTTAACCAAACTAGTGTATTACTGGTATTACACTCCTGAGCGCCTTCATCGGGCTGACCTCACACGTAACCCAGATTGTTGGAGGGGATGTGGGAAGAGGGGAACATTAGTCCATCTACTCTGGGAGTGTGAGCACTTACAACACTATTGGTCTCAAGTACTGGACGAAATCGACAAACACCTTGACACAGAACTCCCTAGGTTCCCCGCCTATGTTCTCCTGGATATCCCGAACCCACTTACGTACCCCCTGAAGTCTAGGAGAGGGCGACAGATAGCGATGGCACTGGGTACGGCCACTCAAAACATACTAATACATTGGAGGTCCACCCGGATCCCCACACACACAGGGTGGCTCCAGCGGATGTGGCACATACTGGGGATGGAGAAGATTTCACTCACTTTGGCAGGGAAGGGTTCGACATTTAACGAGCTCTGGCAGCCATTTCTGACACTCTTAGCCCAAGAGTTCCGGGAGTTAACATGCCCCAGATATCTTCGCCTCCTACGGCTGGCCCCTCTGGATACGACTACCGAGCAGGTCCGGCCTTAATGGTGCCACTGCACGTTGACGCAGTGATAATTAATCTATAGTGGACAGGGAGGGCGGGTGGGGGGCTCTTCTCTACTCTTTTCCTTTCCTTTCCTGTAATAAGTGAATAGAACCAAGACCAGTTGGATTTCCATGTAGGTTTATTGTAGATATTGTAGATCAGGAGTCACAACATGGAGTAGTACAGAATTAGATGTAGAGTAGGTCTTCTCTACAGAGCCCCACCAGGAGCAGCCTCCTTGCTGCTCAGCCCATACTCCCAACTGACACTCTCCACACACAGGCATTCCAGCATTCCGTTACCTCACCACACATCCAACATTCCACAGAACATCCACACTGGCTGAGCAGCAAGGCAGAGAAGCAGGAAAGGTGCAATACACTAAATACCAGTATACTACACACCTTCCCCCTTTAATGAACAACAACAAAAGAATGATGTAAGCAGTAAGCATAGTAAAAGCATAAATAAACATAGGAGTAAAACATTGCATTAATTAACAAAAATGACATAACACACCTCTTCCCCTTTTTATGGAGAAAATGAAGAAAAGTAGAAAATGCAATACGCTAAACAATAATTGCAATAAAAGATAGATCTAGCAACAAAGGTCTGAAAAAGAAACAGAATAGATCAAGGAATTCACAAAAATAAGAAAATAATGTGAGAAAAAGGAGATTTCCCACTATACTTGCAGCAAAACTTGACATCAGGGTTACCAGCAAGACACACCAGTTGGCCAGACTAGCATGAAGATGATAAGCAGTGAACGTCAACCAATGAAAAGAATTAGCGCAACAAAGAGAAGGACAAGAAAAAAATACTCCCAAACGAGAGACACTAAGAAGGACTCTCATACTCACACACACAAGGAAAAGGTTGGTTGCGATCCAACACATAATCCTGAAGGAGAGAAACTAGAGAGAAGAAAAAGAGGGGTGAAAACTACACCCTGCTGGATTTTGAAAATAAATCCAACATGACAGTAAATAAGTGTGAAATCACGCACAGGTACCATGTGAAAAGTGAAAAACACACCGTCATAAAATCATAGCAGAAGATCCTACGTACAGTGGAAACGTAAATCCAGCACTGAAAAGTAAAATAACCAGTAGAAACACTGCAGGTGATATTTCCACGGACAAGGGAATATCACATAGCCAGTAGGCTATCAATATGTATACCTCAAAGTGACATATCCACTCAAAAGTGGAATAACACATAGCCACTAGGCTATTATAATGTATACTTAAATCAATGACAATCCCCAAACTTGCAAAGAAAGCACTGTAAAGAATCATGTAAAAACAGAATAGGTGACAAATCCACGTACCGGTGGAATGTCACATAGCCAAAAAGGCTATTACAACATAAACCTTATAGAACAATATAGATGACAAATCCACATACCAGTGGAAAGTCACATAGCCAGGCTATTACAACATAAACCTATAACTAATCCACGAACAGTAAAAATGCACAGGTGGAGTCAATAAAAAGAATCTCGTTCAAATAACTCTTGAAATAAACAGTGCAAATGTAAACTGTTAAATTTAAAAAATGGACATAAGAATAAACAAGACGTGCATCATCACAAAGAAAGTAAGAAACTGCTTGACAATGTGGATTACATGAAACACATTCCTAGAAATTTGTAATGAAGATTCCCCAACTGAAACTGACTGGTAGAAACAAATCTGACCCCCAAAACAGTAGCACATTTCCTTTTAGCAAGATAAAATGAACATTTTAACTGTAGGAAACTAGCTTGTTGTTATACTTTAAGCACACGAAGTATAAAACTCCCATGCTTCTTATAATTGCGTCAGGCTGTTAAGGCAAATGTACTTTAAAACAGAATGTAAGCTGAAACTCCGAATGCCTGTCAAAGGAACAGTACAACCCATCCTTGCCAAGGAATGCTAATCCCACGTAGGCAGACTGAGGACACGTCGGAAAGCAGACTGTGGGAAGATAACAAGTTGCTCCCATGTCGGAAAGTTTTGTCAGTGTTCGTTGAAAAACAGTGTGTCGATATAATATTCGCCGAAATTACCAAAGTTTCAGTCTTCCATACACGCAGCGCGCCTACGCTGCACATGCTGCGAACTTTGGATGCCCCAAATGCGAAGAAGAACACCGTGAATGGCAAGACGTGCACAACGTGCTCTGGAAGAGTAAATAAAATGGATACTCCAATCCCAAGATGGCGGCACGTTCGTGACGCTGAGCCCGGGTGGCTCACGGCACGTCCGTGCTTGTAGGAGAACAGCCAGGAACGTCGGATCCACGATGACAAGGACAATGAAATGCAGGTGAGGCTGCGCGCTCTCGATGTGTGCGCAGTAGGCAGCTCGTGCCGCGTTTTAAAATGAAAGGCAGCGGTTCAACTGCCAACACGCAGAAAATGGAAATGGCGCATTAAAACTTTAAATAACACACTGAGGCAAAGCGCCGATGTAGAAATTGAAAAAGTACTCACGGCATAAGTACCGAATACTGGCCTGAGACATCACCACATCAAATTTAAGCACTTGAAAATCGCGAGTGTTGAAGTTAATAACTCTGTGGTGCAAATAAACTGAAGCACTGCAGCTTCCCATGAAGATATAAAGCACTGCCCAAAATGCACTAATGAATTTCCTTGGATGACACACTGTACAGCGAGCAGCAGACTGTACCATAACCTGGTCCGCAGAAATCAGCTGGGACTTAATCGTTGCCCCCGAACTCCATATTTCTAGCATTGCCCAGACCTGGTACAAATCTCAGAGGGATCAGCTCTGTGCACAGATCCAGTAGTGAGGTGGGAAAAAGAACGTAAAGCAGATCTCCAATGACAGCAGAACAAGCAGTCATCAAGGCAGGCAATTCACAAAACAGGGAAGCAGTAGGGCACGCAGGCAGAAACTCGCACAATTCAGTTGTGGAAGACAGATGTCACAATAAATGGCAGATAGCAGGTCAGCAAGTAGAAACAGCAGGTAGAAACTGGCACATTACTGTTGTGGGCGACCGATGGGAGGTCACTGGTGGGGCTCACCGGGTGCCAGTATGCCTTTTAAATGCATAGCTGTAGTTGTAGGAAACTCATACCTTGGAGTTGCTTCCTGCTTTTCAAAATTTCTGTAGACCATCAGGTGGCAAGGCAGGTTCTTTCCAATCGTCGCCAAATGTAATAAGTGAATAGAACCAAGACCAGTTGGATTTCCATGTAGGTTTATTGTAGACATTGTAGATCAGGAGTCACAACATGGAGTAGTACAGAATTAGATGTAGAGTAGGTCTTCTTTACAGAGCCCCGCCAGGAGCAGCCTCCTTGCTGCTCAGCCCAATCTCCCAACTGACACTCTCCACACACAGGCATTCCAGCATTCCGTTACCTCACCACACATCCAACATTCCACAGAACATCCACACTGGTTGAGCAGCAAGGCAGAGAAGCAGGAAAGGTGCAATACACTAAATACCAGTATACTTTAACATTTCCCTTTCCTCTTTTCTCATCGGGGTGGGGGGTAGGTTTTTAATGGTTATTTGCTGTTTGATTTACTATGCTATTATATGAACAAATTGCACATTCTGGGTTCTGCGTAACTCATATGTGGTGCTTGATTTTCATGCAGCTGATAGCTATACTGGCAGTTGTGTAAAAATAAAATAAAAAGATTTAAACCTAAAATGCACTATTTGGCACCATATTTTTTAAAATGTTCTCAAGGCAGGTAAGAATTTCAAGGATCATCAACCGCCACTGACCCCTCCCTCCTCAGGTTAAGATAATCTCAAGATAACACTGATGATCCTTTTGCTTTCCAATCAAGAAAATCTCTTCAAGCCCTTCTGAAATGCCTGCCTGCCCTTTTGAGTGATAAAGTTGCCCAGGAAACTAGGGTTATATTTTCCACATTGCAGACCTATTGTGGGAACAACCAGTGAGGATTGTAAAAAGGGGTTGCTGCCCAAGCAGCCTTTAAAGGTCCTGTAAAGTGACTGTTCAACATAAAGACTAAATCACCCATAATGCATATTTGTTGTGGTGGCCCTAATCCTGTATCTAGTCCAGGGGTCTCCAACCTTTTGTGCAATAAGAGCTACTTATGTTCAATAAAAATTACTGTGAGCTACTATTATTATTAGTTTTGTAATAGTGACCACATTAGGAAAGATCACATTAGTGACCTCCATATGCAAGATTACTTTTTAAGGTGTTGTCTGCTTCCTCTCTGGTCACAAACCGCTCGGCAACGTACAAGTCTCCCATCGTAAGGCAACCTCCCTCCTTCCATTTGCTAACATTCATTGTTTGCCCTATCTGCTTGAAGGGCGTAACCGCCCATAACGGAACGTCCGGAGCATACAGCGTTCTCTTGAGTACTTTCCGCACCACCATTCCCCAGACCAATGCGACGTGGCGTATGATATAAGGAAAGGATTCTAGAATCCTAGACCCCAACAGAAAAAGCTCCGGCAACAGAACCCCCCGATGTGTGCCCGCCAACAATCTCTTCTCCCAATTGTCGTGTTCATCAAACCAGTGCACCGCATGTTGCAATTGCGCAGCCATGTAATAGTAATGCAGCTGGGGAACATCCAGACCTCCCCGCCCCCAACGTCTCTGCAGATTGCTCAATTTTATTCTCTTCCTTTTAGGCCCCCACAATAACTCTACTATCAAGCTGCGAAAAAAACTTTTGCGGGACCAAATACAGGGAATTCTGTAGTGTGTACAAACATCTCGGCAGGACAACCATTTTAGTCAATGCCACCCTCCCCATTAATGATAATGGGAGTTCCTTCCAGAAAGCCACAGATCTTCTGATACCGTTCACTCTCTTCCCTATATTTTCGGCTAAGTACGTCTCGCTGGTATGTGTTAGCATAATCCCTAGGTACCGTGCCCCTTCAGGAACCCATCTCATCCCCACCACGGGCAAATCAGTCTCGGGTTTCCCTCTTAAGCCCCCCATGGGAAGCAGCTTCGATTTCCCTGGATTGAGGCGTATACCGGACCACATAGCAAACCCCTCCAGTTCCGCAATGAGCACCGGGACTGCCTCCTCCGGTCGACGTAAATATACCAATTTATCGTCGGCATACATAAAGACCACATGCATTGTTTCCCCCAATTTAACCCCCCATCCTTCCAACTTTGTTACTTAAAGTGATGGCCAGCCGCTCCATTGAGATGGCAAACAGGAGCGGGGATAAGGGGCATCCCTGCCGAGTGCCTCTTTTCAAACAAAAACTTTCTGAGACTTGCCCTCGCATGCGAACCCTTGCGGTTGGTCTATTATATATGACTTGCATCCATTTTATAAAGGATTGTCCTACCCCCTTCCCGGCCAGCACTGCCCACATATAATCCCACTCTACAGAGTCAAACGCCTGTTGGATATCCAAGAGACCCAGTGCCCAGTTTTCCGCTTCTAGACTCGGCGCATGCCAGACGTGCGCCAAGCGTTGCAAATTATGAGTGGTATTGCGTTTGGGAATAAACCCCGCCTGATCTGGATGGATCAGTTGTGACATGTACGGCAGTAGTCGGGCGGCCAATATCCCACTCAAAATTTTTGCATCCGCATTAAGGAGCGAAATAGGTCTGTAGGAGCTCGCCAAAAGGGGGTCCCTATCAGGTTTAGGGATCATAGAGAAAATTGCCTCTGACATTGTGTGCGGCAGCGTTTTATTGTCCAATACCTCATTGAACACTTCAAGTAGATGATCCACCAATAAAGGCGCATACTGCTGATAAAACTCCGCCGGAAGCCCATCTCCTCCCGGACATTTCTCCGACTTCAAATTCCGTATGGATGCCAGGAATTCCACCCTAGAGATCGGGGCCCGAGGGCTTCCGCCTCCTCATCATCCAGTGTGGGAAGCGCCATCCCTGCCAAAAACTCCATCAACCCCCCCGAGATGGTGCGCCGGGTACCCGTGCATGTGGATTCCATATATGATGCAAATTCCTTTAGGATCGCCCCTTGCGTTTGCAATAGGGTCCCATCGCTAGTCTGTAATTGCAAGATGGGCGTATGTTCCTTTTCCGTTTTAATTAGCCTAGCTAGTAGCGCCCCCGACCTGTCCCCCTGCATGTGCAGCCGCTGCCTATACGATATATACGTGAATTTTTCCAACCGGGCCCAGGCGTCTAAAAGTTCCCCACGCACCTTGGTCCACTCAGCTACATGTTCCCGCGCCTCATGCAACTTGTCCTCCAGCCCCTTCAATGGGCGTTCAAGCTTTGTGATATCCCTATTTAACTGCTGTCGCACCCCGTAGGAGGTTTTCAAACACACCCCTCTTACAACCACCTTCATGGCTTCCCATTCAATCGATCTGGTAGAAGCGGACCCCCAGTTCTCATGGAAATAATTTTGTAGAGTCTCCGACACCACTGCGGCGTATGGTGGATCCGATAGCGCTTCCACCCTGAGTCTCCAAAGCGGGACGGCCGAACGGCCGGGTCCGCTCCGCAGAGTGAGCAACAGCGGTGCATGGTCCTTAATATAGCGGGGGGGTACGAAACACTCTCCGTATCCGCCCACAGGCCCGGTGTAAGGCAGCAATGATCAATACGACTAAACGTGTTAGCCGCTGGGGTATAACATGAGAATGCTTTTGTTGTCGGATTCCTAGCCCTCCACTTGTCCCTAATCTGCAGACCCTGCATCAGCCGGTCTAATGATCGCAGCATGCGTGGCTTAGCCTGCGGCCTTGGGGGGTCCCTATCCAGATCCGCGTCAAAGATGCAATTAAAATCTCCTAGAAGGACAATCTCGGCCCCCGTGTATGGGAGTGCTGCTTTGAGGACTGCCGGTAAAAATCAGGACAGTCCACGTTCGGGGCATAAACATTGACAATACACAACTCCTTACCCTCCCATTTACCATGCAGAATAACATATCTCCCTTCGGGATCTAGAACGTGACTCATATGCTGGAACGGGACTCCGGGGCCACCCAAATCATAGCCCCCCTTGCAAACCCTGAATAGGAAGTAGCATACATCTGACCTCTCCATTTCTTGTGTATGCTCGCAATCGTCCCCCTCTCATACATGTGTTTCCTGCAACCCTGCAATCCCAACTCTATACCGCTTTAAAAAGGCATAGACTCTCCGTCTTTTTTCCAGGCCCGCCATTCCCCTAATGTTCCAACTAAGTAATTTCAGAGTTTGTGTCGCCATTAGTGTCTGTTCGTGTAATGAGGTGTATCAGGATAGATTCATCTTGTTTATCCCCCGTCTCCCGCCTTATTGTACTTTGCCTGTTAGCCAACTCCCCCCATGACCGTGTGTAACCCCCCTTAACCTTGAAAACATAACTTGAACTGTCCCATTGCCCTCCCCTCCCCCTGGGCAGTTGCGCGAGTTCCACTGCTAGCATTACATCCAGTGCAAAATTCGACACATACCGCCCCATACCTCCCCGCCCCCACCCTTCAAATATCGATTAGAACATAACAAACAGAGCCCAAGCTTGGCTCTAGTCCGGACCCAAATTCAGCCCGAGAGAGTATAGAAGATTGGATGCTGTGCAAGAGATCTGAACCCGACAGAGGTGCGAGATGGCTCTCAAGCGTCCTTAGTGGGGTCAACCTCTGATGGGGGCGTCGCTACCCCGCGGCAGCTCACTCCCGTTACCTTATTCAAACAATGAGAAAAGTCCTTATTCATGAGTCTCTTATGACCCTCAACAACCATTCAGACCATGCATGAGTAGTACCCCAATAGTGCTTATGCGCCAGCGGCAGCACTTATCTGTTCTTCCGTTCCATCAAAGAACTGACGCCATCACTCCTGTTCACTCCCCTGGTCTCCGTTGTCTGTCTCCAGATCCTGAGTCACCACAATAGACTCCAGAACAGTCTCAGTGTCCGATGCGTGCAATGTGCTGTTTTGAAGAACCTGGATACGGCCAGGGCCCCTCTGTGAGGCCATTTGTAGCTGTCTTTGTGACCGCCGACGGTCGTCCGGTGTGTCTGGCACGGTATGACTTCCAGAGGTTTCTGTAGATGTTACCAGTCGTCCTCCTCTTGGTCCCCTGGCATCCAACCATTCTGAAGCATCCCCTGCTGTGTAGAAGAAAAGAGTGCGTCCTTCGTTTTCAACCTGCAGTTTCGCAGGAAACATGTGGCTGTATTTCAGATTCAGCTCACGCAACCTGCGCTTGACCGCTACGTACGTTTTCCGTTGGTCTTGTACTCTCTGCGTATAGTCCGGGTATATGGAGATGGAATGGCCCTCGAAAAGGAACTAACCTCGGTTTCGTGACAACTGCAGCAGGTAGTCTCTATCTCGGTAATTAAACAGTTTGGCAATAATAGCCCTTGGCGGTGCCCCCGGCCTGGGGGGCGGAACAAGCGCCCTATGTGCGCGCTCGATGTTGAAAAATTTGGAGAGGGTCTTGGGAGCGATCACCTTAGTGAGCCTTTCTTCCAGGAATAACTCTGTGGAGGGGCCTTCTGCTCTTTCGGGGAACCCCACAAAACGTAAATTATTCCTACGCTACCTCCCCTCTGAGTCCTCAGCCCTCTCGCCCAGGTGTATCACCTGCCTCTTTAAGTCAATCACCGTAGCATTGAGGGACTTGACCTCAGATTGTAGTGTACTAACGTCCTTCTCGTTGGTGGCTACTATGTCCGACACTTTCCGCAGATCGGCCCGTAGCAAGTTGACGTCTATAGCCACGGAGTCAATTCTATTGACCATATCGTTCCTGGTCGACTGGATGGCCTGGATCACATCCACCAACGTGGGGTGACTGTCGGCACCATTGTTGTCTTCACGTTGCTCCGGTCCCTGCACCAGTGGCTGTGCGTAGTTGGTAATTTTATTCGATTGGTCCTTGGGGATTCTGTCCTTCCCCATGTTTGTCGTCGGCTGGGTCGCACGTCCCTCCGGGGGTATGGCCTGTGCTACCCTGGCTATCAGGAACCCGATGTACACAGGCCTCCCAACCAATCGTTTGAGGGGCCACACTCACTCTCCTCGTCTCGGTGCCCTCCACGGGAATAATCACGCCCTCACCATCCAGTCGTCCGTGCTATTTCCTTCAGGGACACGGATGCATAGCGGTATCCCCCATAAATTGTCCCAAGCCTCCGTGTGCTTCTTGCAATCTGAGGGGCCCCTCCAGATCAGTGGCTCCCTCCTCGATACGGGAAGAAGACAACCGGCACTGCAACCCTGTCTGTACAGTATCAGGTACGTTGAACAGCCCCCCAGCTTCAATATCTGGGCCTGCAGTCCGTGGCTCTGCCGTTGCCCCTGCCGCCTCCAAGCAGGCCCTCCAAGTTATCCTGACCCAGCACCAGCAGATTCCGCCTGGCCGTGTCCCAGCGGGGCCTCACTGTTGCCGCTTGCCACCGCCTAATATCCTCACCGGCAGCCCGGGGGAAAGCACTGGTTTTGTGAGCTCTTGTGTTCACTGCGGGGACCGGGAAACACGGCTCCAGCAATGTCCGCCCGTCGGCACTGTTCCTCACTGCCCCTCCTTCACTGGTAGGCAGCTGCCGCGTACCTCTGTCTTCCTCTATGACGTCACGGGGGCGGCCGCAGCTCCTGTCATATGCCGCCGTTCCTCCAGCTTCCCCAGAGATACCAGGATCGCCGACTTCAGTCCCCGGATGGCCAGCTATGATTACGATGAACCCGGGCCTCCCAGTCGATCCACGGGTCTCTCCGGCGGTCCAGTCCAGCCACTGCCGCCGACTCAAGATGGCGCCTCGCGTCTCCCGAGGCCTCGCCCGCCTCGTTACATCGCTGTACTGCAGCCCCCGCTCGTCTCGTTTCCCAAACTCCACGGGCACGGATCTACACCACTTCGTATCACCGGTCTGCTGATTGTTGAGGTCAGGATTATTCAGGATGTTGAAATAATGCGGGCCGCCGCGCGGAGCTCAAAAGAAAAGCGTCTACTCGGCCATGTTCGTAAGCCACGCCCCCATATGCAAGATTACTTACTAGCAGTGATCCGCTCAGTGCCTAAGACAGGGTTGCCAGAAGTAATGCAAAAAAGGATTTATCAACTTGGGATGCCTCTACATAGGTAATACATAACAGCCACAGTTGCAATACCCCTGGCACAAAAATAATAATAATAAGTCTCCCAACATAATTTATCACTCGAAAATCAATGCAGGCTATTACTTTGTAAATTCAGCCATTCTTCTTCAACCATCAGCTTATAAGTTCTGAATGTACACGTTTGCCTTGAATACACAATTTTGGCATACATGCATACATTCATTCATTCAACCAGGCAAAAGGTAGGCTGGGATATATACGGGAGAGCTACTTACAGGTAGCTGGAGAGCTACCAGTAGCTCGTGAGCTACTCTTTGGGGAAGAATGATATAGTCTTTCTCCATGTCAAGTAAAAGTCTCCAACTAACTCTACAGATGTGCCATTTCCGACGTTTTCCTTTGTCATTGAAAGTGCCTCTGTTTTGCTTTTTAGCAAACGTTTGTGGAACCCCTGTTCCTGCAGGATCTTTCAAAGTGCAAATTTGGTGCTCATCTGGGTCACTCTCTGGGTGTTACTAGGGACCTTAAATTGGTTGCACTTGTGTTGTATTAAGTGGGTAGCACCTCTTTCACCCCTTGCACAAGCCCTGTTTTGGTGATTTTGCATATTTTTATGAGCGTCAACTTATTTTAATATGAATGTGCTTATTCATAGTTCATAGATTTAGAGATGCGTACGTAGTGGCACTTGGTGTGTTGCCTATTGGTCCCTCCATCTAAATTAAAAACAGAGGTTTACGGCATATTAAGGCCCTTTGTATTTAATATTTTCTGAATGTTTGGAAAGGTGCTTATAACTTGTCACACTGATTACATTCGTCATAATGTTTGTGCTGGGTAAATGCATAGCAAATACTACCATTGCACTGTCAGTAGTATATCCGATAGCTATATATTGAACGTTTATTTTGCAAGAATGTTGGTTTCAGTATGGACACTGCTCACAGAGGACAGACTCTTTCTCCACTTCTTCCTCTCTTGTTGTTTGTTTTCCCTGGCTGTCTGGAGGTAATGCACAACATTTTCAGCCAGAGAAGCTTCCTAGGTATACCTGAGCCTCTATCTACATGCAGAGTTTCCTGCATTGCATTCAAGGGATCGAACCTTTATTATTAACACTTTTCTTTATTGACATTTCAAAGATTACAGCAATACGGCACAATATTAACACTGAATCAGTATCCTGGGTTTACATTTACTAGCCCATGCTGTGCTGGAACAAACGATCTCCCTCAAGGGGTGGGGTTGTGGTTGCGCTGTCAGGAGGTCTAGATACCTTAAGATAATAATAACAATAATAAACATTTTAGTTACAAACTATAACCGTGTCCATGCATGCCTAAGTCTCATCATAAAGTAGAACCTTTCCAGAATTCTTGGAGGATGCTAACTGTGTCCAACATTTTTGGCCGGACCTTTAATTGCTGCCTTACTGCCAGGTACATATAACCTGTGCCCCCTCCAGTATGGGAAACACCATTCTAGACCTGGCCATTTGTGAACTCTGTAATCGCAAACAGCAGTAGAGTTGAAGCTGAGTACTGCTCACTTCCGCTTGTCTGGGATCTTGTGTGAAGTCACTGCTGAAGCTGTGCTGGCCTGCCCTACTGCTGCAGAACTTACCTGTAGAGAACCACCCAACCAGTCCAGGGGCTCCAGGGGCAAGAAAGGACACAGTCCCTTGGAGCTACCTCCCTCCCTTACCAGAATTCAGAGCGGAGTGTTACCCAAGAAATCTACTGCTATGAAGTGCTGATGAACTGAGTTGTGACTGCCTGTCGAGCACACTCCCTCACTGAAATATGTTTTATTTTCCTACTTTTTATTTTCATTTGAATCTTTTGCTGTGGTGGTTCAGCATACAGTAGGCTTGCTACCTAGCTTGATTGGTAGAATCGTGTGATCTGAGAGGAGTCCTTTGTGCCTTTAAACTCCCCTTCCTCCATTTTTTGTAGCAAGACTGTAGTCCAACCCTCCATTATCATCAAAGTTGAATCCTTCTTAAAGTAGGGTCTCTGCTTCGAACACAGTAGGGTTTCTGCATTTTTCTTAGAGGCAGTAAATAATTTTTTAAGACTTCAAGACAGTATGCCCTATCTCTGCAAAGTACCAGGTAAAACTTTAAGTTTGCCATCTGTTTTGCTCTGTTACTGCTTTGTTGTATGTGTTCGTGTAGGGTCGCAAATCGTAAAAGTTACCAGCTTATATAAAAGTATCCATTTCAGTGGAAGGATTGTGATCCCTCCATTTTGAAGTGTACTAATCAGGGTCAGGTATTGATTGTGAGCATCCACTGTCTGAAAACATTGTAACCCTTGCAGCGGTTTCCTAACCGTGATGCTTAGATATTGTGCTTTTTGTATCAGGATTGTGCCAAAAGTGGCATACATCTAGAGATAGCGAAAGTAAATTTCCATTACAAGGCGGATTGGTTTTACTTTTAAATTGTTGTTTGTTGTTTAATTGTGTATTGTCTCCAGTGTTTTCTAGAATTTGAATAGCATTCACAATTTTTGGGTACTAGATGCCCCTTATCGTTGTGAGCCCTGGAGAATAAGTCGAACACGATCACATTGATTCTTTCCTTTGTAGACATTGTTTTTGTGCAATTTCCTTCTTGTGTAACTACTCTTGTTTCTAGATTTGCACACGCCTGAGTTCTTCATATGCACCATATTGTAGTCAGATTATTATTAAGTGAAGATCACACCCAAAAGTATCTTTAGAGAAAAGCCTTGCTTGAATCACAAGTGTTGTACGTCAAAATATCAAGTTGTTTTATTTCAGCTTACAAAAATATTGAATCTAGAATAGTGACTACCACTGTGTCGCCAATGTCAGCATATAGAGGTAAGAATAGATATACTATTCTTAACTCCTCATCTACATACCTTGACACTATGTATTCGTCGTCAAGGTATGCAGACGTAGAGTTAAGAATGGTAAATCTATACTCGCCTGTGTTTATTTAAATTGATGATATAGAGGCAGTTGATATTTTAGGTTTGACATTTTTGTAGGTCAAAATAAAGAAATCGATAATGTAGTAGAACACCACCACAAGTCAGTTGCACAAAAGAATTTGGTAACTTGTTTACTAACTTTTTATTGATCGACCTGTTCTGCCTGCGTAGTCAGGGACTCCATGTTTCTGTCTTGTCGGCCATATGTAGGCAGGGATCTAATTTGTGGGTCTTGGGGGGGGGGGGGGTGGTGACAATGAATACCCCTTACACTAGACTTGCAGGAACCTGGTGTGCTTTTTGGCGCATTAGCCCTACTCACTGGCAGTTGTTTGGGTTTTAGCCCTGTCTTAAATCATTGAGTGGAGTTTTAGCCCCTGCCGTTGTACGTGGGAAATACTGTGACTATGCAGAGCATTTTTCCAATGATAAATTTGTTGCAGAGCAGTTTTATTCTCTACTTCCCTCTCTCAGATAGTATAATTTGACCATAAATATGGAATACGCACAGACTAATATCAATAATGGATAACATCGAAACGCACTAAATGCTGATGATGTTCCATGTTATTCATTGAAATTTCCCCCTTCCATGTCCTGTTTTTTGCTATTGGGTGTGCCATTCGCCTCTCCTGTGCTAACCATCGATGTGGTATTCTGGGGGGTGATGGGGGAAGGTGTGGATGTTGCAGTGTTCTACAGGTAGCAGCAACCTAATGGTTCCTTTAAGCCACTAGCAGTTTAGAGCACATTATTAAAGATATCCGCACTATGTGCAAGAGACAGAATTAACCCAATAATTGTCGAACAATTATAAAACTCAAATGATTAAAAGTGAAGTTAAGAATGTAACAAATACCCAACTGGTTCCCAAAATGATCTTTTTCCAAGGAGCTTAAGTTACTTTGGCTTGAGAGTTACAGTTTAAGAAAAAAAAGCCAGTCATGATGAGAGATCATCTGCTTCTTGAAAGGATCAAAGTAGTGTACAGGGCCGAACACAAAATGTGATGACGCATAGTATGTGCCTGGGGATATGAGCAGAAATGAGAAATAATGCTGAGTCATGATGTTGCACTCAATAAAACCATCACTTGCTACCCGTGGTGAGAGGCACACCTCGAAATGTACGTTGTGTGGAGTGTATGACGCCATTTGATGAGCCAATAGAGATTGAAAAGTCATTACAGGGCGAGGTTAACTACCAATTGCCAAAAATAAGTTTGGAAAAGTAAATAAAAGGAACGATTAGGCCACAAGTGCCGGCACTGAAGTTTACTGTTTTGGAGGTCGCTGGGCATATAGGCCCAGGCAGAATATGTAATTCAGAAAGATGGGAGCCAATGGCTTCAGTGGCCTGAGCCGTTGCCCAAGGCTGTGGTGGATGAAAGCAAAGTATAAACAATTTAACAGACTAATGTATGAAGATACACCTCTCACGCAAAGCCCCTCCCTCCCCTAGCGGGCCTGCGCGAGGTCTGTCTCTCTCTCTCTCTCTCTCTCTCTCTCTCTCTCTCTCTCTCTCTCTCTCTCTCTCTCTATATATATATATATATATATATATATTCTGTTTTATGTCAAAAATAGAGTTTTTATCTTCAATGTGCAATAATCCTATGTGCAGATTATTAGCCTTATATTGCCAAGGTAAGTGGATTTGAAATTAAGAAAAACAAATCTACGCTTTCCTATGTGCACTTACTTTGATGATATGTCGATAGTCCACATTCTAAATACAATCTTATTGCAGGTTGATTATAGAAAAAAACTCAGCATAGTGGTAGAACATCTTTACGGGCTAGAGCCCAGGCCAGTGAATACCAAAAAAGTCAATTCGAGTACCACATCTACACACAGACTTACACTCGCGCAAACACATCTGTGAACAGTTTGCCAGGCGTAACTGGATCCAGAATCTCACCATCATATTTGGATTGAGGGGAATTACAATTTTGATTCCCTTGATTTAGAACAAATACTAGCAAAACACAACAGTACCAAGAATATGCAAAC
Organism: Calotriton arnoldi; assembly: GCA_963921515.1. Lineage (NCBI taxonomy): Eukaryota > Metazoa > Chordata > Amphibia > Caudata > Salamandridae > Calotriton > Calotriton arnoldi. The sequence goes on along the minus strand of CAWUFW010004332.1, from coordinate 316,430 downwards.
TGATGGCTTAATTTCTATAGAAAATGTTTCCCATTTCTTCTTTCAAAGCTACTATTGCTGAGATTGGGCTATCCTATAGAAAATGGGTGATAAAATAAATGAGTTCCAGAAACTTTGTGCTTTTAGACTTCATCTGTTTCTGTATCATTTGACTACTTAGCTATAGAATGGATCAGGAGAGTAGCACTGGTCCAGCACAACACTTGATACAATTAAAACCCGATCTTTAGAATGTTCCATTTGTACAATAATGGATTTAAGGAGAAGGGGGTGTTCAACATAGAAAGGGACCAGATCTGTGCCAGAGCTGGAGTATATCCACATAAGGTAAATTTGCATACTGCACTACCTACATACATTGGACACCGGATTAAGAATAATATGTAGGGTCTCATGGTTTGCAAATGAGAATACAATTTACCATGAGACCTATATATGAATAGATCCCCTCAGAAATTGTAAATTCGAATGGAGTTGTAAAACAACCTGCTTAATCAATATTAGGCAGGTCACAGTACGGCAAACACCATGAGAGACTGCAATTTGCGATGAGACCTATGTACTAATAGGCCCCCTCAGAAATTGTAAATTCAAATGGGGTCGCAAAAACAACCTGCTTAGTAACTATCGATTAGGCAGGTCACAGTGACACCAAAATTACAAAAATCCAATCAGGGGAACCAAAGATATGAATTTTTAAGGTCTTAAGTAAAAATAGCACTAAGAAGCACAAAGTGCCAATGATAGTCAGTGGTCGCAGTAGAACTGGACCTAGGTGCAATTTGACGGTGATGGAGTGCCAGTCAGTTACACCAACTACGTTCGGCCTGGGCAAAAGATTTTGCCTTCTGACTTTAGTCCATTAAGTCCCAGTCCACCACAGGAGTACATTTCTAAAGCATCCGAGGACCTCCGGAGCCAATAGCACTTAGAGACTCACAGGATGTCAGGCAGAGTCCTGTCCAGGTCCAGTTGCCACTGATAAGCTGTGCAGTTGCAGGAAAGGCCTCTAGTAACTTTTTGCATCTCTGTAGCTTGAACAGGAGGTCTCCCTTATTACCCGTGGAGTACACTTTATCCTGGGTAAAGAGGGAGAGCAGGCCCAGTCGTTTAACCTTTTCGCAGGCCTCAGACAGCAGGTTCAGTTCTCTTCTGTTCTTCCACTGTCCAGGAGTGTTCTGAAGTGGGTTCCTGGAGATGCCATATTTATGCTTGGCACAAGCTAGTGGATGGCAATAACCCATAGAGGTAGCCTAACCAATAGGGAATGCTTCCTAGGGCTAACTCTACCGATTTTGGGCCTTTTCATGATAGCCGAAGTCTCCGGCAATACTCATCCTGGGCTCTGAGGCCCAGGGGTGTGGGTGGGGAGTGTACTATAGTAATCCTAGTGCCTTCCCATATATAGCTCTAAAATCAAGTTTGAGGCAAGTCCTGTACCTACAACAACCTCAGAGGCAGATGTCTGGTAGGACAAAGCTGGGTTTTCAGCAACCAGACAGTGGATATACACAAATTGTTTTGACATCGTGTTTTCTTCCTTTGTAGTGCGCCCCAAATGTTACATGTAAATCCAGCAGACATATCAAACAAGGCCCACTGTGATTGGGGCCTGTCTGGCTATAAGGAACAAAAGAAGATCCTTGTCCAGGTGCCAGCTAACATTTGCCTGTTGCAGGGGAGGCCTCTTTGAAGTGCGCCCCAAGTGTCATATGAAAAAACCTAGCTGACCTTTCAAGCAGGATGTGACATTCAAATAGAATTTGACACTTTAATGTCAAAAAGGAACCTGACAGTACATCTCTGCATACTCTGTCAGGCTCAAATGGGTCACCTCTGTACTTTCAGGCCAGCCTATTGTTTGCTCCTGGGAGCAAGTTCACACCTCATTCATGGGAGAGGAGTTGGCCTAACGGCTAGGGCGGTCGACCTCGAATCTGGGGAACTGGGTTCGAGTCTTGGCAATGGCGCTGAACATCCTGTGATTCTGGGCAAATCACTTAATCTCCCCGTGCCTAACAAAAATGAATGTGTTCTAATGTAATGCAACTGGTGCTATGTAAAGCGCTCTGATACCCGATTCGGGTCAAGTTCGCGCTATATTAAACTCTGTAAAATAAAAAAATAAAATAAATAAAAATTCATGCCTATTGGAACACCAATTCCCTCTCTAAGAAGTGGAAGAGCAAAATGCATATTTCGCTTCCACAAACTTCAGGCAGGGCAAAGGTTACTTTCTAAAAGTCTACTTTCCAAAATATTTATTACAAATTCAACTTTTTTAGGGAATTGGACATGTAATTAATATTTCAGAAAAGTCCTAAAATGAAATTTGTAGCTGTTCCCAAGCCACCGATAACATTTATGAAACTTAATATTGTATCCCAAAGCTTTGCTATGCAACAGCCAAACCTGCTAAAATTAAAATAGCTTTAGGGCCTTTTCACTGTAAGGGCGTGTTTAACATTAAACTTTTATATGTCCTACTTTTAAATGCCATGCACCTTGCCTTATGGGCAATATGACCTACTTATGGGAAATTTATTAATATTTAAATGGATGGTTTAGGCCCATCAAAAGGTTTTTTTGACAGGTCAAATTTGCAGATTAAAGCTGCACAACCAGGCTACAATGGTAGGCCTGGAGACAGGTTTTACAGTGCTGCTGCGGTGGGTGACACAGTGAGTTTTAATGGGTGCCGCAGCCCACTAGTAGCATTTAATTTACAGGCCCTGGGTTCACTTGGTATCATATGCGACTTATAGGCAAAGTAAATAAACCAATCAGGTGTATACCAATTTACTATGTTGAAAGGAGGAGCACAAGCACTTTACTAATGGTTAGTAGAGGTAAAATGCACAGAGTTCTATAACTAGCACAAATAAGATTCAGAAAAAAACTGGGGTGACCCTGCTGAAAGAGCAAATTTTCAACACCTTCATAATGCAGAATATTGTTAACACTACTTAATTTGGAAAAAACAAATGGAATCATGTCTCTCTCCACTCACTTCATTGAGTGTGAAAAGTGTTGCATGTAATTTGAAAACATGATAAAAGGTTATCTTCCCATCGCATTATATGAGTTTATATTAAATGTGCTCATATCTCTATCAAAGTATACATGCATGTATATCGTAGAGCTTTCTATAGTCATACATGCTTAATCTAGACTGTAGTGCGTATGCAGCCCATTTGAATCAGTGGCTCTATAGACTGTTTATGTGTATATAAAATTGCATTACCATGTATAAAATTACATTAGCAACGCGTATGTCTTCAGAAACGTGTCATTTCTTATTGCTAATCTCGGCTAGATTGCAAAACACAGGCGTGGAAGTAAATTGAGCTGTGTGGGAGAGAAGAAAATTGCATACACCACAGCCATTGTATGCATTTCTCTTTAGACTGAACTTCCTCGTTCTTCTTCCACCCTGGTTAGAGTGAGAGACACTCATTGAGGAAATATACTTTATAATATTTGTACTTGTTTTGAATTGATAGTGATGTATCTCTGGTGTCTAAGGACCTATGACCAATATTTGTGGTTGCCTCTTGAACTTTTCTGTGTCGAGGCTGATGTGCATCGACCTCAACAGATGATTGTCGTAGATGGCTGCCTGTATACCACACTTGTTATACCGGAATAATACATAATTTATATAGCCAGTAGATATGATTTTATGTAGTAGTAGCAAACAGACATACATACATAAAAATGTCAGCAGAGCACGAATCTAAAGACATCCATGCCCACCCAGGCCAACACATACATGCAGACACCCATGTACACAGAGCAAGATGGAACACATATAACCACATTCACGCAAACTACATATAGAGACATGGATGATGTACGGATGAGTGGATGGGTACGTGGAAGTTTCGATATCAAGACAATGCATGATTTACGAATACATGAATTAGTTCTAGATGTATATACCCATGGATGGTGGTGGCTTGTACATAGATATTTACATTGATTGATGCATGAAAAATGGATTTACATGTGGATAGACTGATATATGGCTGTATGCACGGCAAGGAGGGATTACTGGCTCGAGTGCTACATAGGCGAATGAAAAAAAGATAATCTAATGAATGCAAGGAGATATATAGATATATATATATACACATACATATATACTTATGTATATATGTGTTTATATATATATATATATATATATATACACACATATATATCTATATAAATACATATATATGCTTCAATAGATGTTTTACGTATGACAGATGGATGGATGGGTACATGGGTCGATAAATGGAAACATTGAAGGCATAGCATAGGCCCCAATTATATGTGGGCCAGTAATTCCATATAAGGATCAAACTCTTGTTTGTGACCAAAATGGGTTTACAAGTCGAGCACACATTGTATCTGACACAGGAGTTTGCCCCACAGTATGTGGCCGGTAGATTCTGCTGTAAATCACAGGCGTAAGTTACGTGTGATTTCGATTTGTGCTTCCCCAGAGTAATGAAATCATGAGCAAAGTGTGTAAAATTCCTTATTCTAAGTCTGGTATGAGACGGAATTGAGTGCAGTATGCTTCCCCGCAAATTACTGTACCACAAAGTAATTAGTGGGTGCACAATTTGTACCCATGATTTGCATGGGCCAAGCAATCAAGTTTCTAGATGTAATTTTTTTCTCTCAATATTTCTTTATTGGCATTTCTTCGAATACAAAAACAGGTCAGGACAGGCACGCCCCATCATAGGTACGCAAAACATCAACAGCTGCAAAGTAATTATATGGCATTGCCCACTCCCATCAATATTTACAAATCGTAGAACAGTTGGGGGCAGTCGCTTATCACATTGCAAATCATCAGCATTGCCCTTGCTCCACCCCAGTTGGGTGTCAATGTTGCAGCCCGACCCCACATAGGAGGAAAGACACATATAAAGAAAGCAGAAAGGAAAAAAGAACACAGAACCGTGACTCAAAAACTTGGCAGGCATCAACAGCTACCCTTAACCATTCATGCACTCAAGTGCCATCATAGTCGGGGGGCCAGGACCTCCCCCCTCGTCACTACCAAGAAAGGCCTCCAACACTTCCACAGAGAGCCCCGCAATAGGTTGTCTCCGCACCCCGTCTCTCCTCACTCCTCCGTGTCATAGCCTTTGCCCTGGCCCATAATTCCAGTGAGGAGCACCAGCGAGTGTGCGGGGGACCTTTCCACGACCTCTAATGTAGATTTTCCTTTTTGCCAAGACCATGGGCAGGTCAAGAAATCTGTCACCCACTATATGCAGTCTTTTCGGCGAGTAAATGCGCAGCAAGCAAAGGGCCATGGTGCCAACATTCCTCTTACCCAGCGCACGCTCCACTTCGATTATCACTGTGTTCCAGAATCTAATCTCTGGCCATTCCCATATCATATGTAGAAACCCAGCATCTCCCAGGGCGTATCTAGGGCACTGCATGTGGTCCATCTGCTGCATAATATTTATTCTATGGGGTAGGGGAAAGTGCGTATATTTGAAGCAAGTGTTATGCAAGACCTTGTGAACTTGCTCCATAGCCAGCTTCCATTCCCTGTCCTGAAGCATCCTGCCCAAGGCTGTCTTCCACCACTCACGCCTGCAGGGAAGGTCATCGTAAGTTTCTAGATGTTAAATGGATGAGTGCCTAAATACATCGATGGATGGATGCACGGATTGAAGCAAGGGTACATGGATTAATAGAAGAATAGAATGGATGATTACAGTGAATGGTTAACACATGGTTACATGAGGCATTAATGACGTTGACCGTTTGGCTCTCTTATATTTTGATAGTTTGAAAGGATTTAATTGGTTCCCATAATTTAAATGGTGATGCAGTTTAATATGCAACAGCACCCGTTAAATGTTAAACTTCTCAAAGCACATTATGAACTAAGTATTAAACTTTCTCTACTTTTCCCGTGAATTACCTTTTGCAACAAATATTTCTCTGATAAACTACAGAGCAGTTTTATAAATAACAACTACATGATTCTGTGGCTGCCGCCTCAAGAAAATCAAATTTTAAATCCTCTTTTAGGCCTGCTTGCCTCTCAACTGTTTCATTCTCATGTTAGGAAAAAAGCAATGGAAATATAGATCACATTTCTCTAAAGGAATGATGTTTCTGTGCATCATTTCAAACTAATGTTGACATTGAAGTGTGATAATAGCCCTTAAAATGCAGGATGAGTGGAAGCCTGCGGCCACAAACAATTTGCTGCACCTCATCTAGGAATATGCTTCCTCATTGTCCTCAATCAGAAGTTATGACTGACCTCAGTCACCCTTCTGTGAATGCTTCAATGGGGCATCAGGAGATCATTTACAAACCCAAGGCTTGTGAGTCAGGGTTAAAGCTGAGGTGAAGTCTCACTGAAGTCATGCAGGGAACAAAATGCACTGTGGTTGGCCGCACCCAACAGCATGCCCGGAATTTCAGAGCTAGAAATTAAAAACAGAAAAGAAAGGACGAGTCCCGTATGAAAAACAGGATGGGCCAGATGTACATATAGACTTCCGTTGGCGATTTCCTAACAGCACATTTTCAATTTTTGGAAATCGCAAACAGCAATGTACAATAGTGTGTTTTACACTGTTTGCAAACCTGCCTCATTAATATTCATGAGGCAGGTCGCAATTTGTGACCCATTGGGAATGGCTAGCACTCACAGGGATGGTGGCCTGCTGGGGTCAGCAGATCACTGTGTCTGTGGCTGCTTTTTAAATAAAGCAGTTTTTAGGTCGAGCCTCGAGTAGCGCGCAAGCGTTGCTCTGCGAGACTTTATGTAAGGGGCTTTTGAAAGCTGACCACACGCTCGTGCACAATGGCCTTTTCCCTGCGGTTACCTGCACGTTTCAGGCACGATGCACGAGCGTGTGGTCAGCTCAGCACGCTGCCGCGCTCGCCCCTCACTGATCCGGCACGGGTCAGTGCCACGCTGTGCGGAGTGTACAATTTAGCTAGGTTATTGCTACCAAAACTCTTATTTGAAGTGTTTCTACCCTTGAGCTACGCAACGCATTATGTTAAGGCCCTGTGTTCCAGTGCCCGCCCCATAAGCCTCTACATGTACTGCCCACACAACACACACACCCTCACCCACGTTAAGATTCCTCTGTGTGCGTAGCTGAGGTGCCGTCCGACGTCTGTCCAGCCCTCCTAAGGCATGATCTCCCACACAGCGGGGGGTGGGGAGGGGGGTACTGCTCACCTCTCGCCCTCCGTGAACTGCCCCGCCCTGCTTTGCGTCTCCATGTCAGCATTCGAGTTTAACAGTGGTCTAAGAGAAAGGCAGCGGCTGGTCACTTCTTGGCGCTGCATTAAGAGAACCAGCCTTCTTCCCACCCTCCCAATCCATCCCTCACCCCCCCCCCCCCAATCCCGCACCCTCCGGTATTCATTTGGTTCAGGACACAAACAACTTCTCCGCACCTGAGCAACTTAATCTGTTAGATCCTAGGACTTTCGAGGGAGTTGTTTTATTTTATTTTTTTGGTCCTAAAGTTAAACCGATTATACATTGCATTCATTGCCTTGCAAAAAATAAAATGCACGCGGTTCATATCAACAGGGTATAACTCTAGAGCGAAAGCTCTCGAGCCATATAGTATAAAAGTATATTATCGTAGACATTAAATATAGACCCGGGTTCTGTCCCATCTACAGTGCACTGAAGTGTAAACGTAAACACAACACCTCCTTCTGTTTAAAGTATGTTGCACGGTCTGAGAAGTCAAACCTTATACTGCATTGTACCTCACCAACAGGGCCTCTCCTTTTCAGTGAAACAGAACCGTGCACTATTTTTAAGGAAATATAACTCAGATATTTTTATTTACACTGTATCACCTCACAAATGAAACATTTTTTTAACGTAGAGTGCGATATCCTGAGCTAAACATTGTCACAAATTCTATAATAGTTATTTTATATTTGCTCAGATCGGGGGTGGGGGGGAATAGTGTCGTCATGACCAGTGCTTCAAATGGAAACACAGAAGTGCAGGTACCCTGTACCACCAGTCTGCTTGTTCAGCTCTGACCAGTGCCAGTACTCTCCAATAAAAAGTATTGCACTTCTGCTGAGGCGTACAGGTACAACCCTCTCCAAATAAAGAATTGCCGGTAATGAGTACCTGACAGCACCTGCCCATTTAAACCACTGGTCATGAATAGTTTGATATTCTATAGCTGTGGGCAAAGCTCGGTTATTGCTGTGTCCGTCCTGCTGTCCGGTCTGTGAGCTCCACAGACCCGCCGCAGAGCCAAGCCCCTTTTTTCTATCCTAGCGCTTCTCCTGTCCTCGCCTCCTGAATAAAGCGCCAAGTAATGGGAGTCCCCCCCCCCATTCACTGTTTGTTTGCATACAACTCTGTACCATACTATACGCCCTCCCACACTTTATGATAATGATTCATATTAAGGTTTTAAAGTCTAATTGTGTTCCAGATGTTGGCAAACAAGAGGCAGGGTGCCAGGTCCTTCAGTCGTTATGACGTACGTGTTCCCATGACAACCTCTGGGCTCACCTCCCATGCACACTCAACGTGATGACGGCCCTGTCTTCTCTCCAGAGGGAGAGGATGATAGACTGGTGCAGAGCGATGAAACTGGCAGGCACATATTTGACCAGGATGGCGTGCAGGCAGTGAGTGGTACAGAAGGGTTCCCGCTCATTCAGACCCTGGCAGGTGGCATGTTCCACAGTACACAATCAAATAAATGCTTATCTCATTCAATAAGTATTCAATGAAAACATGTCGATATGCCCTTTATGTGAGCCATCCTGGAGTGCCTTTCGGCTAGGAATTCCCCCTGAATTCTAATCTCAGCTCCGCTACTGACAATGCAGTGTGATCCTGGATAAGGCACGTCATGTAATTCATATATCTCCCAAAATGTAGAATCGAATGGCAACGCACCCCATTTCAATTTTATTCTCTTTAGAAAAAGGCTAAACATTGTCTCAAATATAGCGCTATATTAAAAGTATTGCCACGTCATACAGGCGCCCTTGCGACGTCCCTTCCTAATAGTGACTCGCAAACCCAATTTAATAGCTTACTGAATCGCAAATAGGGCTTTGTACATTTAAAAATGCTTTTTTCAGTCGCAAACGGCCATATTCTGCAAATCGGGCCGTTTGCGAGCTGAAAAATGCTCCGTACATCTGGCCCTATGTGCCATACCTCACACCTCTGCAAGAAGGTCCTGGACAGGATTCATTCCTCACTATCTCCTACCTGAGTCTCCTAACCTGCCAGACGTAAGTGGAGTGAGAGCAGGCTCCCCTGGGTAAAAAGAAGATTGAGAAGAGATGATGTGGCCTGACACTGGGAAGGAGTATCAATTCTTTTGTCTTTTAGTTCGGACACGTTGTCCCACGGTTTGTCCGGTTGACAAGAGTATAGAATAGAAGATAATGGAGGAGTTCGTACACTGGATTACAGAGTAATAACCACTTTAATTCTGTAAGATTTACCTTGTTTTACTTCCTGTCAAGCTCCGCTACGTGCTCTCTGGTAGAAGTTTCTGCCACAGGTCTCTTGCAAGCAAGCACGCCATTATTTTAAAGTCCTAGCACTGCCCTATTTTTCCACGTTTTATATATCTCAGTACTTGTTTTTTGCTTCTGGCCTTCATTTAGAGCAGGGGTCGCTCAAGAACAAAGCAGTGGTAAATCCAAAAAACAGTAACAATACCTTCCCATTTCAATGTTACATCAAATCCAATTTTATCTTGAATTAGCCAGCATTTTTTATCACATTCCACAACATCAATAACAAAATATGCCAATAATCAAGACCAATTCCACCTATTGCAAAAATTGAGAAGTACAGGCCACCTCTGTGGCAAATGTACCCATTTGTCCCCTCTGACGCATCAGCAAGGTTAGGGAAGCAACGTGGATACAAAAGAATTATGATTAAATACACCACGATAGCTGTTTTTCGAGAATGTAGTCATGCTGACATTGCATCTTACATCACCTCTTCTCATGAGAAGTGGCAGTAGTTTCATTTTCATCTTCGGCAACAGTGTGCTTGCAGACGTTTCGTTAATGCATCAGTATGCTTTTCATGGTCTGGCTTGACAGCGCAGCTGTCCCCAGACAGTTATGTGAGCATCACTGCAGAGGGGCTTTGGCTCCACCCACATGTTGGGAGTCAGGAGTACATGTTTTGATTGGGCAGAAGTTGTGTGCTTCCACCAAAAAAGTGCTTGCCCTGCAGGCATCTGTGATCATTTTCTTTATTTATCCAGTTGGCTGAGCTTTAACTTTCTATGGCACACATGTAAAACTACTGTTGTAAAAGTGCCTTAGATAACCAGATAATTTATGGCATATGTCTTTTTGTGGCAGCAGTACAGATGCGAGGAGGGCAGTCATTAACTTACATCTATTTTTAGGTCTGGCTTACAGTGCAACTGTCACTTAACCTTTAACCTACACCAGTATTATTCTGCAGTACTTTGATTCCACACAAATACATGTTCATTGCTGTGCTATTTACTTGTAGTGCTTCACATTACCATAGAGCATTCCTTTAAAACCAGACCTATTGGTATTGCAGTGCTTGTTACAATCTGGCTTTCGGGGTGGTGGGTTCTTTGGGTTGCTTTGTTTTTTTTTGAGGAGTTATTGTTTATATGTTCTCATTTTATGTATCTCTTCAGTATGCATTACACCACTGCTGCGCCCGATCACTGCATTGCGTTTGTGCTAGGCACCTCACCCTCCCTTCGACTGGTGCCCTTTGGGGGTCACTGCCTGCCTCCCTGCTCTCGCATTCTTGCTATTCCCCCCGGTGTCACACTTTCCTTCTTTGCAGGTACTTGCTGGCTCCATTTCAGACTCCAAGCAGTTGCCTCGCCTTTTCACTATCCAAATATGATCACCCCGCTATACACACTGGCTTCTGGCCACAGCTCCTACTCGCTGCCCTGCGATCCATCCTTCTTTGCTCTCACACAGTATGACTGACACCATATGCTGGTCCTGGAATATTCGTGGCCTTAACGACCACCGCAAAGCCCGGCTCATTCATTCACACCTACTTCGTCATAAAGTTGACATCTGCCTTTTACAAGAGACTCACCTGTTGCCTGCGACCTCTGCTAGGCTCCAGTCGCGCCACTGGGGTGAATCGCACTCCTCTTTCTATTCCACCTACTCTCGTGGAGTGTCCATTTTGATACGTAGGGGGCTTCCAAGGCACACAAATCAGGTACTCACTGACCCAGAGGGACGGTATGTTATTCTACACGGCTCCCTACTTTCCCAACCAATGACGATTGCTGCTGTATACGGTCCTAACTCGGACGACCCTGCCTTTTTTACTAATGTATGGCACTTAATATCGTCTTTGGGCCCTGCGGCACTCCTCTGGGGGGGGGGGGGGATTTTTAACGTTACCCTTTCTGCTGTACTTGACCGCTCTGGCCCCCACTCGTCACACCCGCGATCTGCGGCTCTCTTGCAGTCCATACTGGTCAATAACTCATTGTATGATGCATGGCGTCACATGTGGCCTGAGGCCCGCGAGGGAACTTGCGTCACCGGTGCCCGTATTGATCTTTGGATCACCTCCCCTGACGTCCTCACCTGGCTAACCTCCGCCAATAATATGGCGCGCACTTTCTCTGACCATGCGCCAGTCCAGCTTTGTCTACGCCTTCCCAACTCCCCACGGAGGGCCTTCGCCTGGCGGCTCCCCCCGAACGCTTTCCGCGACTCCGTCTTTTGTGACGAGATCCAAACCGCGATCTCTAACTATTTTGACTTGAACGTCGGCTCCGTAGATTCGTCGTCCACTCTGTGGGAAGGTTTTAAGGCTGTGATTCGCGGCGAGTGTATTTTTAAACAATCCGGAGTCCTCCGCTCCATCCGCACCACATTAGGAAAACTAGAATTGGAGATCAAGGCTTTGGACTCTGCTCAGGCAATCCACCCCGACTCCGAGACACTCGCTCGCCTGCGCGAAAAGCACTCAGAATTTGCCAGGGAGGCCGAGAGGGAACTCTCTTTCCTTGGCAGAGAGGCCCGGGCGCGCCGCTTCGGCGAGGGCGATCGGCCTGGCAGGACTCTGGCCGACCTCCTTCGTCCCCCCCGTGCCGCATCGTATGTCGCGGCACTTCAGGACGGCGGCCCTGCTAGAACTACCTCCCCTGAGGAAATTAAGTCGTGTTTTACAGAGTATTACACGCACCTCTACGCTGCGGGCTCCACACCTTCGCGTGAAGACTTCAACCAATATTTTGACACCATCTCACTCGTTTGGCTCGAAGACCATCACCGTGAATTTCTCGACGAGCCCTTTTCTAAAGAAGAAATACTTGCCGCCATCACTAGTTTGCCCAGTGACAAGGCCCCTGGCTCAGACGGCCTCCCGGCTTCGTTCTATAAGACATTCGCCCCGCTCCTGGTGCCGCACCTGGCTGCCATGTATAATGACTCCTTCGATAGTGGCCTCCTCCCGCCATCGCTCCGTGAGGCAATGATAACACTTCTTCTTAAGCCGGACAAACCCAAGTATTGCCGCGACTCCTACCGCCCCCTTTCTTTAATAAACACGGACAATAAGATATTTGCGAAACTGATAGCCTCCCGTCTTCTCCGCCTTATGCCCCTCATCGCTCTTCCGGACCAGTCCGGTTTCATTCCGGGCCGCGCAACATCTCACAACCTCTGGACAATATTTTCCGTCCTGCATCAGATTAATCCTAGCCTCCCTGCAGTGGCTGCTCTTCTCGATGCCACCAAGGCATTCGACACCTTAGAGTGGCCCTTCTTATTCTATCTCCTGCCGCGCCTCGGCTTCAGCAATGTCTTTATTCGCAAAATTCTACTTCTTTATACGCGCCCTTCTGCCCGCCTTCGGCTCAATGGACAAGTCTCTGACCCCATCCTGATCGAGCGCGGTACTCGGCAGGGGTGCCCGCTCTCCCCTATGCTCTTTGCTATTGCGATGGAGCCTCTTGCAGCCAGACTCCGGCAACACCATACTCAGAGGGGCATCAGCTTCTCAGCCCGCGCCCTCCTGGTCTCCATGTACGCGGATGATATTACACTGTATGTCCGCCACCCCCAAGACAATCTCAGCCCCCTTGTGCGTGAGATAATACGGTTTGGTGGATTTTCCGGCATACAGGTGAATTGGAGCAAGTCAGTGCTGTTCCCTCTTACCGATGCCACCAAGCCATTCACCCCGGACTTTCCTTTTGAATGGGCCTCCGGCCCCACCCGTTATTTAGGTGTCTGGCTGAGCAGGGATCTGGACGATCTCTGGAAGGCTAATTTTGGACGTGCGGTAGACTGGCTCGAGTCCAAAATACCTCATTGGAACCGGCTCACCTTGTCGCTGGCTGGGCGTATTGCCATTGCCAAGATGGTAGTCCTCCCGAAATTTCTTTACCTCTTTTTGAATATTCCCATACCACTGACGGCCCATTTTTTCCGTAAGATTCGCTCCCTGATCATTTCCCTAGTCTGGGCTGGCAAGCAGCCCAGGATTGCTTATGATGTCCTCACTCTCCCCATGTCGGCTGGAGGCATGGGCGCCCCCAATTTTAAACTATATGCCTGAAGTGCCCAGGCCAGCTTCCTACAATTCTGGATCCACCCCTCCCCTTACCAGCCGCACGTTGCGGTCGAAGCTGATCTTGCTGCCCCTTGGCCGCTGACCACCGCCCTGTTTGCTCCGGCCGGCCGCACACGAGCTGAGGTGGACACGGTCGAGACTTTGCGCTGGGCCTGGTCGGGATTGCGTCGTCTTTCCAATGCTCCGATGCTATCGGCAAATACTATACCGATTGTGCGCCACCCTGCTTTCCCCCCTTCCATCCATGCGGCATGGCCAAGCATGCCGCCCGCCTGGGGCTGGAGACACTGGCGGATCTCTACCCCGGAAACACCTTCTATTCTCTTCCTGCTACCTCTGGCCCTATGGACACATTGCTCTTTTATCAGCTGCGGGCTATTTGCAGGGAATTACACCCCACGTTCCCACATCCTCCACCTTCGATGCGCTCGCTTGACTTTATATATTCCTCCGCCTCCCCCTGGAAGCTGGTGACCAAATTATACGCCCTTACGTTGTCGACCTCCGCCGTCTCCACTGATCGCGCCCGCGCGGCGTGGGGCGAGGACCTTGGTATGGACATCTCCCAAGCCGACTGGCTTTATTGCTGCAGCCAGACGAAGAAACTATCTCCCAACTACCGTCTCCGCCTTATACACTTCAAATACCTGCACAGGCTATACCTTACCCCTGTTCAGCTACATAAATTGGGACTCATTCCTACCGACAGGTGCTTGTGTTGTTCTGCCCCTGCTGCGGATTTTGCTCATCTTGCTTGGTTATGCCCAAAGGTGTCGGATTTCTGGCGGGAGGTCTGCGCCGCCCTTTCTGAGATCATCTCCGTACCGGTCCAGCCCGACCCACCGTTATGCTTGCTGGGATTTGTCAAGTTCTGCCCGGAAGCCTCTCGTCGATTGGTCGCAATGCTGCTTGTCCTTGCGCGGCGTAGGGTGTCCATGTGCTGGGGGCGCAGGCCAGCGCCTAAGTTCGCCCACTGGCTTGAAGATACATCGAGATGTCAAACTCTATTGTCTGAATTCTGGGACCTTATGCCTGCTAGGTCTCGCCCGCTTGACATATGGGGCACCCTGGTGACATACCTCCACACCCGATCACATTCGAGCCAGACTGCCTCTCCCGCGCTCCCCGCCGGCTCTCCGCCCGCGGCGGCCGCCGGTGTTGGTCGGTAGCCCTCTCCCTCCCTGTCCCCCTCTCCCCCCTGACCGGACCTGATGCCCCCCCTCTGCAGTGCTGTCCCCACATATTCTAGATATGTGTTGTACGTGGGTGCTTTGCCATGTTGTATACTATATTGTTTTTTGTCTGTATGCTTCCCCCACTATTGAGGTACTCCATAAATGACCCTATGTGCACAGTGCTTTGACTTGATGCAAAATGTATGTTGGGAATGCTGACTATGTTCAATAAAGGTTTTTGAAAAATAAAAAAATAATAATAATTTCACCAGATACTGCAACACATTTCAGCTCCCACAGAGCCTTTCTTTCTGGAAATACTTGTTAGTGCCTTTATTTGGAGAAGGTATACGTGGTTGAATTTCTGAAAGAGACTTCTAGCCGTAGATTCCTCACCTTTTTAATATTACCCAGGCATCAGATTGGATCTGGAAACGTTTTTAGAAATACCACTGTTTGCCTGATTGTGGCGCCTTGCGACTCCTCACTGACGCTGCAGAAATGACATGCGGGTTTTATAGGTGCCACTCCCGCATGCTGACGTCAGTTCCCTTCTTTCCTCGCATCCAGACCCGGATCCCATCCTAACTTCCTCTGGTCTCTCTACCCTGCCTTGATTTTTATCCAAATTTCTGATACAGTGTGCAAGGGATGTCATCCCCTAAAATGTTAAGTTTGAAGTTAAATAGGGACAGTCACAAACAAATGCCTGTGGCTGATCCCCATCAGGTGTTCCTGCTGTGTCTGGGGTTAATTTTGAAAAAAACAAGGGTTCATACAAGGCCAATAGGTCCTTAAAAAAGACTTATTATCAGAAGAGATTGTCAATCATATAAATTGTATGCAATTAAACCCCTGCATTGTCTTCATTTTTAGGTCGAGCATTCAAGACCTCTTGTATATACTTTAGTATATACTTATATGTGTATGTACTTTGTTGGCTTTGGAGATCAGCCCTAGGACTTGTCTGCCTCCGCTTAGGGACTTTTTTTTCTGTTCAACTGCCTCTATTTAACTGTCTTGATAGAAAACGACCAGTAGAGGTCAGTAAAATACCAGAATTGCTTTCTGCTTGTTCAACTGCCTCTATTTAACTGTCTTGATAGCAAACGACCAGTAGAGGTCAGTAAAATACCAGAATTGCTTTCTGCTGAGGGACTTTCTTTTTTAAATTTTTCTGGCAATTGCCTCTATTTAACTTTCTTGATAGAAAACGACCAGCAGAGGTCAGTAAAATACCAGAATCACTTTAGCTTTCTCTAGATTCCAGTCCATAGAAATTGTCTTCCACGAGCACCCGTAGACAATAATATTTTTTTCAAATCTTGTATTTTCAGTGATATGACCACCGAAGGCCCTGATTTTATATTAAAAACAGAGCTGTGGACTATACCATTTCTCGCTGAAAGGCAATATTTCTCTTTTCCATGAGTTCCCATACCTGGCGTGTCACGCAGTTTGGTGCTTACTTTCCCTCTATGTTAAAGAACAGTAGATGTTTCAGCACCCAGGCTAATGTGCTGCATAGCTAAATACATATAAGGTCCCAAAGGGGAGACCGATTGCATTGCAAATGCTTGTTTACTTTATAGATACCTATTGCTCACATCTTTTGTCCTGATGATGATCTCAATTTCTTGAGATCAAAATGCCATCGACCTCCTTACAACAAAAACCCTCCTTTTATTCCTAATGATTTGCACCAAGGAGTTTTTACCTATGTTGTCAATGCGATGTATGTTTTTATTTTTCTTCTCTCACCACATCATGTCCCTTTTCACTTCTATGTGAGCACTGGATCTTTAAATCCAAACAACCTATAATGTTGAATAAATGAAACTGTTTTCTATAAAAAGAATTCTTTCCTAAAATAATTTCTTTGTGTCCCTTCCAACATTTACCGAATAGAGGTTTTTTTCTGCTAGACTTTATATGATTGACAATCTCTTTTGATAATAAGTCTTTTTAAGGACCTATTGACCTTGTATGAACCCTTGTTTTTTTTCAAAACTGTCGTACACCCCAGGTTCTAAGATTGGGGTACCTTTGTTATGCTCTACATACGTGTCTGGAGTTAAGCCACGTGTGGAGACTGCACGTTGATGAACCCAATGGCCATTAGGGAAAGCAAGGTGAAACATTGTCACCAAGTATAAGAAAACTCAGCGCTGGGACTGCTTCAAATCCTGTTCCGCAACAAAGGTTCCTCCCGGTACCGCTCTCATTCCTGGAGTCTACAGAGCCGCTCCAGAAACCAGTCTTCATCGCACTCCAGTTTTTCAGGTAAGTACAAAAAAACACAAGAAGTCGGAGTGGATTTCTGCTAATTCGCGCCACTTTTGCCCTGAATGTCCTCACTGACACCAATTGGTTGCTGGTCTGACTTTGACCGACATCACACCTGAATCCAGCGAGGCGTCCATGTCTGCTCTGCATTCACCAAAGGCAGGCAACATTCTTTACATTCCCTTTTTGAAACAGACTCTTCATAACGATTGTGACTCGGGTGATGAGTTCGCTCAGCCCTTTCAGGATGACAACTGGTATGAGGACTTGGAGGAGACCAGTTGCCATGACACCTCCCCAGAGACAGCTCTTTTCTCTCCCACAGGACCGGCCACAAAAGAATCTGCATCCTATGCAATGGTCACTCGCAGGGCTGCCAAAGTGCCTGATCTCCAGCTCCCCACCATGGAGGAAAAAAATAAGTTGCGACTAAGGTCCTGCAGCCGGGTCCGACTTCTTCTGAGCCCCTCCTGCTCTTCAATGAGGCTCTGAGGGACACCCTTTTGGGAACTTGGGTCAAGCCATGCTCAGGCCCGTCAGGTAATAGAAAAGTCGGCAGGCACCACCGTCCTGCCCTAAGAAACCTGGCTTTCTTGTCCCAGCACTCTTCCCCTAGAAAATCTTGTTCATGATGCAGGCTTCTGCCAACCATTCAAATCCGAACACTTTCCCTACCACTACCCCGATAGGGAATCAAAGTTTGCAGAAACATTTGGTAAGTGACTCTTTTCATCCACTAGTTTAACCCTGCATACTGTTAACTCCTCCTGTTTGTTGGGCTGTTATAGTCATGCCCTTTGGGATTTGGTAAAAGACACACAATTGATGGACGGAATGCAGAACAAATCAAAACATTCACCCCCAGTCAAAAGATCTGGGTTAAATCCATCATTCTTTTGCTCACCATGCCACCCCAGTTTAGACCTGTCCATATGCAAATCAGTCTTGATCCTGTGCCTCATGGGAACAGTCCAGCCCGAACTGCCAAGCCAGGTCCTCCCTGGACCGGAAACAAGCATCCTAGGACCGGTTTCGGGGTTTCACCCCTCTTCAGCCAGGATAGCTTGATTCCAGTGGCACAGTGAGCCCAGGACCCACGTCTGGGCATACCTGGCGCACTTAGGGCGAAAAAGCAAAAGACACACAATTGATGGACGGAATGCAGAACAAATCAAAACATTCACCCCCAGTCAAAAGATCTGGGTTAAATCCATCATTCTTTTGCTCACCATGCCACCCCAGTTTAGACCTGCCCATATGCAAATCAGTCTTGATCCTGTGCCTCATGGGAACAGTCCAGCCCGAACTGCCAAGCCAGGTCCTCCCTGGACCGGAAACAAGCATCCTAGGACCGGTTTCGGGGTTTCA
The DNA here is from genome assembly GCA_963921515.1 of Calotriton arnoldi. Lineage (NCBI taxonomy): Eukaryota > Metazoa > Chordata > Amphibia > Caudata > Salamandridae > Calotriton > Calotriton arnoldi. The sequence continues at coordinate 297,986 of CAWUFW010004332.1, read as the reverse complement.
CCCCTCTTCAGCCAGGATAGCTTGATTCCAGTGGCACAGTGAGCCCAGGACCCACGTCTGGGCAAACCTGGCGCACTTAGGGCGAGAAAGCAAAAGACACACAATTGATGGACGGAATGCAGAACAAATCAAAACATTCACCCCCAGTCAAAAGATCTGGGTTAAATCCATCATTCTTTTGCTCACCATGCCACCCCAGTTTAGACCTGGCCATATGCAAATCAGTCTTGATCCTGTGCCTCATGGGAACAGTCCAGCCCGAACTGCCAAGTCAGGTCCTCCCTGGACCGGAAACAAGCATCCTAGGACTGGTTTCGGGGTTTCACCCCTCTTCAGCCAGGATAGCTTGATTCCAGTGGCACAGTGAGCCCAGGACCCACGTCTGGGCATACCTGGCGCACTTAGGGCGAGAAAGCAAAAGACACACAATTGATGGACGGAATGCAGAACAAATCAAAACATTCACCCCCAGTCAAAAGATCTGGGTTAAATCCATTATTCTTTTGCTCACCATGCCACCCCAGTTTAGACCTGGCCATATGCAAATCAGTCTTGATCCTGTGCCTCATGGGAACAGTCCAACCCGAACTGCCAAGCCAGGTCCTCCCTGGACCGGAAACAAGCATCCTAGGACCGGTTTTGGGGTTTCACCCCTCTTCAGCCAGGATAGCTTGATTCCAGTGGCACAGTGAGCCCAGGACCCACGTCTGGGCATACCTGGCGCACTTAGGGCGAGAAAGCAAAAGACACACAATTGATGGACGGAATGCAGAACAAATCAAAACATTCACCCCCAGTCAAAAGATCTGGGTTAAATCCATCATTCTTTTGCTCACCATGCCACCCCAGTGTAGACCTGGCCATATGCAAATCAGTCTTGATCCTGTGCCTCATGGGAACAGTCCAGCCTGAACTGCCAAGCCAGGTTCTCCCGGGACCGGAAACAAGCATCCTAGGACCGGTTTCAGGGTTTCACCCCTCTTCAGCCAGGATAGCTTGATTCCAGTGGCACAGTGAGCCCAGGACCCACGTCTGGGCATACCTGGCGCACTTAGGGCGAGAAAAGCAAAAGACACACAATTGATGGACGGAATGCAGAACAAATCATTTGGTGGCACATCCCCTCCCTGGTGTCCTGGAAGGTCTTCGCCCTGTACTGTCTCAGGCGATTCAAGATGGTCACGATGCGGGCAAGTTCACAATTCATTGTGGCTTGGACACCACATATTCCATTGGGTGTGCAATAGGCACCAGTGTTGCCATATGCCACCATGCATAGCTGCGTTCACATGGGAGAGGATATGGGGCAGCAGCCAGAGCTGCCTATTTGGGAGCTGGGGGTCTTGATTCTCGTCTCAGCATCAGCTCAACATCCTGGGAATCTGGGCAAATCACTTAATCTCCCCGTGCCCATGGAAAGCACCTGGATACCCTCACGGGTGATGAGCAGTGCTATATAAATCTACAAAATATAATTATTTTTCTCTGGTGATGTTCAGTCCTCCCTGATGGACATGCCCTTTAATGGGACTCGCCTGTTCAGGGACAAGGCTGAATCTACTCTTGAATTTACCAAAGAGAGTATGGTCACCGCTCGCTCTCTGGGTCTTTCTGACCCGCCTCACCAACTGCACTAGTTTGATCGTTCCTTTTTTGGCTTTGGCAGAGTTGTCCCTTACCACCAGCCTGTTATGTCCTCTCAAGGGACACAGCAGTTTTGCAGGAGAGGAGGAGGTGCGCTCCCCTTCATTGGAGTCATTCTGGACATGGTTCGGTTACATAACTTTCTCCCGAAAAAGAGAGTCTAGGACATTGAGGCTGTGATCCCGATCTTTCAGCCTCGGTCCTGGATTTCAGTGAGGTTGACTCTAGGCTGCTGAGCTTGATGGCCCCCTGCATTCTGCTGGTAAGCACACCAGGTGGCATATGCAACTCTGCAGTGGGATCTGAAGTCCCAGTGGGCCCAACATCAAGGGGACCTCTCGGAACACGTTCAGATTTTGGAGAAGACTGCAAAAGATCTACAGTTGTGGTTACTGTATCGAGACTGTGTCATTGGCAGACCCCTCTGCCTTCCCCACCCAGAGCTGACAGTGGTGACCAGTGCATCACTTTTGGGTTGAGGTGACCATCTGGGATAGGTGAGATCAGAGGCCTCTGGTTTCCGGCAGAGTTGGAGCTGAGGGCCATTCGCTTGGCGCTGAAAGCCGTCCTTCCGTCCATCAAGGGGAGGCTGGTACAGATGCTCACGGACAACCGCACTGCCATGTGGTACTGCAACAAACAAGGCGAGGTGGGGTCATGGACCCTGTGCCAGGAGGCTTTACGCCTCTGGAAATGGCTGGACCACCAAGGAATTTTCCTGGTGGAGAACCACCTGGCAGAATCTTTAAACGCCAGGGCAGACAAGATGAGCTCTCAGCGCCTAGTGGAACACGAATGGCAACTACACCTGTGGGTCGCGCAAGTTCTGCGCATGGGGAAAACCTTGGCTCGTTCTGTTCACCATTGCCAAGAATAAGCAATGTCGGCACTTCTGCTTGTTGGAGTTTCCATGGCATCTCTCTCTATGACACGTGTTCCGTCTCAGGTGAAATTCAGGGCCCCTGCATGCCTTTCTGCTGACACCACTCCTGCCTCGAGTTCTCAAGATGATCAGGATGGACAAGGCCCAAGTCATCCTAGTGGCTACGGATGGGGCACGGAGAGTGTGGTATCCAGAACTTCTGGGCTTGAACATATGTCCTCTGATCAGGCTGCTCCTCTGGGAGAACCTGCTGTCGCAGCAACAGGGCAGGATTCTGCACCCAGACCTTTGCAATCTCCACCTTCATGCCGGGAGATGAGGCGGTAACAGCTGAACACTTATGATCTTCCCTCTGAGGTGGTTGATGCCATCTTGGCAGGCAGGCAGGCATTCCTCGATAAAAACTGTCTACCTCAGTCATTGGGACACGTTTGTGGCTTGGTGCGGGACTTGCCAGATTGACGCCCTCCATGCCATACTGTCTTATATTTTGTTATTTGTTCTGTTTCTCACCCGGCAAGGCTTTGCTCTGGGCACAGTTAAGGGTAATCTTTCGACTCTCTCAGCCTTCTTAAAGTCGCCTGATCAGCCCTCTTTGTTTAAATCACCAGTTGTGATGCGGTTTTTGAAAGGGCTGCAACACGTTTCCCCTTTCTCCTTTTCTCATGCCTCAATGGGACCTTAATGGTCCTCACTTATCTTATGTGTACGCCATTTGAACTGCTTCACAGCTGACCCCTATGCTCCTTAACATCAAGACTGTGTTCCTCATTGCCATCACTTCGGCACAGCTTGTGAATAAGTTTCATGCTTTCTTTGTTACTTCACCATACACTTCCTTCTTCCCAGACAAACTGGTTCTGTGAGTACAGGCATCCTTCCTGCTGAAACTTGTGACGCTGTTCCACTTCAGTCAAATCATCACTCTGCCAGCGTTCTATGCTCTGCCTCAACCCTCTTTGGAGGAGGAGAGACTTCATCGCTTAGACCCCAAGAGAGCACTGAGCTTTTACAAAGATCACACAAATGCTACCAGGTGGACGATCAACTCTTTGGGGGGTTCTTTGGAGCAAACAAAAGCAAGGCAGTGCAGAAGAGAACCATTTCCCATTGGATCATGCTCTGCGTTAAGATCTGCTATGCACTGGCTAAAAAGCTGCTGCCAGAAGGACTTGGAGTCCCTGTTCTAGACATTTGCCAGGCGGCTATGTGGGCTCACCTCCATATGTTCACAAAACATTATTTCCTGGACAATAAGGTTCACCAGGATGGGCATTTTGCCCACTCGGTCCTGCAGGCCTTCTTGGTTTGAGTCCTCACACAGACCCACTTTTGAATAGATCTTGCTGTGGTATCTAATTCAAAGGTGAAGAATCTGCAGCTAGAAGTCTCTATCAGAAGAACTAGTTATTTACCTTCAGTAACGCTCTTTCTGGTAGAGACTGTCTAGACAAAGATTCCTCACCAACCCTCCCATCCTCCTCGTTCTGTGTTTGGACTCTATCCATTAATAAGATCCCAAGTCTAGGAATCTCCACACTTGATTTGATTTTGGACTCTGCGTCTGGGTGTCCCACATTTTATTTCTGGAGCACAACTGCGTCACTGTGGAGCCGCAAGGAGAAACTTTCCAGCGCACAGAGATACTGCTGAAAAAGTTTCCAGATCCAGTGTGACGCCTGGGGAATATTCTAAAGGTGGTGGAATCTGCGGTTAGATAGAATCTCTACCAGAAAGAGCATAACCGAAGGTAAGTAACTTTTTCATCTGTCTGTTATTTTATTTTAATTTTATTTTAGAAGTTTTATATAGCGCTGGCTAGACCCAGAGGTATCAGAGCGCTTTACATGAGTATGAAGATAGTAACAGAAGAGGACAATATTTAAACAGCATGGAATACCAACAAGTTAACAAAAGCGACAACGGCTTGAAAGTATACAAATCGAATACACAGATAGATAGAGCAATAGCTATATACATATATGGCATGGAAATGAGAGAACGAATTCAGGTATACATTCAGGTATAATTCAAGTATACATATCAAATACACAGATAGATAGAGCAATAGCTTAATACATATATGGCATGGAAATGGGAGAACGAATCCAGGGCACAGGATAAGACCCCCAATATTTATTGAGGAGGTATGTCTATAAAGTAATTGGCAGTAAGGATAAGCAGGATGTTTGAAATATTAAGGTTGGCGCAAGTTATTCACAGGAGTTAAATTCAACATACTGGGTAATAACTTGCCTAAAACGAAAATCTGGAATAAATTCTACACTCATGACAATGAAATGTACTTATATGCAAGAGTAATGAAAGAAGAAGCAGAAAATCATGTCATTTACAAAGTCTTTAAAGATAAAAGATTAATTAAGTTTATCAATGGTATATAATTCTTGGATGCAGAATAATCTTAAATCCTGAGAAATGTAGAATATGTTGGGAGGAAGTGCTGGATATAAGGATCCTAGTCACTTTGAATAATTGCATGCTTCCAAATATCTCTATTGTAAAATTGAACATGGCATATTGTTTTGTTGTTCACAAACATTTTGTACACCTGCCTCCACATACTCTTGAGTGATCATCTGATGACAGTTGCCAGAAGTTCAGGTTGGATAGAAATAAATTCTCTTTTACATTTGTTGATATCATACCCATAAGCAGCAGATTTATGGGGTGCAATTATGCTGACTCTTCAGATGCTCACAGGTGCTACCCTGTAAGCAACTACTAATAATATTTAATGATAGAAAATACATATGAATATTGAGGACTACGTTCCACACGAGGCCAAACTTTGTATCAGAAAAGATATTACTTAAAACTGAGAGAAAGAGAGGATCACTTCAAGGCTATTTGTGCAAACCATTTTGAGTCTTACTTTGGATAAGGATCATAATAACATTAACGTTTCAGGACTTTTAAAACATAACCAATAGATCTTGCTTAGATTGGACACTTTATACATGTTGTATCAAAAACAGGATATGAGATGCAGTATTATCTCCTTAATAAATGTTGTTTACAATTGTTTGAATTATCTATGATTCCCTGCCCTATGTGCTCTGTTCAATATTGTAGCATTTTAAGAAATTGATTTAAAGATAAAGAAGTTTTGGAGAGGGTACTTCATAACCTAGGTACGATGAATTATAACGTGAGTTACTGTTGTATGAGGCCTGATGCGAGTATTACAGACTTCCCTGTATTTTATGCGTTTATCTGTACTCCCACGTTTTCATTGAACACTGCTGTATTGTTTGTAATAAAACTGAAAAAAGGTTTAAAAAAAATAAAACATAAAAAAAATAAAAATGTAAGACTTACTTAGCAGGAGGAGGCTTACTCAACCAGTAATTAAAAGTTTCTGGTCAAACTTATTGCCATAGAGTTTTAAAGGACATGTCCTAATTAACTCACAGTTAATCCTGCCAATTTCAAGTAGTACTTTTCAATAAATGCATATGAAGCTGGATAGAATTAGGACATATAGGTCAGGATTATTCAATTTTATTTACGATATTCTATACATCCAGAGTTTTCTGTGCAATTTTGCAGGTTAAGCTACCTCACACAGAAATTGATTTCCGATTTTACCTTAACTTTGATATTCACATCAACAAGACTTGATTATGTTAACAAATGCCTTTACTTTAAAATTTCCCCACCCATTCAGTAGGAAACCTCAAGTCTTAAACATTGCTGCCCTCAAACAGTGCCCCAGAAAATAATATTTATCCCAGACTTTACTTTACTGATTTTTAAAATGAAGTTCTGTTCATATTAGCCACCAAGAATCACAATGGTAGTGATCCTTTTAGTTTTTTTTATTAATGTTCTCTTTTCACACACTGCCAACCAAAATGTAAGATTTTCAGACTCTATAAGCTTACTTCCTTTCATCCTCACGAAGAGTCTTCTGGCTGTTTTGGATATTGAATCATTAAATAGTTTGAATGCTATATGTTCTTTGATGCTGTTAAGCACAGAAGCAAGGAAGAAAAGTCGAAAATATGTTGGCGGCTATATTGCTGAACATAGGTCACAGAGAACTGGTTTTAATTCGGTTTGTAACACTTAAACAACATGAGCATGCTTTTGGGAAGATCACTTTATCTTTCTGTACCTCACATTGTAAATATGTTCATTATAAAAAGCCCCTGTTCAGTGTAGTGTCCTAATGACATTTTCCAACCCTGCAACTATACCAGGTTTCTGTCATTGTTTACTGCTGCCCTCTCCACCCACCCACAAAAAGTTCCATATCGTTTTTTGTACAGTGTCTCATGGTAAAGCGTTTCCTAACTGTAATAGAGATGTTCTATCAGCAGTGCTTTGCTGGCTCATGAAGCCTACTTTGCTCTATATGAAAAGGAAAGGTGAATATGTCTTTCGATGCATCTCCAAGACACACTGTGCAGGCACACTCTATTGTAAACTCACCATAATAGTTTTTGGGTGTATTTCTTGGCTTTCCATATGTCTGATCTATGATTGCACTATGGAGATTGTAATTACATATTTTGCATTAAATCTATGACATCACAATTGCATCTAGTCCTTGCAGTAATGGCACATGTAATCAAGTCACAATACATTATAATAATTATTGCTGTTCACCAGGTAATATATTTCCTCACATTTCGCTTTAGTCCATTCTTTTACTGACATTGTAATTTCTCGTATGGTAATACATTTATTTTACATTTTGCTTCAATGCAACTTCTGGTGCATATTTTACTCTGTTTGGAGCTCTTCAGAGAAGTGTAGGAATCCACCTGAAAGTTTATAAGGCTGGTTTGATGTAGCGTGCCAATATTTGATTGGTTTGTATATCAATTATAGCTTTGTAGAGGCTGTTGGTGACATACCGAGGGGAGATGTTCCACTGGAGAGAAGCTTGTTAGTAAAAGGGATTGACGCTATAAGTTGTGAAAATTTAACAGAGTTACAACTGGCACTGCTGATCTCCTCTGAGGAGCTCCATATAAAGAGAAATATGTATCAGGAGGGCATTCTGATCTCTATTACATTGGAATGCAGTCTTAAAGCAGTGTTGTTATGGAATGCCACTCTGACTCAGTGACATATTTGGTGCTCATCTAGAGTCAGTTGAAGTGAAAGTCATATGCATCAAGAAAAGGTATTGATATGTGTGCGGTATGGTCTGATAGGAAATGAACAAGCTACATGTTTGCTTAGTTGTGATCAGTCTTTCCACATTGTTGCACACTTTTCTTTGTATTCAACATCAAAAGCATGTTGACGTTGCATCATTGTATATGTCAGTTGAGGAGTTTCTCTAGTGGGTATGCATGCCTCCTCAAGGGTTTTTGATGCTTCCAAGGGAGTTCTATATATATGGAGAAATTGCAAAACAAGATCCTTTGCTAGGCACAACAGTAGCATTGCTTACTATTGATGAGACACCTAGTAATTTACTCACAACTTTATTTGTGCAGATTAACCTGCATGTGTCACAAGTAAAATATACCATTAGTTAAACAAAAGGATACTAGATCTCAAAAGAAATTACTATGACATTTTTTACATTTCTAATTCATTGAGTGTCCTTGTAAAGTTCTTTGTTTATAAGCCTGGGGTGTCTCCATGTTAATTTAATGTTCAAAGTTCACCCAGAGATAGTTCTATTGTTCCTGGAAGTGGCCATAATAAAGGACTGTTTTTCTAATTATCAATTCATAAATTCAATTAGAATGAATCCAACTGTTCCATAATAATAAAGGAAATAGGAACACCTTATAGTATGCTGGTTGATGTGCTTCGGCCATTTGAGTTGAGCTTCTACAGGACAAACCATAAGTACTTGAAAACTTTCAAGGTACCGATCGGAGGACTATCTCCATTGGGTAGTATCAAAGGATCAACCTAGTCCAAACATTGGATTCTGTCAATGATCGGGAGTCAATAATGTTAGTCCCGTAGGGTAAACACTGGTGATGTCCACATCAATTGGAACCTTGCCTACATCATAACCATTAGCACTCGGATGTGTGGCTGTCCAGGTTTGCAAATGCACTTGTCCATTCTTAAAGCATCAGGTTCGGATGCAACTTGTGCATTTTGATCTCTTAACCCCCAGGTTGCTTAAAGTATCAGAATTCCAATATTTGACTGAGGCCATCATTCCCCTTATCACATTTGAAAGAACCTTGAAATACATCTTTTCTGGAGGCACACTGTGTGAAAACCTGTCTTGCGTACATTATAATAGACTATGGTGTTAAACCATCAGTAGCAACAACCTAGGGGCACATATAGGGTACACATGACAACTGACTGGACGTAATCATCAGAGTGGTAGAGGGAGGAGTATGCATGTTTCTAAGTTCATTTTTAGAAACTATCACTTATAGTAAATGCCAATCATTGCAATAATACAACCTAATGTACTAAAGTGAAACGCTTCCACATGTTAAAGAAACACTTTTTCGAATTTTGAATAGTCTCTACCATATTTTTACATGAGGTTTGTTGCACGATTTAAATGGCAAATATGTTGATGGCTCGGTTTGTGTTTGGGCTCTTAGACCCAAGCCAGACCTTTGGATCGGCTCTTTTAATTTGTTGGCTTGCTTGCCTCTAAATGTGAGTGCCAATTTTACCCAATGTTCTAAATGTACAATACTTCATTTATGATTATTTTATTCTATATTTGGCTTTATCACACCATTTATGATTTCTTCTTTTTCCATAGTACCCAACAATCACTCACTGATGCAGAGGCCCACACTCATAGGTAAGATTTTCTGATTCTTAAAATGATTAGAATGATACTTGATGATGGTGTCCGCAGTGTCCTCTTGATTTGTAACTTGGTATATGTGTATATTTTTAAGGTGTACAACAACCATACGTTGAAATATTCGAACAGCCCAAACAGAGAGGTATGCGATTCAGATACAAGGTTGAAGGTCGATCTGCAGGCAGCATTCCGGGAGAGCGCAGCACTGATAATAATAGAACCTACCCGGCCATTCAGGTAAAAAACAAAATTAGCTCCAAAAGGCTTTTACTGTATTGTACATAAAAGACCTGTGTGTGTTTTCAATATATATAGCTCTTAATCCCGAGGATAAACTAACACAATGTAGTGTCTTTGTCAGCTTGAGTTGAATTAATTCCTTATATTTGTTATCGGGTTTTCACCACACAAATATTCACATTTCGTTAAAATGATACGAATTCCACCATGTTTTTAAGACTCAGAATAAGTTAGAACACCTTCACCTCATCATATTTGTATAAAAAGGCCATAGATTCCTTCATGTGCTTCACAAAGTATTTAAAAAATATAGGCACTGAAAACATTCTTCCATAAAATAACTAGTTTCTTCCACATACCTATTATATATTCCAAATTTTGAAAACAAGATTACCTTGTGGGCAGGTACGTTCTTTATGTGAAATCTTACCTTGCACTTCTACTATTGGTATTGTTGGACCTGGCCCCCTCTGCAGGGTCACCCCCAAATATTTTGCCTTCACATCTCTATTATTTCTGAATTCGTTTTTGTTGACCTTAGGACTCTGTGCACTTTACCACTGCTAACCAGTGCTAAAGTGCTTGTGCGCGCTCCCTTAAACATAGTAAAATTAGCTTACACCTGATTGGCATGTTTAATTTATTTATAAGTCTCTTGTAGAGTGGTATATAATATACCCAGGTCCTCTAAATTAAATGCTACTAATGAGTCTGCAGCCCTTATTGTGCCACCCACGTAAGTAGCCCTTTAAAACATGTCCCAGCCTGCCATTGCAGCCTGAATGCAGTTGTGAACTGCCAATTCGACTTGGCAATATAACCTCCTTGCCAAGCCTTAAACTCCCCTTTTATTGCATATAAGTCACCCCTCAGGTAGGCTGTAGGGAGCCCATAGGGCAGGGTGCATTGTAATTAAATGGTTGAACATATACATTTAAGTTTTACCTGTCCTGGTAGTGAAAACTCCTAAATTAGTCTGCTGCTACTGTGAGGCCTCCCTGTCCCATATTATAACATTAGGTTGCCTTATTACATTTAATAAGTGCTAACTTTTGATTGGGAATAGGTAAGCATTTTGTGTTTTGTATCTATGAAATTGTATTTAAAAATCCTCCTTAATAGTAAAATCAGATTTTAAATTACAATTTTGAAAATGCCATTTTGAGAAAGATAAAATATACAAAAAAATGATGGATGGAATACTTGAATTAATCTCAGCCACTGGTAATTACTTAGACCGCATCCCAACCCATTGTTATTTTGCACACCATGTCATCTCAGTTTGGACCCAGCTATATGCAAATCAGTCTTGACTTTGCTTCAGTCGAAACAGTCCAGCCTGAACTGCCAAGCCAGGTCCTTCCTGAACTGGAACATAAGCAACCCAGAACCGTTTTCCCCTTAGTTATGGACCCAAGTAATTACCAGTGGCTGAAATTAATTCAAGCATCCCATCCATCACTTTTTTGTATACTTTACTTCTAGAAAGTTGGCATTATCCTGCCATTTGCTATTTGGTGCTTGCATCCTGTCCTAGGTCACATGACTGGGCATAGTTGGCAGTTGGACTTCAGGAATTTATCCGAGGCAGCCACACAATAGAGGGATTAGACATGCCTGGATAGGCCATCAACTGGCAGGATGGGGATGGCGGTGCTGGGCATAGCCCCACTTGTAACTGAAAAGGCTGTGCTCTGCCTTCATACAAAAGACTAGTTACCACTTCGTTGTCCCTGCAGCAAGATTTGAGCCAAGCAGGGCTGGAGAGTCATGAAATTTCAAGCACTTCAAAGGGACACTTCTAGAAACATCTCCTTCTTCACAGAAGGTACTAGGTATAAGAAAGGGACCCTCAGACCTACTCTTCAGTTCACTTTCAGGACCTGTGGAACGACTCTCAGAGGACTCCCTCCTGCTGTGCACTCCTGCTGTGCACTCTGCTGTGCACAAAGAATGCTTTGCTGCACCTGGAAGGACTGCATTGCTGCCTGGAGCCTGCCTTGAAACCTCAGAGGGCTGCCCTGCTGCTCGAGCCCTGCTTTATCACTTGAACCCAAGACTACCAGAGTGACCCCAAGGGCTAGTTTGCTGGTCTCCTGAGGAGAGCCTCAGGGACATTAAAGGCTCCCACCATCTTGAACCTGCACCTGGACCCAGCCTGAGGGAGTCCTGAACCCCAAATTTGTGCTCCTCCGGTCTTGGACACTTGGTTGTGGTGTTAAAGTTGCCCAGATAGGCAAAATCCAAAACTTGGGACTTAGAACATTTTTGGGTAAAAACTGCTCTCAGAACCAAAGGAAGACTGGGACCAACCTGCTTGTCTATCTGCCGAAGGTGCATCACCGGTCGGCCTGACCCGCTACCTTCTTCTTCGCAGCAGCAAATCCTGTTCAGCAGTCCTTCGAGACCTTAGGAGAGAACATAAAGATAGGTGGAAAGAGGTGCAATCATGCCCATTTCTAAATGCATGGAGATAAGGATTTATTGTAATGTGGTCACGTTTAGATCTCATAAGCAATATGAACATTTCAATTGTCTGCTACTTTTTTATATTCAATTTTGGATTATACTTATCATTTACCATGTTAATCCATAAGAGATTTTGTAAACATTCTCATCTGTGCATTCACCAGTGAATATCACTAACAAGTCATTGCTGAAAATAATTTAAAGAATATGTTTTCTAGACCTAGATCCAATATCAGGGCCGTATGTTGTGAACAAAGACAGTATTTCCAAAATTCACCCTCCGTTTTCTCCAACTCATCAACTTTATTAATTGAAGGACATTTTATGGCACACATAAAGCGGAAGTTCTTAGCCTTTTAAGCTTTCAGTAATCCTTACCTACAGTGAGCCAGTATACATAAAGAATATATCTAGTCCAATTCCTCCTGTCACTACCATGGGTATCTCTGACTTTGTATTACAAAAGTCTGAATCAATTTACATCAAAAGTTATTCCCAGTAACAGTACTGTGTCAATGCATACATCTTTTCTCCACATAAACACCATTTAGGTGAACTCTTCTTCCATGTCCAGTTCTTCACGCTAACCCTAATCTTCTCCACATTAACTTTCAGGAAGATTACCACACAGTGCTTTGTTGCATGCTATAACCCTACTGCTGTTTTGTCTAATCTGAACATATCATCGGAGTTCCTTTACCGCGCTATCAACTAATTTATGTGTAACATTCTATCTCCTCTCAAGAATATGTGGGAATCTGTTGTATAGAGGACAAGTATGCCAAGATAGTATATTTTTGTACATATAGAGCCCTACAAGGTGTGCCTACAGGTGTGAGGTTGCTTGCATTCCAGTTCAGAGGGAGTATGACCTGGCAGTTTGCGCTTGACTGCTCCTATAGGAGCGGGACCAAGTTTGATTTGCATGCGGCTGGTTCCTGTCTGAGGTGGCCCAATGGGCCTAGATTAATTACCAGTGGCTGCGGTTTATTCATTATTCTGTTCCTCAGTGCCTTTAGGTCATAGTACAAAGAAACAACTGCCGTCCATACAGAACATTGGACATTCAGAAGCTCTTGTGAAATGCATTTGAGGAAACACGTAGAAAAGTATTTATTAATTGCTTATGGGGCACAAGAGAATGACATCGTGGAATATTATGAACCATAACAGCTCATTTAAATATGATTTGTGAATCACCAGAAACACAGTGGGAGGCATTAGCAGTTGACATCCTAGGACATATGCGTGTTTGGGTGGCGGTGTCAAATACCTCATTGTATTACTTGACATATTTTTGAACCGGCCTAAAGTTAAGATGTTGATTAAGGTTGATTTGTCTTGTGTCATTACGTTTTTAGACACGTGTATTCCAGAGGGAAGGACTTCCTAAGTGTATTGTAAGTGACAGTGGAACTCAATTTCGTTCAAAGGAAGTTTAGGATTTCTTTTCCCGAAATGGTATAAAACATAAGTTAACCTCTTTGTTGTGTGAAAACGAATTGAGATTGATTTGAGCATATCAGATAACCCCAGATGTTACTTGGTTCAGTCCCTTCATGATTTAAAGAGGAAAGGAATCTCATACAGGAATAACTTGTGCTGGGTAATGGTTGAAAGACATAAAGATTGATCTCACACCAGAATTATAGAGAACATTCAACAGAGACAAGCAGTGGATGATGGACATAATCACATCCATAACAACACGCTACAACACAACTCCAATGTGGGGGTCACTTTAATTTCTCTATAGGACCTAAAACAATCAGAAGAAGGGAGCAGGACTCAAAAAACGAGCTGTCAAAACAACATCCATGTAACAGAAATCTAGACTTTAGAAGGAATCTAAACAGAAATGCAGTAAATGATGGAGATAGACCAGCGGATCGGACGGTATTTATGATTAATGTTCCTAAATTAACTCTCTCCTCCTACAAGGACGATGAGGAGTCATTAAAAAATGAGCCAATCCATTGGATAAGATCTAGGCGCAAGTGCTTATCAGTAATACGTTCCGATATTATGAAAGCAGAGCGTCTGACAGGTAAGCAAGAACCCTTTGATACCATACTCCTTCTCCTTAAATCTAAAAGCCTAGTTGATGGCTTGATAGCACTGGACCTAAGAGCACCATTAACTTCCAACTCTGTGATAAGGTTCAAAATAAATAGACCGGGAACTGAGATAAGAGTAAATCAAAAAATGCCTGCAAACGCCGGACAACAACTAAAAACCAACCGTACCCAAAGCGATCTAGAGGCAGTTGATTGACTAGGAATGCAGGAAACTCTGCCCACGTACTGTACTAGGCCATTTCGAGCCTTTAGTCAATGCAAGGGAACAGCTAAAGGGAAGCCATCACCAGACCATTCCTATCAAACACAACAGGGGATTTCTGGGGAGAGAGGTGAGATTATTGAAGCAGCAGTGGTACAACTTAGCTCCCAGAATGGCAGAAAGGAATCCATACAAACCCCAAATTATCTAGTATCATGGAACATAGCGGGGCTAAAGCAAAAACTAATTGACCCAGAATGGCAAGAGTACATGAATCAATATGATTTCTGTATTTTACAAGAAACATGGGCCCTGGATTCACCTCACAAGCTGGGCTATAGAACATTTAGTATTAATGCTGTTCTGTCAAAAAGAGGCAGACCATCAGGAGGCTTAGTTATATGGGCTAAAATCTCGCTAAAGTTAGAAATTAGCCAACTTGAATTTCCCTCTCCTGACATTCTAGGAGTAAAAATAAAAACACAAAACAAAGGAGATGTTTTTTTGCTAAATGTCTATAGTAGACCTAGAGCAGCTAGTGTAGAATCACCGGTACTAGAGATATTGGATAATTTCTTAAGCACCATAGACCCTAGGGTGCTAGTAATTATAGGCGGGGATTTTAACTGCAAGTTTTAGCCTGTCGTGGGTCTTGAAACCCTCCTAGAAGAAGAAAATAAGGCAAGAGGTATTCCACCATTGGAAGCTGGACCCTCTGTTCTATGCACAATGGTGGCAATGCAAATGGTCCAATTGGTCTCAGAGCAAGGATTGAGGGCATGCAAAGGCAGGCTGTCGTCAGACAGCCCGAGTGCATACACATTCAAAAGAGGCAATACCAAGACTAAAATCGACTATATATTAATGAGTATTAGCCTATGGGGTAACCTAATCGATTTAAAAGTAGAGCCAAGAGACGACAGTGATCATTTTCCTCTGTGCTTGTCAATGGAGGGAACATATTTTGAAACCTGGGCTCTGGGTAAAAGCTCTACCAAGAGTAACTCCTCTCTAAACCCATTGATTAGCAATAAACGCAGAGCACTAAAATGGCCTTCTATTATTGTAAATCCCGAAGCCATGGCAAAGATCTATAACACCTTTGCAGATGTATTAGCTCCTTATATAAATACTGCCTCATGTGAGATCCCTATTGTGCAAATACACTACATTTTGGCCGAGAAACTAAAAATCCTCCTGAGTAAAATCCCTTGTGAGTATGAGTCATTGAACACCATTAAATATTCCTCTCATAATCCCTGGTTCACCAAGGACTGCCGTGTTGCAAAGCATCTACTGATGGCGGCTGTTCGGTCCAACAACATAGAAAATATAAGAGCTAGAAGGAAAAGCTTAAGAAACAATTAGTGTAGGCAAAAAGAGACTGGGAGGACAGCAATTAGAATGAATTGCTTGCGGCAGCAAAAAATAAGGATCACATGGACTTTTGGAAACTATTAGCACAGGGGAATAAAACAGGGAACTCCTGTCTGGATCACTATTTGGACCCAGGCACCTGGTGCAGTCACTTTTCAGCCTTATATTCGGATGCTGCAGATCCAGTAAAAATTGCCAATCCTACGAAGGGTATAAGTCCCGGGGTAGTTGACTGGCATGAACTGAACAGCACTCCTTATTTCTCACTAGATGACACAGTGGCAGCAATAAAAGCGGTAAAGCCGGGGAAAGCCCCAGGTCCGGATAAGATCCCAGGAGACCTGCTGAGGCATGATAGTATGGTCTGGGCACCCTATGTAAATTTACTCTGTAATGCTCTGGCTACAGGAGCACCAATACCTGAATCATGGAATGGGGCCGAAATAATTCCCATTTTTAAGAAGGGGAATCGCCAAGACCCCGCTAACTACAGGCCAATAAGCTTAATAGACACTCTACAGAATATCTATGCAAAACAGATCCTATTTAAGCTTAACAATTGGCTAGAGGAAAATAACATTCTGTCTCAATACCAAGCTTGGTTTAGAACTAGAACTAGTACAATCGACCAGGTCTTCAGATTATTGTGTATAGTATGGAAGTATACTAAACTTAAGGGAGGCCATATGTACATAGCCTTTATAGATCTTAAGGCTGATTTTGATCTCATTCCTAGGAGCTCACTGTGGAACTCCCTAAAACAGGGAGTTCCTGATGACCTTCTGATTCAAATAGTACACCTCCACAAAGATAACTACGCAAAAGTCAGATGGGGACCCCGGGGCGAACTTACTGAGGCAATTCCAATAAAAAGAGGAGTAAGACAGGGATGTATACTGGCACCCACCCTCTTCTCACTATATGTAAATGATGTTGTACAATATCTCCAGAGTTGTAAGCACGATTCACCAAAGTTAGGAGGGGTGCCCGTACTTGCCCTACTCTTTGCAGATGACACAATTTTAATATCACAAATGCCCAAGGGATTGCAAAACCTTTTAGACTGCTTTAGTGGCTACTGCACGGAAAAAGGTCTTGAAATAAATTCAAACAAAAGCAAATACACAGCCTTAAATCCGCACAAATCTTTTAAGAAAAATATCATTGTTGGAAAACAAAAACTGGAATATGTGCCCAATTTTAATTACCTGGGTATTACCCTTGATACTAAATTGTCATGGAAACCTCAGATGCTTAAATGCAAGTCCATTTTGGTTCAAAATTCCATGGCAATTGTGAAAAAGCAACAGAAAAGTATATCTAGAGCAGTGTCACCTGCCTTGGAAGTTTACAAGTGTAGGGCGCAAACAGTAACCCTCTATCTATGGTGCAGAACTTTGGGGCATTATTAGTCAGAATACGCTTACTGTGGAAGAGAATAAATTCATAAGGATGCTATTGCAGCTCCCAGTACACACACCTATTGTCCCCATTATCCAGGATATAAATCTCAGGCGAATCGAGCCCCAAGCCACACTAAGACCCTTGTTGCTTTGGGTCCGTCTGTGACCATACAAGAGCTCAAACACTATAAAGAGGGGTTCATTGAGATATTGAGACTTGATTACAATGTTACACTTCCTTGGCTTCGGCATGTGCGCAGTTGGTTTTACAATCTAGGCTTAAATAGTTATTGGGACGATCCCTATTCATTAACACATCTCTCAAAAACAACCTTGAAAAACACCTACTGGATGTATACTCAGGAAAGTCTGCATTCTTGTTCAAAAGTAGGAAGGTGGACCACTCAGTTTTTATCTATAAAACCAGCCCCTTCTTTTGAAGTATACATGGATGAAATACAACCCCATTTAGCCAAGTCCCTGTATATGAAGTTCCGCTTTGATGTTTTACAGATCAAATTGAACACATCAAAGTGGTCGTGCAATAATATCGATGACAGAGAGGCTATCTGCACCTTATGCACACCAAATGCTGTAGAAAATGACCCCCACATATTATTTTATTGTCCAGCATATACGATCCCTCGGAAAAAATGGATAAAAAAAATTTGTCGTAATATAGGAATTAGGTCACACTTAGGAGCGCTAAGAATTTTAAAAACCGATACATCCCAGAAAATCGTTTTTAGTCTTAGTAGATATTTATTCGCCATAAATTTAGTACGCAAGAGAAAGGGATTGAAATTTTAACATATTAATTTCCATTTTAAAGGTTGGTTTTAACATTGTACATTGTATGTAGTCGCTTGTTCATATATTTGAAAGTGGACAATGTGATCGATGCATTTGCACTCTATAATCTTGTGAATGATTCTGCATTTTATTGTTCTTAAAATGAACAGGTCGTTAGTTTTTAAAACCCATAAGCAAAGTCCTACCCGAAAAAGGGAGAAAGTGATTGATGCATTTGCATTTTATCAACTTTTGGCTGATTTTGACATTTATTGCCTGAAAATTGAAGGGGCATTATAGTACTAATATCCATAAGTAATGTCACACATTTCTTGATTTTAACAAATTTTAAAATAGGTGTTAGGTATTCAACTAGGACACATTATGTGTAGGATTGTAAGATCATACTGTACTATACATTCAACTTGACCTGTGTTTAAATGTTTGAAATGTATTACTTTGTATCTTTCATGATTTTTTTAAAATCGAATAAAGATTTTTATTGACACAAGCAGTGTACAAGGAATACTATGACTGGAAACAAGGAACAAAATAAAGTTAAGAGGTAGGAGATTGTGTGAGAATTAATAATCCTATCAGGTCTTTTAAAGGTTAAGTGATGGGAAGGGTTGGCATTTTAGTAGGATGTCAATATGCAGGGATCGCCAAGTGAGTTTCTTCTTTTTTTGTCCTCCTATGCCTTGATTCCTACTGAAGCCTCCAAGCTTTGTTCTCAGTTGTGTGAGTAGTGGAGCCAGCCCTGGGTAGAGAACACAGATGAAACAGTATCCGGACAAAGCTGAGGGGGAGGAAAAACCTGACCACCTCACCAGCAACCCTCGGCTTCAATCATCGGACAATAGTATTGGTGACTTTAACCTACCGATTCTGTATTAACTCTCAGCCACCTCTTCAAGGGAGACCATAGCTTATGCGTCTTATTTGTTGTCTTCTGGCTCTTCTCTAGCTCATAAACATAGAGAACTGGTTCAAGCCATTCTGCTTTGGATGGGGCAGTCGAAAGTACCCAATATTTACAAATCAGCCTCCTACCCAGTAATATTAGATAAAACAATAACTTATTATCCAGATTCGGCTTAGCTCCCGTCTCAGACACCAGTCCAAAAATAATAAGCTCAAGGCTTACCTCCAGTGACATATGCAACAGATCTGATACAAACTTACAGACGTCTGTCCAGAATCGAAGAATGGTAGGGCAACTGAGAAACGTGTGTATCATCGGCATCTCCGAGCCCACACTTCTTGCAACTGGCTCCTGTCGACCCCTTCAATTTCGATAATTTCTTTGGGGTCCAGTAGGCTCCATAAAGACAGAACAAATGGTTTCTTCTAATATAAGCTGGTTTGATCACCTTGTGTAATGTTTGGAAGGATACTTGCCATAAATGTGCCACATTTGGCGCATTCGCCAAATCAGTTGCTTTACCCCAGAGTTTTGTTGGTTTATTGTCACCTTCATCTTGAGTGTCCATAATCATCTTATACCAAGTGGCGATCTCCTCCTTCTGCTGGCGGCTCGTGATTAAATGTTCTTCCAGTTCATTCGAGCCTCCTTGAGCTTCCTTCGAAGATTGGGCCCAGCTCTGTATTTGCATGTATTTGAACCTGGACACTGAGAATTCTGTCAACTGTTGGAATTGAGTCCACGAACACACCTGTCCTTCTTGGAAAATTCGCCCCATTCCGTGATTCGGACCTCTCTAAGATTTGGTGACAAGCTGTCCTTGAGGAACTCTGGTGACCCTGGGGAATCCCACAGTGGGGCATATTTACTGTAATAAGGGAGCTTTGTTGCTTGTCTAATCTGTGCCCATAATTGTGCCGCGGCTGACAACATCTTCAGCCTAATTATTTTTAAAGAACGTCTGATGGTCAAATTTAAACATAAAGCCCTGCCGGCCTGATCATACCTCATCTAGTAGAGCCTCCCATAGCCTTGTGCTCCCTTTCCCAACTTTATCTGACAAAAGGAATCTAACATTTTTTAACTGGAAAACCCAGGCGTATAATTGAAAATATGGAAGGGCGATGCCTCCTTTATCGTATTTTTCCGAAGATATTTTCTCGCGATGCTTCTTCCTTTTGCAGCCCAAATGAAAGTCTACTTTACTGTGTAACTGTCTGAGCCATTCATTTTTAAAATGTAGCGGAATCATATTAAAAAGAAAAGTAAATTTGGGAAGTATCGACATTTTAACCAAACTGGCTGTACCAAAGATTGTTAATGGAAGATGAGACCATGCAGTTATCAGCCTATTGGTCTCAACCATGGCTTTCTTAAAGTTGGATTCTACCAGTTTGTCTAAAGAGTGAGTAACTTTTATTTCAAAATACATTATTTCTTGTTTTATCGATGTGTGATTCTCTACAGCATTCCAGACCATTACCTCAGTCTTACTTGCATTTGCCTCGTAGCCTGCCACCTTCCCAAATTCTTTTTTTTTTTATAAGCAACTTTATTGTTTTTAACAATCAGCATACACCAGCACATCAGCAATGGACATTGAGGATAACAAATCACAGCCAAATAGATGATCCATCCCAGGACGCCCGACCCCACAAGGTAGAATTGGATAAAGACCATGCGTGCGTAGTTGTGACTACCCCAAGGTACCCAGCCATTTGCCCCACACCCTGCGATATTTCTTAGTGCAATCCCGTGCTTCATACATAGGTTTTTCTTGTGTCGCACACCAGTCCACACCCATCCGCCACTTCCCAGAGCAGGGCGGAGTTGAGAGCTTCCAGGAGGCGGCAATGTCACGCTTGGCCACCACCATAGCCGTGTTGAGAAATAATTTCTCGTTCCTAGACCCATCCAGCCCGTCTGTGATCCCGAGGAGTGAGTGCCGAGGGTCATGGGGGACCTCCCACCCCAGGATTTCTGTGAGCTCCTCTTCAATGTCACCCCAGAATCGCGCCAAACGGGGACATGCCCACACCATATGGAAAAAGTCAGCCGGGTCTTGGCCGCACCTCGTGCAGGACGCAGTGGGATAAAAGCCTGCTCGGTGGAGGCGTACTGGGGTTAGGTAGGCGGCGTGTAAGTAGTATACTTGGATCAGGCGGAGTTTGGCTGAGGCCGTAATCGTCTTAGGTGCCATGAGAGCATCACACCAGTCCTCTTCGTCCAGAGGACCCACCCACTCTTCCCATTGGCCTCTAAGCCGATCCAGTGAGGTCGGGGTGTTATTAACCAGTGCCCGGTAAATGCGGGAAATCCCCCCCCCTTCCCCAGGTCGCCCAGCATGATCTGCGCTTCCGGAGGGCTGTACTCAGGGATCCTTGTGTCTTCCGACATGTGTACATGGAGGGCATGCCGCAGTTGCAAATACTTGTAGAACTGTAGAACTGTGTTGGGTGTAAGGCGTAACTGGACCGAAGGTCTTGGAATGAGCGCATGTGACCGCTCGCCCACACATCCCCAAGTTGCGAGATCCGTATGAGGTCCCATGCTCTAAAACCCCGCAACCCACTGACCTCCCGGAGCCACGTGCCGTGCCAGAGAGGCGTATGTTGAGTCAGCTTGTGCGTCCATTGGGTATGCCGCAGGGCAGCCCGCCAGGCCAAAAGTGCGGTACGTGTTACCTCTGGTAGGGTGGACGGAATGGACTCCCCGTACATCAGGGACTGGATTTTGGGCAAACCTAGCTCGCTCAATTCAAGCCTATAGGCCGGGTCGGACCAGCCCCCATTAAACCAATCATGTATGGTCAGTAGGCGTGTCGCTAAATAGTACAGATATAAGTGTGTCATCCCCATGCCCCCATCGAAGGGAGGAATCCGGCATATGGTCAGAGCCAGGCGAGGACTCCCTCCTCCCCCTCCCCAAATGAATTTGGTGGCCAGACTGTCCAGTTCCCGAAACCAAGCCCGCGGAAAACAGAAGGGGGTGTTTTGAAGAACGTAGAGGAATCTGGGGAGAATCAACATTTTAATGGGTGTGAGGGCCCCAGCAGCCCAAGGGTGGTCGAGCGCCCCAAGCGATAGCGCGTGGATCCACCGGGTCGAGGGCCCCCAATTGAGATTGGTGGGCGCTGGAAGAGGGAGGGGGGGGGGTTTTGGCAACGCCGGTCCCCGGCAAGGCCCCCCAGCTCGGGAACCAAGTATTGGAGCCGAGGGCAAGGATGGCAAGCGCCCACCGTTGATGTGGCCTGGTGCCGGGCAGAGGTACTGTGAGGCCGACAGGAGGATCAATGTCTGGAGGCCATCACGGCGTGGGGCAGACACTTTAGGAGTATTCGCGGCAGAGGGGTGCCCGCTCCCGGGGCCCCATACTGCTCGATCCGCGCAGCCGAATCCGCCTTTCGCCCGGGTGGCCCACGTCACGCCTCAGGCGCCGCCGCTGCTGTCCCCCGGCGACCCACCTCCTCCTTCGCGTCAGCCAGATATTGTAGGGCACAGAGGGTCCCCCTCCGTCGATAAGGCACCCCCAGGCAGGACGGCCAGTCAGCCCAAGGAGTGCGCCCCAGGGAGACCCGGCTCTGGAGAGTGGAGAGGCGCCGGAGGGGCACTGGGTGCACTGCACGCCGCCGCCCGAAATGTCGGCCGAGAGAGGGTGAAGAGGGAGCCCCACTTCCACCAGGTCCAAGTCAAGGTCGCAAGAGCCGGCCTTCCCCTGCACCGGCGATACACGCAGGGCAGTCCGCCCAAGGCCCCGTGCCCGCCAGTCCCAGATATTTGCAGGAGCGGGGGGGACGGAGAGCCAGGAGCGACGATACCAGGCGGGTATTCGGAGGACCACACCTTGCCTCAATTACTCAGGGCCTCAGTCCATCCGACCCCAGAGACCCCTTGCGCAGGGGCCGGGAAAGCACAGACCGGCGTGTGGAGAGGGCCGGTGAGCCCCACCCGGGACACCCGCTGCTCGAAGTATGCAGCCGAAAGGCCCCTCACCGCCCCATCGAGCGAGTCTACCGCCTCTGGACAGGACGGGCCCCAAGCACAGCGGGTCGCCTCTGTTGCGGCATTCCGGGCAGGCCCCCACACACCACAATACCGGAGAAAAAAAGGGGGGGCGGGCGGCTTGAGCAATGACCCCCCGCACTGCTGCCCGACGTGACAGCCGATCCCCGGACCCGTCCCCACTCACCGGGTGTCGCCCTCCGGGGCCGGAGCCGGCCTCAGCTGTCGGTATCAGCCCGGTGAGCTGGCCTCAGGAGGTGTGCTTTGTGCTTCGGAAGGCGGCTCTCCCGCACGCCGCCGTCAGGACATGTGCCAGTCCCCCACTGGGCAGGACGCAGTCAGCAGATCCCTGGGGCGGCGATGTCCGCGATCGCTGCAAGGCCCGCCGGGCCTACAGGCCGTAGGCGTTGGAAGCCGCCATCTTGCGCAGCCGGGAGAGTCTAGGTGCGGGACGGGCCGGCAGCCATCCAGGGCAGCGTCCGCGTGGGCAAACGATCCGCCGCACGGGTCCCTCCAGGAAGCAGGAGCCGCACCACCGACAGGGACTCCTCGGCTAGGTATGCCTGGGTCAGCAGCAAATCGCGGTGGAGGCCGCCATGATGCAGCTCGAGGGCCCTGCCGGGTCCAGCACCAAAGCGGGAGCCGGACGCCCGGAATCAACAATCTGGATTCACCGTTGCGGAGTTCCTTCTCCGGGGGTTCTCGTTGCCTCTGTGTAGGGTACGGATGGCAGCTGCAGGCATTGGGGAGAGAAGCGGATGACGGAGGGGTCCGGAGCACTCTTAGAGTGCGACCGCCATCTTGACGCTTCCGATTTAAACCCTTCCCAAATTCTTTTATTAACTGTTCCAGGATCACGACTGCTGGCACTAGACTTTGTGTATAAACCATAATGCCGTCTGCATAGAGGGATAGTTTTTTCCGCCATGCACCACACACAAAAGGAATAATCTGTTGCTCCCTTCTTATTTTCTCCGTAAATGGCTCAATATATAAATTGAACAACAGCGGAGAAAGGGGATTAGGTTACCATTCACCAAAATCCTAGCGGCAGGGGACTTATATATCACCTGTATTGCTCTACAAAATCTTTTCCCCAAATTATAGCGACTAAGCAAACCATAAAGAAATTGCCAATTTACCCTGTCAAAGGCTTTGGTCGCATCTAACGTAATAATGGCTAACGGGATCTTATATTCTAACGCCAAGTCTATTGAACCAATAAGTTCATGACTCAATTGAGATATTTGCCTGCCTTTAACAAAGCCCTTCTGATCTTCAAATATCAAATTCCCGCTCACTTTGCCCAACCTAGCTGCAAGCATGCTGGCATAAAGTTTATAGTCGTAATTTAGGAAGGAAATAGGTCTATATGCATCACAGGTTTTTGGGTCTTTGCCAGGTTTTAAGATCAGAGAGATGACGGCTTCTTCCCAGGATTTTGGTAGGGCAACTTTCTCCTCCCAAATCTCCATAAAGAGCTCTATTAATATTGAACACAATTGATCTTTCAATTTTATATAGAACTCATATGGAAGACCATCAGGACCCGCGGTTTTGTTCCCCTTACATTTTTTCATAGCGGCGTGCAGTTCATCCTGTATCATGTCCCCCTCTATTAACTTTCTTTCCTCACAGGAGAGTTTCTCCACTTTTTGACCCCTGAGCCAACTGTTAAGTTGATCATCTGATGTACACAAATCTTCCATATATAGCTCCTGGTAAAAATCTACAAAGGCTTGCTCCATCTCATGCTGCGATCTTAAGCTGTTTCCTGTGGCTCTGCACGTTATTTCGCTTATGTTATTTCTTGCGACTTCTAACAAGAGTTTCCCAGCACATTCACAAAACTCAGTGTGCTAGTTTACTTGCCTCCCATCGCTCTCGCACCCTAGCTTCTAATATGGCAGAGAGGGAGCGTTTGTGTTCGGAAATCTCATCCTGCTTATTTCGGATTGAGATCTCCTCCCCTGATGTCTCTCTATCCTTCAGTTTGAGTGTCATGATTTTCCCTTCTAGATCTTCAATCTTGTTCTTATATACTTTCCTATTTTTTGCTGAGATACTAATCAGAACCCCTCTAAAAAAGGCCTTATACGCATCCTACATGACATTTTTAGGCGCAGTATCTTTATTGAAATAAAAAAATTATTTAGTGCTTTCCATAAGTATATCAATTACCGCCTGGTCGTTTAGTAATGATCTATCCAAAGTCCATCTTCTTTCTTGCCTTGCCTTCCCTACCCTCAGTTCTAACACTACTGCTGCATGATCGGACAAGTGAGCGGGAAGATGTTCAACCTTCATAATCTCTGTGTCTAGTGAGCTATCTACTAAGAAGTAATCAATGCTGGAGCAATGTTTATATTTTAAATTGTGAAAAGTTTCTCAGTATCGTGTCTAACTCGCCACACATCATAGAGACCAAATTGCCGCAAGAGGGATTTGATGTATCCTTGCATCTTAGGGTTGAAATTAGCTCTACTGTTTTTCGATCTATCAAGTTGGTAATCCAAAACAACATTAAAATCTCCAGACCAGATAATCGGGTGTTGTAATTGCAATAGTTCTGAAGCCAGCATTTGCAAGGGTTCCATATTATCCACATTAGGCCCATAATAACCTACCAGGGTATAATATCTATCTAGTACTTTCACTACAGCAATCACCCATCTTCCCTTTGTTATCCCCATGTGCTTTTTTTATCACTATTAATACTCCTTTCGTATGGGAATTTTGTTCGCTAGTAATCATCTGGCCGATCCAGCTCTGTTTTTTACAAATCTCCACACATTCAGACCCAGATAAGTGGGACTCCTGGAGAACAATTATTTGAGCTGGGGCATCCCTTAAGTACTGGAATATTTTCCTTCTCCTCCTTCCCACTCTCAACCCATTAATATTCCAGGACAAAATTTGTATGTTGTGACTAGTCATTTATCTTGTTTTTTTGTGATAAAGGGTGCACAAACTCTCAGGTTTCCACATCTCAAGGCAATGGGACATTTTTTATATTTTTTCCCAGTATGCTCCCCATTCTGTGCTACCCACACCCTCCCTCCCCCCTGGAGAACCCATACCCTCTTTTGTTTGGCTATCCTAGCCATTTGGGCCTGTCGCGGGAGAGAGGAGCGAAACCCCTAGAGAAAATGGGAAATAAATAAAAAGAAATAAAAAAGGAGGAAAAGAAAGAAGGCAAACAACAATCGTATCAAGGGGAGGCAAAAGCACCTAACCCTCCTTTGACAACCTCTTTAACTGTCTTCTTTACCCCCAGGGGAAGCCTTCTGCTTTTGTATAAAAAGTATTACTCTTGTGGACCATTATAACTTCTTGAGCGATTCCAGTAAGGCATCCGCCTCCTCGTGATCCCTTAAATTGTGCCTTTTGGGCCAGATGTACGACACTTTTTTTTGCGGCTGCAAAGGGGAGATCCTCCCGTTTGCGACCGCAAAAAAGGGTAATGGCATGTACAAATCCTATTTTGCGAATCACTGACTCGCCTTATCTCGCCTTATCTCGCCTTATCTATGACTGCTGGCATGACTGCTCCACACCATATTCTCCGGGGAATTAATTTGGTCCACATTGTGTGGCATCTGGCCCATAACCTGCGTATCTCCTTCAGGTCCTCCTTCATGGCCTTAATAAGTGCCAAACCCTTCTGAACTACCAAGTCATTTTCCTCTAGATGGAGAATAAGCATATCTGGACATTTACCTCCCACCAGAAGCCTATTTAGACAGGGGATGAGCTCCTTCCACCGCATCCCCCCTTTTCCCACCCAAGTGATAGTATATAGCGACTTTTCAAAACCCAGATTCCTGCCATGTCTGCTGTCCCTAGCTTGACGCTCCGCCTACTTCACAAAAGAGTGATCGACAATCCAGATGTTCATCCCTGCTGCCTGTGGTCAGGGAACATATCCTGTAACAGAATTAAAGTTGACAACCTGCACACTTACTCCCCCCAATTTCCCTCACCCCTGATATATCTACGAAAGCAATTTGACAACAATCTGCACAACTCCATAATGCTCCCTTGGCCCCAACCCTGACAGCCAGCTTCAGTCGCTGCCCCTATCCTAAAGGAGTGTGTCCCAAACCCACACGGGTCCAAGCCTCTCGCCCTCAAGGCCGCACGCAAAACTGCCAACTTACCACCCTCGTGCTTAAACACCTTCCCTTCCATGGCCCCCCGAAACTGTAGAGCATTAGCCCTACGTACCGGGCAAATGTCTTCTGCAGAGCAAAGTCTCAAGAGCACAGTTCTCCCCTCACTCCTTTGGTCGGTCTTAGACTTGTACAGACAAACCTGCACATCTTCTTCCCTGCAACGCACCTCCTCCCACAGCCGACCCCCACTCCCCCTACCCCCGCTGCAGCTCTGATACCCTGAATGCCCCAAAAAATATTCAGGACATGAGGGTTGAAAAGAGAATTGTCTCCCTCCTCTCGGAGCATACCGTCCTAAGGGACATAATCACCTCGGTCAAGGTATCCAGGGTCAGAGGCCTCCACCTGTCCCATGCCCTGCTTCCCTCACCCAACCCTCCAAAATCCTAGTCCCCAGTTATCCCACTCAAGGCGCGTAACCCCATAGGAGCTTGCCCATAAATGCAATACCAGACAACTTGCTTGCGATTGTAACCTTCGATTGGTCCCTTTCTCTGAGGGAGAGTATGAATTGTACTACATCCTCCACCCTATCCTATTCCCTTGACCTCCTTGTGGCTCCCCCTAACAAGAATTCAGACCATGCTTGAAAGACCCAGCTACCAATTGGAGCATCCTCTTTCTCCTAATGACCAGAGTTCTTGTGGCATCTGTGTCTTCACCGGATCCGCCTCCGTGGCCAGCCCATGGAACCTCTCTCACTGTGAACGAGACAAAGCATCGGCAATGTCATTGTCCACCCCCGGAACGTGTCTGGCTCTGGAAGTAATGTCAAGACTCAAACAGTGCAATACGAAAACCCTCAGAAGCTGCCACAACTGAGGCTCCCTGGCGGACTGTCTGTTAACTACATGCACGACTGACATGTTGTCAACGCGAAACAGAACTCTCTTGTGGGCCAGCAGTACCCCCCTTAGCACCACCGCTACTACCAAGGGAAAAAATTCTAGGACGGCAATACTCTGCTTACCCTCCTTCCACTTTTCAGGCAACTCCTCCGCACACCAGTGGCCCAGCCAATACAGGCCAAAGCCGCAACCCCCGCAGTGTCTGAGAATAGTTGTGCGTCCCATTCCAAATCTGTCAAGGCTGCCAATGGGATACCATTGAATTACTTTAAAAAAGTCCTCCACATTCTCAGATCCTCCTTCAACCCTGCCGACAATCTGACATGATGGTGCAGTAAGGGCAGACCCACTAGGGGCAAACCTAGCCGTCTACAGAACATCCTCCCTGCTCTCACCACCCTGCAGGCGAAGTTCAGATGACCGAGCAACACCCAGGGGCGGTGCGTCCTTTAGGGCGCTGGGGCGTTGCCCCACTAAAAATTTCTGGCCCCTAATAGTTGCTGTTGTTCAATAACCACAATCTAGCAATACCTGATATTCCCGGGCTGGCCGGGCGCGCCGAGGCAGTCAGCTGCTCTGAAGGGGGTGGGGGGGGGCGGGGCAGCAGGTTCAGTCGGCATCATGATGATTGACATCATGATTCATTCATAGCAGCAGGGGTGGTCGAGCCGAGCGCACAGCACAAGTACGCATGTTGGTTTGGACAGAGAATTTCTCCGACCACCCCAGACATGCGTACTAGGCTTTGCTCTGGCTGCACATTAGGAGAGCAAGGGTTGATCCATACCGCAGTCCCCGGTCTCCTAATGAGCGTTAGGTATCCCTGCTCAAGCCAATCCTGGCGCTGCTGGAGCAGTGTCTGGATTGGCTGAGATGCGGTTGCCACGCATCTCGTAGTCCGGAGTGCACATGAGGTGGGGGGGGGGCTCTAACAACGGAGTATGGCCAATCACTGTCATGGTTTATTGTGAAGCCATGCAGTGATTGGCCATTGCTACTGTTGCTGGGCTGTTCAGCCAGCCTGGCTGTCCCTCCCCCCTCAGGGCGTGACGGTCCGGAGGCAGACCACACCTGGGCCTCGTGTTGTTCAGTAGTCAGTGTACTACTGCTCGTCGTGTTGTTGTTTACTTGTGGCCTGCCCAGGCTCGGGTGGGTCACATTTGTCTTGACCGCCGCGAGCCTCAGCCTTGTTATCTGACTGGGAGTCTGTCAGTCTGGATGATTGATTTTACGAAGATCAGTCCTGGTCGACCCCACCCTGTGTGTGGACTCTGTGGCATAGATCTTGCACGTCGGCAAGCCAGAAGCCAGCGGCAAAAAAGTAGGTAGGTGTGATCACGCAATCGCAATTTTAATTGAATTAACTACCTCCAGCGGAGGCAGGCAGAGTGCGTCAACGATCAGTTTTGGATGCAAATTAATTGCATACTGTTTTAGTGTCTTTGCTGCAGATGATTAGGCCCTGATCTCGCTGCAGCAAAGACACTAAGACAGTAAAACACAAATAGGCCAAGCCAACCTTTTGGATTAGAAAGGCGTTTGGAGGAAATCCTGTTTCGAACCGACGTTAATGGTTCCCTTTCGTGGCTTTATTTCACAACATTATCATAAAATAATAAAACGCTTTGCATTTCAAGCTGTAGCATTCTGGCGATATGTTTATCGTCTCCCGTCTTAATGTACCCAGGTTTCAATAAACACAAGTAGATTTGATTGTTATTGTTGCTGGGTTATGAAAAATCTGTTTTGGCGGTGTATTAAATTTCAGAATAGTGAGCGAGACAGAAAAAT
The DNA here is from genome assembly GCA_963921515.1 of Calotriton arnoldi. Taxonomy (NCBI): domain Eukaryota; kingdom Metazoa; phylum Chordata; class Amphibia; order Caudata; family Salamandridae; genus Calotriton; species Calotriton arnoldi. The sequence goes on along the minus strand of CAWUFW010004332.1, from coordinate 268,380 downwards.
GAAACATTTTCTCCCACTCATATTGCCAGCAAAAATGCGCGCCTTCCTGTAGACTCATTCTTATGAGATTAGACGAAGGAATTGATCTGGAATTGGGATATTAGGCTAAAATGAGACTTTTCGTCCCCTAAGATATGGATAAAAAAATTAAGTTGAAAGAAAAATAATACCTGAAGTTTATAAGTTTATATGTGATCTCGTTGGGTCAGTATTAAAGTGTAGTAAAAAAAACTGCATTTTTATTCCACTCCCCTTGTGCTGAAACCCTGCTCAGCTAGCCTGTGAGCGAGATAAGCAGAAGAACCGGAAGTGTACTGCACAGCATACAATATGTAGCGCCTACTCATTCTGTGTGTATGTAGGGGGTAGGTTTGCCAAATATTTGTTCATGCTTTGTGATTCTGGAATGGACAGGAGACGGCCTCTGAAATATAATGCTTAAAACCCTCTGTACTCTTTTTTTCGTTTAGCATTGCAATTCTACCTCTGCGTTAATAATCATTTATAAACAGTGCTAAACTGCTACTATGGGCTAACACCATAATTCTGATGATGGCCCTGATAACATGTTAATGGGACCAAAACATCGATTTATCATCATCGATTGAACCAATGCATATGAATCACCTTAAGCATTTTCATTGCTATGAGATGTAGTGTAGGGCCCAATGTTGGTTCTAATATACGTGCTTGATGTAGCTAGACCTTTTGTTATATGTGTATTTATTGTGATTTTATGTGTGATCTGTCTCTCCTTGCTCTCACTAAATATGAAATAAATGTGCTTATTGTTTGATATTTCCTCTGCATTTTTCGATAGCCCCTTTTAACAGTAATTCTGTGATATTACTGCACCAGATCAGATAGTCATAATCACTTACGTATACATTAACAATCATAAAGCAAAACCTTGGCGGTGTCTTAAATTGTTACTATTTACAGTTTGAAAACACAGACGAATAGGAAACATACAAAATAACTGCCAACAACGTACGATTTGCCTACAGAAGAAGATAGCAGTGTCTGTGTTAATGAACATGGTGCTGGTTTGCACGTGCACAAACTGAAACCATATTATAAAATAATCATTAGCAAAGAAAATAAGTTTAAGCTTTGATGTTAAGCTATTGTCTTTGCCAATGCTTGTTTTCTTTAATATTTTATTATTTTTTGTAAAAGAACAAAAAAATAAAAGACGTGAAGATGCACTGGCAGCCATTGTGTAATTTTTTGGGGGGAAAAAGCATTAAAATATGGTAGCCCATAACTGTCCATGCATCAAAGTGTAATGGGAAATAGTGAGAATTCGGTGGGCTTAGTGTGATGGCAAGGAAGTGGGGATGAGACAAAAGTGTGGTTGTGAGTTTAGGCGGCAGGGGCTGAAGAACGAAGGCCGCAGTGGCTGGGTGATAGCTCAGCGTTAGTACATGTGAAAATAAATAGATTAATTTCCACTGGTGGAACAAAGCAGAATGAGGCACATTTTTATTGGAAAAATGTCATGTAATAAGGAGTGGTGAAAATGGTCTGAAAAAGCAGTAAATTAACAAAAAATGGGAGTAGGAGAACTCGATTTGTGCTCACTTCAACGTTTGCCCAGAATACATAGACATTCATACTGACAGGAAGGTCGCACAGTTCAACTTTGCTTTCTAAAATGTGCTTGAAAATGCACCATTTGCCGACTCTTTTTTCAAACATTTCTCATGGGGAGAACCCCCTCGAGCCCCCCTTAGGTTGTTAGGGCTCGCTCGCTACGCTCGCTCGCCGCGGTGCACTCCAACACAAATTTTACGCCTCACCACTTTCAAATGTCACCAGCCGCCACTGGCAACACCTGCACTTCTTTCACCGTTGCCTTCTGTTTACCCAACATTGTGTTCAGCAGGTTCAACCTGTTAAGCTTTTTGTCGTCAGGCAACCTTGCCACCATGGCTGCGGAATTTATCTCAATACCCAGAAAGGATAAGACCATACTGGGTCCTACTGTCTTCTCCGCTGCCAAGGGAACGCCTAGGTCACCCATGAGTGTTTGGAAGCTAACCAGCAAGCGCTGGCAGTCTCCGGAACCGGGGGCACCTACGAAAAAAAAGAAATCGTCCAAGTAATGTGTCATGCGGTCGTGTCCAAATAAAGCACACGAAATGGAACATCCCATTGGGAGCGCTTTATCCATGTACCATTTCCCTTCGAATTGGATGCCCAGCAGTTGAAAGTCGGCAGGGTGTACCGGCAACAAATGGAAGGCAGGCTTGATGTCGCTCTTAGCCATCAGCGTCCCCTGTCCAACCTGCTCAACTAGTGACAAGGCTACATCTAAAGAGGAATATGTCACTGCCACTTGCCCCGAAGCATGCGACCAATGGCTGTCTGCCTGACCACTTCGAGTACTCATGTCGGAACTTACAAAGTTCCCTCGTACACAGTCCTTTGTTATAGTCCCAACAGGCCCCACTTTGGCTACTTTGACCATTGCTTGAACCCCCCCCCATGCCTCCCTGGGTGGGGCGCCCTTCAAAGGGTTTGTAAATGATCAGCAGACCACACACCGTAAAAATAGTTTTTCCAGGCCCGTAGTGTGTTGCCATAAGTCGGTGTCCAATTCTCCCCATTGTGCGCCCGGGTCCACTGCCATATGCACCCGGAACTCCTCATCATACTGGACCCAAGCATAGCCCCCGTAATTTAACTGCGCCTTTCTTATAATGTCCATGTATTTAAAGAGTGCAACTGACCTTTCTAGGTACTTCTCGCAGTAAACACTCTCATAAATGAGGAACGCTGCGGTCCAGTTTTATATAGTCACCGGCACTCTCGGCCGTTTTGAGAGCTCTAATTCCTCCTTCTTAGACCCTTCCTTGGACCTCAGTTCCCTATGGAGGAGTTTCATCATCTCGACATACTCCCCCTTCCATATCTTCTCTTTGGTGGGCTGCATAAGGTGTGCCCCCAACGGCTTTGCCGTTCCCATGAAGGGCAACTTCTTGAACTTAATCTCTTTGCTCTCCAGTTTGTCACCCGCCTCTGCTTGTGTGTCACTTTTTGTCCCCCCAGACCCTGTTCCTACCCCTGTGGCAGTAACCTTATCCGATGTACTCCCTTGATCTAAGATCTTCTTCCCTTGTTCTTGGACCTCTTCTTTCTTTTCCCCCAGGTGCACTGTGGCATTATTCGTGCGCACTGTGGGCTCCTCGGTGCCCATGCTAGTGTCCCGCACTTAACACCCCTTCCTTCGGCGGACCTCCCAGCTGTCTTGAGGCTCCCTTGCCTCAATCCCGATGGACAACATTTTTTTGTGGGCCTCCCCACTTGCTTGAGGCATCCTAGCCTCGACCCCAATGTGTGTCATCTTTTGGCGGGCCTCCCCTCTTGCTTGAGACTCCATGGCTTCGACCCCCCTGACATCACTCTTGAGGGGGCCTCCCCGCTTCCCCAAAACTCATTAGCTTGGACCCCCATATAACGTGCAGGGCGTTTGGAGCCCATACTTCGGTATCTTACCTGGCGCCAAGGTCAGTTCTTGCTCGGGGGCCCGCTGCTTCGCCATCGACTATTGTCTCCAGGTCTTGTCACAACCCCATGTGTTCTGCTGGGCCCTTGGATCCTGTAACATACTAGGTACAGATGGGTTAAAAGATCATGCCACCACACCCTCCTGCCACCAGTTTTGTACTTCCACCTGACCCTCGTCTTCGTCGCTCAGTTCCCCTTCCTCCAAACTGCCCTCGTCGTAATCGAGCATTGTCCACTCAATCTGTGGCCCCAGATCCCCGAGCGCCCCACTGTCCACCCACCTGTACCTGGGCTCATTCGCATGCAAAATATGTTTCCGCATCAACCTACGAGGAGGAGGGCTGTGCCTTGCCCTCCCCACCTTTCCAACAATGCAGGACGCATAGTCCTGAACTCTGAGGTGGAGGAGGACGTCCAAGCCCTTCTTCCCGTTGCACCGCCGAGGTCATGCTAGACCTTCTTGTGGCCGTGATCTTGCCATCCCCAATGGATTCCAGCTAGTCGCGCTGTCTCTTCACCTCGGGCTCGTTGCACCGCACCTGGCTCTCCCGAGTCTGGCCCCCCAACGAACCTGCCGACCTGAAAAAAGGAGACATGGACCGGTGCGCTGGAAAACAGCTCCACTTGCTCAAACACCTCACCTGACCCCTGTCCCACCTCCTCACTACCTGATGGAGGGCACCCCACCCCAGGTCATTGGACTAGCCATGAAGGCACCCCAGGTCCCCTGCTACTGTCCCCTGGCCTGCCCTCTTTTGCCCAGCCCACTCCTTAACGGGCCTCCCATATACCTTGCCCGGACGCCTGACTTCCAGGACACTGGCTACGCTCCCCAGTCTGGACCTGCCCGCCCCCTGCCCACGCCTGTTCTGCCCTTCCTCCTCCCTGTCCCTCCATACCAAGTTATCTGCTGCTAAAAGGGTGCGAGGAGGGCTTGTAGTCCGCAGGTCCGCCCCCCCATCCTCCCCTCAGGGTCCCAGGGTCCCCCCCTACCGTACTCACCTTTGACACCCCACTTCAGGCTGCCCTAACTCCCATAGACGCCTGGTCCAGCCATGTATCCTTCCTCCAGTCTACCACATTCAATGCTCTGCCCTGTGTAGAGGCTAACCCCTCTTCCTGCTCCCCTTGATCAGACTCAGCCTCTTCTGCTATCCACTCCCTATATCCTCCCTAAAATCCACCCGTTCAAACTCCTGCCTAGCTATTTTCCCCAGTTTTTCCCCAGTCTCAAGCCCTAGTGTATAGCAGTGTTATCCATTTGGCCTATTCTAGGCCCATGTTCTTGCGGGTCATGACCGCTTGCATGTATCTCCATTGTAAGGTATTGCAGGCCTTACTCAAGTCCATAGATAGTACCACTGCCTTGTGTGCAGTGTCAACTGGGATCTCATCCAGTACCCTATATATGCGCTGGATGTTCAAGGAAGTGCTGCAAAGTGGAATAAAGCCATTCTGATCTTTGTGGATCTGGTGGGATATATGTAGCAGCAGCCGGGTAGCCAGGGCCTTACCAAGGATTTTGTAATACAATGTAAGCATCTCTGTGCAAACCCTTTTGCACAGGAGTTGAAATTTCGAATTGTGCGAGTTTACAGCACTGGGAAATTACTGAGTATGATAGTCTGCACCCTTTGGTAAGTTTCTGCAGGTTACAAGTGCCAGACTTTCACAGCGATGAAGAGTACGGCACCAGAATCTGCATGTCATGCCCCAAATATTCAGAGTAGGTGCAATTTATCGCACAGAATAAATTCCAAAACTTGGATAGTTGGATTTTATCCACTGATTTTATCTAGTGCAATATCTATAGTATTTACCACTCTGGGACAGTCCCAATCAAGGCCTATAGCCTTTGGAACTTAGATACCTCTAACACAGCAAAGGAAATCAAAGTCAGGATAGAGTTCAGTCCTTTTCTTTTCTAGATGAGTTCATCTCTGTCTTCTCTGGTTGGGAGCTGTAGGTAGATGTTTGCAGAGACAAGCATTTTTAAGCAGCACAGGGTGACTCCTGAAGCCCATTCAAATGTTTGTGGGCTCCTCTATCATGGCATTGGTGCTTGTATATCAGCTTAAAGCTATAGTCAAACTATTACTTGAATTTCAACTTGGGCTTGTGTGAAGCCTTCCCAAGTTCTAGTGCAGAGAATGCCTCTTTGAAGATCTTGTTAACAGACGAGGACCATCTGTCCCTTTTGATACTCATCGATCCTTCTGTAGTGTTTGATAGTCGACTATGAACTTCTCCTCTGTTCACTGATTCTTAAGTTTCAAACACACCATTGAGGTTATTCAGAATCAGCTTACCTGTCTTGAATATCAAGAAAACAGTGAGTATATTGGGAGCATTAACATTCTTACATCAGACACTTGTAGAGATACAGATCGCCTACAAAATAAGTTTAGCTCCACAGTATCTTCAGTCGAACATCACCATACATTATTGTGCCCAAACCCTCATGTCTTGGGCTTGCGATTATTCTGAAAACTTGCCTTTTAAGTTGATTGTTGATTCTTGATGACAGGATCACATAAGTGCAATGCTCTATCAGTCGACTTAAAAAACAAACCTACCTTCTTGAGTTTCTGAAAAGCTATGAAAACTTATCTCAAAACCAATTGGAGTGTTCAGTTCAATGGGTTTGTCCTCTAGTGGTTTATTCTTATCTATGCTCATTGGGGTGCTTAGAGACAATTCTCTTAATGGTGCATGCCATTTAAATGTTTAAATAATAAAGAAATAAAATAAATTGAGGCTACCTTTCTGCCCAAAGCATCACCAAGACGTATCCAATTTGAGCTAGCACTCAAGAACACCCGGATAGATCCTATATGTTGGAAACACCAGAGGCACTAATTAAATTGCTCTGATTAAATTAACTTAATCAACTAAATGGGCAAATGTAATTGGTCTAGAAAAGTATCTAGATCAGCCTTCCCACTGCACTTTTCATAAAATTCTGTTTGGGTGTTTTACCTACAGCTTGCTAGGTTCAAGGAGGTCGTTTTTCCATGTCATGGTACTTCCTTTGAGGTCTAAATTTAGTTTCTTTGTCCATTATATGCAGGCTGAACTCAATTTAAGGCTTTGTTATGTTATCTTGATTTTTATTGAGCACTAATCACCCGAGAGGGTATCCAGGTGCTTGGGCAGGTGTGGAAGTGTGTGGAAAGAGCCAGGTCTTCAGCTTCTTGTGGAATTCAAGAAGTGAGGAGGAGGCTCTGATGTGTTGAGGGAGGTCATTTCATGTCTTGGGTGTGATGTAGGAGAATGAGCGGGCTCCAGTTTTGCTTTTGCGGCTGAGTGGAATGTGTGCGAGTGAGAGTGAGGCAGAGCATAGGTGTCTGGTGGGTTGGTTTAAGTGTATGTGGCTGTTCAGGTATTCTGGTCCTGTGTTGGGTAAAGCTTTGTATGTGTGCATTAGAAGTTTGAATTGGCTGCGCTTGTGAATGGGGAGCCAGTGAAGCTTCTTGAAGTGCGGTGTGATGTAGGTGCGGTGTGGGAGGTCGAGTATGAGTCATACAGCGGTGTTCTGGATGGTCTGGAGTCTGTGTAGGAGTTGTTTGGAGATTTCGGCGTAGAGTGTGTTGCCATAGTCCAGTCCGTGAGATTGGAAATGCATTGATAGCAACCAAAGGCACAGAAATCAAGCGCGTGCATTTTGCTGCCTCCAACTTCATTTGAAAAGCATGGAAAATCATAATGGCAGTAACAACCTGCTTATCTAACGCGTAATACTAAAGTTACGTACGTTAAATAAAGTGCAACTATTACCCAACTTAATGGTAATGATTTCCCACCTTGGAACGAGGGAAAACTGAGTTTCAAGTACCGGGAAATGAGCTAGTGACTTACTGATCACACAGAAGTCAGCACCAAGTGTGTAATTCACAGAACCATTTTGCTAGCTATATGGTTAGAAGGAATATTGTGTTTCAGAGGTGTGTTTTGGCCATTACTTGCCATTTGACATGTGTTGAATGCCAGTGGATGCAGTGCAGTATCCTCGTTCCAATGTATCAATGTCACTAAGTTATGTGTCAGAATGATTAAGGCAGACAATTTCGTAATCCTGGAATTAATTTAACCAGCACTGCTGCTGCCAATTTCTGATTCATTTCATGATATCTTTCACCATCTTTAACACTTCTATTGATGAGTTAATCCTTGTGTGGTGGAAGTGCAAGATAATAACACGGCAAACACCCAAAACGTTTCAGGTGAAAGTGAAGGAAGAGGTGGTATTTTGTGTACGCACACACATACAGTTCAATAAAAGATAATTGTGTGAATATATATTTAGATTCGGAGGGAAATATTTGTCTCTCACTTACCACCCACATTCTCTCTCTTCCTCTCTGTCTCACAAAACATTTTAAACTTGAGTTAACGTTAGTATATCTGCAAAAATAGATTCGTCGAATACACTTTAACACTGTTAATGCGTGCAGTTGATGTCGCGCCTGTGCTGCAGCTTCAAACACCTTTATTTGAAAACACAATCTTGCAATGAACTCGGCATCCTCCCACCATATAATCCTGAATTAAGTGACCCAGAACTCCGACTCGCATGCTTAGAAATAAACAGGGCCGTTTCTAGGTGTTTTGCCGCCCCAGGCGAGAATTGAAAAATGCCGCCCCCTCCCTTTTACAACCATCAGTCTCTCCCCCTGTCATCCAGGCCTCTGCAGTTTCTCACTCTCTATACACTTTCATTCTTTCTCTTCCAACAAAATCGTTTAGTACTCTTTGAGAACTTCAACTGCCAGTTACAGTGGCAACTCTGCTCGTTTTGCTGCAGAATAGACTGGCCTTGGTGACTGGCCCATCCCTATACCAGGCTGTCATCTCATCATCTTCCATCTCATCAAAGGGTGAGCTCAGGAGCCTCTCTGACCTCACTCGATCCTGTGACATGATGTGAGAGGGTACAGAGAAAAATCTAGAAGTGAAAAACTGAACTTTGCGCAGTAAAGACAGACAGATGTCAGCTTTCAGTTACCTGCCTCAGAGCCTGAGCCTGGAAGTAACTGCATGCTGCCTGAGGGTCCATGCAACAGCAGTTGAGGAGCAGTAGTGGACTGATGCTGGCAGCTGAAGCCAGGAAAGGTGGGAAAAAAACTGTCTATGTGTGAGAGAGACAGTGAGTGCATGTGTGTGCGTTTGTGTGTGATTGTGTGTATGTGTGAGAGACAGAGAGAGAGAGAGAATGTGTGTCTGTGTGAACATGTGAGCACGTGTGTTTGTGAGTGGAAATGACACATTTCTGGCAATGGCATATGTAAAGTAATTCTTGGCAAAATTCTGGCACTGGCATACTAGATGTAATTGTTAACATAAGGGAATACACCCAATTCATATTAGGTGCACCAATCGACATACACAGTGTATCCACTGCACATTTTGAATAAATGGGGTCCACGCCTGGGGAGCGTCAGGCTGCACCGGCTTGGCACACCAATGGTTATTGAGCCAATCAGTGTAAAATTTGAGCCCATATCATTCAAAGTGTTCCCAGTGGAGAATCTCCCTGAGCCCTTATAGCAGAAGTCTATGAATATGATTGAAACCTGCACTGCTACCCTCGATGCTGTTACTGATCGTTGTGCCTTCCGTACATAGTTGTGCCTTTTCATGCGGTGCTGTGGCTGGCATTGAGGCAGTAACTGGACATTGGGGCTGTAATTGGACAGCATAGCACGGTCATCTGGATATATATGCCCATGAGTATGATAGCCACATCCTTGTTATAATTGCAGATCTGTTGGAATATGTATAATAACTCAAACAGACTTGTACCTCCTTTAGCATTTTTGTTATTTTATTGACCAGGGATTTAATTTTGCTCTTCAGACCATAAGTTGCCGTTTATTGCACACCTGCTGCTGAGCCAACATATGCCAGGTCTGATTAATATTTTATGCAGAGGTTAGTAGGAAGGTCGTCGAGGCGCTGTGTGTTTATTAAAGAAGGCCACGGCTCCTTAGCCGATGCGGTACATCTTAATTGAAGTGTAACGCGTAGTACCGAGTTCAGTTGGCACCTCCCTAGGGCCCTGAAAATAGAATTTGAAGCTATTATCTTTATCGAATCCGACGAGTCTTGATACAGCACCTTTAGTTCCCTCCCGGGAACACTGTTATTTTTTTCCGATTCCCTCCACTGGAGCCGACCGCCCCCAAATAGCAGCGTTTATTCGGGGTGTCAGAGCTGTGATGAGCCTAACCATAATTTCCGAGCCGCCAAAGATAAACAACAGCAACACAAATAGATTGTTGCTCTCCCTTTACTTTAGAAACATCTTTGGGGTGACAAGAAGGGCTGCGTTTAACTTTCTCCTCCACTGCATCCCTAAGCTGTTGCAAGAAAGTGACAGGCGATCTCAAACTCCTGTTTTTTGCCGCCCTCCCCCTTTTGCCGCCCTAGGCGGCCGCCTAGTCTTGCCTAATGGCAGAAACGGCCCTGGAAATAAATAGAGAAGTGCGGAACTCCCCAGGGTCAAGTGCGGAACTCCCCAGGCCCCGATCCCAAGTAAATCAACAGGGTAAATGGGGTTTTCGTGCTTTCTGTTCTGGGCACCTGTAAACAGACTTCTCTGGAGTCCAAATTCTAGAACATGTAACAGATTTGTGTTCTGCTTGCTGTGAGGAAGATGGAAAGAAGAGGGCAGCTTGGTGCCCAGGGTATGCAGACCAGGCGCTCTCCGATAAGCATATTCCATCTGGCGCTCTCCGATAAGCATATTCCATCTGGACGGGATATGCCAATTAGCTGCAGGTCACCTGGCTGGGACAATGCTAGCTGATGAGATGAGTGGAACTAATGAATTGTCAGAAAGCTCTTGGACAGAGTGACTGAACTCCACAGTGCGCAGTCAAGCCAGACACTGTGACCAAGAACCCCTAATGAGGAGGCAACATGGCTGAGTGAGGGATGTCCTGAGGGAGAACACAGCCTAAAGATGTGAAGCAAGTAGAACAAATGTGTTAGAATCAGTGAGCTTTATAATGTACCTATTCGAGATGAAGTGTGATTGTTAGGTGGAATTGAAGACATCAGAAAGAGCAAATGTTCTTGAGAAGCTATCATCAGGGGATGATACCCGGCTAGCCAAAGATTAAATTGTGGCAAAGGCAAAAGTGAATGACTTGGACTTCCAGCACAATAATGCTGTTAGGTTTAGCAGATTAAGTTGAGCATGCATTTTTTTTTATTCAGTGGTTAATCCCAACTGCCTTGAGAAATCATAACAACAGCAATGTAGTGTTATTACTGAACAGATAACAAACTGAGTGGGACTCTATTAAAATATCTGACAGGCAGAGTACCAGTAATTATGAAGGTACATAGAGTATGAGTCCAGTGTGGCTAAAGAGATGAACCAATTACTGAAAGTATTTAAAAGTTAAAGAGAAAAGAAAGGGTAGGTGAAGAGATAGAAGAAAGGTACAGTACGGTAGTGTGGGAGGGAACGAAGATGAGGTAGGACCTACTAGTTGGTAGAGCGGCTTCTAACTTTCAGAGGAGGCTTATATTTTGTGCAATGTGACAGTTTTGGGCCATCATCATGATTTAGTAGATTCAACATGTCAAGATTTCCCAAAAGTTCCTTTTTGGGTGGAAGTTGGTTGGAAAGTAGCTAAGGGTATTGTCCACATCCCATATGAACTGAGTATATGCCCACCATGTAAAGATGGATAGTTGGGCAAATCTTTCCATTGCAAAAGAATAGATTTAATTCCAATAGTAGTAGACTATCAAGTAGGAATATATCTACTTTGCAGAGTGCTTGGATAGTTTCGGCGCAAAGATCCCTAGTGTAATGGATGCTAGGTTGGGAATCCAAGTTACGGTTAGTATTAGGGAGTTCAAGTTGCTGATGTCATTCCAGAATTCTTTGACTAAACTGCAATCTAGGAGCATGTGTTTGAGGTTGCCTTGAACTTCCCTGCAACTCCAGCATCAGTCTGAGTCAATCAGTCTTAGTTTGTGTAATCTAAGAGGAGTCCAATAGGCCATGTATGCCATCAAGTACCTACATTAAGCTAGGAAAGGGGCAATTTTGTGTTGTGTATCCTGGACCAGATATCTTTCCACGTTAGTATGATGATCTTCTGTGAATCATTGTCTTTGACTAAGAGATCCTGTTTAGTTTGGAGTCCCTTTGGAAGTGTACAGTGATTTGAGGTAAGTAATGCGTAAAGTTTAGATGCACAGTGTTCCCCTTTAGCAATTTGTTAAAGTGTAATGGGAAGATGAGGTTCATGCAGGGGCTGGTTTTAGTTAGGGCACATTTGATCTTCAAGAGTTTTTTTAAGTCAAGGTTGTTTAGGTCAAATGAGCATTTAATTGATGAGAAAGGTATAGGGTATGTTTTGAGCCTAAATCTTTTACTAGGTTAATTCCTTTGATGGTCCAGTCTCTGTAAAACAGTGTTTTACCTTCTGGTTTGGTGCTTTGGTTGTGCCATAGAGAGGCTAATGTAGAGTGTTTCATTTTGTTTCCCAATTTTTTATTGTCTATATATCAAAAGGCGTGCACAGTCCCGGTGATGATTGATAGTGAGCGTTCTCTGTTCATTTTTTTCATTGTAATGCGCGAAGTTAGAGTGAGTGGATGGATTCTTTTTTGTTCCATTTCCTGCCACATTGGGCGGATTTAGAAGTGGTTCCAAGAGCCATTGTATGCCATGCCTCGCAGGATAAGCTGTTTGGTGTGTACGAACATCTGCAAGGTTTAAGCCTTCTCAAAGGATACATCAGAGAGGGAAAAGGGGACATGGTTAAGAGTAAGGTAATGAGCAGAGATTTCATCATTTTAATTGTCTCGCTGTGGCCCCACCATGTTATTAATTTTGGAGACTAATTCTCTAAGAGATCCTCAGTGTTATTTAGCAGTTTGTTTTCATTGTATTTTATAGATTAATTTACATTGCATTCAAACCAGATCCCTAGATATTTAATTATGTTGTTTTCCAATTTGTGACCAGGGTCACTGATTATGGAGCTGTTTCAGAGGCTGTTAAGGAGAAGCCATTTGTTTTTTTCGTTGAGTATTTAACCCAAGATTTTGGCAAATTACTCTATTGTATTGGGGATAGCATTTGTGGCTTCCTGTGAGAAAAATGACACATCATCTGCATAGGGTGCCGCTTCCTGTGTGCCAGATTTGAAGGGAATCCCAACAATTTTTTTGTTCTCTCTTATCGCAATAAGTAGAGGTTCTATTGTAGATACAGGTGAGAGGGGCAGTCTTGCTGTGTGCCTTCTTGTAATGTGAAGCTATTCAATAGATGCCCATTAATATTATTTTTTGAGAAGGGATTGTTGTAATGTGCAAGGACCATTTTAAGTAAAGGTGGTGCTCAGCTTGAAGCTGTCTAGTGTTGCCCATAGACTGGTCCAGGAGACCTTATCAAAGAAATGTTTTGAGTCTTAGGCTAAGGGGAATAATGGACTTGTAAGAAGATTGTTTTTTCTACGACTTGACTAAACAATCTAACGTTGTCCTTGATGAAGCTTGACTGAGAAGAGCGAACAATTAATTTAATGAAGGGTTTGAGCCTGTTAAGAATTTTAGAATATACTTTGCAATCAGTATCAATACATGATATAGGGCAATAGTTTTTGGGTCGTGTGGATTTTTGCCTTCTTTTGGAAAGACGATTGTCACATAGAGGTAGTACCATTAACTAAGCCTTTGTCTGTACAATGAATGAAGAGGGTTCTAAGTGGCTGTATTAGTGTATTGTAACTGCAACACAAGGAAAGCGGAACGCCTTCAGGGCCTGTGCATTCCTGGGTTTTATGTAATAGATTGCTTTTTAATTTCCTGAGGGATTATTGGGTTGTTAAATATTTTGCTTGCTTGATGATATAGTGCGGTTATAGGATGTTTATTGAGGTATTGTATGCATTCTTTATAGTATGAGGAGTTGCGTTTCAAATATAGTTTAAGGTAGAAATCTTCAAATGTTGAAGGAATGTCTTCCTCTTTGGTAGTTATAGTCCCTTTGTGATTCTTAATGCCACTATTTTTGGGTTTTGGTTTGTTTTGTTTTAGATAGGTGGTGAGAAGTCTTCTTGATGTTTTACATGCACTGAAATTTAGTCCTTTTTTTGTAATAACAAGGAGAGTTTTAGTTGATATAATTTTGTTAAATTCATATCTTAGCTCTTCCAATTTGCTCAGTTTACCTATGTCATGATGATCTCTTATGGATTGTTCTAGTTTTCTAGTGTTATTTTCAAGGATCTCCATTTTTAGGCTGTCGTCCTTATTTTTCCTTGAAAGAGTTATGGTCGAAATAATCCTTAATGTTTTCTTTGATCACCTCTAAATACATCTTGTTTTCTCTAAGTAGATTGTTCATTCTCCATAGTTTGTTTATTATTGGCTTATTATAAGAGACTGTAATGCGGCATGGTCGGAAATTAGTATTGGTTCAATGGTAGGATCTCAGGCTTTGCTCACATAGGATTCATCTATCAACATGTAATCGATTCTGGAAAATGTGTTGTGGATGTGAAAAGAAGGTATATACCTTACCCGTTTGGGTAGTATGTCTCCAAACATCTTTACCTTTATGTGTATTGCATAGGTTTGACATTTGTAATATTTAGTTTGGTCTAAAGACACATTCAGAAATTCTGACCTTATTTTCATCTTAAGGAAAGTTAACGTCTCCTCCAAGTATTAATGTTATTTAGGTAGGATTTGTGATAGTATCTTGTTCAGTTATATCCAGAAATTGGGTTTATCATTGGTGGGTGCATATATGTTCATTACATAGATTTCAGTGTCTCCTTTTTGTAGTCTATTGAGTAGCCACCTACCCTCATTATCTGATTAAACAGTCAGAATTTTTAGGCCTGACTATCATGAGATTAGGGTTGCTAGACCGTTCATCTTCTTTTGTGCTGGGGCAAAGGCAAAATCATTTTGCATTTGGAGTGCTTCTTTGGAACTTATTCTTAATTCTAGCAAGAGAATTAGCTCTCCTTTTGTCTTAAAACAGTAGTAAAGAGTTTTTTGATGTTTGATCGGCTGGTTTAGACCTTTTGTGTTCAGGAATGTAATCGTAATGTTTGCTATATATAAGTATAGTAAACTAGTTGGTATATTGGTATGGTATGCAGGTCTAATATGTTGGTTAAGACTGCCTGGTTGTCATTCACTCTTAAGATGGAATTCTGACACCGGAGGTATTTTTAGAAAATATAAATATGTGGGTTGAAGGGGCTATTTCTAATGTGCATTAAGGGCCCTATCCAAGGGGAAGGAAGTGACATGGGGAGAGAGGTAATAGAGTAGAGAGGGGGGCAAAGACTGAAGAGTAGGAAAGAGAGACAAGCAGCACAAAAAAGATGAAGAAAACTGAGAGAAGCCCACCCCTAATAATAATAAAAACACCCCCACCCCAACAAAATATGTAAGGCAGCAGATGCCACGAGTGGCCTGCCCTCTCCAGGTGGCACATCCCCTTGATTTTCAGATAACTTAACATTCATGTAAGTTGAAGTAGCAAGTAAGTTGAGAACATGGTGTAAATGTGGATGCAGAAGTTGAGTGGGTATGTATTAGTGTAGAATGGTTGTTGGAAAATAGTTTTATGTAAGATTCTATATCAGACATGGATAAGTATTTCCCCGTACCATCTTGTAACAAATCATGCATGCATGTTAAAACATAGTAAATCACAATGTATCTTAGGCGTAACATATCATATTTCGGAGTATCCTAGCGTATTGTATCATAACGTGAGATAGCATAACACGTTGTATTGTAACATGAGACATATCATAATGATAACATAGCATGTTTACCTTATTAATGTCTTTGCGTATCCTAAGCGGGTTCTGTAGAGTTAGTTTAGTTTGTATAGCTGGCTTGGTAAAGCAATAATTTTGTAAGTGATTTTTGTTGTGATATTAATTGTGGTGTGTATAGATGAGAAAATCTATAGTTAGTATCTGGTATAGCGATTAATTGTTTTGGAGATGTTAGAGTTGTGGTATAGTTGTACTAAGAAAGTGGAAATGTTTTACAATGTGGTTAGCTAAAGGTTGAGTAGTGCAGTTTGTTAGTAGTGTTACTTAAGATTAGTACCTTTAGTAACGGAGTGCAATCCACTCAGTTAACCATTTGGGTATCAGCAATATTGGAGATGAAAGTGTCCAGTTCAGGAGGGTCATGAAATATATTTTGCTTTCAATTGTACATTATTTTGAGTTATGGTGGTCCAGCAAAGGATAACTAGATTGAGAAAGCTTTAAGAGTCTTTATTTTAAAGAGAAATATTTTTCTTTTTTTAAGTTTCAATTGATTAATCTTGGGATGTACCAAATTTGAGTCCTTTTCAGTTGATGTGTTGGTGTTTCTTCATGTAAGCAATTATCATATCCACATGTGCGTATGTCAGTGGTCTAAAGATGATGGAAATGTGAGTTTTGTTGGTTTGAAGGGAGATATTCTGTATGCTTAAGTGATTTCAAAGTGTAGTTTAAATAATACCTAGGGTCTGCGGAATACAGAATTCCAGAACGTCTTTACAGGATTTTGCGTCATCCTCTGTTCCTTCAGGAAGGCCAAAGATTTATACATTCCCTCTTCTGTTTTGGTCTTCTAGCTCTACAACGCATTTCTCTAGTGATACAATCCTGTTGGTACAGTTAGAATCTATGTTTTCTGTGTTTAGTTTATTGTCTTGTAGATCACCTCTGCTATTTTACCTCCCAGATCACAGAGATGTTTCCTTATGCCAGAGAGTTTGTTTTGCATGCTATCTGTGCTTGTTTTAGTGGATTGGAACAGATTGTGCGGGGAGTTGAGTTTTTGCATAAATAGCTCTAGGCTGGGAATCCCGCCATCTTTTTTTCATTTTATTGGCAATTCAGGAATCAGCAGGTCTTTTTTTGATCTTTTTTTACCAGTTTTCACCTCTTTCGTTTTCTTATCTTTTGTATTTACCGTTATGTTCTTTTAGGTGTTCCCTTTGACCAAGTGGAATTTGGTACCGCCATGTCGAGTTAGTGAGAAGTATTGCAGGATCAAAAAGACTGGAGGGGCTGTTTCATAATGTGTCTTTATAGGCATTTTGTTAGGAGGAAGCTTTTTATGTTTTTTTGCTTTCTTTGGGCATAATGAGGCTCTTAAGTCACAAGTATAGCAATGCTGCAGCGTTACCGCAATCCAGCGTTACTTGCAAGCTTTTTAAGTATATTTTCTAATGGTGAAGAATGACTGATATCACAATGTTTTTATATCAGGCCTTTCAAGGTTTTTAACGTTTTCAGAGTTTTTCAAGATTAATTGCAAAACAGCGGTGTTTAGATAGCTTGATCTACACACTTTCAACTCCCGTCTGAGGTTCCTTGCATCCAGTTGAGATCTGCAGTGTAATTTATAGGGATTTCTTCGTCCTGATGACGGCCAGCTGATGTAGTGCTCTTTATAATTTTACCATGGAACCAAATAATATATTATCAGATTGGATAATCTACTAGGTAATTTTAACTCACCTGCTTTTGATCCCTAGCAATATCAAGATATCCCTTAGGAAGGTTAAGCCCATCCACATGCACTATCAATCTGGATGAGGCACTCTATGATGAAGCATGTGACAAACAATCTGTGGTTGGGAGTCCTTTTCACAAACCTCATGGGGGCTTTCAACAGGGATTCGAGGATTATGTTGGGATCTCCATCTTGATCCTCACCACATATTTTTTCCAATGTGTGTGAGGCTATTTTCGCCTCAGTCCACTCAATTTTCTCTAGCTCTCTAGGCTCTTGCTCCCACTTCTCCTTCTACCCTCTCAGGGGGTCAGGCTAGGTGATTACTAATTAATGATTTGTATTTCTGGAAATGCCCTTCAATTTGTTCTATAGCTAAGTTAGGTTACAAAGGGTTGACGTTTGGTAAGGCTGTTAAATTATCGGGTTGTAGGAAATGACGCAGCTGCAGGTATCTAAAAACTTGCATTTCATCTAGAGAGAATTCCCCTGATTGTGACTCGCGTCTCACAGGTTTCAGTGTGCTTCTCAAGTCCCATTGTTGGAACCCCCTCAAGCTTCCCCCCTTGGGGAGCCACATCATTTTCTGTAGAGTAGTTATATTTGCTAAACTCCACAGCCATTTTGTGTTTTATAGCCACTTATCAAAGTAGTATAGGTACCCTAGTGATTGGTGGCGCTGTGTGGGGGATTTTGGTCCCATATAGGAGGGACCCTGGGCCTCTCCAGCCGATTGAGTTCCAGTCTCACTACTGAATCACTCCAGTTGCAGAAAAGCCGGTCATTAATTGGGATCACCAGCGAGGCACATATATATATATATAGACAGATATATTATACAGACAGATATTGGGTATTCCCAATAAACCATCATATGGGTCCTGCACTCATTTGGGAAATGACAGCCAGGGCTGGATTCCCACCCATAGGAACCTGCTGACCATAGATTGAAATTCTGTGAAGAAATGAGATGAAATGACTTGCAGGTTGTTCTGGAGGCTATCTAGAGGTTGTGGTAAATAAATCTTATTAACAAGTGCACCCCTACCTATTATAGAAATCGGTGTGGAAGCTGATCCCTCCTGCTCCTGTTTTGTTTGTTTAATTAGCGGTGAGAGGTGTAGGTCTCAGTATTTATGTGGGTCTGTCGCCACATGTATGCCTAAGTTTTAGAAGAGGTATTCTGGGACACGCAGTTGAGTATGTGTTAAGCATGACAGATAATGGCTCTTCACTGAGACAAAAACAGCCTTAACCCAGTTGACCTCAAGTCTTGCTGTGTCACTATAGATCTGTAGGATTTGGATCAACTTTGGGAGAGACGTATGGGGTTGTTGAATGTAGAAAAGCATGCCGTATGGATGTAGGGACACCCTGTCTTCATTCCCATCTCTTCACCGAAATCCCTTCAGCTGGGCGTCTTGCTGTGTCCACTCTGCAAGTGATTCAGTCACCAGTGCAGAGAGTAGGGGGTGAGAGCAGGCCCTCCATACTGGTGCCCTTCTCAACTGTGAATGGGATGGATATAACTCTGTTTACTTGGCCCCAAGAAGCCTCCTGCATTATATTTAAGAAAGAAAGGAACAGCCTTCATCCTATTTAGGATTTGATGCATAAAGGGCCAGTGTAACCAGTTAAATGCTTTCTGGAAGTCCAACCCTACCAATGCAGCCACAGCCTGCTGCTCTTCTCTTGCCAAAGCCACATGATGGTGCTGGAAGTGGTGGGGGTACTCCTACCCAGCGTGAAGACTGTTAGATACTGTCGACCAGAGTGCATACCACTTTGACTAGCCTGCTGTCGAGGACCTCGCCAGTATTTTGACCTCAATATTTGTTAAAGTAATTGGGCTGTAGGAAGAACACTTGTCCAGTGGTTTATTGGATTTCAGTATCACTACTACTGTGGCGCCTAATAGTTCAAAAGTTAGGGTTGTAGTTTGTATAGCCTCCTCAAACAATGCTTTTAGGTGGAGGATGAGCAACAAAGCATATTTTTTAAGGAATTCAGAGGAGAACCCTTTCCGACCAGCCTGGAGTCTTACCCTTCGACATATCTGAAATTGCCCTCAGCAGCTCTTCCTCTAATAAAGGGTGGTCCAGCTCCTCTTTAATGTTAGTTGTTAAGGAGCACAATATCGGATCTCAGACTATGTGGCAAGCAAGTCCTGCCTGTTGTGGAGGGATTTATATTATTTTGCAAATATTTCAGATATTCCTATGCTTTTGGTGACCAATTGCCCATTGATATTAAAAGTTGAGCGAACAATCCTTGTACCCTCTTCCTTCTTGGCCAGCCAGTATAGCAGTTTACTTGCTTTGTCTCTGTGTTCGTACAATCTATGCTGGGAGGACGTCCATGCGCCTTTACTGTGTGCAAAAGCTTTTGCTTTTGCTTTATTATGAACTTGACCATCTCAAGTTGCCTAAATGTTGAGTCAGTGTGTGAACCCATCAGTTCTGCCTCCATTTGGGAGATTTGTATTTCAAAACTTCTATATCATGTTGTCTATCTTTTGCTTCCCCCAAGGTGGGTCATGGCTCGCCCTCAAATAAAGGTTTTAAACGCTTCCCAGAGACTTGTGGGGACAGAAGAGGTGTTCAGTGTGAAATATTCCATTATAACATCCCTGAGCGAATCTGATAGGTCTTCGTCCTTAAGCCACCATGCATTGAAGCACCAGGTGGCTCTTAGCTGTTGGTTGAGTTCAAAAAGTGTATGTTGCATTGGGGAATGGTCAAACAGCCCTTTAAGGCAGATGTGCATCTTCGTCTCTGTCACCAGGACCTATATATAGTCTGTTCACGAGAAGAAGAGATGGGGGTGTTGAATAGTAAGTGTATAGCCTGTCCCTTGCTTGTCGCCACGCAAGGTGTCACAAAGCCCCATCGAGCTTGCCCACTTTAGGAAGGGCTTGGATCTGTGTATCACTTCCATGCTGTTGATGTCTAAGTCTGGGTTCATAGTGAAGTTAAAGTCCCCACCTGAGAGTCATCCCTACCGGAGAGTCCAGCAATAACTCTGTTTCACATTTGAGGGTGTTTCTTGTATCCCCCTGAGGGCATATACACTAAGTAGCATCCATGGGCGACCATCCATCCACCACGTGATTGCCAAGTGTCTTCCTAAATGTTCAGTGTGTGTCTTTGCCACCAGTAGTGAAAAGGTTTCCGAAGGAGGATGGCTGCCCCGAGGAGCCATGGATGAAACCTGAGTGGTACATCCTGGTGTATCCAAAAGGCAAATAAGCCACAATTTGTACCCAAGAGATGGGTTTCTTGAAGGAGTAGTATATCTGGATAGTATCTCTTCACATAGTGCATGACTGCCACTCTTAAATTTATCAGTAAGGCCATTCACGTTCCAGGATATAACGTGATGTTGCCTTGTCATTTGTTATGTAGCATCGAGGGGGCGGCCCATTTTGCACCAACCTGAGTGCCTTGTATGATCATGCCAGTGATGTATCTAACATTTCAACAAAAACAAATTAGTTCCCCCTAATAATCTCCCCACCCCATACTTCCAATCTTGAAGCATCTGTCGTCCGTATACATTTCTCACTTTTAATATGAAGACAACAACGAGATTTGTAGCTCAAGCAAACACCCGCAGGATGACATTTGTTGTGCCAGCCCTGTTTCTGTCTGTGATGGCATTTTGGGCAGAGTAGCTCATATCAGCTTAATTACTCTGACCATTTAGAGGTTAGCTGCTCCTTGAGGGGCTTAACTCAGGGTAACTTTGTACAGTTTATCTTTGGCGCTGAGGCAGGATCCAATGTGTATACAGTGGATTGTTCTCACCCTTGTGCTCCATCCCCCTCGTCTACCCCTTCATATTTTCTCTGCGGTCCCTGCTGAACCATCAATCATAATGTCTCCCCACCCCAAGTTTATTCCACCTTCTTCTTTTGATGGGAATCATATTGCAACCTTCCTCCACTGGCAAGGTCTTGGTATTTGCTGAGGTCTTTCTTCCTTAGGTTCTGCTCCTCTCAGGAACCGCTATGCTCGTTGCTCCTGGGGTCTGGGTCTCTTTCTTCAACCCAGGACCTGGCGTGGTTGGGGGTCTCAAAGAAAAAGGATTTGCCTTGAAAAATGACTTTTAATTTGCCTGGCTAGATTAGGGTATATTTCAAACCTATCGCTCCCATTTTCTGTTTGAAACATTCGAACAATTTTCATTGTGTTAAGACCAGCCTGGTGTCATCTGGAAAAAAATATGATTTTTTTGTGGGTCAATAAATAGTTCCTCCTGTTCCCGAAATGTCTTTAACACTAGATCTCTAGTTCTATGTTTCAAGAATCAGGAGGCGTGCATATGCCCCTTCAGTGGCTTTATGGTGAGAGATCGGTGTGCTCTTTCCACTAGAAAGCACAGGGAAAGCCTGTCCACTGGCCAAAGACCCTTCAGCCAAATTTCGAGGAAAGAGTCTGGCATGGAGCCCTTCACTTCCTCAGGGAAGCCAAGAAACTGCAAATTATTGTGATACCCCTCGACATCTAATTCTCTAGCTGATAATTTGTTGGAAGTCGCCTTTAGTTGTGGTTTTAAGTTCCCTGATAGTTTCCTCCAGTTTACTGACACAGAGCTGCGCTTCTGTCACTCCATCCATTTGTTTCCGAGATCCCGCCTCAAAAGGGTGTTCTCCATCCCCACTTTGCCTACTTTAGTCTCCAGAGCCTGCTTCAAGTTTGTATGGGCTGCAGGATCATTGAAGTTGCTAGCATACACTGACTCTGGTTCTGTTGTTCTCCACCAACGTATCTGTCACCCGGTTTTTGGGGATATCATTTTGGAATACTTGTCGATCTTGCTTGTTTGGGGGGAATCTGCTTGCTTTCTCCTTTGCCTTTATTCCGCCACCTGCGCAGTTGCCTTCCAGATGTGTGAAGTACAGCTTGTATTTTCAACGTTGATATTTTAGGTGAGCGAGCCGCCGATCTGCCTGCTTCAATGATCTTGGGTGGGACAAGCTATCCGGCAGACCATGGGAGCCTGATACCACTGTGCTTGTCAGGCTCCTAGTCTCTTTAGTCCGCTTGGTTGCTGCTCAGGCCCTTTCTTGCCGACCACCTAGAATCTTTCTCCTTTGTTGTGTAGATTGTGTAGTTAGGTCCTCTCCCTGCATAGCACTGTGCATCCTGTAGGGAGTGATTTTGAATTCTGTTTGCGGTTTTGCAAGTGATGAGCTCCTCATGGCAGCAACAACCCCTCCCAGTCAGTCTTTCCATCCAAGTTCCTAAATTCTTCTTCCTGGCAAGCAAGGGGCTGTCTCCTCTGAACCGGCTTCCACTGTCCTGGTGGCCCGCACATCCTTGGCATAATCCAGAGGGCTGGGCATGGAAGGCGAGATCTTTGAAGTCTCCTTCAATGCTCAGGGATAGGGAGGAAGAGAAAGAAGGCCGTGCTGGGCCTTGCGCTTCCATATTCCACTGATGATTGCGGGGGAAGCGGTAGCGGTGGGAAGTTAGATTAAGCACAGCGGGGCTGGTCCACTCAGGCCGTGCTTTGGGCTTCACTGCAGATCAATGCCTCCTCCTGTGCTGCCAGCGGCTGCCACCAGCCTGGCTTCCCAACTCTGCCCACTCACCTCCACATCGGACTCCAGGCCCTATGGGCCTGATCCAATCTCCGGGGGGGTGGGGGGGTGGAAGAGGTGCACAGTGTCCAGTATGGCAGGCCCCCAATCAGCACCTCTCCCCGTTCTGCATCCTGCCGGGACCACAGCTGCCCAACTAGGGCTCCACCCATTCAGCCTGTGACGCTATCGCAGATTTGGTGCCAGCCACAGCCCCGTGTATCAAGGTCCTGCTTCAGTCATTACTGATCTTCTTTTCCATGTTGCCAATGCAATCCCCTTGGTCTCCGGGTCTCACTCAGGGTTGGGTATAAGGGATTTAGAGGGTGCGGGAGCGAAGCTCTGGGTAGTCGTGTCCTTCATGTTGTGGGGCAGAGCACGTCCACCCTCATACTGACTTTTATTCCCTCTTGATGACTTTCCTTCCTCCTGTTTGCCTTAAAGCTGTTTACCTTAAGCACCTTCCAAGCATTTTGCTTTTCTTCTGTATATACATTTGAAATGGACAGCCTTGGAAAACACAAACCCCTGCTTTTGTGTATTTTCTGTATGTTTCACGTTTGCTGTGCCCTATCAGTGTTTTGAATTCTACTCTGCATAAGAACCTTTTGATTCCTCTCCCACTATGTATTACTTTTAATGATTACTTTTATAAAATTATTTTCATCCTGGAAAAGTCCTAGGCTTAACTGCCCTCAGGGCAAACAAATTGGGTGACCCGCTGTGTAAAGAAATATTGCAGCACAAGTAACCTGAGAAAGAAAGGAAAGATGTCCATGGAAATGTGGAGAAAATAATGTTTAAAAAAATCGTATATAATGTGTCATGTTTTGTAAATCATGATATATGCTTATAACCTTTGGTACTTTACACACTCTTGTCTTTGATGTTTGTAATTTGAAAGGATAGACGGCCTTACACATACTTTTCAAGAGTGCTACTTGTACCCCAGACCATCCCATTCCTCGCCCATTTGGTGAATCAAGTGTGACCCCAAGTTATCGGTGGCTTTACCCGTTTTCACACCAGCGTTTGCTTATGCCTACAATCATTTTTTTACGGTTGATTCTGTCTTTGCAGATCATGAACTATGCAGGGAAAGGGAAAGTGCGAGTGAGCTTAGTGACCAAGAATGAGCCTTGCAAGCCCCACCCTCACGACCTTGTTGGAAAAGACTGCAAAGAAGGCTACTACGAGGCGGAGTTTGGACCAGAAAGAAGAGTTTTAGCGTAAGTGCCGAAATATAACACACATCCTTATGTATTGCATGACATTCCGATGGGTGCACTGGCACTGATCTGCTTGAAATGATTTTACTTAAACTGCATTCCCTTGTAGACCTGAATTAAAATGGACTAATGTGTGCAACGAAAGAGGCATGTTAGCATATTATTGTCACAGGAACATTAGCCATCGCTGTAAATCAGAGATAGGTGTAGCACAAGTCTACATATTGGCTATTTCGATCTTAAGCGGATGCAAGCCTCTGACGACCTTTCGTTGTGGTAGGTTCTAAGGAAAAACCATATCCTGTTTCCTTACCTTGCTGTCAGTGGCCTAGTTGAATGTACACCCGGCTTCGTTTCAGTCCTGCTTATTCCACTTATTTAACTGGCTGACAATGACCTGGTCGAAGAGACCTCTGCTTTTGTTTCATTCATGTACGTCATTATGGCCTTAGCAAAAACGTCTCATGTGAATAGTTTGTTTATTGATGACAGTAGGACATATAAACTTGTTCGAAACTCTAAATCTTAAAATCCAGTCACGTTTTCAAGCTACCCACAATACATATGTAGGGGGCCAACTTATATATAAAAATGCATTGGATTTTACTATTCGGTGGCTTGAGAAGGCGTAAACATAGCCACTGGTCTCAGTTGAAAATATGGTAAGTGCTAGCTTCTTTTATTTGGATCTGCATTCTTGTGTCATTGAATGAGCAAGTTGTTCTGGGAAATGATGTTTTGTTATTTAACATGAACAATGATTTTCATAGAAGCTCATATCTTCTTTCCAAATAATATATACAGTCCCTTTAGCTCCAAACGCAAACTAAGGAAATGTATTCAATGTAATGCTCTGGTGGTACCAAAGATGCAAAGTCAACAGTGAACACCATCATTAATATTCCAAGTTACAGTGCTGGTGATATAGTTAGTGAAGAGTCATTACCAGTTGGTGAAGAGTCATTGCCTTAGTCTCTTGCAGTTTTTACCACCAAGTTAAAGATCAGCTAGAATTACTTTTCAGAATGATGGAATGAGGAGTAACAAACCATACAAGCAATTGGAACATTTATGGTAAACAAGCACTTTAATGGTAAGTGGCAAGGGTGTGCAACAATATCTGCATTTCACCTTGCTGCGGTCGAATGACCATGAAAAGAGCTATTGCAGCCCCTCTACGTCCAGGGTAGCGTTGAGATCCTCAGGGGTCTACAGTAAAAGGTAATTCAAGAAACAAACCAAATGTTTAACCATTTATTAAGAATGATCTATTATTTGAAAGAACTTTCATGCCACTGATGCTCTCAATCCTGGCTATTTAGAGGCTGATCATACTAACAGGGATTGTACAGTGTAGGTCCAAGAGTGATAGATAAGTGCCAAATTATCAGGATAACCACAGCCATTATAAAGGTTTATTATTATTTAGGTTAATTGCATGTAATCCGAGTTCTGGGGCTCAGCAAGGAATATCAGGGTATATGCATGTAGGGCCACATTGTCTGTCCACTGTCTCCACGGCCCACTCAAAACCCCGCAACAGGGCATGCACTCTGAGCCATTGGTGCAGGGGCTTTATTGCCACCACGAAGAGGAGCGGGGACAGCGGGCAACCCTAGCGGGTACCCGTTGTACTGAGAACACGCCTGATATTAAGTTTCCTATTTTCACCTGCGTCATAAGATCGGTATACATCCGTTGGACCCAACCAATACATTTTGGGCCAAAATTCATCTTGGTTAGGAGGGCAAATAGATAATCTTATCCCACCGAGTTGAAGACCTTATGGAAATCTGCTAGGAGAAGCGCATGGGCTCCAGGCCAACATGTCAGCAAATGCATTGGCATGGTTTACCCTCCAGATGCTGTGTCAAGTGGCCCGGTGAGTCATGAACCCGGATTGGTCTGGGTGGACCAAAGTCGAAATCACTCCAGCCAGTCAGTTGGCAAGGGCTTTTGCCCAAATTTTTGTTTCAACATTAAAGAGGGAGTTAGGGTGGTAAGAAGTACAACGGCACCGGGGAGCCCTGGTTTGGGGATGACCACTCTCTCTGCAGTGCAAAGGTCCAATGGACGAGCCTCTCCCCGAACAGTCTCAGTGAACACTGCCCTCAATGGCTGTGGCAGCTGGGGCCAGAACGCCTTAAAGAATTCCGCTTGGAACCCATTATGGCTTGGGGTTTCACCTGATTGTAATTGTCTAAGAGCTTGTATGAGCTCCTTTATGGTAACCTCTTTTTCAAGAAACTCCCTGTCCACCGGTGTCAAGGCAAGACTCCCATATGCAGTTCAGCTGAGCAACGTGCTTCTCAATCAATCAATCGGGTTTATACAGCACGGCTAAATCAAGGTTGAATGAGACACCCCTTTACAATCATGTGGGTGTTAAAACGCACGATTAGGAATCGTTGATAAAGTCGAGATAGACGATATTTCAATCCAAAAAGTCAGGAAAGTCATCTGGTAGTATAAAAGGAAATCAATCCCATGTCCACATCAATATCAAATGTGCCACAGTCGTTTTAGACAAAAGTAACAAGGCGACCGCACAGCATGATAACTCGCGATTATTCCAGTGACTTTGTTGTTGATTATATTAATAGGAGTTAGTTGTGATCATTAGTGGCTGAGCTCATGCACATGGTTGATGGAATTAATATATATGAGCTAGAGGAGATTAGGTTTGTTAGGTTGCAAGGGTATGCCTTTCAGGGGAAGGAGGAGAGGTTATGATGTAAATGAGTTGTGGGCGATTTGCAGAAATACAATCATAATAAGATAAACGTGTGTAACAGAGTAGGTTGTACTCAGAGAGAAGAGGCATCCAGAGGATGGAAGGGAAGGAGAGGGCCATCAAAAAGAAAAAAGGAGAGGCAAAAATCTGAGTTTTTAATTTAAGTTCAGTTTTTCATGTTGTATTTTAAAGATCTAGAGGATATTTTTGAGATAGCATGGGGTTTGATGATGCAAGACTGTAGAAAGGAACATTGCTTGCGTGTGAAAATTGAGTATATCATATATCATATTAGGTATTTTCGAGAATCACGCAGACAGTGTGTCTGTTGCTAGGCTATTGCTGGACCACTGCTCCAGTCAGATCAGTTGATTGGCTCAAGGTTGTGGTGCTGTGATTTGTAAACAGGAGAGTGATCCTCACTTTCTTGCTGTGTGAGGGTCAGCGCCTTGAGCTGTACAGTATGATGTATGTGACAGGATAATCTAATACTAAGAGATTCTACTTTGTCTCGTGAGTCAAATTACCAGATTATCTATCTAGTTAGTTTCGGTCTACATTGATTATGTCTTTTCGTCTCTTCACACATATGGAATGCACAAAGACGTTTTAGTCCAATTAAAGACAAAGCAGTTAATTTATGAAATTATGTCAATAGATTACATTGGATGTCCAATGTTTTACATAATCTGTCCATAAATTGCATTTGGTGTCAAGTATTCTGTTTACTCGCAGAAAGGTTATACTGACTCTCAGAATTTATTTCTTCTGCTTCTTCCTTGAAGGGAAGGCATCCCAAAGGGGTCCTGTAGGAATTCCATGGTAAACCACTACTTTTCTAACAGAATATCCTTTGCCAAGTCACTGAATTCCGACTCCATCATTTATACCTATGTTGGCGTGTTGTCAAAGAGCAGTTGCATCATACAACTTTCATGAGGTGATATTGGGCTTTGATGTTGTTTGGACCATAACCTGATAATTGATCATTTTTGCACTCAAAACCCTGAGGGATGTCTTCAAGGGCTTGGTAAACATGACATGTTTTTCTGAGCATAAAAGGCCATAAACACAGAACAGTGGTATATACTTTCATTTAACCTTTTTGTTTTTACCTTAAGCAGCTGTCATTAATTAATTAGTGAAAATGTCAGGTTACCCAAGTTAAGTACTTTGAGAGATCAAGTTTAAACGTATCTGTTTTGGAGGTCAGCATCAAAGTTAGGCAAGCATGAGAACTCACAATATTCATGTTTGACGATGGTTTGAAAGAATCATGAGAAAAATCACTTTTATGGTTCATCAATAGCAAATAATTGTTACATCTTTGAGCACTATAACACTTTATTCTTAGGAGTGTGACAGCCCTGCTACAAAACAGTTAGAGATAAATTCCCATTCATTCTACTGCCTGGTAGGTATCCTGTTAGGAGAATCATCAGATGCAAGCTGTTTCTGAATTAATCCCATTTCCTAATGGGTCATCTTCCCAAGTACAGGGTATCTCTGACACTAGTGGGCTAAGAAATCATACAGCTTAGTGTTAGGTAGGGCACTAAGATGTATGATTTCTCACCCCTCTGGGCTCATTTATTTCTCTCGCTCATTCTGCCTTTTATACATCTTATCTAACTGCCAGTCTTAAGTCAGCATTAGGATACCGCTTTGTCAGTGTCGCCAAAATGCATTTTGGCAACTCTCCACAATCCTCTATTTGTGGAGTTTGCTTCTCAGCCAAGTGCTTCACTGTTGGAGGAGATGGGTTTTACCAACTTTTCCCATGTGTCTGGGAGCCTGGGGCCCTCTATATACTAAGTGTCAGAAAGGGTCTTAGATATTAACTTTTCCATGTACTACCTTGGATCTTCACATTCAGCAGACTCCATGTAGGAAGCTGGCTTTTTATACAGTATGCCAAAAAGAGGTATAGTGTGCAAAGAGTCCAGTGGATCCCCTGAGGCTTTACAGAGGCTAAAGTAGATAATACTAATGCTCTCTTTTGTGGTAGTGTGGGAGAGCAGTTAGGCTTATCAGAGAGTAGTGATAAGCATTTGTTGTACACACAGTGGCAATAAATGAGACACACACTCAATGAATAACTCCAAGACTAATTTATAAAAATAATACTTGGTTATATTTATTTTGAGGAACAACATAACTTCATTATAGGTAAATACTTTTTTCAATAGAAATACTTTTCAGTTTCAGAAATGGACACTTGGTGCAATTTTCAGACTTTGCAATGTTAACCTATGGGTGGAAAAAACATTCAGCATACATAGGGGTGACATCGACTTACAAGACCAGTCTTTGGAAGTTTAGGTCAATATTGGGCAAGGTTCAGTTCAGCACCAACAGTGCGCCACCAGCGGCACTGGGGCGGCCAGGTGCAAGTTCAAGTTCAGGCGCCTAATGCAAATCAATGGGGATTGGGGGCAATCGGACAGAGGCTGCTTACAGGTAAGTAGCGGCGTTTTGGTGCGGTCAGACTCCAGGCGTTGAAGCAAGCACTGGAGGGGGCTCAAAGCAGCACCGACCCTACACCACCAGCAGCACAGGAGCGGCCAGGTGCAGGGTGCAAACACAGCATTGGGTGCCCAATGCAAAGCAATGGGGAAAGGCCAAATCAGAAAAGGGCAGGAGGCTCAGGCCAGGAGGCCGGTAGAAGGAAACCAACAGCTGCAAAGGTAAGTTGTGATGCTTGGAACCTTTGGTCTTCCTCACCAAGGCCCAGGGTGGATAGGTGCAGAGGTGTCTTTTGGCATCAGAAATGGCTTACTGGAGCAGGTCGCGGTTGGGGGGGGTCTCCAGGCAGAGTATGCAGGCAACGTCAAGGAGTCTGGGAGACGTCAGCTCACTGTTGACTTGGGCTCTGCAGCGCTTTGGAACCTCGCTGGAACCAGTGGGCCACTTGGACTCGGGCCAGAGGCGTTGGGTATAGAGGTGGAACCGGGGACAGGCTTAGCGGTTCTTTGGATCACAGATTCTTTTTCTTAAAGATGGTTTCTTTGTGAACAGATCAGATGTTCCCAGGAAATCTTGGTCTTTGTCAAAGGCAGGCAGTCTTCCCAAGGTTTTGGAGGTCGCTGGGCTGCAGGACGAGTTGTCTTTTGGTGCAATATCGTTGAGGGCTGCAGACAGGCCCTGTAGGGCTGGGGCCATATCAGTAATTCTCTGCAGTCTTCTCTTCTGGTGCGACTCTGTATTGTCCAGCTCTTCTTAGGTTGTCATGAACGGAAGTTCAAGGTCTGGGGATGCCACCTAAATACTAGATTTAGGGGGGTTACAAGGAAGTGACAGGTACTGGCCAATGGGCCCCTTACCTGGTGTGTCTGCACCCTCTATTATGCCCACCTCCTGTGGGAGGGAGACATAGACCTAGCCCTGATTGGATAAGTTACACCATCTTTAAGATGGTGGGCACTGAAAAGTGTACTTCACCTCGCCTCCAGCACCTGAGGGATGAAGTTGACAGAGGGGGGGGACCACCTCGTATTCTTTCTAGGTTTTTCCACCTGTCCTCCTACTAAAAAGGGGGTGAGGACAGGAAGGGAGGCTGCTCCCTCTAACAGGAGAGGCAGGGTCACATTACGAAGGCAGCAAGGCCTTTGAAGCTCCCCGCCACAGATGGCTCTTCCTGACCAGGGAGAGATGTGAACACCTCCACCCAGGAAAAGCATTCTTCTTGGCCTCAGAGCGCACAGGCACTCTTCCCATGAGGTCAAATCACAGTCTGATGGTAACAGGCTGGCTTAGGCCAGTCGGTGACTGACACTAAGGTTTTGTTGGTTTCAGGGGACCCCTCTAAGGGTCTTCTGTGTGCAATTTTTAATAAATATGTCACTTTAATCAGTGCAGGTTTATTATGCTGAGATGTTTGGTACCAAACATCCCTTACTTCAGTGAAGCCACCATGGAGCTGGGGAACCCATAATGATGAGTGTCCAGCCCATGTACTTACTATGGCTTCCCTGGTTACTTACAATATCCAGGAATCGACAAGGATATTGCAGGGGCATATCTGCTCATGCTGATATGTCCTCACAGTAGATATAGTGCACCCTGCCTTAGAGCTGAGGCCTGCTACAGGGATGTCTTATCTATATTTAGTGCAGTGTCTGTGGGCATGGCACACAAGGGTGTTTGCCATTTCAGTTTTGTCTGCACCAAGACACGCAGGCTTCAGTGGCAGTGTGCATGTGCTTGCTGAGAGGTCCCTTAGGGTTGCACAATTCGTGCTGCAGCCCTTAGGGACCCTCTTTAACCACAAGGCCCTTGTTACCAGGGGTACCTTATACTAGGGACTTATATGTGAGCTAAAGGCGTGCCAAATGTGGAATAGATTTAGTGAAATAACACTGATACTGGGAACCTGGTTAACTGGGACCCAGTACTCTACAGTCAAAGTTGCATAAAAAGCCAGGCAAAAAGCACGGGGGTACCGCAACAGAAATCCACTTTCCTACGCTGCACAATCCGCTGCTTTTCCTCCAAATCCCCAATTGGCTCTTTCACACAAAATGCAGCCAGGTGGCCTCTGCTTTCCACTGTGATATCACAGACTCTGAGCTAATCAGCTGTTCAGGTCTGGATGCTTACGGGTACAGGTTCTTCTGATGTACGGGCGACTGTTTCTGGAATCCACGATGTCGCCACACACTGGAATATGTAGTAGTCAAGTGTCCAAAAGAAGTTGCCACTTCTCAGGAGGTAAAAGCCAAAGGTGTCAAAAATCTCCTTCCTTCATAAAGGCTTCAGGGGGTGGAAAAAAACAGAAATCGGAATGAAAAACTGGAATTCTTCAGGAGTGAAGAGTCGGGATCAGCAAGTGGAGGGGGTGAGAAAACAAGTGCAGGAACACAGCTTTGTGCGATGCACCCGCCTACCAGACTGAAGTCTTATATAGTAGGAGAACCGGAAATTGATATTACATCAGACATACATGACGGGAATCACAATGGATTGGGAAAATCAGAAGGGAATCAAGGTAGAAGAAGCCATGATGGAAAAGGGAAAGAAATAGGAACAAAAACCTGAACCAGACTAGTTGCGGAACAGCTTTAAAAGGCAGCTGAGACCCTCACACAGGTGTTCGCCATTTTGGAGCTGGAGGAGCAGCAGCTAGGAGCCAAGGAGCATGAGGGAAGGCAGCCCCAGGTGAGTGAAACTCACAGGCTGCAGCTGGGGGATTCATGCTGCATTTTCTGAGACCCAGGAACCACGGGACCATACCGAGACACCGCGGTTGCGACATCAGCCGCAGTCCCATGGTCAATGCAGCACGAAGCATACACAGTCACTAGAATGTCAACTGCTGTTAGACATATAGCCCATTAACTCTCAAACAAAAAACAAACTCCTCAAGTGAAATATAGCTTGCAAAGCAAAACATCAAGACTGACCGAAAAGCCAATCCTAGGTAGTATTAATTTACTTACCAATTTTTTCAGGCCTGAATCTGAAGAAATACCTTTAGTTTTATTCTGTATATCATCTGTTTAGAAAGCTCTTAGCACTGCTTCCAAAATTGCAAACATCTACAACT
This sequence comes from Calotriton arnoldi, assembly GCA_963921515.1. Lineage (NCBI taxonomy): Eukaryota > Metazoa > Chordata > Amphibia > Caudata > Salamandridae > Calotriton > Calotriton arnoldi. The sequence goes on along the minus strand of CAWUFW010004332.1, from coordinate 236,257 downwards.
GTCATTGAGCCATAGAGTCTGACTTTCCGTTGAAACGTAGTTCAGCAAAACTGTATTTGCTGCGGCCAAAGACCCCTCTGGATCAAGAAGATGTGTTCAATATCACTGGATTACATCCTGCAATAGACCTCCAGTATCTGACATTTAAACTGTTGTAGCATAGATATTGAGGTTGCAAGAGTCCGGAAGCTCAAAGGTTAAGGGTTTAAAAATGAGACCCTGCTCTAGTTGAGCAGCTGAATTCCAAATATTCTGGCAATAGGGAGAATTGGATAGACTTGCAGAAAGCATGCATGGACCCCTTTTAAGTTTTAGTGTAGTGTAACTTTGTTGGAAACCAGTTGATTGATTGATATTGAGTGAGGCATTAAGCAGGAAGTTAAGTCACATTTCTCTAGTCTGCTAAACTATGGTTCCATTCCAGATTATCATGTTGCAGTGGATAATGGAGTGCATGGTGCACAGAACCTATTTTTGTGCAAATCATTTTTCTTTTCTTGATTAAAAATGAATCTGCTTGACAATTCCCTGCTGCCCTCTGATGTCGCTATTTTCCACATTTGGTTTGTTTCTAAATTTTTTGCTGCAGCTGGTGCACAATGTGCTTTCCATGCCATTCCTTGACTTGTCTGGTTTCCCAGTTCAATATCTTAAAATGAAGAGGACTGAGAGAAGTTCCGGTCCAGTATACACTCTCCCAAGTAAAATCAATATTAATAAAGTATGCAGTTCCGCTTGGGGTCTTAGATAGTGCATTCGGTATCTGGACCCAACTAGGTCAATGAAAGCTTTAGCTATGTGGAACACAAGCTCTCACCCACTCAAAGGTGGCATGCTTCATCATCGGGCCATGCTCCTCGTTGGACCGGCGCTGCAATGCCCAACAGGCCACTCTAGGGGTCTCTTTGCCGGGGATCTTTTTATCGGCAATCTGGTTGCAAGCATGCAACTCGAATGTCTCCAACGTTAAAGGACACTAAACAGGGGTGGCTCCTTCGTTATGGCGAAGGAGCGTCACTCCCTTGCTGAAAGCCAGAAGAAGCAAACGAGAAAAATAAAATGAAAATAAAACAATTTTATTATCATTTTATTTTTCCCAGAGCCAGCCTGATCGGATGCGGCCATCCTCGGCTTTTGGAGGAGTAATGGGCACTGCTAAGTGCGCATGTCGGTTTGGACGGCCGTCTTAGGCCGGCCAAACAGATGTGCGCATGTAGCCTTTCTCCAACCCAAGCTGTGTTGTACATCCGGGTGGATAACAGTCCCAGGCTCCCAGGTACTGTCTGAGTGGCAAACCAGGCCACTCAGACCAATAGTATTCCCAGAATGAGAGAAGCACTGGGATTGGCATCTGGGAGCCTGCGCAGAGTGCACCAGCCCTGGACTGCCGGTGTTAAGGATCAGGAGAGAGGAGCAAGGCGGCGGCCACCAGAGTGGCAGGTAAATACAATTTTATAGATTTTAATTATGTTTGATGTGCGAGCAGCAGCTACTGACACTAAATACTATCTAAGAAGATTGATGAGGAGTTGTGAAAATCAAAATTAACTATAGAACCCCTTCTGCCCTAGTTTATTTGTTCCTGGGGTCTGTTAAGTTTAAAAACAAATCAGAGAATGCTTAGGAAAGTAATGTTCCTTGTATTCTCACTTGGTGATTATTGGTTGGTAGTTGTTCTGATGGTTATTGATCGATATTCTCCACATATTTAATGCTTCCATTGACTTAGTTGGATCTAGATACTGAATGTGCCTCTAGCGGAACAGTATATTTCATTAATATTGATATTCCCAGTTTGATACACAAGAATATTGTACTCCTTCGGCTGTGGCCCCCTCTAAATTCCTTATGTCTTCTCCCCAAGCCACTTATGTCCTTGTTCTTTCCCCTTACTAGTTACTTGTGTTCTTGCTGCTTTCCTCCTTAAGCCCCCCAGCCATTCTTTTCCCTGTATACACTCCATCTTAAAGCCACTTTTCTCTCTATAGCATTCAGCCTAGCCACTCCTTTCCCTTTAAAGTGCTTCCACCAGCTCCACCTCATTTCCCTTCCTAGTTCTCCACCTCTGGCTGTTCATACTATCTAACATCCTTGACATTTTTGTTTGCCTTTAGCAAAGGTAAAAGCACCATGGAGACTTTGGAAGCCTACAATTATCCTTTTGTGTGTCCTATTATCCTCCAATGGTATCTGGGTCCCGACTTTTTTTTAATTTTATTTTTTAGAGTTTTATATAGCGCAAACTCGACCTGAAGACATCAGGTATCAGAGCGCTTTACATGAGTACCAGCTTCGTTACAGATGGAAACATTCATTTTTGTTAGGCACAGGGAGATTAAGTGATTTGCCCAGAATCACAGGATGTTGAGCGTCCCTGCCGAGACTCAAACCCAGTTCCCCAGCTTCGAGGTAGACAGCTCTAGCCGTAAGGCTACATCCTCTCCCCTAATGTCATGATCATGTGTCCTTTGCCTTACACCCCTGTTGCACAATGTCCAGTCCCTATTCTGAATTCTTGTGGTGCCCAGTTTTCAATCCCCTCTCCTCCCTTTCCCCACCTCCTGTCCATACCTCCCCTATGTTCAGTACCCTGCCCCCAGTGTTTGTTCTGTTCTGTCCAATCCAGCCATGTCGGTTAGGTCCCCAATGCTTTTTGCTTACTTGTACCTCACCTCCTAACACCCCACTGGAACTTGTCTTATTTCTTCACTTACACCTTCATGGTGCTTGGTCCAATGTCCTTCTCTCCCACTCCCCTTTCGCCCTGCCCAACTAATGGCTCTGGGGCTCATGTTCTCCTCCTTCCTCAGCCCTTTCCTGCTTAGTCATATCATGGTGGTTTATCTTCTGTCCCCTTTTCCCTTACCATCTGACCATATCTATAAATCCTGGTCTCCTGTGAGACGTTGTCAGGATTCCTCCCGTGGCATAGACTCACAACCTTTATGTTAACCCACGGAATCCAGCAGGCTGATGATGGATGGTTTTTCTTGTTGCATAGGTATCCCTGTGTGATTTCAACAGTGCCTCACAATTCTGTGCAGCAAACATTTACAATAACAGCAAACACTCTCAGGGGTTCAAAGTATACAGCTCAGGTTTTATGTGAGCATAATGATCCATGGGGCCAGTGTTGAAGCTCTCCCCACCTGTGCACAAGCACGAGCCTTTATATTCATGTCAAGGAGGACCCTCTTGCACTTCCCCCTCCTTCCTGCTCTGGGTTTTTTTCTTAATAAGTTTGTCCCGATTTCTGGGCTATTAGAAGCAGAAACTTCAACCATATTAAGAAATGCATCAAATCTGAGAAGTCTGCAGTGATCTACTATAAGAAGTCCATAATTGTATCAGGTTGGTCTTTCAGTGCCCAAGGGCAGCCCTACTTTTCTGTGTGTCCGAATGGAGGAGTATGTTTTTCAGCCAACTCTGTTCTCTTGTCTGATCTACTGCTCCAAGTTAAGGGAGGGGGAGTGCTTTCATAAGCTGGCTTCTAATGAGGCCTAGCTGATACTTCACTTGATGACCTTTTCAGTATCTGGAAAATCAAGAATATATTTGTTTGGACTGTTGCTCATACAGGAGTTTTGTGTTACAGCAAATGATACTTAGAATAGAAGTAAAACGTACAGTGAAAATAGAAATAGCAATAATGAGGGAAGAGATACCAGTCGCCGTGTTCCTAGGGCACATTAACATACGGCCTTTACATATGTTTGAGTCCATTTTAAATATATTTTCACAGTATACCAAGCCTCCTTAATGGTTCTTTGTCACAGGTCTCCTTCTCCTCTTCTCTCCTATCTCTGTCACAGCCGCCTTTTTCACCCTGTCTGTTCCCACTCCTATTGCTGTCCTGGTGATCATGCCACTCTCCTGTCCTCTCTTCCCCATCCTGGCACCTCTCTACGTTTTATCATTGTGCTTAGCCCCATTCTCTAGCAACCATTTCCCACCTTCTGTTGGTGATTGTTATCAGTGAGCTTCTGGCTATAACATGGCACAAAGGGTTTTAACTTCATAATGTGGAATTTGGGTGGGACGTGATTGTCAAGCGTCATCTTCATGGTCTGGGTGGAATCATGAAATAGGGGTCAGAATGTGGACTTTAGGGATGGAAGAGGCAGCCAGAGCTGTCAGGATGTCATGGTGAGTGCTGAAGCAGAAGTTCCGGGTCAGCTGTTAAGATGGCTTTGGTTGCCCTCTACGAGAGCAGGATGTACATAGAGGAGCACAATGAGTTCAAAATATTCTCCTTGATGAGTGTGGAATGAGTTGAGTGATGTTGTCATAAATGTATCTTTCATGGACTTGATTATTACATTGACCTGGAGTTTGAAGTAATTGAGGAAGATGTTACCGTAGCTGATTGATGATGCAGTAGTGATGTCTAATGGTTTGTAATTGAAGGCTACATTGGTTTGTGGTGGCCAGCAGATTTGATAAAATGCAATAGCCTGTGTTGCTGACCTATGTTGCTGAGAGTTGGAAAAGTCTTTTAGCTTTTATTTTTAGGTGTTTTTCGGTGTAAGTATTGTTTTACACCTGTGATTTCCACAGTTGTCACGTCCTGCTCGTTTTTTCCCGCCGCTGCTCCCCCGCGGCCCCTCCTCCCTGCCTCTCATGCTCCCACCTCCCAGCTGAGCTTCCCTCCTCCCTCCCCTATTTAATGGCGGCCGCTGCTGGTATGAGCAAGCAAGACCTCTGACCTCTGGTCAGGGACCTGCTGTCTCCCCCAGTAGCTCCACTGTTGTGCCATTGCTGCTGATAGGGATCCGACAGGGTTCGAGCCTGCATGCTGCCACCTGCCTGGCTGTGCCGTTTTTCCTCTGTTTCCGGTGCTGTTTTATTTTTAGGTGTTTAGGTGTAAGTATTGTTTTACACCTGTGATTGCCACTGTTGTCACGTCCTGCGCGTCCTGCTCGTTTTTTCCCGCCGATTCTCCCCCAGGGCCTCTCCCCCCTACCTCTCACGCTCCCGCTTCCCAGCTGAGCTTCCCTCCCTCCTCCCCTATTTAATGGTGGCCGCTGCTGGGACAAGCAAGCAAGACCTCTGACCTCTGGTCAGGGACCTGCTCTTCTCCTCCAGGGGCTCCACCGTTGTGCTGTTGCCGCTGATAGGGATCCGGCAGGGTTCGAGCCTGCATGCTGCCACCTGCCTCGCTGTGCCCATTTTTCCTCTGTTTCCGGTGCTGTTTTATTTTTAGGTGTTTAGGTGTAAGTATTGTTTTACACCAGTGATTGCCACTGTAGTCACGTCCTGCACGTCCTGCTGTTTATTCCCACCGCTGCTCCCCCGCGGCCCCTTCCCCCTGCCTCTCACGCTCCCGCCTCCCAGCTGAGCTTCCCTCCCTCCTGCGGCCGCGCCTCTGGTGCACCAAGAGCAAGCCCGTCTGCGCCCGTCCGCGACCCGACCGCAACCAGCACCAGGGACCCTGGACCTCCAACCATCCACCACTACGACTCAGCTACCATCCTTGCACTAAACCCTGGGAAGAACAACTGCCAGCTGTCAGCGCCGAGCACCACCCACGGACAGTTCTCCTGCCACCACTGCCGCCAGACCTTCAACACCATCAGCACCCCCACGTCCACCACCCCTGCACCGAACGCCAACACCTCCTAAGCCCTGAGGTGCATCCCCCTCAACGTGCGCTCCCTGCACAGACACGCCGTTGAGATCTGGGACCTCCTCGACACCCTCTCACTAGACGTCGCCTTCTTTACAGAAACCTGGACCAACGCCTCATCTGCCCCCGCCATCGCCACCGCCATCCCCGACGGATACAAGATCCAGAGAAAAGACCGCCCCAACCGCCTAGGAGGAGGACTCGCCATCACACACAAGAGCTCCCTCTGACTCTCCACCTCCACCACCGACTCCCTCTCCACCACCGAACACCTTCACTTCCAGACCAGCCCTAGAACCACTCTGCGCGGCACCCTCACTTACAGACCCCCCGGACCTCACGCCCCATTCGCCACGACCATCGCCAACCTCATGGCACCCCACGCCTTCGCCTCCATGGACTACATACTCATCGGAGACCTGAACTTCCACCTCCACAACCCCAGCGACCCCCAACTCCACCACCCTTCTGGACAACCTAACCAACCTTGGCCTGAAACAGCTCATCACCACACCCACCTACAAGGCAGGACACACCCTCGACCCTATCTTCCCAGGAGGTAACAGCATCCACTTCAGCCACACCACGCAACCCCCCTGGACGGATCACCACTGCGTACCCTTCAACGTCGACAAACCCACCGCCCCCAAACCGGCACCGCGACCTCCACGAAGGAACTGGAGCAAAATCACTGAGGAGCAGCTCAACTCCACCCTCAACTGCAATCCCCCCACCAACTCGACCGACCCCAAACTCGCAGCCAAAGAACTCCACAGATGGATATCCAACTGGGCAGACAGGCTCGCCCCCCTACGCAACTCCGACAGACAGTGCCCCATGAAAGCCACCTGGTTCACCGCCGACCTCCAAGAATCCAGACGCACCTGCAGACGTCTCAAGATGAACTGGAGAAACAGCAAAACACCAGAAGACCGCACCACCAATGCATCAGATCCACCAAAAGGACCTTCATCCAAAACAAGATCCGCGCCAACTCCAGCAACTCGAAAGAACTCTTCAGCGTCATCCAGGAATTCACCAAGCCCCCCAGCGAAACCACGGATATCACCCCCTCCCAGGACCTCTCGGACAAGCTCAGATCCTACTTCCATCTCAAAATCAAGGGCCTCTATGACCACTTCAACGACCAGACACCTGACGCCGAAACCACCCCCCTCCCCCCAGCAACGCCAGCCAGCCTACCATCTCCTCCTGGACCCCAGTCACCACCGAAGACAACACTTCGACCATGAAGGGCATCCACTCAGGGGCCCCCAGGGACCCCTGCCCGCTGCACATCTACCACAGAGCCGCCATCGCTCCAGAACTACGACGCACCAGCAACACCACCTTCAAGACTGGCACCTTCCCCAACGACTGGAAACGCACAGAAGTCAGACCCCTGCTCAAGAAGCCCACAGCAGACCCCACGGACCTCAAGAACTACCAACCCATCTCCCTCCTCCCTTTCACGGACAAAGTCACAGAGAAGATCGTCAATGCCCAGCTAACAAAATTCATCGAAGTAAACTCCATCCTCGACCCCTCCCAATCCGGCTTCCGCAGCAACCACAGCACCGAGACCACTCTACTCGCTGCCACAGACGACATCCGCACCCTCCTCGACCAAGGACACACCACGGCCCTGATCCTGCTCGACCTCTCTGCAGCGTTCGACACCGTCTCCCACCGCACACTCACCGCCAGACTCCACGACGCCGGCATACAGGGAACTGCCCTCAACTGGATCCGCTCCTTCCTCACCAGTAGAACCCAAAGAATCAGACTGCCACCCTTCCTCTCCGAACCCACGGAAATCAACTGCGGAGTACCCCAAGGATCGTCACTCAGCCCCACGCTCTTCAACATCTACATGGCCCCCCCTCGCCGCCATCATCAGACACCACGGACTCAGCATACTATCCTACGCCGACGACACCCAGCTCATCCTCTCCCTCACCAAGGACCCCATCACCACCAGACTCAACTTCCAGGAAGGAATGAAGGATGTCGCATCTTGGATGAGCAGCAGCTGCCTGAAGCTCAACTCGGAGTAGACAGAGGTCCTCGTCCTCGGACCCTCCCCCTCCGCATGGGACAATTCCTGGTGACCCACTGCCCTCGGCAGCCCCCCCATGGACCACGCCCGAAACCTCGGCATCGTACTCGACTCCTCCCTCTGCATGACCCAACAGGTCAACACCGTCGCCTCTAGCTGTTTCAACACCCTCCGCATCCTCCGAAAGACTTTCAAATGGATCCCCCCGAATCAAGGAAAACCGTCACCAACGCACTCATAACCAGCAAACTGGACTACAGAAACGCCCTTTACGCCGGGATCAACAAGTCGCTGCTCCACAAACTCCAGACCATACAAAACACCGCAGCCAGACTCGTCCTCTGCATCCCCTGACACAAACACATCACCCAGCACCTGCGCAACCTCCACTGGCTCCCCGTTGAGAAGAGAGTTACTTTCAAGATACTCACCCACACCTACAAATGCCTCCACAACACCGGACCCTAATACCTAAACGAGAGAATCTCCTTCCACGTACTCAAGAGAAACCTCCGATCCGCCGCCCTCGCCGAAACCCCACGAATCCGCAAAGCCAGAACAGGTGGAAGGGCCTTCTCCTACATCGCAGCCAAGACCTGGAACGAGCTCCCGATCGACATCAGACGCGCCCCCTCCCTGAACATCTTCAGGAAGACACTTAAGACCTGCCTCTTCGACTGAATGGAGCTGCTTCCCCCCCCCTCCACCCCCCCCCCCCCCCAGCGCCTTGAGACCCTCACGGGTGTGTAGCGCGCTTACAATTCCCCTGATTGATTGATGAGGTTGTTAGAATTGGCAGTGTGTGTCTGGAATGATTGGTGGAAATATTTACTTGTGAGTGGTGTGGTGATGGAGCTGTGTGTTGCATATAAATTGAACATGGTGTTTTATGGTATGTGGTGTAAGATGAGAGAATCAAGAATTCTGACCATTGGCTCTTATGCCTAAACAGTACCTTACAGGAATAGCCTCACAAATATAACATGTTCTTGTTGTCCATTACTGAGTCTATGGTGTTCATGTAGTTGTCCACCATTATCCTGCAACAAGTTTTGCATGTCTTCTTAGTGCAGAATAGGTGCTCTCAAAATTATTATGGAGTATGTATTTTTTGTCACGTTTTTAGAACTAATGAGGTAGTGCTGAATGTGTGCAGGAAGTCTTTACCATAAAAAAGATGTCAATGTAATGAGAAAGCAAAGATCATTTTTTACCAAGTTCCACTCTGCCGCCAATGAGCCCACAAGTAGCACCATCTTCTCCCTTCCCTTGACATAATCTGAAATTACACTTCTTTTCCTTGGTAAACTCCACCGCATTTGATTTGATTTACCCACAAAACCCAGAGAAATTTGACAGTTATGGGTATACTTATGTTAAGAAACTATAACTCGTGCCGTTGAGTAACTTTAGGCCTCGAGTTATAGTTTCTAAACATAAGTATAACTATAACTGCCAAATTTCTATGGTTTTGTGTGGGTAAAACGTGAACCTAACTATAATGTCCCTGTAACCTTTGGTTTTTTTCCAGTGTATTTCAAGAGGGCATTTTTAACATACAGTAAGATGTCCCTTGCTGTAGATTGGGTTGTTGGGCGCAAGGCCTGTGCCTATCCCCAGTGAGCGCCCTACCCTGAGCATCTCGGGGCCTTTGGCCTTGCACAGCATGGAGTTGGGTGCCAGGCCTGGACTGTGGACAGGCCCTGCACCCAACCCCCTGCAAGCTCCCTACCGCTGGCAGCACCCGGCCTTCTGGCATGTGCAGCATGCGGTTGATCTCACAGGGACTGGCCACACTCAGGCAATGGTGGCAAAGAGTTGCAGCACTAAAATATAATTGGTTGGCCTATTGGCTTTATTGAGGGGGAGATATCAACATATATAAAGCAGATCTTTCATTTTGTCCTAAAATCATTAATAATTTTAATAAAATGTATATATCACTAATTCACACAATGCAGTGTTTAATAAAAAGGATAGTTGAAAAAATTAAATAAGCATGTCTCTGACTCTTTGTTTTAACATTGTTTTTATGTTTGCATTTGTGGGAGCTTACAAATGTTAAAAGAAAAACATTTTGATTTTATATTTTTTAATAAAATTAAATTAACATGCATCTGAGTCTTTCTTTTAACATTTGTCAGCCCACAAAATGCAATCATAAAACAATCACAGAGGGCCTTGTACTCCAGCTGAAGAGCACAGAGTTCCAGCTTGGAGTGCATCTGAAAAATATGGTAAGTTCTCCTGGGGTCATGGACTAAATGACCCAGGGGACTGACGTATTTTTGTCATGTTGACGGGGGGCTGCTGCACTTCCTGCAGCCAGCACAACATAAAAAATATGTTTAGTGGTTCCTCCATCCTCTTTTAGGGGTCCCACCAGCAAGAAAATATTTATTTAAAAATGCCCTAGAGTAATATGGGGCGTTCTTACCGGAGCACTGAATAATAATTGAGCAGCTCTGGCCACTCATTTACTATTCATTTATTTATTTCACATTTTTTATGGCTGACTGGTGCCCACATCGGGACACCCCATTTCTTAAATTTTGTTTGAGGGCCTCAGGGGGAGCCCGAGGGCTACCTCGGCTCCAGCCGGCTCCTGAGTTGGCACTGTGTCTATGTGCCGGTGGGAACCCACTTTTTTTATTGAGTAGGTGCCCACTGGGAGCACCCACCCCTCCGTTTTTGTTGGAGGTTTCAGGGAAATCTCCAGGATCCCCGCAGATCCAGCAGACCATGGATGCCCCAGTGCCCTTCCTAGGCAACCACATTTCAGGCCACATTGAGCGAGCCCCAAGGCCCCAGCTGACTCCCCAGCCAGCACCATAATGGGTGCTGGTGGCAGCTGACAATTTCCTTTGCTGTGCTTGGATGGGAGCAGTATATTTTAACTGCTCCTGCCAGACAGGAGAAAACTTCTGTTCCCTGCCCGGGAGAATGCAGGCAGGGTATGCCCGCACTCTTTTTAAAATATGGGCCCTTGAGAATGAGGTCTCTAGGGCCCTAGAGTGGCTCGGGATGGGAGCCTCATGCCCCCTTCCCTTTATTTAATGTTTGACCACGGGAGATGGGGTCCCCGGGGCTTCATTGAGGTATGCGGAAGGGGGTGTGTACCTCCTCCCCTCTCAATAATACGCCTGGCCCCAGGAAATGGGTTCCCTAGCGATGTAATCAGCTTGGGGAGGGGGGTCCACGCCCTCCTCCTCGTAAATCAAAATGTGTCCAGCCCCAGGAGATGGTGTCCACGTAGCTGAAATGTGCTGGAGAGGGGGAGCCCCCTGCATGACTGTCCCCCTTTTTATAAAAAAAATCATATGGTTTGACCCCTGGGATCTATCCTATCCCTGGAGAAATTAAAAATGTATTAAAACTATGGTGGCTGCCAATTTTGTTTACTGTGATCCTGTGGGAGAAATATGGGATTGCAGACAAAACAACATTTTTTTTTAAACTTTTGGCCCCGGAGGAGGGTCCTTCTGGACCCCCCCTTCTGCCACCCCACAATGGCTAGGGGAGCATGATATCCCTACTCTGCCGCCATATATATATTTTATTCAGACTTATCATGACAGGGGACTAAAGCCCAGAGTCCTGTAATGGCTGCCGCAACATTTATTTTCTTGTTGCGGCTAGCCAATCAGAGCACTCGCTCCTGCTGGACCCTCACTCCTGCGGGAGCGAGGTGGCCGAAGAGGGGTAGAAAGCCCCCTTGGCCAATCAGAACTCTTTTTTTTTTATTCAGCTCACGGGACTCTTGTGAGAGTCCCACCAACCCAACCGTCCAAATATACAATTATTTTTTAACCTTCATTTCTCAAAAAGTACTGAACGGATATACACAAAATCACAAAAAGCACACTATCTGGACCAAGATCTAGCTTTCTGCCAAATGTAGTGCAATTCCGTTCAGCCATTTAGCTGTAGCGCGTTACAAAAATCCCTGGGGAAATTGCATTTTGCGCCCCCCCTTTTTTTTTCTAGGGCTTCCGCCTACTGATTACCCAAAAGTTTTCCAGGAAAGAGGTGAGGAAATAATAGCACTTTTTTGGACAGCTTTGTGAAGATCTGTCAAATGGCGCCACAGCTATTAGCAAACCAAAAAAGTATTTTCCTATGGCAAGGGGGGCCTAACTATAACTACAGAGTGTGTGTGTGTGTGTGTGTGTGTGTGTGTGTATATGTATTTATACAGCACTCAGCACTCAGCTTTGCTAAAATCACTGACATCAACGCCATGACTTTTCAAAATCCGTGTGGTTTTAGTGAACAGATGCCACAGGCCAGCATCCTAATCTGAAAAGTGTTCCAGACTCCTGTGCTGTTCCTCACCTGCCACTTTTTTTGGACAGATCAGTATTTTGGCCACAGTCTGATATCGAAGGGCGTGGTCAAGTCTGTGACGTTTATAAACAGTTGCTGTTATTGCATTACAAAAATCGCCCCTACCTCATGTCCATTAAAGCTAGGTGGGTCGCAATAGTTTGTCCTAAAAATTGAGTTGTGCTGCTGAAAAGTTTGGGAAGCACTTGTCTACGATTGAAACTAAGGTGCCCGTGTAATACCTACCTGCTTCAAGTGATTGCCGCCAAGTTTCTTCCAACACTCACCTACGGCTCAGAACTATTTAAAGGAATGATGCAAATTTCCTGAATTTACAACAATCCAGTATTTTTAAACATATTTTTAGAATCCCGCAATTTACCTCCCATGCGTAGGTTCGACTGGAATTTGGGTTATTTAACCCACTACCGGTAAGGTCAGCAGCAATAATCAAACTGTGCTGGAGGATGAGAGCGGCACATGAAGAATCCCTGATAGGTCTCTGCTGGTCGGAACTAAAGAACCAGCCTAAAAGTAAGAATGACTGGCCAACAGCGCTTCAGCAAGCATTAACCGCCCTCAATCTGCATGAAGCATGGGGCATAAACATCAGCTTCCCCGCATTCAAAAAAATTGCTAATAAAGCTGCGAAACAGAAAGCCTGGTTATCGGATAAAGCAGCGTTTGCTAAGAAAAAAACATGGATGGATGGTTTTATCTTCGTATGGGGTCTGGTCGCCGCAGCCGTATCTCGTACATATAAGTCCAACAATACAGCACTCACTACTCCTCATTCGAATGGGAGCCTTCTCATCAAAAGATCATGTTCCAACATGGAGACAAGCCTGGCTGACCAATTTGTGCCAACTCCGTGAGAGTGCGGAAGAAACAGTCCAACATTTTTTGTGCATTTGCCCACCCGTCAGTCAATGGAGAGGGCAACTTTTACTTCCAGCTCTTCGATCACTTCAGATAAGATCCTGTCGACCCGCTGTAATGGCCTTATTAAATAGGCAGATGCTGCAGCTCTCATGCAGGACAACAAAGTTTCTCCAACAAGTTAGCAAACTGTTACATACGCAGCAGGGGAGAGAGTCCAGTACAAACTAAGTCCACAATACAAATGTATGTGAATCAGAAGAATCATGGAACATTAAGCGATTTGACTGCACAGATTTTCAACTTAACTTGGTCATGCATCAAAGGGTTGCATAGGGCATTGCTTAGTTTAAAGACGTTCTCTTGTAATTGCATGTAACGTGGCATCAACTACGCGCAATAACAGAGCCCATTTTGCATACTCAAATTTACAGCAGGGATGTAAATAGTATTGAATCACTATTTTTGCCAAGTTATATAATGCACTTTTATAATCTGCGGAGAAGGGGACAGTGAATATTTTGCACATTGAATCGATTTTGCTGTCTTAGATGTAATACGTATATGTCTCATATGCATACTCCAAACTAATAATATGGACGTTTACAACATTGAATCCTTAAATTTTGCACATTAAACCCAAGCTTTGTTGCAGCTTCAGATAACACAGTGCACTCTTATAAACTTCGGAAAAGAGGACTGTGCACACTTTGCATATTTAGCACATAGAATCAACTTCGCTGTTTTTAGAAGTTTTTAGATGTAATATGTATTTTGCCTCATTTTAAGTCCGTCAGAATCTGTCAGCTTCGGCCAGGGTCTTGTATTCTGCTTTTTTAGGTCGAGCCTCGAGTAGCGCGCAAGCGCTGCTAGGCGAAGACTTTAAGTAAGGGGTTTCAGAAGCTGACCACACGCTCGTGGTCGTGGCCTTTTTCGGGCGGTTACCCGCGCGGCAGACATGTGTTTCCAATTATCGTGCCCAGACGCGTGCGCGATAATTGGAAACATATGCCGGCCGTGCGGGGAAAAGGCCATGACGCACGAGCGTCTGGTCAGCTCTGCAGGCTGCCGCGCTCGCTCGCCCCCGCTCCTCTCTTGTAATTTCGAGGTATTGTGCTGAATCGGAATGCGATGGACGCGTCCATCGGGCACTGCAGAAGAAAAAGCTCTGAGCGTGTTGCCATGGAAACGTATGGACACAGCCGTGCCAAAAGCGCAAAGAGGAAGGGGGTGCTAGGGTCGTGCTGGTGCCGCATGCTAAGTTTTTGCAGATGCGCGCCGAATAACGCTAGAAAGAACAAAACCTGTCAGTTTACCAGAATAGGCAAGGGCTAGCTTTCTCAATACATATCAGTGTGCACCCAAATGACGGGTGACAGGGGTTTGTGAAATAGACTCTTGCTACAGATGTGTTCTTTCTTTACATCACATTGGTCCGGGTCGCAATAAAAAAGAACCAAAAAACGTTCGGAGCAGCCTGGGGGTGCCGCAGGGACAAAGTGAAAGCAGCGACTGTAAATCCCCGACTGGATAATGTAGCTAAGGTAACGCGGTTGAAACTTAACCTTTGGTTGCTGAGTACTGAAATATCACAAAGGGGGTCCATTTTCTTAATTGGATGAACGTAAAACAAATTCCTGGATAGGCAGCACAAGCTGAGAGAAGACGGACCGCCCTGGAACAGCAGGTCAAAATGGAACAGTCTGGCAGCCTGAGGCAGGGGTAATTAGGGCTCTTCATTCACACGGGCCAAACATTTATAGAGTCGTAAATTACAGCACCCTGCCCTCTGCACAATAAAGCCCGTAGTGCTGCAAAGTGCGTTCCCAGTTCCTTAATGTTGACGTTTAATTTATACCCAGAGAACATTTGTTTCCTCCATCCAGCTTTCCTCCTCTTGACAAATTTGTATCCATAAAGAGGAAACCGAGATGTAAAGAGCCTTCCAAATGGCGTTCTCTGTGTTTTTTGTAAATGCATGTTTGAGGGCCTGGCTTGTCCCAGAACTCATATAGCTGGTTCTGTCTGGTACCCAGTGAAGGGCCTATATATGGGATAAAGTAGCTCCTGACATACATTATAGGGATATTGCAAGTCACTGAGGAGTTCCTTGATCATATCGAGGCTGAGGACAGAATTCACATATAAGGTCATTTAACTCCAAAGTGACTTGTAATCTACCTATAATGTATGGTAGGGGGTACTTTATTCTGCATAATACAGTCACACCATCACCTTTCCCACAAACCACTTAAATCCTTGGTGCGATGCTCTTTCAAATGAGAGGCCACATATTTACAAGTATGAGGAATACATGTAGAATCTCTAGTGTAAAATTAAATATACCAAAAAACAGTTCAATTTTTGTTACGAAAATATATTAGAATCCGTTTAATATCAGTCAAATTTTTAAAAAAATATTGCACTGTAGTGAAATGTTTAGAAACATGCGAAGAGTCTATCTTTTGTACTTATTACCCAAGGGGTGCAAAAAATAAACATGTTGCCATAAATATCACCTTTCTGCCTACTGTTACAATCTACATGCTTGTAATGTGTATGTTAGACGTTCATTTGATCCATCTGATAAGGTTCTGGTTTTCGCAACTTATAGTAGATTTGTATGAACTTGGGGAAGGTGCTGGCTTTGTCTATGAAAAATGAAAATGGAGGTCCGACATGTTGGGCCTGCTCTTTTTTCAGGTTTTTTGAATGCAGATTTCCAGTGACACTGGATGGTGGTATGTATCAACAAGCATTGGCATAGCCAATAGGTCTCGCCTTTGGGACCTTATAAGTGTTTAGTTATCCAGCACAATATCCTTGGTGCAACAACATCAAGTGTTGCATGGCTAAACACTTATAAGGTCCCAAAGGCGAGACCTATTGGCTATGCCAATGCTTGTTAAATAATGCAACGGTGCGGACTACTTTAACACAAGGAATTAACATGTTATACAGTGTTAATCCAGTCCAATTTTACTTGAGAAATCTGTTGCCTTTGGCTTATTCTATGCCAAATTGTAATGGTTTTAATTAACTACACAATACAAATTATCATCTATATACACTTGTCTAAATACTTCAACAATGATTTGAAGCATTGGTTTATCCAGTACTAATAACTGTCACATCAGACCAACCTAATGGGCCTCATATAGTCTATCACACCTCAAGGATGGATGGGTATGGCACTGTTATATTGAAGCATATGCCTTCAGAACTACCAGTCAGGTGAGCATGAATCAATTAATATTGTTCCTAGATATTGAGCAATTCCAAATGTGAAACGGTGGGGACAAGATCTTCCACAGTATAAAGGATAGCCCTCAGTACTCAACATGTGGCCTCATTAGCATCTCTTGAGAGCCTCATCAGGAAAGTATTCTGGGTATAAAAGCGCCAGACCGTGTACTAAAAGGTCCTCTTTTTGAGAAAGTCCTAGTACAGTATCAGAAATCTGAATTTAAAATGTGTGTGTATATGTGAGTGATGACCTGCGCACGATGCTCACCAGTTCACCTCATTGAATGCATGGTAGACCCCTCAGGGCGCAGTGCTATAAGCATCCTCGTGTATGAGAGCATCGATAGACATTGAGCGGGATTGTTACACTTTGGGCAACTACAGAAATGGAGATGAAAGGGAGCATTGTGAGAGAGAAGATTGTTTTTGTTATATGAGCTAAAGATTGGCAATGCGATTATGTACGCTGTGACCCCAGCAGAGGTGTCCTTTGCTTCTGTGGGAAAGAAAGAAGCAAACCCAGCCCCCTAGGGCACTGCATTGCATGGTTTGGCTGTCTCTGATAGAGTAGTTCACTAAACTATATGCCCTCCAGCTGGCAGAGTCAGTAAAAATAGATTGAAATGCAAGCCCTAAATCGCCGCTAAAACAATGGCTCTGAGGGTTTCATTGTATTGTAATTGTGTTTATATAACGCTTAATACCCCCTGAGTAGGCGTTGAAGCGCTTTCCGTTAGTGGTTAGTCCAGTGTTATTGGAAAATAGTTAGTTATCGAGATTAGTCTTGTACGGTTAAACAAACAATTTCATGCATTCATTCCAGTTACCTTGTGGTAGATTAAATTAATAGAAGTTAGATGGGATCTTGGGGTGGGCGAGTTAATATTTTTGGATCTGGATGTTTATTTTTGGGACTTTTATATAATTCAAACGTACACTGCACTTTGTCATTGCCCTTACATAGTTTTGCCCAGTTCATAAACCTAGGATGACTTTGTCTCCGCGAGCTTGATCGCAATATCAGCTTCTGCTTCCTATTTCCTGCCTGAGACCCACCCCCGTGCTGCAGTGACGTCACGGTTTTTCCAAGTAGGACACGGCTAGAGAAGGGAGGGGCAGGGGATTCCCCAGGCCGTGACCTGGCAGCGTTATTTGCAAATGAAAGGCAAGTCTCTTCAAAGCGATTTCACGAGGAGAGAACGTAATGTGATGAAATGTGCCTGTGAAATGAAGAACTGAAGCCTTTATCTGTGCTATGCCCTGTGATCAGCTCCCACGGTACCTGATGAAGGAGTCGGTTAGGTTAAGCCCTTTTAATGAGGAAGCATTACGAAACATAGTAGCAGTTATTACCATCTTATAACAGACAAGTGCAGCCAGGGTGCAACTAACTAGACCAGAATTCCGGGGGGCGGAACTGCAGGAGCTTAACAGGAGGTAGGTGTAACATTTTTTAAACAATGGGGCGGAGCTATCCCTACAACCAGTACAAGGAAATATTACTAGATTGTGAATTTTAAACATATTGGTTAAATCTGGTATGATTACAGCAAACATGTTTTAGTGGACTTGCCAATGTTTAATAGAGTACTGACAGAAATCTTTAAAAAGGCAACTGAGCGATTTGACAACTGAAAAACAACTTTTACAGATTTCAACGCAAAGCACCTTAGAACCAGTTTTTGCAAAGTTGCTTCAAGACCACGACCATTTTTGCCAATGCTCTAAAAATTCCTTCTGTGAAATGACAATGAGCTCATGACATATTTTTAATTCCATCTTCAGAAAGGTGCTGCCTGACTGTATACAAAAGGTACGCTTTTAGCACGCCTTCAGTCTGCTCATCATGACGTTGCAACATAAGCTTGTTTGAGGCCACTCACATGTACAGGTCTCACAGAATCCAGGTTAGTTGGTTAACAGACCTGCTTGTGGGATTTGTGACTGCCAAGTCACAGGCTTGATTCGTAATTCATCTTCCATTTCTCCGATGAGTGAATAAGTGAGCAGCAATCAGTTGGCAATGTTACCTTCCGTTAATTTCTCTGCGAGGAATCTGTGCTATCCCCAATCAAAATAAAATAGTAAGATAGCATCCCACATTGAGTAGTTCTAATATGATATGACTGAGCCACAGCCATGCACAAAACCACCAAACCTAAAGAACTTGCAAAAAAAGTAGTTGTCTTGAAATAACTTTGAAACATGGTGTTCTAGCACAGCACTTCTTAACCTGTTGCCTGGGACCCTTGTGAGTCTGTAGCACCTACTCCAGGGGTCTGCAACAGCTTAGAAAATTAAGTAATATTAACAGAATAATAAAATGTATATAAATAAAGAAGGACAATTGAAAATCAAACGGAATATAGTGCATAGTATGGATAACTAATGGTCTTAATTGAATTTAGAAAAGCTCCAATCTTCCCATTAAATTAAAATATATTTTTTTGAATACTTATTTGCAAATTAAATGAAATATTGCACCATTTGCGTATTTGTTTGATGAATGTTTGTTTCTGTATTTTTGTCTATTGTTTTGCAGTTCAAATCATCAAAATTGCTTGAGGCCGAGGTCACCGAATTGCAATAATGCCTCAATGGGAGTCCCCGGCTTCCTATACTAATTTAGTGGGGGTCCCTGGATTCCGATAATGATAAAGTGAAGGTCCACAGAAGTCAAAAGGTTAAGAACCACTGTTCTAGCATACAAAGAATGCAAGTATTCCTTCAGTGTCCAGAACACACAGAATGTGACTGATGGGCAACATCCTGCAAATAGGTCACTCCAACAGAAACAGAAATCATGCCTCTTAATAGCAAATGCTATAATAACAAAAAACAATTTCAAGTTTTGTTCTGTAGCCCCAGCACTTAAGGTATCAAATCCACTAAAATATCAATGTTGTAATTAAATCGTGAGCAATGCAAAGTATAACATACAACATTTGTTGCAAATTTCTTCAAAATTCTTTGAAGAAGAATGGCCATATTCTTTATAATAGTTGTTCATAAATGTCTATGCTAATTGTAGCAATTATGCTGGTCTGGGCAGCAAAAGGACACCCTCAATTGATGCGTAAGAGACACACCAGGAAGACAACATGGTTACCAGTTTGTATTGTAACACTGGAACAAATAGTGCACAAAGTAGTGTTTTTTTATGCAATGCTTTTGCATTGACAATCTGTTATACACAGTATCAAACTCATGCGGACTTTGACTGGCCCAGGCTTAGATTGTCAAACGAATATGGTTTCTCAAGCATTTTGCTGCCAAATTATACTAGTTTGAAGAGACAGGACACAGAGATGCAATGCCTATACAAGGGGAGCATTGATGTACTTCCTCTGTATAGACACCATCCCGGAGAAACAATGCACAAGCCATACGTTAAAGCGAATTCTACATCTGTCTTACAATGCACTGTGAGAAACTGATCATAGAGGCCTTTGCATAATGCGTAAGATGTATGAGTCTGCTTAGACATAAATGACCTATTCAAGCTTCACATAGCGGAGACCCATAGATCAGCTGCCATATACCCGAGCTGTCAATTAGGTGACAATGCTCATCACCAAAGGACAGAGCCAAAGCCCATAAGTTCTGCTCAAATTCTTCTAAAATCGCCACAAGCCCTGCATGTAGTGCCTGAGTGCACTCACTAAATACTATTAAAACTTGTATATGCAAGATATGAGTTGTCATTATTTAAAGAGTACAAGGAACACCCTCAGGCATCTTGACAGTGAACTGACTAACAACTTCTGAAAAGATATGAAGACAATTAAAAAAAATAGATGAATTTTAAGATCCTTCAAGCACATAAAATGGTCCTCACTATTGCATAGGTCTAGACGGATTGCATTGCATTCAGAGGAAGCAAAAAGAGAGTCTGACAGGAATGGCCCTGCGGCACCTATCCACACAGCACAGCAATCCCAGCCAGACAGCTGGGGATCTCTAAATAGAGCATGACATCATGAGGTACTAGAAGCTTGAAAAAACCAACAAAGCCTCTTGCACCTGAAAATGGCTTTTGGATGACCTCAGTGGTTGAAGAGGGTGAGATTTATTGGGATCAGAGTTTCTAGTTTTTTTCAAATTTTAGAATGACAGTTCCTCTACTTTTGTTTAAAAACAACCATTCCAGGACAGATACTGCCAACCTTAAGGTGCCTCTCCCCGAAAGAGAAGAGGAGGCATTATCCTGTTCTGTGTAACAAAGGGAGAGGCAGACAGAGAGACAAAATAAGCCTTAATGCCAGGGTGCCTGCTACTTGAAAGAATTATAAATGTGTGCTTATTTTAATCAGCAAATCTAAAGCCTGCTTGGGAGCCAGTATGTACATTTAATTCTCATTCGAGACTTCATGAGGACAAAGATTTATTCTTTTTGAGAGGAAATAAAAGGGGCTTCAGCTAAGTTCTGGAGTGTGCCCTTCTAAGTGAAATTTATAAAGAAAACATTAGCACCAGGTACAGTCTGATAGCATATTACAATTTTTTTATATATTTTTATTGTGCATGTTTTATGTTAAACAGTAAAGGGCAGATTTACTAGCTATTCACACAGTGCAGCGCAGTAATCAAATTTGCTGCGCTGTGTAGTATGAAAAAGAGCAGAACAGAGCGATAGCTGCTAAGATATGGTTCTGTTTTCCTTTGTCACTGCATTGGTGAATGAATGAATGAAAAGAAATTTCTAAAGCACAACAGCTGCTTCCAAGGAAGTGTCCCTGTGCTAGACTAAGACAGAAAGTGACACCAGTCTATACTTCACTAAACAGAATGGTCTTCAAGCCCACCTTAAAAGTGGGTTTCCTAGCCATTGTCCGAAGATGTTCGAATAAGGAATTCCACAGGCTGGGTGCCCAAAAGGAGAAAGATCTTCCTCCTGCTCTGGCTTTGTGCACCCTAGGGATACAAAGGAGATTTTGATTTGATGTGCGGAGTGCCCTGTGGGGTGAGTATTTCTTCACTTTTTACTGTAAATAGGAAGGACCTTTTTTGGGTACAGCCCTGTGAGTGATCATTAGCACCTTGAACTCTACTCTTTGTTTAATCGACAGCCAATGCAGTGACTTCAGACCTTGCCGAATGGAATGCCATTTAGAAATGTTAAAGATAAGTCACAGTGCCGCATTCTGCACATATTGCAATCTGTTTATCAGTTCCAATGGGGCTCCTAGATACAAGACATTGGCATAATCCAATCTGGAAATGATCTAAGAGTGCACCATGTCTTTCCAAGTGACTGCTGGGAGAAATTAATGGTCTTTCTTAAAGATTTCAGAAGGGAAAAGCAGATGGCTGGAGTGGACTACACCTGTGGTTTAAAGGGTAAGGCCATGTCAAGTTGCACCCTCAGATTTCTCGCTTGAAGAGTAGGTTCCTCCAGTTTGGAAGCCCATAGTCTCCTGGTGTCCAATGGGGAAGAGTTCCTGAATATCAGGATTTCGGTTTTGTCCAAGTTCAGCTTCAGACAGCAACGTCCGAGAGACAACCCTGGAACTTGCAAGGTGTATTGCCATCTACTTGTTGAAACGCAAGCATCAGCTGTGTGTCATCCGCATAAGACACGCTAATAAACCCTCAAAATCGGGCTACAAGTGCCAGTGGGCTATATAGATATTGAATGATGTAGAGCTAAGTGCCAAACCCTGCGAGACGCCGCATCTCATTTTTCTAAAGCTTGAAGTATAGGGGGGTTAAAAAACAGCTTGTTTTCTGTTGGAGCGGAAAGACTTGAACCAATGCCAGGCTTTATCTGCAATACCAGCCTCATCCAGTGTCTGCAAAAGGATGTCATGCTACCCTATATCAAATATGGTGGAAAGATCAAGCAGGATGACCATTGATTTTTTGTCTAAACTCTTGCACTCTAGGCTGCCTTGCACCATGCACACATTCTTCCACTATAGCGCAAGGGTGTATGCGTAATGTAAACCATAGGTTTTGCAGTGGAAGTGGACCCTTCCAGTACAACAATTGTGCTAAAATACTTTTTCCCCTTTGTACTTGTGCTGTAGAGTGCAGCACACAAGCCAAGTTGGAAAAATGTAACAACTTTTTAAAGTTGCTCCACTGTTACGCCTCTGTCGACGAGGCATACTTTTTTGGCGCAAATCCCTGTTTACCAATGTTAGTAGACAGAAGTTTGCAACAAAACTCATGGTTGGTTGCATGGGAATGCACATCTACCACCCATAGTATGCCCCATTGATGCAAAGGAGTGCGTAGCACTACTTGGCATTATATTAGGCAACTTTCCAACATAAATAATGATTTGCAGTGGTAAGTAAAACACAAAACAGTTTGCGCTGGGTTTGTGTCACTTTTGTGATAAAAATCCAGTGCAAAGTGTTCGTAAACCTGGGTCTAAATCTCTTTGTACATTTTGCGGCAGCCTATCTTACACTGCGTGTGAATAATGATTTGCATAGTCACAGTGATTTCAGTTGCAGGATAGGGTCTCATAGCACTATAAATACACATCAATATTCCAAGGTATACCAACCAGAATTCAGTTCTGTGACAGGTTACATGCACCGACATCCGCGGTGATTACATTAACCAACTGAGCTTTCATAGCATAAAATAATGCATTTCCCATCCATTACTTTAGCGCACTTTCCATACTTTTTATGCACTTCAACCTGTGGATGAACTGCAAAGTACTTTGTATGAGGCTATCACTGAGGCCACATCTCTAGTGCAGTCCTGCACACATCAATTGAAGGATTGTGTGTGTCCTGGACGCTGCATCAGCCTGGGCTAAGAAACACAACATGGGAGCGTTGTGCACCTGTGTGCAACTATGAATAACGTCCATGGTGTCTTCTTTCAAGACCAAGAGTCCACAGTGAGTAGGAAGACAATCAGCTGCTGTCACTCTTGGTGACATCATTAACGCCTTTGCCCAGCCTTTACCCGACCTCCCCACGCAACAGAAAATAATCTATCGCCTGACTTATTTTTCTCTAAATTCTCGGGGCTGGTGGTTTTGTGGTACCATCTTACAGGGCTGTTTCCTGTTCAGCTTCTGCCAAGTTGTGCAGAGAGAACAGATGCAGAAGAAAAGGGACATTGGCTAACAGCGGGGTAGTAAAGCTTGGAGAAAGGGCACCTTTTCCGTGATTGAAATTCTTCGAATAGCATACAGGATGGGTTCACACACGCTGACAGGACGAATGTTTGTATAAGTTAATATGTCACTAAATTGCAAAGTTGTCTATGTTCTGATAAATCATCGAGATATGAGAGTTTTGGAGTGAGCCATGAAATACAAATTTAACAGTATAGCTTGTATAAAACTTGCATCCCAAAAAACGTTCCAGTTCGTGATCTATATAAACACAAAGACGTTGTATGGGAGTTCATAGGGGGGTGGGGGGGGGGGGCATTTGAAACCTCCAGGCTCTCTGGGTAAACCTCCTTGGTTGCAGATAGGATTCTCTGCTCTTAAATTATCCTTTTATTGAATGTGCAGTTTGTAGTTACTTATGAGCAAGGTTCATTCCGTGGGTGGAAGTCAATCAATCAAGCAGTATTTATCGAGCGTGGCTAATCACCTCTGAGGGTATCCAAGGGCTGAAGTCTTGCTGGTCTCAGTCAAACAGTCAGGTCTTGAGTCCTTCTTTGAATTCCGTGAGAGAGGTAGATGTTCGCAGGTGAAGAGGTAGGTCGTTCCAAGCCTTGGAGGCGAGATCGGAGAAGGAACCACCTCAGCTGTAGCTTCGGGGAATGCGGGGAGTGTGTGCGAGTGAGGCAGAGCGTAGGAGTCTGGAAAGTTGATGGAAGTTCAGGCAGTGATTGATGTTAGCTGGTCCCTGGTCATGGTGGGCCTTGTAAGCGTGTGTCAGCATCTTGAACTGGCATTTCTTCTGAACGGGTAGCCAGCGGAGGTTCCTCAGGTGGGGGGGGGGATGTGGGTCTGTTTATGGAGGTTGAGGATGAGCCTGGCTACTGAGTTTTATATCGTCTGAAGTCTCTTCAGGAGGTGGGGGGTAAGTCCAACATAGATTGTGTTTCTGTAGTCCAGCCAGTTGGTGACAAGGGCTTGTGTGACTGTTTTTCTGGCCTCAACACGGATCCATCTGAAGATTTTTCGGAGCATGCAGAGGGTGTGGAAGCAGGCGGAGGCTACTGCATTGATCTGGCGTTTCATGGTGAGTTTGCTGTGCGGAAGGATGTCAAGGTTGCAGGCGTGGTCTGTCAGTGTAGGTCTGAGTTCGGCGGGCCACCAGGTGTTGTCCCACGGGTAGGTGTTGTTCCAGAAAATCAGCACTTCAGTCATGTCCATGTTGAGCTTCAGGCACTTTGTCCTCATCCAGTAGGCGATGCTCGTCATGGCATTGTGGAAGGTAGTTCTGGTGATGGAGGGGTCTTTCGCGAGCGACAGGATGAGCTGGGTGTCGTCTGCGGAAGATATGATATTGAGTCCATAGCTTCTGACGATGTCGGCCAGGAGTGTCATGTAGGTGTTACAGGGTAGGCCTGAGGGATGAGCCTTGAGGGACGCCGCAGATGATGGTCTTGGGCTCCAAGGTGAAGGGTGATAGGTGGCTTCTCTGTGTACTACCTGTGAGGAAGAATGCAATCCATTTGAGGGAGTCTCCCTAGATCCCGACGTGGTGGAGTCTTTTGATAAGGGTATGGTGGGAAACTGTATTGAATGCCGTGGAGAGGTCGAGGAGGATCAGGGCTGCTGTTTAACCCTGGCCGAGGAGGGTTCTGGTGTCACTGGTGGCGGCAATCAGGGCGGTCGCGGTGCTGTGATTGGCACAGAAACCGAATTAGGAGGCGTCCAGCAGGTTCTTTCTTCCTAGGTGTTGTGTTTGGTGAGCTGGTGGTTGATGGCCTTCTCCAGAACTTTGATGGGGAAGGGGAGAATTGAGATGGGGCCGTAGTTCTTGAGTTTGCTGGGGTCAGCTGAAGGTTTCTTCAGGAGGGATCTGACCTCTGCGTGTTTCCGTCTGTTGGGGAAGGCGGCTGTGGTGATGAATGTGTTGAGAATGGAAGTAAGTTCACCGCTGATTTCTTTGTTTCTGAGTTTGAAGTGGTGTCGGCAGGAGTCCGTTGGTGTGATGAGGTTGTGGAGGTCGGTGGGATGGGGTTCAAAGTTGCTGTAGATGACAGATATCTTATCATGGAAGTAGTTAGCCAGGGTATTGCAAAGTTCCTGGGAAGGGCGGATCGTGTTCTCGGTGGCTGACGGGCAGGAGAACTCTCTGGCGATGCTGAAGAGTTCCTTGCTGTGGGTGATGCTTGCTTCAATGCAGTCTGCTAGGTTAGGCTTTTTTCATTTCCTGGAGGCGTTGGTGGTATTTGTTGAGGGCTGTCTTGAAGTCACTCGGTCTGTGGGGTTTCTCCTGCTGCGCCATCTTCTTTCCAGTCGCTTGCAGTTGCGTTTTATGGTCCTGAGTTCTTGTGTATACCAACTGGCTTGTTTGGTGGATCTGCTGGTTTTGGCTGGCTTCATGGGGGCAACTAAGTTGGTGCAGTTGGAGATCCAGTCGGAGATGTTCTGGACGGCCTGTTCCAGGTTGGTTGCTTTGTTAGGCTGGGTGGTGTTGAGGGCGCCCGTTCATTGGTTCTCTGTTACTTTGTTCCAGCTGCGGTTGGAGGAGCTCGGGGGGCCTGGTGGTGGTGACCAGAGAGCCTTCAATAGTGAAATGGATGATGGCATGGTCAGTCCAGGCGAGCTCTCTGACGTGGCTGTACTTGACTCGATCGCTCGCTGTGAAGATCACGTCCATCGTATGTCCTGCGTTCTGTGTGGGGTTGGGCACCAGTTGGTAGAGGCCGATGTTGCTTATGCTTTTCGGGGGTTGGTGAAGTTGGCATATCTGGGGTCTTCCAGGTGCAAGTTGAGGTCACAGAGGAAGATGTAGTGCTTGGAGTTAATAGCTAGAGTGGAGATGAATTTGGGGATAGCGTTGCAGAAGCCAGGGCATAGCCCCGGGGGTCTGTAGGCCTAATGCAGACATGCCAACAGACCCGATTCAGGCGGGAGAAAATGGCTTTATTTTAGCTGTCTCCCGCCTGAAATTGCAATTTCTTCCATAGAAGTCAATAGGGAAATTACATTCTCCCGATTTCTGTTTCAAAATCTCCCACTTCCCTGTCCTAAAATGTTGACATGTATGCTAATGTACAATGTTGAGGAATATAGGAGCCAAATGAAGATATTTGTTAAAGCTCCCAGTTGGGATGGGACCTGTTCTACCACTGTTTGAGAGAGTGGGTCTTGATTCTCATAGGGCAGGCTCTGGGAGGAATTTGGGATGGCCAGACACCAGCCATCCCAAACAAGGGCTTCTCTGATAGTTTCCAAGCGGGCAACCAGAAATTGCTGCAAAAGTAAAATGGGTGATTCTGTGGAATTTCTGTGGGGATTTGTTCAAAGATTCTCACCAATCACAGTCTAGTGCACAGGATAAAATCGACAATACACCCTCAGCTCATTAGAGCAATCCTAAACCTGGCGAGAACTCTGAAGAAGGAAGATTCTTTCTGGATCTGCCCATGAACACGTCTGAGATGAATCATTATCTCCACTTGAACCCAGAGAGTGGAATTGCTCCTCAAGGGTCTGGACCCCGCTAAACACCTACAATTGCTATATTTTACTACTAAACAGGCAGTCACAAGTGCAGTTACCTTGCAGACAACTGGGTCATGGTTTGAATGGTGCAGCAAGTGCAGTGGCACCAGGCCCAAAAGTTGTCAGAAGTCCTCTAAATGCCTAATATTGCTATATTTTACTACTATACATGCAGTCACAATTGCAGTTACTTTGCAGTTGAAAGGGGCTTGATTTAAATGGTGCAGCAGGTGCAGTGGCACTGGGGCCAAAAGTTGTCATAACTTCACTAAACACCAAATATTGCTATATTTTTCTACTAAACAGGCAGTCACAAGTGCAGTTATCATGCAGGCAACAGGATCATTATTTAATGGTGCAGCAGGTGCAGTGGTACCGGGCTCAAAAGTTATCAAAACTCCTCTAAGCACATACAATTGTTATATTTTACTACTAAACAAGCAGTTACAAGTGCAGTTATCTAGCAAGTGCTAGGGTCAGGATTACAATAGTGCAGCAGGTGCAGTGGCACCGGGACCAGAAGCTCCAGGCACTCCACTAAACATCGATTATTGCTGTATTTTACAACTAAACAGGCAGCCACAAGTGCAGTTATCTTTCAGGGACTAGGGTCATGATTTGAATGGTGCAGCAGGTGTCGTGGCACTGGGCCAAAAAGTTGTCAAAACTTCTCTAAACACCTAGGGCCCCATTTCGATATTGAGCAGATCGCCACCGATAGGCTGTCGGTGGCAGTCCGTCCCACAGTCGGACTCAGTGGTCTGACCTCTGCATTACGATGCAGTCAGTCAGACCGCTGCGGCCTGGGGGAAAGACCGACGCCTCCGACAGGATCGGAGATCCTGTTGGGGCATCGGTCGGACAGATAATCCCCAAATGGCGCTGGTGCCTGCTCGGGCATCGCTGTCAGGATTATGATGTCAGTTTTCGACAGCCTTTCCATTTCGGCCTTTCCGACATGAAAAGGCTGTCAGAAAGTGACTTTGGGGGCTCCTAGCAGGGCCCCCATCCCATCGCGGCTTCCGCTATGAGGCGTGGGGGGCACCAAACATCCATGCCCCGTGTGGCAGGCACTGCATGGTGCCTGCCACATGGGGCATGGATGTTTTAAAAGTGTGTTTTTTTTATTGCGCAGTGTGCTGCAGCCCGCAGCACGAGCCGCAATAGAAAAAATACACTTTCCGACCACCGTGAAGGTGGTCGCATCGTAATAATGGAAGCGGGACCGCTGACTCCTTCCGCTACGATGTTGGTCGGACGCTCGTCCGACCGACATCGTAATGGGGCCCCTAATATTGCTATATTCTACTACTAAACAGGCAGTCACACTTGCAGTTACCTTGCTGTTGAAAGGGCTTTGATTTAAATGGTGCATGAGGTGTAGTGGCACCGGGGCCAAAAGTTGTCATAACTCCACTAAACACCAAATATTGCTATATTTTACTACTAAACAGGCAGTCACAAGTACAGTTAGCTTGCAGGCAACAGGGTCATTATTTGAATGGTGCAGCAGGTGCAGTGGCACCGGACCCAAAAATTGTCACAACTCCTCTAAACCCTTAATATTGCTATATTTTACTGCTAACCAGGAAGCCCTAAGTGCAGTTATCTAGCAAGCACTAGGTGTAGGAAAGTAGGATCTGCTTCTTATGGTTACCCCCACTTTTTGCTTGATGTTACACTGTTTTGACTAGTCTGACTGGGATCATGCTAATCAGGACCCCAGTCTATCTGCTTTCTCCTTTAAATGTATGCCATGTAATTTGGTACACTCCAGATTGGATACTGAGGTACCCTTATAAGTCCCTAGTATATGGTACACCTGTACCCAGGGCATAGGTACCCCAGAGGCCTCCCATGGGCTGAAGCATGTATTATGCCACCCATGAGAGACCATGCAAAATGGAACTACAGGTCTGCCATTGCAGCCTGAGGAAGTTGGTGCTTGCACCATTTACTGTAGATATAGGTTCACTATATCTCTAGGTCACTACACTTAACACTTATATGTCACCCCTATAGCAGGCCTTAACAATCCTGAAGGCAGGGTGCGGGGTTTTACGTGAGAGGGTGCCCCTGCACGAGCAGAGCCCCTCTGCAGCCTTCGGAGACCATTCTCCCGGGTTGTCTGTGACTCAGCCAGACATATAGGTAGAGGTGCATTATAACCTCGCGGTAAATGCTATCTTGAAAATGGCTGAAACAAAACATGTCGTGTTTGATATCAAACACCTTGGAATCATAGCTCCACACCGGTAACCGGTGTGGCAGGTATGATTCCACCCTTCTGAAGCGAGCTTCGTGGGGTCACTGGTCTTTCCGGTGCCAACCTTCTCGACCCGGACAGCACAAAATGGATGCTGCCGACCAGAGACACATTTCTGCCCTCCTGCTGCTGAGCCAAGCTTGAGCAGAGGAAGGCAGCACAATAGGCATCCTGTCACAGGGAGGTGTGACCACCTCCCAGACAGGATTTAGTGTATTGGGGCTGGGTGGGTGCACTTCCAAAGTGCCTGAAAGTCTGCACCTGGGGCACATTTGGTGTCCCTGTGCATAGTCGACCTTAAACCAGTTCTGGGAGCCGTTGGCTCCTACTCTGCACGAAACTGGACAAAGGACATGGGTGTAACCACCCCTCTGTCCTGACCCTCCCCTAGGAGGGTCCCCTGAATCTGTCCAACCCTCTCCCGTGGGTACATAAGGGCCTACCTGGCTGTAAGACTTTAGATTTGACGTGGACAAGATTCTGAAACAAGAAACCACTGACCTTCGACCGTCTGGACTTCGCTGGACTTCGACTGGGCCCGACTTCGTCCCCCTCTCCGTCCAAAGCATCGTCTGTGCCCTTGCACCATACAGGCTCCTGCAGGACCGGTGGAGCATTAAGGACGACTGAAGAATCTCCCTTGGGGTGAAGGAGTCACTCCCCTGCATTCGCAGGCACTGCAACGCAACTGACCGGTCTGCTGATCCTGAGCTCCTGCAGACTCTAAAGGCTCCAGCAACACAGGAGGTGGGTTCCGAAGTTCCTTGAGGTCGAGCTGCCCTCTCACCAGGTTTGAGGCCAGTATCCCTCGTGGGGACCGCATAACCCGAACCCCTGTGCACCGCGTACTTCTGCAAGTGCATATGCTTGTTGGTGATTCCCGAGGTTTTGCACTGGACTCCGTGTAGTCCTGACCCTGAGCAGTATTTCCACCAAAGAACTCCGGCCTCCTCGCACCGAGTGCTCCGTGGGCTGGTACTTTGTGATTTTGCTCGAGGTCCCCTCGCGACTCCTGGTCATTCGACCTGTGGGTCCTCTTGAGGGTCATCTTGATTTCTATTGGGCTTTCCTGCTTGCTCCAAACGTGCCCTGACTCCCCATTGCTTGATGAGTCCCCTGGACCTTGCTTGTCCACACTGTAACCTGCTTAACCTTCCTGCGTGGGGTTACTGTTGCCAAGGCTTGTTGGTGCTCCCGCCGGCCACTGACCCCTCAGCACTTGACATCCTTCGTGGGACAGCTCGCATCCAGCTCCTGTTCGTCCTCGACATTTCCTGGACCTCGTGGCTGCAGAGTCAAGCATCCCTTCTTCGCACCTGAAGCACCCGACATCGGTGGGCATTCGTCTCCCGAGCCCCTGGTCACCATGAAGTGACCCAGACTCTGTCCCCTCTGCTTTCAGGTTCCTTCCATCACCAATCCACCCTTGGATTCCTACGGACACTTTTTTCCTTCCCGGCAGCATCTCTTCTTTGAAGTCCTCCATTGAAAACGACGGCGGTTTCCGACACCACTCCAGACCTATGCACCCGGCTCCTCTGGGATAGGTAACTCGGGTACTCCGGTATCCACGGGTGGGGTGGCTCTCCAACCTCCTAAGTTCCAAAGGGTTTCCTCGAAGTCCACCGAGAAGGGTCCTTAAACTTTAAAATTGTAACCGCGACTTCCCCATAGAATTGTACGGAGCCCGTGGTCGTGTTAGCACACTGCACCCGTCCTCCGTGGGGTGCCTTTCTACTCACCTTGGGTGGTTCCTTGGGGTCCCAGCGATTCTACGTGTTCTAGACACTGTCTCGACTCCAGTCGTGATTCTTATACCACTATTTTAGTATATGGTTTGGTCTCCCCCTGGAGCCCACTGTGTATTGTGCTACTTACAAATGTTTCTTTGCTAAAGTATTGTGTGCTTTGTGTTGTATCCTCGTGTAGAGGATACTGGAGAGTGTTATATCAATAAATACATATTTTTATAACTACTGTGAGGTTCTCCTTTCATTTGATTAATACTAAAGGTGATATTCTGGTAAAACAAGCTGCTTTACATTCCTTCAAGATTAAGCCTGAAGGCTGCTCTCCACAGCTACCTCTAGGATAGCTTTCTAAAGGTTATCTTTGACCTCATACATCATAAGGGTCGTTTGGACTGGTGCAAGGTGCCCACTTTAATTAGTGGACAGCATATACCAGGCCAACTTCTCACACTAGGGTCATGATTTAAATAGTGCAGCAGTGGCACCGTGACAAAAAGCTCCAGGCACCCCACTAAACACCTAATATTGCTATATTGTATTCCTAAGCAGGCAACCACAAGTGCAGTTACCTTGCAGACAACAGGGTCATGATTTGAATGGTGCAGCAGGTGCAGTGATACCGGGACCAAAAGTTGTCAGAACGTCTCTAAACACATAATATTGCTATTGTTGACTACTAAACAGGCAGTCACAATTGCAGTTACCTTGCAGTTAAACAGGACTTGATTTCAATGGTGCAGCAGGTGCAGTGGCACTGGGTCCAAAATATCTAGGGACCCCACCAAACGCAGAATATTGCTCAACTTTATTACTAAACATGCAGTCACAAGTGCAGTCATCTAGCAGGCACTAGGGGTCATGATTTGAATGTTGCAGCAGGTGCAGTGGCACCGGGGCCCAAAGCTCTAGGAACCCCTCTAAACACCCAATATTGCAATATTTTACTACTAAACAGGCAGTCACAAGTGCAGTTACCTTGTAGACAATAAGGTCATGATTTGAATGGTGGAGCAAGTGCAGTGGCACGGGGACCAAAAGTTGTCATAACTCCTCTAAACATCAAATATTGCTATATTTTACTACTAAACAGGCAGTCACAAATGCAGGTATCTTGCAGACACTAGCAACATGATTTGAATGGTGCAGCGGCGCTGGGCCCAAAAGTTGTCAGAACTCCTCTAAACACATATTGCTATTACATCAATTAATTCTATTATTTCACTCTTTCGTTTCATTTTTCAAAATTTTGCTATTACTTACCCGCACTAAACCACTAGTAACAGCACAGTATATTGCTTTTTGTACATAAACAAATCATTACTCTTTAACAGACTTTCTGTAACTTATATTGTACAACTACTCAGCAAGCTACAACTTGCAACAAAAAATAGCTTATTATTAATCACAACGGCAAAACCTAATGCATTTACCAATGCTTGTTATCAATGCGACCCGCAAAACTTGCTCGACCAGTGCTCCACTGGGAATTTTATTGTGTAGCTTATTGACTGAAGTGTTGTTTGATACAACTTGCTGCTTGTGCCATATCGTCCAGAGTTTAAGTAAAGTTTTCTCAGTGAAATGTGTTTTGACCTATCAAGAAATCGTATTCTGTGTTCTAGTTTTCAGAACCTGGGAATTCAGTGTGTGCGAAGGAAAGAGGTTAGGGATGCCATCCACTTACGAATATCTAGAAAAATTAACCCCTTCAATGGTGAGTAGAAACTTTTCTACGTTTGTAGTCCTGTGTTGAAGGCCTACAGATAGAACGTAAAGTCAAGTGTACGATGTTGGAGTTCATTAGTGCATTTTTCATGAAAGCAAAATATGTGTTAAGTAAAAAGAAACAAAAAACAGACTTTTTTTGTAATATTTTTATTGGCATTTCAACAATCATGATAAGTAATGCAATATATCCAAGCATAAGTCAGGCTTAAAACGTTAGGTTAAACTGACAAAAATGTTACAATTACTGGTTATAAATTATTTGATTTCAATATTTTACTTAGTCGAACAAGTTATGTTTGTGGACCTTTCACTTTGGCACTTTAGCCTGTAAGCTACACAGAATTGTGATTACATAGATAATACATAGTTTTTGATGTGAGGAACATCTACATCCACGTTCTGTCCGACTATAAGATCTGATGTTCATGAATGTGGTTGCGAAAACGCCAGCTTCAAACCAGGGCAGCTGAAATTATATGGTAATAGAAGGTCGAATTAAGTGGCAGGGTTGACTCATTTATTTATAAGGCCTGCAATACCCACACCACTCTCGTGGCGGACTGATACTTACGCAGTATACATATTTAACACAGGCAATTTAATAGCATATCATCCCTGTCCCTCCTTCAACGCAGAGAGCAAACCTGACTGCGCTCCTGTATTGCAAGGGAGCATTGAAGCCATAAGGCACAACCTCCAGCTAGAGGCAGTGTGTCCTGGACTTCTATTGCCTATTGGACTGGGGGCAGGCTCCATTTTGGCATAACAAAGACAAGCAAGTGGAGTGTTTTTTTTCTGGTACTCTCTTTTTCAGTAGTTCAGAGAAGGGTGAGGGGCGGTTTTCCATTAGGGCTTAGGGGCTGCGCCCCTCTGAAATTTCTACACATTTACGTAAAAACATATTAAATAGATCGATTTAGTTAGAGATATGATCGTATCTCTAAATAAATCGATGTATTTAAGTCTGGGCTGTCTGTTTCAGGCTGCCTGCCCCGCCTCGCTCTGAAGCAGGAGACAGAAGCCAGGCAGTAAATCAACTTTCTGAACTGTGAAGCAGGACGCAGGGCTTTCTGTTTTAAAGTCCTTCATTGCCATTGTGGTCTATGGTTGTATGCACTCTGTAGGCCAGTGACGCAATCAGCATCACGGTTTCAGGCGTCGGGGACTTCATCCCTGAGCGATTTCAGACGTCCGTCATTTAAAGGCATAGATCCCACCCTTTCGTCATACGTGAGAGTGGATGCAAGCACGTCTGATCAGGTGCCTTGTTCTCGGTAATGGTAAGTTTGCAAACTAATGTTGTGTTATGTATATTGTGCTGAGACCCCTCATCACGCTAACCTCCCCCACTGTGATACCCCAGGCCCTTGCTGCAGATGCTGGCTCGTTAGAAGTGGAGCTGCTGTATTTTTCCCCCTGCGAAATGGATCCAAATAACAAGCAGGGTTCTTGTTCCCTTGCGAAGTTGATCCAAATATCCGACTCAAGTAAGGCGAGTAATATGTGCTTGCAGTGGACAGTTCTCTGATGTATGACATTAAAACTGTCCGTGTCTTCATGCCCCTCAGTTAACTCTGATGCCAAAAACATGCATTGACTTGCAAACAATGAATGTTAAAAACGTTAAGGGAATGCATTTCAGCGATTCAGTTCCTCTCTTATTTCACATGCTTTACTTAATCTTGCATTCCCCAAAAGATAGCTATTTTATAATTCTGTTGTTTATCTGTGTATTATTTTCTGTGCATACTTATAGACTTGAGCCACTCCAGGTGTTTATAAGGGGCTTTGAGCGCGCAGGCCCTAAGGCTGAAGATAAAAAAAAGTGTGTGTCAGTGGGTTGGCCTCTATGCATAGCACACATAACAACCTTTATGTATTCCATTTGCAACTGAAATTCTGTGGATATGTGTGTGTGAAGGGGTTGCACAGATGTCAAAATATTTGCAAGGCAAAAGTAAGAGAAATTAAAGAGCTTAAATTTGAGGGAGTGCAGTGCATGTTTGGAGGTGGTGAAGTGACAGAGAAGCGAGGAAGTGCATTGGGGGAAGAGTGAAAAGAGAATGCTGAAGAGGAAAGAGAGGTGGTTGAAGATGTGCAGATGGACAACAGATGCAGAAAAAAAGAGGATACATATCTAACATAAAGCACACATAACTGAAGGCCAAAACTCCTTCCACAGACCTCAATGCTATTTAATTCACAGACTCACAGTTTCAGAATTGAAACATTTCCAATGTTAATTATTTATAACAAATCGTTGTTGCTCATTTATCTTGAACAGCTAACACCATTGACAAAGCCAATCGTACTGACAGGCTTTAGGTGTATGTCAGTTGATGTGTCATTTATCTGGATACAATTACTTCTCAGAGAGAAACCAAAATACCGGTCAGGTGGCACACTATGGAAATCACAGAAATGTATTTGACATGTACCTTTATAGAGAGCCCCCACTTTTGTCATCCCACTTAAAGACCTGTCTGCACATATTTCTATGACTGATAGCAGCCAGCAGCTGTGGGTGCTTGTCAAAGTCTGGTTAGAGCATATTTTTCCAAAGTTGGGCAAGCATACATTTTAAAGGGCCAAAGTTGTCATGCTGTACAATTTACACATTACAGTAACTGTTAAACATATTAATGCAGGAAGATATGGGGCAGTTTTTAATGTGTTTAATATTTCAAGACTATACGTTCCCAATGCTTTATAAGCCTTGCTTTATCGCTACATTCATTTGCTTTAAAAGGCACCATTTTCCAATCTTTTTTTCATTTCTTTTTCGAGAGAGGGACTCACCCTGGAACCCAGGTTTGTCCATTGAACTTGTTCACATCACCCGCTATATAAAAGTCATGCCCAACGTTTACGCCCCACCACTTTCAAATGTCACCAGCCTCCTGTCCTATGTGTTCAAAGCCCCATTCGGAGGCTACTTCGGCTTGGGTGGGCTGTGGGACGCTGACCTGCCCAATTTCTACGTTTTTGTCATTGTATACGAATGGCTCACCTTCCCCGCTTTTCCAAGCAGATTTTACAGCCCGAATTAACGGAGATTTAAATCTCTCCCCCCCTTTTGTTTACCTGCCTTTTTAGGCCTGTCACTCTTTTTCTGTTTTCTTTTCTTCTTTCTTCATATTTACACATAGCTTGGGGGGTTTGAACTGCACTTGTTGAATTGCACTTGCTGAACTCAGCTATCCCAGCTAAGATGGGCAAGAGGAAAGCCATAGACAGCCACACCCCCCCGGCTAAGGCTACATCTATCGGCAGGATGTTACATAGAACTATTAGGGTCTTTAGTACAAAGATCGAGCTCACTGAACTGCGGCTGTCCTTACACTTTTGTTGGGGTCCGATCCAGATACATCCTCCCTCACCATGCCAGTGGCTGTACCTATGCCACCCTGCCATATTCCCGGAGTACCAGAAATTGAATTTGCGAGTGGCACTGAGCCAAGTATAATAAGCACTGTTCAACCCACTAGGAGACCCAAGAAACTTGGACAGCCCGCAGGTCGCAGTAATCAAGAGGCATACCTTCCCCCGGCCCCTACCCGGTCACACCATAGATAAGAGCTGCTTAAAGCATCCTCCGCAAAGTTTAGTTGTGGAGTTTCACCTGAATGCATTAAGCATTAAGCAACTTATAGTTGATTGCTTGTGCAAGGCCAGGGAGCCATTAGTGGAGCAATTAACCTCAATAAGCGCCCACCTAGCAGCTATTGAGAAAGAACTGGCTACTAGTAGGCAGGCGCAGGCCCCGGTTGACACAACTATTCCCCACACCACAAGGGATTTGAGTGTAACACAGAGAGCCATGAATAAGGAGTATTCTGTACCGAGTGCGCAGAGGCCACGCTCTAGCATATCACACTCAGAGTCCAGAGCACCTACAGATCGACCTGGTAGGGCCCAGGGGCGGGCTGCCCTGATTGTAAGATCCCTAGCCCTTCCCCCTGCTTAGGTAGCACAGGCTGCAGTAAGAAGGACTTCCTGTACATATTCTGGCAACTCAGGACCACATAGCCCTAGGGGAAACCCAAAATTGCCGGTGATAAATCTTCCTCCGGCATCCTGCCCATACGTAGTTGTTTTAAGAGTGGCTAGGATTGTTGTATTCCGCTTTAGGTGTCCGTATATAGGCTTTCCTGAAACATGTCCTTATATAGGCACAATTCGCATTGCCCTTATATAGGCATAAAATCCCAGTCCTTATTTAGGCATTTGCCATGCACTCCAAATACAGGCATGGTCACCGACATCCGTCCACCCTAACGTCACAACGAGTTCTTAGAAACCAGACACTTAAGCTCTTGGGAGTTCCCCTAGCACAGGATTATTGATTTCTCCAAGAACTCATTTATTATGCATGAACCGCTATTCCTTAAGGGTTCATTCCTGACGTCTTCCTCTGTCCGACTTCACGTCAATGCTAACATTCCAAGGCACCTACCAGGTATAAATATACCTTCCCTTGCCCAAGCAAGTTAGGAGGAGACCTCGACTTTAGAGGAGCCCGTGTCCCGGCCTGACGCACTGAGAATAGACGCTATCATCCCTGCTCGCAGAGAATCCAGCCTCCAGTGTTCTGACTCCCTTCGCGGGGTGTTAGAGTTCGAGACTCGGAAGGAGATTCCCACCTCTCTCATTTTCAAGGTATGGAGCTGACTAGAACCTAGAGGGACTCTTGGCATACTAGACTCTTGGCATACTAGACTATAGCATACCATACTATAGAATACTCCACCTACTTCTTACCTTGCACTACACTTCGGTTAGGTTATGGACACTGGGGTAGAACTAGCTTAGAGAAGCATCTTATGAGTACTCGCATTTTTAGCTTTTGTTATTTATGTATATGAATATATGTGTCATAGCTAAAAGATAATGCTAGCGCAGTATTATTTCTTTCTACTGCTTACGCTGTACATTATATATCTCGCTTACTGTCTTGTGATCATAACAGCTCATATCTCTTACACGAGAAACAAGACTGTTCAATAAATCCTTTTATTGAAACGCCCGTCTATTCTTTCTGTGTAACTCTGAAGAAACTAAGCATGCACGATTAGCTGAGTGAAACTGTTATCTATTGTTTCCACGATTCTGAGAGCGTTCCGATTCTAAAGGGAAACAAAGTTGTCATGTTTATGCGGTTGCCAGAAACTACTCCCTTCTTGTTTACAAGGAGTTTCTAGTGGCCTCTGAGTTAGCTGGCACAAAGTAATTAAGTTTAATGTACTCGATAGGGACATACTGACCTCAGTCCTATGTCAAGTCTATAGGGTATATTATTCCAATGCGCAGAGCCTATTAGGGAAATAGGAACTACACTACATGGCGCCCAACGGTTTGGTAAGGCACTAATTTAACGCTAGATACTGAGTAACTCAGTCGTGCTTTTCTCAGAGACCCCTACTCACATACTCCATAAGACGTCTGGAGTGGGTAGGGTTAAATATCCACCAAAGCTAAATAGGACAAAAACCCTATATATTAGCTGTTTGGTTTGTTCAACGTTGAAGGATAGAGTGTTCCAAAATATTGTGCACCTTATCTTTTGTTTCCTTGAAACTTGTTCTGCATTTTTCAAAAAACAATGTCTGACACCGAGAACGGTGTAGCTGCGGCTGACCCAGTCGTAACAGCTTTTATTTTACAGGTTTAAATGAAACCGATGAGGGTGTTATAAACATCCCTCCAAAATTAAGGTGAGCCATCACTCTAAAACTTATAAAACACGGCCTATCACCAAGAGGTGGTAGAGCAGTTTTCGTGATAGAGGCACACGAATCCTTTCAGACAGAGGTATTCTATTCATGGATAGTATTCTCAGAATCAAATCCAGTAACAAAAATGTTTCACTTCTTTAAAGAAGATGAACCACCAGAGGAATATATTCCTTTCGAGGATATTGAAATTCCACTCACATACCAGGAGCATCATCTCTGGTTTAAAGGCGCCCTAAAACATCACAAAAACATTACCAGGCTCGGTCCACTAGGTAGACCAGGAGCAACATGGCCGATTCTAGTTGGCTACACACCTCATCCTGACATCGAACAGATGTCAGACGAGGAATTACTTACTCAAGTACAAGAGTTAATAAAAATTTACAGACAATTAGTCCAATATGTAATGCGGACTTTCACAGTCCAACCACCAATGACCATTCCAAATCAAACCCCTCAAAAGGGGAATACACTAAAAATTACTCCACAGACTTTACACGCAGTCATGGGTAAAATGCCCACAAAACGTGAGCAAATTCCATTCTGGATAGCTCAAAAAATTACTCAAATCGAAGCAGTATTTCCAAATATTAGCCCTTATGAGAAACACAGAATCCTAACAATCTGTTTACCAATGGGGATCACACCACAACTGGAAGATTGCACCACTTGGGGCGCAGTCTTTGCTGCCATCTATACTAAAACACATGGTGTTCCGTCAATTGCAGTAATACCAGATGTCCTGAAACAAATTCAAAATGAATACGGGGCAGAGCCTGCTCTGAATTTAGGTATGAAATTACTGAAAAACTTCGACCAGGTCTCAACAATAATATTATCTAATATTAAAGGGGAGGCAGCATCAGTGGCGATCCGCCAACGCTTAAGGGAATTTGATGTAACAGAACACCAAATGAACTACCCAGAATAATAGAACAATCTTATGCAGAATTAGGCAGAGATAGTTTGGGTGGAAAACCTTTGAAGCCAAAACTATCTGAAAGTCCTTAGAAGGACTCTATTAAACAAACTCCTACATCTTCTAAAAAGAAGTGGGAAACTAATAAACAAAATTCAAACGAGACACGTTCTCAATCCCGAGGTAGGTCTCCTCAAAAGGAGCCCTCTGAAAGGAGGTATAACCTCAGGAATAGGGATAATTTAAGAAAACCTGACAGGTATCAAGATACTGATACACGTTCCTCTCGTACCTTTCAGATATCGTCACAGACATCGGAAAGAAGAGGACGGTCAGATCACAAAGAAGAGCGCGTGAAATCCAAAGACGATAAACACGTTCAGAAAAATAAATCAAAACCTCAATTCACAAAAAAGAAGGTAGCAGGTCTGAAGATCAGACATGCCGAGAATACTGAGAACACAGCTCAAGAACAGAGAATGGGCTCAGACAATGCTGGACAGTGCAGCAGAAGTCACAATAGCTCGCCAGAACCTGAAGGAACTTCTGGAGATAGTGGACTTGAATGAGTACATCACAGTAGAAACTGTAGACACCAGGGTTAGTACTCCACAAAAGATATATGAAATAACACTCCGAATGGAGGGAGACATACCGAGAAAAGTGAAAACACTCTTTTGGGAAAAACTTTCAAGGGGTTATGATATACTTCTAGCAGAAAAGACTGGCCGCCACACTTTGTCAGGGAGTGCCCACATGGCGAGGACATTATTATGCCTGCCTTCTCCAACCATATTCCAATTCACCAAAAATATAATTATGCCAGGAAATGGGCAGTTGCCCAGGCCCCAGCATTATATAAAAATCATGTAGGATGGGATGAGGACTCACCTCACCACAAAATACAGTTAAAAATGAACCTACTGCACAAAGGCAGTACCCAATAAAGCAAGAAGCTAAAAACAGGTCAGGGAGATCTTAGATCAACTTGAATACCAAGGGGTGATTGAAACATGCACCTCCTCAATGAACAATCCTTTGTATCCTGTATCCAAACCAGACAATACACATCGTCTAGTTTTGGATTACAGACACTTGAACACTTGTTCTAAAACATTTGCAGTGCAAAATGCACATAGTACAGCATTAATGAATAACATTGTGCGTAAAAAATATAAAACCACATTGGATATTTCAAATGGTTTCTTTTGTCAAAACATAGCACCTGAAAACAGGTACTTAACAGCTTTCTCAATAATGGGGACCCAGCGTCAATTTTGTAGACTCCCACAAGGGTTCAAAAACAGCCCAGGGTTATTCTCAGCAAGGGTAACAGAGTTACTACAAATTTATGATAATGAGGCATTGTCATATGTCGATGACATCTATCTGACAGACGATGACCTGAATAGGCACTTGAACAGGGTGAGTACCATTATATTGGGCTTCGCCTCAGAGGGCTATAAATTCAACTTTAAAAATCCAGAATTGTCCATCTCAATGTCCTTTTCTTAGGATATGACCTTTCAAGTGAAGGCAAGAGCCTGGCAGCTAACTTTTAGAAAAGTGCGCTGCTCCAACCTCCAAAAACGCTGAAAAATTTACAATCCATCTTGGGTTTCCTAAATTTTGGAAGAACTTACATTCTAAATTACGCAGAAAGGGTTAAACCTCTCTACGAATTAATCAAACCTGATTTTTCAACAAAACATTGGACACAGGAACACACAGACATCCTGCGTTCACTCCAAGCTAACATGTTAGCAACAAAACACTTACAAACACGCGTAAGTAGACGCAATTTAGTGATCCGAATAATTTCGGGTCAATGCGGATTCACCTATTTAACATTTAATGAGGGTGAAAAAGTACCAATAGCATACAAATCACATTTGTATACACAAGCAGAAATGCGCTTCACTTCAACAGAAAAATACTGACAGCAGTTCAAACCGCTGTAGCAAAAGAAAGAGCTCTAGCTCAAGGAAAACGCATTATTGTCGTAACCCCAGTACCAGCCTTAGAGGCGGTTACAAAAGTGAGCATTCCAAATGCAAAAGCTTTACATCCTAGATGGATACAATGGGTTAATTCTCTTGCTGCAACAGATGTTGAATATGTTTTTGATCCTGATCTAAAAACACAAGCGTTCCTGCAATATGAACATGAATGTCCTCTGCCCACTGAAATTTTGCCTCTCGATCAGTACGAATTTATAATTTATACTGACGGATCAGCACAACCCGCTACAGGGAGTAAGCAAGCTTACAGTGCAGCGTGCGCAATCGTTAAAGGTCGCATGCGCGATGGTAACTTCAGACCAATGGTCACTAAAACTCAATCTCTAGGAGATTGTACAGCTCAGCGAGCTGAACTACAAGCATTCAAACTGGCACTTGAAAATACAGATCGCGAATTCCCCACACTTATAGTGTGCAATTCTTTTACTGTGTTCAGTCGTATAATGAATATATACAAAATTGGCTTGAAAACGGGTTCAAAGATGCAAAAGGTGGCACAATAAAGCATAAAACGCTTTGGGAACAAGTAGTTCAGTTGAGAGACGAACTACCAAAAGCTCACGTGATACACACGGAGTCATCAACGTGATGGCTTTCACGTTGCAGGGAATTCATTGGCTGATGAAGCCGCAAAGGGGGCTGTTCAGACGGCTTCCGTAGCTGCGATCACTCGTTCAAAAACGAGAATAGACAGTGAGATATTGTTGGCTGTCAATGCTTCAAGCAAAGGCAGTGGTGCAGCGTTACCAAAGAAATTTCCACTCAAGTACTCTTATGTAATTGATGCGAACAACGTTCCCTTTGCTCGAATCCCTGGAGTGGGGGATAGGGTAATTCCAAACATGGAACGTAGAGCAGCTTTGATTTATGAAGCACATCTGGGGGAGGGTCTGTCACATCAAGGGATCTCTAAAACAATATTAACATTAAAAGAGATGTACTGGTGGCCTGGAATGAATACACAGATTCACATCTTCATCGATGACTGAATAGACTGCAATAGACAGCGTGGTGCAGAACTCCATCAGACACCAGACTACGAAGTAGCCTGCCCAGTACAGACACCATTGTTAGACAGCATTAGACTATCTACGCGCAGGCGTCCTTTTGGACAAATGCAATCCCACAAATACTAAGTCAAGGTTCCTATGGATATGGCCGCAGCGCTCGGCTGACGCTCGAACTGTTATAAAAGATTTGCGAGTCTTTATCGGCACATACGCAATTGGCACGCTACATTCTGACCAGGGCCCTGCGTTTAGCTCTCGGGCTTACAAAGAAGCCATGGCCAGTTTGGGCGATGCATTACGGTACTCCTCTCCGTTTCATCCTGAGGGAAATTATGTTGTGGAAAGGAAAAACCGGGACATAAAGCAGTCTATAACAGCTAGAGTATTAGGTTCGGGTGATGGGTGGGTCAAACATCTTTATGGGGTCCAACGCTCATTAAATAATTTGCCAAGAAGTTCTCTAGGGGGGTCACTCCATATGAGGTCCTATTTGGGACAAGAATGTGGGTTCCTGATCTCGAATGTAAAGGCACAGTGGTGGAAAATAAACCCTTTGATATCAAAGATCGTTTGGCTGTTTTACAGGATCTAAATGAACTAAGATCGAAACAAAGCAACGTGTTCCTGAAGCCAACCACCACTGGGGAAACACCGGCAGTGCCAGCAAGGCCTTTCTGGATCCCAAAAGTTGGGGATCTAGTCAGAGAGAAGATTGCGGACAAGAAGGAATTTGGACCTTCTTACAGACAACCAGTACCTGTCCTAGCCGTCCACGGAACAAGAACAGTACTTCTGCCGCCCCTTGCCGGAAAAATGGAGAAAAGATTTGTGTCAATCGACCTCATCAAACCACAGTATGTGGCCAATACTAAATAGTAGGCCTCGTGGACTCCGACCTAGTAGCAGACGCAATCCTCTCGCTACTATCCAAGAGGTTCAGACTGAAAGACTCATAGCCATTGAGAATTCAGCAGTAACAGATGAAGGACTAAGCAACAACGCTATGGAACTCATCCCTCTTGAAACTCAAGTAACAGTTCGTCCAGATACACCTGTCTACACCAACGTAACACGTGATCAACTGGTTCCAGCGATTTCAACGAATCCTGATGCAATTTCAACAATTGACCGAACTGCTTCTGGCTATTTCATTAACTTTGATACGTTTTCTGAGGATCCGAGTGAGCCTGAAACGACACCAGCATCAAAAACTTTCAAGCAACAAGTACAAGACCTTTTTCATTTTCTGAAAGAGACTTATCTGGTTTCACCATGGATTGAAATATGGATTATTTCTGGAATATTTTTCTTTCTGTTTTGGCTAGCTTTGGTTACGACTCTTAGCATGCTAATAAATGGCAGATACATTCGTTTGGACACTGAAAGTAAAAATGTGAACTTACTTTTAAAACCACACAAATCATCCCATCGTGAAACAAGAGACTTGTCAGCAGTGAACATCACAGCCGTTCCTATACAGGATGGTATAGTGTGGGACAAAACCGATTTCGACATATTCGGCCCGACTGAACTTTTGAACATTCCACATTTATTTAAAATTTCATTAAGTGACTTTATTACCTCTA
Source organism: Calotriton arnoldi (assembly GCA_963921515.1). Taxonomy (NCBI): domain Eukaryota; kingdom Metazoa; phylum Chordata; class Amphibia; order Caudata; family Salamandridae; genus Calotriton; species Calotriton arnoldi. The sequence goes on along the minus strand of CAWUFW010004332.1, from coordinate 192,499 downwards.
GTACCTATTCTGATGATTGGGACTTTGAGACTATTAATGATATGATGTCTGATCTAGAAAAGTCTGCAGCATTCTCTAACAATGAATATTTAGAGGGTTCATCAGACTATGAACAGCTTTATTGTTATAACCACTATGGTCCTCATTTCTTGCATAAATCTGCAACACCTAGAAATGTGTTTATGTTTAACCAATGGGAACATTGTCCTACACCACCAAAAGGTAGTTCAAAAACGTTTGCAAATAAGTTTCCATATTTTTCAGGGTACAATACATCTGATCCAGAAACATTTTTCTATAAGACTGTAAACAAAACAGGTCAGAAAATTATGTTAACTAATACAAAACAGATTTATTCTGCAGCCTTTATTACCCAACTGTCTAGACAAGGATTTGACTTTTGGAAAGACACAATAGACACAAAAACTGTCTGGGGTTCTAAAGATTGGCAAGTGCAGGGGATTGAAGCTTTGTTTAGAGCCTGTATCATCCCACATCAAATAATGTTTTTGAATGACACTGTGCAACAAACGTCTTGCCTTGGTTTAGCCAAGATCAAAGACATGAATACACCCTCTGTACCAACACCTGCAAGTAATAGCACTACACAGGGAGCGGTCACAGTAGACACAATACTACAAACCAACAGAACAGATCCTGATTGGAAAAAATGGTTACTCTGGCCCACAGACACAAACATCTGTCAAGAAAGATTCCTGAATAGAATACAGGGCTTTACTATCCATAGGCCAGACCCACGATATGTTTAACGACAACATCCAGGGGTAGTAACAACATGCAGTGTAGGAAAATTGTGCCTTGACTGGTTACAAAAATCTACACTCGAGGATGTGAAACAACACTTATCTTTACTTAAAGAAGACGCAGACCTTAGGGAATTCTTGCTAGGACCCAAAAAAACGCGTCAAAAACGTTTCATATATGCCGGCATCTATGCTGCTTATAATGAGATATGGAAGGTTTCACAGGCAGAGGCCGCAGAAAGAATACCTGAACTTGATCGTATTAACTTAGAGAAATCTCTCACTGTGGTCGACAATGGGTTAACAAATTTGTCATCCAGAATTTATTCATTGGACAACATTGTATCCTCTGCTATTGACATACTGGAACAAGATTTAGCCATGTTACAACAAGGCCAATCTCAGTTACGTCTATTATGTTATTAAGCTGGACGCTGCAATCTTTGCGCGCAGGCTATGTGCCTTGGCGTTTTATCAACACGTCGTCTCTGTTTGCAGAATACAATCTAACAGATAAACAGATCGAACTGGCACAAAGGGGAGCAAAGTATACAGTGCTGAGCATTGAAAAACTGGAAAAATTACCATTTACGGTAGCAGAAAAACCAGCTACAGAATGGCTTATCCATGCAAAATAACTCTGCCTGTCTCTACTTTTCATTTTCAGTATTGCCTCAAACAAATGCAAGCAGGCAAATATGAAAGATTGGGTAAAGAATACATTAAGACATCCTGGGATTTACCTTACGAATACAGATGTTGGAGTGGGGATCGTGAAGTGTTTCTAAGCGGTACACACTGTGAAAATGCACTAAGCGGTTCACTCATATGTCAGGACATTTCTTTACACGGTTCTGTGGCAAACTTGTCCTGCCACCAGCAGGGTACACCAGCTGCTGTGATTAATCCAACGTTTGGCCAACTTTCTAACGGGAGTTACCTCATGTTGAATGATCAGAGTTGCTGTGGCATGTTGCCAGGCATCCCATATCTGGTAACGGTCGGCTCCAGGGTTACTTGTTGTATGCAAGTATTGTTCCCCCAAACAGAGACAGTCAGGAGTCGCCTCTATGGCCTTCATTGAATGTTTCTTTTATACGTTTTGATACTTTAAGCAGAATGAAAGCCATGCTTTTGCAACAGACCGTGCCTTTGACCTCGGCCAAAGAAACCTATGATTTACAAATTGCAAGGACTTCGGCTGAGATACAGGCTCTGATTCGTACAAACTGCCCTATACATTTCGTAGAAATGATGGGACGTATCTTAAACATGTCTGATACGAGCGGAATTGTACATGTATTTAAGACCATCTGTTCAGGACTGTTAGCACCTTTTCAAGCAGTCCTCGGAATCATTCCAAACTTCGCACATTCGGTGTTTGGTGGTGTGCCATTAATTCTAGCACTTGTTGCAGGAATCTTGTTTCTATTCCTACTACTACGCTATGGCAAGCCTATTCACCGGCATCACTCCAAGCGATGTGGAGAAAGCTCTCCTAGAACGGAAGTGCCGTGAGCGCATAGTGCAACTTTTGGGCATACCTCGCCTACGAGAACTTAATACAACATGGTTTCTGTCATTCAGACCAATCTGGCAAGATTGCATCTTACCTGTTCTACGCTGCCTGCTTTGCGGTGAAGAATGCGTGCTAGACACCTGTCTAACACTCCCATCAGTCATGCCAACGGATATCGATACTCTGCTGGACTCGATAACGGCCCATGCTCTGTGTTGTCCCCAAAGGCTAACAATCCTGATGACGGCATTCATTGAGATCTCACAGACGCTTCCTGCTGCTGCTGAGGTACGAGATGGATCAACAGGCACACAGGTAACAACGGGCGCGAACATTGCTGCGGCATCCTATGCTGAAGGCGATGCTTCTCATCTCTGTGCAGTTAACCTTCTGAACGAGGTGTTCCAAATGTCACCAACATCGGTAGACGATATTTTGTCTATAGAAATAGATGATTTCATGTTTACACCAGACCCATACACTGACTTTGATTCGGCTCTCAGTGTACCAGGGACGCAATGAAATTTGGCCTCCATATTTTCAAAACAGAACAAAACTTGGAACTCTTCCTAAAAATTGAACTTTTTCTTTTTCTCTATTTTTGAAAATACATGGCAACTCAATCTGCTTACAGTAGAACTATTCATATAAAACAGACTTCTTTGAATACTTCCAGGACACTTTGTCACCTTATTTATCAAAATTTCATGATATACAATGGCTTTGATTTTTGAAAACTTGTCAACCATTTCGTCATATGTATATATTTCTGTTTATTCATTCATGTTGCATTTTATTTATAATTCACCTGAGAAGGTGGACCGAGGTGGCGACTGCGTTATTATTAACTTCAGATTTCCGTCCTTGGCCCAAAACATCTTATTTGGTAGTTCCAGCAATCCAGTAGCAGGGACCCACATAGAGCCCCTACCTCTAGGCTACTTCTATCGCCCTCCCTTTCAACAGCATTTTAAAATGTATCAGCAAATACAAAGGGGGTACACTCCACCCCAGCCAGCTACGTTCTGCCCCAACCATAGCAGATATGGTGACATCTCTTCCATACCGACTCACAATCGTTTTAACTGTTTGGCTGGGGTAGACTGCCGGCTAGTTGGAAGACCGTGGATAGCCCCTGGATGAGTGTGGGCTTTCGTTGGGCGAGGGGCACAGCAAGGGGTCCATGGACACAGCAGCTGCCAAGACATGAGGATTGATTGCCCCATGTCTCATCAAATAGTGGTAGGACTGAAGCCAGATAGATATGAGAGTCAGCAAACCTCCTTAGCTGCCCATAGTGCTGGCCAAGATTGCTTAAGCTCCAAGGAAGGCACCAACGCCACTCACCTGCCAACCCACATAGCAGGTATCGATGGGGCGGTTTGCCCCATCATGCCAAACCTAATGACTGATGCGGAGGGCGGGGATATTGCTGCCACTCCGGACATTCAGACCAAGCTCGCCTCTTGGAATGAGGCATGTCTGGCATCAAAAACCGAAAGAAAAAATTAAAATTAGAATCGGAGAACACAAAAGCATGATCCGGACTAAGAACGCCAACTCTAATCTGGTAGTACACTGGCTGGAACAAAGTCACAATATAGCTCAAGTGCGATTTTTAATTCTGGAAAAAGTGCAACCTAGAGAGGGCTCAGATCCTAGCCAAATCTTGTCTCAAAAGAAGTTCTTTGGATCAAAATATTTAACACGATGCCATTTGGTCTTAATGACAAATTAGATTTAAGCTGTTTTTTGTAAACAGCTCAACGCAGGAATTAGTAATGAACACATGTACCTTTCCATCTTCTTAACCTTTTTATTTTCTTCCCATTTTATTTTATTTTTTCATGTTATATTATTAGACTTAGATACATGCACTTATTTACATGGTGCAGTGATCACCATTCATTGCACTTTCCTAATTCACACATTAACACTGAGCACATTTGTCAGACTGTATGATATGTTGTGGTTTTATGTATTCATTAAACATTCATGTTTTATTGCAATGATCAACAAGACTATATTGTAACAGGGTTCATTGCCCTGCGAAACATGAGCATGACTACTACTTTGCACACATACCATGTTGTTATTTGCTGTACTCAGATCTTATTGTTGCCATTGGATGAATCCTGCTGGCAGTGCAGAATTTGATGACACCCCCCAAAAGCATCATTATTTGGTCCAGTGTATGGTATTTGTAGTATTTTCTTCTATTCGGTGTTGTATTTCGCACCAATTAGTTTTGTATTCCCTTCGGCATCATGATATCGTTTTGGCGAGTACACAGTGTTTTTTTCACCATGGAACAACCGGTTGGTTTATCACACTCCCTGGAGGCATTTTATTTGTCATTTAGAATAGCAAAGTATTAGCTGTTATTTCAGCAAACTTTAGAGATTTGTTTGTAGTTTTGTTTTGGCCATAAGCCTTGCTGGTCATATTCGTGTTCAGTTTTGTTCATGTTCACGACATTTTTCCATCATGTTTCGCACCCGTTTAAGATGGCCGCCAGATTTGTACTGGCAAACTCAGCGCTGTGTTGCAGGGCGGATTAATACACACGTGACCGGTCTCTGTTTTGGCGCGGTCACCGTTCTGTATATAGGAGCGAGATTGTTAGCCAGCGTCTTCCGAAAGCTTGGACCTTAGTTTACTTACGATTAAGCTGTCGCCTGAGTGTCGGTAAGCTGCATCTCGTTTTCACCGATGTTGATGTCTGTGCTGGAGATTGTGCAGACATTGATGCAAGTGTACATTCTCGTATATTTTGCAGGTTTTGTCAAGCGTCACGGTCATCATTTCAGGTATTGTTACTTTTACACCACGTCCAGTGCACTTCACTGTTTTGTTTCGAGCCAGTTCTAATTCACACGATTTTTTCAGGAATATACAGCCCCTGAGCTTTTTCTAACGATATTACGCTGTCCCCGCTTGGCAGTAAGTATACTTCTGTATGCACTCAAGTTTAGAATACTGGCAGCATGCTCACGTACCACATTTTTAGGTCTCGGGCCTAGCGTTGCAGTGCGTAGCACTGCTCGCGCAGTGCAAGACCTCATGTAGGGGGTTCTGAAAGCTCACCACACGCTCGTGCGTGTGGTTTTGCTTTTGCCGGCTGCCATTGGCTTTTGCGTGTTTTAAAAAAAAAAAATAAGGCACGCAATTGGGCAAAGGCGGCCGCATGTCCCGCCTTTGCCCCGCTCATTCCCACCGGTGTCTAGCACGCGCAGCAGTGCGCGTTCGCCTCGCTGCTGCGCTCCCTTTCCCCCCGCTACTCTGTGGTGCGCGCGCACCACTGGTTTTTTCTTCTTACCGAAGCAAAGGGAAAGGTGACTGTAGGTGAAGGGGGTGAGAACGAAGCCATTGTTTTCTTCTTCCTGACGGGGCCCGGAAATCTGCCAAAACGCCGCGTGCAGTGCTTCGAGTGAAAAATGGCACGACTAAACTGGCCAAGCCACCGGTAGAGCCGGGAGGCGCTCCCGGGCTCTACATGGAGCGGTCTCAGCCTGTCGTCTTCCTTCGAGGCCCTGGCCATCTACTTCCCCTGCATGAACTCTTTTGACGAGGAAGATGGGGGTAAGTCTTTGCAATGCAATGTCTCACTTACCACCCTAGCTCCAAAGCCTGCTTTATGATGGTCAGTCTGTGGCTTGTGACGTCTCACACATCACTTCTCACAGGCATCGCCCTTTGTAAGACCATGTCCTGCAATGTCTCACTCACCCTCGCCCCCTTCAAAACACCTAGATTTTGGAGGCCAGGCGCTGTCTTGCAATATCTCACTCGTGACCCTCACACACCTGCCTGGGATTTGAAGCTATGTAACATGCCTTGTAATGTCTCATCCTTCGTCATCTCCCCCAAAAACACCTGCATTATTTGGGAGCACATATTGAAACGTGTCACTCTCACAGCCCTTTCACTCAAACATTCGATTATTGGAGGCCAGTCAATCTTCTATGACGTCTCGCTCACAACCCTTTCTCCCGCACACCTGTAATTTCGAACTCAGACATTGTTTAGGAATACCTCACACATAACCCTGTCTCCAAACACATCGGTTTTGGGGGCGCTTGCAGTCAGGTCTTGCCACACCTCACTGACCAACCAGTCTCCTGAACACAAGCATTCTTGGAGGCCAGTCAATGCTTTGCAAAATGCTGCTCACCACCCTCTCGCACAACAGCCTGGGGTTTGAATAACAGTCCACACCTTGGAATATCTCACCCTCTGCCTTCTCTTCTAGGGATTTTGAAGGCCAGTCCATGTCTCACTCACCACATTTCTCCACAAAATCCCGGGTTTGGACAGTAGCAAAGCTAGGATGCCATTGGAACTGGAAAATGCTCCCTTTGACTGCAGCTGGGCAGTAAATACAGCAATAAGTGGGGTTCGATGTGCCTCGGTGCCACTGCACCCGCTGCACCAATGGTAGTTACGCTCCAGGGGTTGGAGCCCAGTCCATCTGTTGCACCGTCTCACTGGCCGCCCTTTCTCTCTCTCTCTTCAAATGTCTGCTTACTGTCCTATATGCTGAATTTCTAACACTGAATGCCAAGTTCTTACTATCTGATTTAACGTGTGTGCGGCATTACGTTTTTGGAGGCTGAGCGAATAAACACAGACAAACACACAGCCCACGGAACACCTGTGGCGAGGTTGCATCTGTGGTGGCTGGAGTGCGTGCAACAAAGAAGAGTCCACAATCACGCGCACGAAACACGCACACCTCTTTTAGTGCACTTGCAGGCATCTGGAAGGGGTGGGGAGGGGGGAGGCAGGGGGGATGCGTGGTGTTGGTAACGCAGGTGCGTAACGCGGCGAGCGTTGGCTAATATAGGCCTGCCGCCTTCAACCTGTGAGCCCCGTGTTGGCAAGCAGAAAATTGCGTTTCAAAGTGACAGCTTCGTATTTGAAACAGAGCGTGACATGAAACGCGATTTATCCTGCTGTTTTTCTGTATTAATTGATCCTATCATTAGGATCAGCCTGTCTGATACCAGCAGTGTGCGAAATGAGCACTTGTACCTTGAATTTTGAAGAATTATTTGGATATATCACTATATCACTAGATGAAATGTGCTCTTTCTGTGACACTTCACTTCAAGAATGGCGATGGAGGCCATAGTACGGTCCGGGTGCTGTGCCGCCGCTCGCCGTCGTTCATCCACGTCTTCTCTTTATGTTGATTTTCTGTTAAGCCTTTCAGGGAGCCAATAAAATGAAAAATCTAATTTGCGGTGCACAATGAAATAAAAAACGCACTGATTGTACGCGGGCCCGGACACGCAAATGGCATCTTGGGACTAACGGTGCCATTTTCATAGAAAGTACTGGAATGTCAGCTTGTTTTTATTGTTACCCATATAGTTATGACTGCATTACCACACAATAGCGCTTTAAATTGTCGTATAACTATACACCACCCATCTTGTAATATTCCCAAGATATTACTCATTTCAGTTGCAATTATTTAAAAGCATCCTGTTTTTGTTGCATACTAGTACTTGTTTTACTTTCACTGTGTGCGGCCTTTCACTCACATTTTTTACAAGTGGACAATTTTTAATAGCACACACCCCTTTGCAGTGTTGGGTAAATACCTAGCGTATTAAAGTATTCAGTTTTAGGGGTCCGCTACTCATGCTCACTAAGGTGCTCTGCAGTCTATCCTACCATAGTGCATACTATAAACCACAAACAACATATGTTGCTCATTATTACCACATTGTAGTGGGTGGCACCTATCTTGTAAACGAAATTTCATTAAATTAAAACTTCGGCACTTTACTAAAAATTGCATTGCCATGAGCAAATCTATTCTTATGGAAGTGTTTGTAGAATATTTCTGTAAATGTTAGTAAACACCCACAAACTCACACAAGCAACATGTACTTTCTTGTATAATTCCCTTACAATAACAACCTGTTCTTATGTTTTCGATATACAACGTTAATCATTAAAAGTAACACAATGCTAAGAGCTCATATAATATAAATACAAGACCTATAGCATTTACTCTACACCACTCCACTCTACTACACACACTATTCTTCACTTTACACATCTTTACTACACTCTACACCACTGTATATCACTGTATATCACTACACGCCACTCTACTCCACTCCACTTTATAACGCACTACTTTATTTAACTCTATAACACTCCACTCTATAATACCCTATGCCACTACACTCTACTCCACTCAATCCCACTCCACACTACAACCTCCCTCTAAAACACTCTCTAATGCTACACTTTTCTCCACTTTACACATCTTTAATCCACTCTACACCACTATATTTCACTCTAGCTCGCTACAAGCCACTCTACTCCACTCTATGCCACTCCACGTTATAACACACTACTATATTACACTCTATAACACTCTGCACCACTTCACTTTACAACACTCTACTACACTCTACGCCGCTCCACTCTACAACACTCTAAACCGCTCCAACATACCACTTAACTCCTCTCCACGTTAATCAACGCCACCACATTTAACATCACTACACTCTACACCACTCTATCACACTCCACTCTACAACACCCAATACCACTCTAACACTCCACTGTATCACACTCAATTGCACTCCACTTAATGCCACTCTAACACACTCTACTCTAGCCACTCAACGCTTCAACACCCTACTCTATAACAGTATACTGTACGACACTCTATACCACTCTCTGCCACTCTACTGCAATACACGCCACTTTACTTAACTCTACGCCACTCCACACTACACTACTTCACTCCACTCTATAAACTTTACTCCACTTTACTCAACTCTACGCCACTCCACGCTAAACTACTCCACTACACTCTATAATACTTTACTCTATTCTATACTACACCACTTCACTGTACCACACTACACTCTATAGGTCTCCATTACTAAAAAATCGAGCTATTAGTGTTGCATTATTATTTCCTACGCCAAAAACTCAAACTTTTACTAATGCGAGACCAATTGCATTGCAAATGCTTGTTGTTATAGTACTTTCCTATCAGTCAATGGTGTTCTGGTTCTATAGAACAGTGGTATTGCTCACTTCAGTGGTTATTATTTCTGTGGCATTGGTATTGAGTCTGTGGGGCTCCACAGTAGGTTGCACTAAATTAGCTGGAGTTCCCAGTTTGTGACTATCGTTGTCTCTTGATTTGCATGGTCGGCATGCATGGGGACGTGCATGCCTGTATTCATTTTTGTAATGTTTTGACTCTCTAAACAGGGGGTCTCATTGAATAAGGTAGCTGTCGAGTAGGTTTTTTTCAATGCAGTAGCAATGACTCGTTATTTTTGTTTATGTTTCAGTGGCCCCTGAAGAAGGGACGAAGGGTCCCGAAATGCATAGGGCATTGTGCTATTAAGTGGAATTCATAGGAAGAAAACTGCATTCATACATGTATATGTTATTTTGTATTATGTATGAACTGTACTAGAACTACTGATTTAATTGGTTTGTAACCATGTACTTTCTGAACATGAGTTTGTTCTGAAAAACAATGAATTTTTTTTTGATATACTTTTCTTGACTACAGTGGTTTGTGTATGAACACAGTGTTACATTGTGCAATTCTTGGTTTAAATTGTGTAAAGATTGATAAAATTCTTATGAGTAGTGCACACGGTTAATTCAAGCTATTGTGCTTGATGCTTTTCATACCTACATCAAAAATAGTTTGCCCGGAGTGGTGTGAATACATAGAGCAGTATGATTTCTGTCTCTTTCGGAAGACTTCGTCCCTGCAACCGTTGTACCGGGTAGGCTATGTCAACTTCTCAAAGGAAGCTGTAACAGCTGGGAAGGGTATGCCCTCGGGGGGACTTACAATGTGGGTGAGGACGACCATGTTAGGTAAGTTGAGAGAGGTTAAGGTGGATTCCCCAGACTTATTGTACATTGGCTTATCAGTCCACAGGGCGTAACTTATAATTTTTAAATGTGTACTGCAGATCTGCCTGGCACAACAAGGAACCTAATGTATTAGATCTACTGAATGTGCACTTAGCTGCTCTGCCATCCAGCACTAGGAAAATTGTATCAGGAGACCTAAACTGCCGATTTGAACCACTAAGCTCTGATATAACTGCTCTTTTGAGTGATGAGGACGACATATGGTCAGTCCCAATTCTTGAGATGATTTCCCCTATTAAGAAATGGACACCCACTGAAGTAAAAATCAATGCACTCACTTTAAACCAGGAGCCACGTGCCCTGGTCCTCAAGCTTAGTTTAAACATCAAAGGCCAACCAAATAACCCGGGGGAGCCACTGGACAGAACACTGAGAGTCACCAGCAATAGACGTAGGGTCAAATGGAGCAGCATGGAGAATTCGCAGGTGACCCTCAGTCAGATCTATAGCTGGTGGCTGATGGTATGGAGGGAGTGGTGTCCCTGTCTTTGGCAGGGGCGGACCGAGCACCACTGGGGGCAATTTCTGTTATTCATAATGGGCTGTTCGAAAAATTGAGAAATCTTTTTTTTTGTTGAAACCAGGCGAGTAGTTGAGAGGAAGTGCCTATTGATCTGGTACAACAAACATTGCATAGATGCTAAGTCAAAGCTGGTTGAAGCGATAAAAAAGCAAGATAGGGCCATGATCCAGATTGCAAGATGCACCTACAAAAGGTGCTCTCTGTTGCTGAAAGAGAGTGGGAGAGGGAAGGTGGGAGAGCCTCATGGCTTCTGCTTGGCAGAAAGACCATCGTGCTTTCTGGAACCTGGTGTCCTCTGGCAGCAGGGATGAATTTAGTTCCATTGAAACTAACATTCTAGCCAGTGATTGGGTTGCCCACTTCTCTAGCTTGTATGTGCAGATAGCAGAATTGACCTCTGCTGATAGTGATCAGTTGAGCCAGGGGGCCTTAGGACAATCAATCAAGAGTATAGGCGAGGTGGAGGATAGCATCGACTTTGCCCCATTAGAAATTTCTGCCCCCAGATGTGACTTTAATGGACAGGAAATCTCAGCCCATGAAATACGTATAGCTATTAAGGGCATTGTGCCAAATAAAGATCTGGGACTAGACATAATCCCTCGAGATATATTCAGGAGCGAGACAAGCATATGGAGCACCTATTTCTCTCAGTTGATGCCTTCCTGAAAGGGGCACCCTTGCCTTTGATGTGGGCCAGTGCTGAAATCATCCCTATATGCAAAAAGGGCCCCTGTGACTTGCCAGTCCACTATTGGCCCATAAGTCTCATTGACAGCTCACAGAAGTTGTTCAGTAGGATTATTCTTGGCAGATTACAGGAATGGCTGACAGATAATGAAATTTTGTCCCAGTTACAGGCGGGCTTTAGGGAGTTCACAAGTATGACCATCGGGTGTTTTGTCTCCTGATGTTGTACTGGAATGGAGTTACTCTGGGCGGTGGCTGCCTCTGTGTCGTATTTGTGGATCTTTGTTCCACCTTTGACTTAGTCCCCATGCCGACCCTTTGGCGGGTACTACAATAGTTGGTGGTACCCAGTTATTTATTAGACATCATTGTGAGACTGCATACTAGTAACTATGTGCAGGTCAGGTGTGGTCCGGCCGGTGAAATGACTGACTCATCTACTTACATGGATTGGCTCTGACAGGGGTGTGCACTTGCTCCCATACTATTTACACTTTGCGTCAATGGCCTTATACATTTTTTAGGACAGAGCAATAATGACGCTCCCAGGTTGCCAAACATGAGGATCCCTGCCCTCATGTTTGCCGACGATACTCTTCTACTTTCTAAGTCCCCTATGGGCCTCCAGAAACTCCTGGACCGCTTTGAGTACTTTAGGAAGATGCTGGCCTAGAACTAAATGTGGGCAAGATCAAGTATATGATTTTGAACCCAGGGATTTGGACTAGGGCCAATCCAACACTAGCATGAATTCCCCTTGAGTGAGTGCATACCTTTATGTACTTGGGCATCACACTAACTTAACCTCTTAGGTGGCACACACACATTACGCAGCGCAGCCTAAAGCTAGACTACGCCCTATACTTTATTGGAGGATGATCTGGGCCATCCCAGAGCTCCACTCCTATCGGAAAGGCTTAGAAGATATGCTCAGTCTTGCGGGCTCCCGCAATATACCCCAGATCAAATATGTGAAAGTCACTCTGGGAGAGATTGGGAAGGCAACTCTGTGGAGCGCCCCGGGTGAGGCAGGGGCGATCTCCAAGTTCAACATCAGATCTGTCTATTGCAGCATTAAGAGTCCCTATTGCATACCCAGGCAGGCCTTCCTTTCGGTGAAGGACTCTTTCTCCAGAGAGGATTTTCTGGATGAGATAGAGCCTCCCCTAGCTAAGCGCCTGCATCTGCTATTTCAGTATGGGACTCTACCCCTCCATTCGTTCACTGCTAAATGGGCAAAAACTTTCAGGGTAGATGATTGGCGGTGTCCAGCTCGCGGTGCCCCCAAGGAAATTGTAGAACACGTCACGTTCTTTTGCAGGCCTATATGAACAGCAGACGTTGCTGGATACTCCCTCTGTGTCGGAACTTGGGCATTAGAGAGCATAAAGTCTCCCTAAGAATATTAAGAACAGATTCCGACAAGCCACTGATTTTTGCACTCACCCGCAACTTGGTGGCCATGTGGAGAGCTAAGCTAAAAATGTGGCCTCCCGTGAGAAGTAATCTAGCGCCATTGTGTCGACATGCAATGCCTAGCCCAAATACCACGCAAAACTCTCCTTGCTTGGCCCCAGCCGTTTTAAAAGTTTACAGGCATTGTCCACTTTCCCTTTCAATTCAATACTGATTAAATGTATTTATATTTATATCTTTTTATATTTATAGAATACCAACGACAACCGCTGTATGTAAGGTTACCGCGACCTAAGGTTGTTGGAATTCATAATGTTCTTGGTAACCACGTTTTATGTGTTTTACTTGCTACAGTTTGTTTTATGTATTTATTGTATGATTCTCTTTTATGTGCTTTTATGGCTGTTGAGCAGAAATAAAGGTTTTGATGATGGTATACCTCGTATTTAGAATTTCCTACAGGAAAAGAATTAATAACATTCGGAATAGATTTCTATCACACCGCATTCCCCAAGTTGTTCCCTTTTTTCTGGGTCTTTGCTTCCAATAAATTTCAGCAGGTTTGATTTGCCGAATTTATCAGGGGAACTCTGCGAGGATGTGATTATTATCACACATCTCGTATCTCCGATTCTGTGCAAACACTGGTTTTCACAGAGATCGGCAAATAGCCCTGAACTCTTAATAAGAGCCTAAAGCAAAGGGGATTCCATAGGTGTAAAAGTACATAGGTTTCTTTAAAAAGAAAACTATTCACATCAAGCAAATCCTCTGCAGCAGAAAACAATGCCATCTATACACCTTTATTGTGTGATACTGTGCACCTTATTTAATCTGCTCATCTCAGTTAGGTTTTAAAACTAGTTCTCTGTTTTAGGTTTGCCTTGTGATCACACAACGGGGACCCTGGGATCACCTCTTTCAAATAAGCGACAGCCCTGCCGAAATATAATACATCTGATATTTAATATGTCCCTGTCTCACTACAACGTAATATGGGAATCAAGAAATCGGGCCTTGAAAAGAGGTGCAACATTTTTGGGTGGACACTTTTAGCTGCTACTTTTTTTTAACAGTTTTTCCTATGTCAATATGGCTTTGTCTGAATTGTGAAAGCAAATATTTTCACGAGCAAGAAGGAATAATTCGTTCTGCCTCTCCTGACTTAAATTTATGCATTTCAGAATTTATGTTTTCTGCTGCCGACAAAAGCACACCCTAACTTCCCGCCTACTGAAGCCTTTAACACTGGGCAAAATTGTCATAAATTTAAATGCCTGAATGTGGCAATTTGGAACTTTAGTTATTTACGCAGCATAGCACACTGTGTGCAGCAATTTCAATAACTTTTGACCTGTTTCAGGTGGAAAACTAAGGGCCATTTTATCAAGAACGGCGCCTTGACACCAGAACCTGGGCTTCTATTGGAATTCTATAGGGCATATTATCAAGCCCCTTATCGCCGCTTTCGCGGCAGTTTCCTGCCGCTAAAGCGGCGATAATGTTTGCGCCGTTCTTGATAATATGGCCCTAAGGATTTTCGTTGAAAATCGCAAAATATTTATCAGCTTTTGGATTATGAGGCAAGTGTGGCTACTCCATATTTAGACAGAAACCCAGTGGCCGCACAACCTGTGTTTTTCAGTGGGCATGTTTATATCAAATGGGCCATTGTTGAACATCATATCATAAGAAGAAGTAAATACAGTTGTATAAAAATATTTAGGAGAATGCCATACACAATAGATGAGCTGGAGCCTAAGTGTGTTCCCTAAACCTAGAGGGGAGAGGTCCCAATTCTGGTCTTCATTTGTGAAGGATGCATCCATTCATGGGTACAATTAGGGTCGGGCTGGCCTGTAGGGCAATCAGGCAGTGTCTGAATGACTGGTCGGACAAGTCAGCGTGGGGACGTTTTTTGGCTGTTTGTGGGCCTGTTTAATGGTCTGCTTGGCCAGTTTTTACTGTTGATTTTCCTGGTATTAAAAAACATATCACCTGCGGCAAGCTAAAATCAATGCAGTCTTCCATACGCTGTAAAACTCTTTTATAGCGTGTATTTATAAGTTCAAATCTGCCCCAATTTGCAAACACGGGCCACTTTTTTTGCTATCTAATTTACTAATGAGAGCCACTTTTATTTTATTGACTGGGTCTATTTTCTGCCCCACTGCGTCCCTGGGTGCAGTAGCTTCAGCTGCAGAAGTATTGACTGCTTTAAGGAGCTTGTTGCATGCTTATCTAAAAAGTACTACAAGTATAGAGTCCAATTGTATGAAGGGCATCTCTTTTTCTCTTTTTGTGTCGATAAGTATGCTACCAAATCGGTGGTACTTGTTATTCCAACAGTTTTTACCAGCTGGGTAGGGCATAAGACTTTGCTAGCCAGGACAGTCACCGAAGTGTATCACATTTGATAGTAGAAAGTAGCAACTACCCCACCAGGCTATGGAAAGACTGACAGTAGATGGCAGCTGAAATTCTAGCGAGGGGCAAAAATTTTTTTACCTTTACTCTGAGAGTGGAGTCTTTTCACTCTATGCATGTAAAATATGTTCAGTCTCCCAAAGCTGATGTCCTGATCTTCCCCGTAAGTGTTTTGCATGTTTGAGTTCCGTGTGGTGTATATGGAGACCATTGATATAAAAGGTGTCCTCTGTGTGGAAATATTGCATGTATCACATGATGATGGTTTCTTGCCCTGGGGCAGCCCACCAGGCTGCACCTCAGAGATCTAATAGAATGTTCAGCATTGCCTCGTGGACTGAAATATACATGCAGCCAAGAACGCTGCCTAAACCCAAAATATACGCCTAAACTGGTGTGGTCTAACCAGCTTAGGTCAATATTTTGGGTTCAGGCAGGGTTCTTGGCTGTATGTATATTTCAGTGGGTCTGCTGCCAGATCTCAATCAACATAGTTTACCACTGCTCAATGTGCCTCATTTATCTAAGGGCCAGTTCACATCCTCAGCCCCTGTATGGTCTCTCCCATTTGTGCTCTTGGGAGTAAACATAGTCACTCATGGAATAAACATCCTCTTACCGAGTTGGGGCCTGCCTTTTCTTTCCGTCGTGAAAACCCAAATGGAAAGCCTACAAAGATGCTCTTCACTTTGGTTGACTGATGTTTTGATTATTGAATTTGGCACCCCTCCCAATTAGTCCTGGCTTTCCGCCTTTTGCTTCGGTTTCAGATAAACCCTGCCCCTCTTGAGTTAGTAGTATACATTTGTCAAGGCTTCTAGAAAAGCTGTGTTGCACCATCGCAGAGGGATACAAGACCTGTATCAAGACTCTGGATGTTTCTGTTCTCCTATAGTATGGGAACAGCCATAGGATTCTGGAAGAAGCCCTGCTCCTCTGACCTGTCTTGGAAGAAAAGAAAGCTGTACTGCCCCTTGATGAGTGGTGGAAAAGAAGGCAGCTCAGTGGACGAAAGCCTATGTGGAGGTCGCCCTGAGGAACTTTACTTCCCAGAATCCACAAGGACCTTTCAGTCCACTAGTACAAAACTACACTGAAGATATCTGCGTTACAGGAGGCTTGAGGATTAGAAGACATTCCTAGTATGAGGGTACAGTTAACCTTCATCTCCCTGCCCCCCTCATACCACCTTAGACTTTGTGGGAACGTACGCTACCACATTTCCAGCACGAGAGGGAGACAGGATTTTCCTTTTAGCTTGTGCCTTCGCGTAGTGTCCTAACAACTGAAACTGGTCACCATGCCCTCCTTCCAGAAGCATTTAGACAATCTCTCTACCCCTGTTGTGGAGATATCTCAGTTTAAGGACACAACTTTGCTCCATCCTAAATCCCTGCTACATTGTTTTCTAGTGGTATCCTGTGTGTCCACAGGATGTGGATTCTTCGTTGTACCTGCGACCTGAACATTTTAAAGGTAACCAACAGTTCTCTAGATATGGGTTTCTAAAGACTGGTACTCGGGGGTCACCCTGTGAGTTAGAATCCTGTTGGTGGGCTTTTAGGTGTTTTAAAACATTTTGTACTTTGCATCATTTTTACCAGATTCTGAGTTCCCTTGCCTCAAAGTAACTGAGTTATTCCTCCTTGTTCTCAGGACTGTTGACAAACTACGACAAAAGCAGATGCATCAGTTGAAAAGTTGTGGTATTCTGTCAGGCTCTTTGTTTCATTGACCTGGCAGTCACTGTAATCAAAGACTTAGTAAGAGTAACGTTAACTTTAAAGTGCCAAATTGCCTGCAGATTTCGAAAAATTAAACTGCGTTTACGTTTATGCATGAAAAACGAGTGAAACAATCTTATGAGTAAGAAAACCAACCCAGGTCCCATATAGTAGAGTGTGGAGATTAGAAAACGATTGACCATTCTGCAATAAGAGAAGGAGGATGCAATTACATATCAGTAATAGGGAAACATGAGAGAGCAATAAGTGGACCTCAACGGCATAGGCATGCCAGGGACTGAAATTGCTTGACTTGGTACAGTCTGGCGAAATCTGGGCAACATCAGGTCCAACCTTAAACAACCCTAATTACGTTGACTAAAGCAAAATCTGCCATTTGGCAATCTGTTTGGAGTGACTTTCATTAGTCAACGTGAACAACATCCAGCTTACTATCTGGCTGGATAACGTGGTAGCATCACCACAGGCTCACTTTAAGGAATGTTTGGTGGCTGCCTCCAAATGGATGCAAGTCCGTTTATTGACACTGAACTTAAATGTGACAGTTACTTGTAATCGGAGACTTCACTACATTGTGTTTGACACATGGTTGCTAACTAAATTGAGTAATGCTCCCATGCCTCCAGGGACAGTGTGCAACCTATATGTTGTTTTTGACAAGTCATATTTTTCTTTAAAACTGGAAATTAACAAACTTACCTCTGCTTTCTTATAGATCTAATTATGTCTAAGAATCTTGTGGAAAATCCAACCACTCTTACCTATAGACTGCCACATGACCATAATTCCAGCGGCGATCTCTTATTGAATGGATCATGCTATCCCATTTTTAAATAAACCCTTTTTTATTAATATTATCATCATCAAAATCTTTATTTATCTTGTAACACCATAAGAGAATGTACCATATAAAATCCAGCAATAAGTAATAGTTACAACACAACGGCTAAAACAATGAATTATAGCAATAGCTAAAAAATATATGAAAAGACAATATTTGATATTCCAGACATAAAGTGACGTGCACTGGGGTATTATTTCCCCACCATATTCCTCAGTCTAACTGCCGCCAGTATATATTTATGTACCATCATGCAAATATGTTCAGTTTGTAATAATTGCAGGTAGTATAGAGCTGGTCTACACGTTCTAACATTCAAAGACCTGAGCAATGGGATGAGATATTGCTTCCTGGGCACAGTGTACAGTTTGGCAGAAAAAGCAAAAGTGTAAAATGGATTGGTTTGATCTAGAATCACGTGGACATAGCTCAAGGCCTGAGTCTCTCTATATGTGTGTCTGGGATAAGAAACGTAAAACACAGCTATATAATAAATCTAAATCTAAGCAGGTAAAAACGCTGGTGGTGACATGGTAGGGAATAAAGGTAGGGTTTCATACGACCTGTTGTTACTGAAAAATTGATTGTCAGCCACACTCTTTTTACTAAGCTTTTGAAGTTCCCTTCTCCGTCCCTGCGTGGAGAGAAATTCGGCTTTTAGACGTTTTTTGGGTAGTACAGCAGTAACGCGTGGTCTATAAAAGCATTCAGGCCTCCCAGGCATGGTAAATTGTTCCCACAGTATGCAATTAGCATAATCAAGCTGTAAGCAGTCAGTGATTATACCCTGATTCAGGAAAGTTTCTACCTTCTACCAAATAGAGTGCCAGTGCAGAAGAGTTGCTAACTTTTTTTTTTTCTTATTCAACTTTTTAAACGTTGTTTCAACAACAAATCAAGGGCACATCACATGGCCATTGGCATTGCAGAAGTATTAAACAGAAGGGACAATAACATTGAAGCATGTTACAAGTATGCGTCAGACGGAAAATCCTGACCTTTAGATGCCCCAATAAAGCTTTTCAGCGTACCTTGGAGTCAGTTTTACGTCACATACACTCTCTCTTCTCTTCCCTTCACCACACTCTGCTCATCTATAGGTTTTAGGATACCTCTATTTTCTCACTAACAAAACATCCTTGAGCTCCTCCCTCTCAGAGAGGGGGTTGTAGCCCGCATTGCGACCAGGTTCACAATACGAGGAGGTTACCCTATGATGAAGCATGCCACCTTCGGGTGGGTGAGGGAAGCCATCCTGTAAAACGGACACTCCAGCACTCTCTCTTCTGTACTGAGACCCAGGGGCTTTTTTTGTGCTTTCTAATCAGATACAATGTCCCATACCCAATGGGACATTGTATCTGATGACCAATCATACCCAATCAGTATTTGTAATCTAACAGGCAAATACTCTAATGTATGATACTACCTTAACCTGCCTGTGGAATATATGGATGCTGTAATGTGAAAAGAGATGACACAAAGTAAGTTCTTCTGGGCACAGACTGTTTTTCATATGTCTTGATACATGTAAATATGTGAAAAGAGAACAAAATGTGCAAAGACTTCCATTAAAGTCTTCATCAAAAAATAGCAGCACCATAGCATTTACCCTGAAATCAGGTTGAGATTTATTGTCCTCATAACAAAAACTGCAATTTAAGAGAATGTGTTTTCTAGACGCTATTCATAATAATTTTCCTTTGAAATAATGACATTTGCATAAATTATTTATTCTACAAAATAGAATATTGCAGTTAGTATTTCTAGCTCCTGAGCTGTTGTATATTGTAGAGTCCCCTATTTTTAGAGGCGAGAACTCCTGTTGTCACACACACCACACACTTTACATAATTCAACACACAATGTACACAAACACACAGAAAGGGGAGGTGGTTGGACATCCTGTACCAGCCATTATCCACTGCGGTTCAGCTGGCTTTAACTCTTGGCTCTAGAGGTTGTCCCTCTGATGGATTCCCCCCTGCTCATTGTGTGATTGAATTAATTAGCTGTTTGACCATCCTTCAGTTAGTTGGCAAGTGTGGGGTGATAACATTGAGTGGTTGAGATAAGTGTTTGCCTGTTTAGTTAGTACTTGGTTTGGGGGTTGTTCATGGCTTCAGATGCGGCATGTTGAATTGGTGGCACAGGACGGTACTCTACTTCTTTGCCACTTTAGGATAGAATTTGAGCAAGAGACGCTGATGATGCTCTATTGGGAAAGGGTTGGAGTCTTGCTGGGTGGTTGTTTATGGCTCGTGGGGGTGTGGCTCAGGTATTAGCCAGAGAGAAGATTGAGTAGGCCAAGGAGCACTGGATGGTGGCAAGAGAAGCAGTTTGGAAAAGACAGGGAGGTTTTTTAAAGTGTTACAATGGTTGAATGTTATCAGTTGGGTATTAGGGGCAATTTTAGGGCACAAGGAGGATTAAGGGTGGATGTGGAATGATAGGGTTCCTGTTTGCATTGGAAAGGCAAGTTTTTGGTTTATGTTTATGCAGTGTTTAATAATGTCTTACGACCCTGTTCTATTCAAGCTGCCTTTTGCACTATAATTTTCAGGATTGTGGTTCTTTGCGCCGTCTGCTTTCTGATGCTACTCTTCTTTTCTTTGACCTTCTTCTGAAAGCTGGGGTAAATGGCCAACAAGGAGATCACATAATTACTGTTCAGTTATTATCATATCATCTGTCTGTCTAATCATATGAAACAAATAGAATCAATCATGAAGAATAATCAAAGCTAAATTTGTAAAAAGAACAAAACAAAAAGAGAAATAGGTGTACAAATATACGAACAATGCATTCGAGAGATTTTGTTATGATGAAAGTGAATCCTTGGGGCTCAAAACCAGCAAAAACTATACATTTATCTTCTACAATCATTATGAATTTAGATTATGAGAATATTATGACAAAGGTATGATTAATCCACTCTTGAAAGCGAATAATTCATAAAGTGAAGCATTACATTAATGGGTTAATTCCCACGTTGATCTTCAGAGAAAATGAAGTGGAGGCACCGTGACGTTTTGGTCTCTTAAAGCACTTAATACATGAGACCATCCTCAGCACTAAATTGCATAAGACCCCATATATTTCTAGATAGAATAATAATAATTAACTAATCTTACCACCGAGATAAAATCAGTGGTGTTGGAAGTGTCACAGGACACATGGAGAGCACACGTACATCACTTCGAACCAAGTGTAAATATGATTAAAATTCTGCATGGAGTTTGTGATACTGAATTCATTCAAACATGCTCTATATGGACTTCACTTAGAGAGTAAAAACATATCAGACTCTAAAGGTAGAGCTGGGCCGAGTTGTAAATTCTTTAACAAGGAGTACAGTTATGTGAATGATAAGCACACTCAGTGTTGAGACTTAGTGAACATCCTATACTTAGATCTGACACTTTCAGTTTCAGTATTGTTTGGTCACCCTGATGCTGTGTTTAAGCCAACACTTCATGTGGTGGTCTTTCTGAGAGAAAAAAACCACAGTAAGTAGCATGTGAAGTCTATCAGAAAAGGATTGAATTAACCAGTTGATCCTATTTAGCAGGAACTCACATTATCACAAGTGAATCTTATGAAAAAGGAGCAGCAGCAAGCTCATTAAGAGATATTGGTCATTAACTTATCCTTCCAAACCATAATTATACAAAAAACGTGGGCTGCAAAGAAGGATAGACTGTCCACTGATACGGCGGCCATATTGGATGGATAAACTCAGCACATATGTAAATTGTAGCCTGCCGGGTCTATTACATTTGCATTAAAAGGCCCATTGGTAGTCACCATGCATAGTGTTGAACAACTGGTCTTCCTATAAGCATGTTACATAAAAACAGCAAGCTATTGTAATGGAGGAAAAAGATGGGCCGTAAACCATTATGGATCTAAATGGCATATCTACAATCTTATGCAGAACTGAATCTGTTTTAATAGTCTTTTACTAGAACCTGTGAATTTAAATCATCGTTTGTTAAATTAGGGCAGGTTCATTGTGTGATATATGGGTATTATGAGCAGATTATTGGAATAGCCGTCAACAGCATTATTTACATTGGTTACATTTTGCCAACAAAAGGAACAGTAAAATTCCACAAAGATGACAGCCATATTGAACAACATATTAGGTATACCAACGAATCTGGTCTGCTTTCCAAAAATATAATGAATACAACATAGAATTGAAATATGACTTTAGTGGCGGCCATATTGGGTGTTGCACAAACATATTACAAAGAACACTCCAAGCCATATAGATGGTGAATAAATGTAGATGTGAACAATGTTAGGCAAAAATGTATATGCATGTTAGAGAGAGCAATATGTATGGTGCAGGAAACTAGTTTAAAAATGTAAATCATATGACATTAAATTACATCCAAATTGAAGGACTTGCAACGGTCGATGGTTTAGAACATCTTCCACAATAATTAAAAGAATAGTGAGGATTCAGGGCAGTGCAGAACCAGACAAACAGTTGATCAGCATAGTAGCCATTTTCAGAACAATGCTGATTAAAGGTTTTACTGTTAGTATCAGACAAATGGATCATGGCAGAATCAGGTAACAGCAGGCTTATGTCACGTTGTCAGGATACGCCCGGTAAGAAACACCACCATTTACATGCTCACGTTTCTTAAGTTGCCTTCTCTTTTAAACACAGTGGCTTTTAATATACATTTGCGTGTGTGACAATGAAGGATAACATTCCCTGAATCGGCATTGCTTACAATTTCCATTTCGTAGGCACACTATCACGACACCTTGAACATTCAGTACAAGGGATAAAGTTCACAGCACAAATATCATTGTTGTTATTGTCCAGTAGGCAACGAAGCAATCAAACTAGAATAAACACTTGCGGCCTGACTGGGGTTTAGACATGGCCACATGGGTGCTGTTTATTATATATACAGAAGCACTTCCTTGTTTAGAGCAGAGGAGCACTCATCTGACACTGCGAGGTCACTGCATGTCGGAATTCCAGCTCAGCTGATTCCTGTTTACCCAGATGAAGGATGTCCAGTTCAACACCTAGACGGACAGCCTGATGACACTTACCCGCAGGTAATGGGGAAGATAGACCACCCGGCAGTGATTTGGTAGATCACCCACCCTGGGCAAGACTAGGTTAGGGGGCGCTAGGTAGGAGTACACTGTACACAGTATTTATATGCCAGCATATTTTCACTGCTTTAGCACAATGGTGGAATTGTTCATCTTTTTCATTATTATCATAATGCTAATTACGCTACTCTGTTTCGTTCTACTGATTATCGCAGTGCATTTATTCTATACGAGACTCACAATGCTTCAATAAATATTGAAATGCCTTGCTGAGTATTTCTTGTGTATTTCTTTGGGTATACATGAGAGTCCAAACAAAAAGGTTCTAGATCTGTTACCACGATTTCCTTGGGGAGTCAGGGTGGTCATGTTCTGAAGTTGCACACACATTTGTTACCCTGTAAGGTTAGGGGTACAGATGGTTGGTGCACTTTGGGCTAGCAGGACTATAGGCCAACATATCCTGAGGGTGTCCACAGAATCAGCCTTGCACAATCCTGATGTTTATGTTGCCCAACAAACGCACAATTTTACTTAAGAAAGTACAAGCCGTACAAAACCTAGGGGTGATACATGGTGTAATACCCGTGTTACATTACAACATAGCCGAGGATGACCATTCCACTGAAACATTCAGACCATTAGTTACACTCTGTTCTGTTCCAGAGTAATATATACAGATGTCTATTCCTCTTCCCCAAGCCAAATTCCCATTTGTATACAGTGTTGACAGCCAGAAGGCATAAATGAACATTTGCACGTTTTTATATTTATTTTCCATTTTTCAACAGTAGAAATACGTTTAGCTGTTTAAGAAACTCCTCTCCCTACATCCTGTTACAAATGTAGGTTTTGGAGCACTCTTCTGCACTTACTACACCTCTTACAGGTCCCTCATTTAGGTATAAGTTTGGAAGTGCTTTGTGATCTTGTAAATGTTCAACACATTGTTGTTGTCCAATCCCATGACCACCCCAATGAGATGTCCATTGCCCCACCTCTTGGGTACACTTACAACTTCCCCAGTAGTAAGTACATCTATCGACTGGAGAATCTCCAGATCCTGATTCTGTGAATCAACATTATTGATTTGTCAGCAGAACCTTCTGCTCACCTAACTTACAGAACGGTGTGCAAAAACGTCTTACTTTTGAGGCTTTTCCAATGAGCTGTGATTGCTAGGTGTTATCTGCAACATCTCGATAGTCAATATGGAGGCCTGTATGTTGGGATACAACCCCTTAATAGTAGTATGCTCTTGATTTCCTTCACACTATGATCCCAATTTTTGAGTGGATGACATGGCGTTCCCACACCTGGATTTTCTGGCTGGTAAATTTGCTTTAGGAATGGACTGGCAGTGCAGCCTGTCCTCATCCCTCCCCCCTTCCAAAGAAAGGATAGAGCATGCGGTTCTCTACCCTGCCAGTCACTTCTCCCCTTCACTTAGCCACCCTCTTCCCCTGCACCAGCCTTGCCACTCACATTTACCACCTGCTCAAAGCAGTTGGTTATGCGAGTATTAATCCTCATGGAAATAAGATTCTGGTCAGAATTCTGCATGGAAAACCGAGCCCACACAGTTATTTTCCATTCTTTGAAGAGTAACTAGTAACAAGCGGATTTAAGTGCTATGATAGCAACCGGATTTGTAAATTCCGGCCACCTTGTATCGCCACACAACCCGAAATCTGGACCTTTGAGGCGAATTATGTATGAAAAAATACACCTGTTGACAAAGGAGTGCAGTGCGATAAACGTGTGTCTTTGCAGCTGTAAGAATATGAAAAAAATAGTAGCTGCGAATTCTGAGAAAATCAGCATTTCACATTGTAGGACCGACTTCAAAAACAGGAAGTGGACCTAGTCTAAAAAAAAAAGCTTTAATGCTTTCTGCTTCAGTGTTATTTTAGAAATGTACTCCCTTTAACAGAAAAGACTGAACCGAAAAGGCATAGCATTCTATTGAAAAGTAGTTTAACAGACTAATGAATATCATGGTTATTTAATCTCTTTACTTCTAGAGACTTAAATGGTGGTATGGCTTAGCACAACACCATGGAAATAATTCCATACATGGTTAAATAGGGTTTTGTATGTTGTGTCCACAGGTCATGACGTACTACAGCTAGCGAAGCAGCAGTCTGTTGAATAAAAACTCTGAAACTTTCGGTATTCTCGTATTGACGTCATCTTCAGTGTTCTTGAGTCTGACTTCTAGTCATATTTGCGTCACAGCTCGGATATCGTGTGGGAGTACATGCGCCACTGATGACAGGCTTGTTTCTCACACACACACTACTGCCTGAATGAAAGCAGAGGCGACTACAGATCTCCCTTCGCCACAGTTCTCACGTAGTGCCCACCACAATATGCAAACGAGCATTTACAAGTGCAGTAGGGTTAGCTTTTTAAAGTGTTACATTGTGGCATGGAGTGCATGTGTGTGTCGTAGAAGAACCACTGAGTGCGAACGGCCCAGTTCAGTAAGTGGTAAAGACACAAAATGGTCCAGACGTCCCTTATTTGGAAGAACCAAACAGGGGAGGGAGACCAGGTCTGCCATCGTGGGCATCTCACACGGTCAGTTGACCTGATACTTTACTTTGACTATATATAATTGCACACACCAGGCTGGCAGTGTCTAGCTGTATTTTACCTCATTTAGGTTGCCTCGCATATTTCTTATTGTCCTGATGAGGACCCGCATGCGGAGGTTTGAATCTAGGCCCTACGCTTAAGTCGGGTCGAAACGTCGACACCCCTCAACCTAGGGCCTGTACTACGTTGTATTCCCTCTCATCCAATTTGGATGATGAATTCTGAACGCAACAGCATAATTCCCAGAAATTAACATGGGAGAATACATTAAAACCGTTCTGTAGACAGGTCAATGTGCACTGGTTTACTGTCTTCATCATCTTTGCAGCCAGTGTCCACTATATAGAAATAGGAGACTAGGTTCTTTAATCTATTTCCTTTGAGGTTTTCCCTTTTCTCACTCACCCTGCACATGAGCACCTTTCCCTTTTTCACTCTCTCAGAGCAACCGTTCAAGAATACCTTTGACATTTGTATGTTTTATCTACTTTGCTATGTCTAAAAAAAGAGACTATAAATGAGATTTTGGCTCCAAAATACAGTAGCTGTGTCTTTCTCTCTGGTGTGTTGTTAAGAGAATATGTTTCACTCATGTATATCAATTATGTGAAAACTTGTTTCAGTGTCGTAGTCAATTGATTTGAACAGTCACAGTTTTTTGTGTCCCTCCCCTGTTTGGCTCTTCCAAATAAGGGACGTCTGGACCCTCTTGTGTCTTTACCACATTGTACACAGTTCCTTTGATGTATTTTGGGTTACGCCATTAGTTTGTAACAGTCCAGAAAGTGGGCCCGCACGTTTTTAAAGTGCATCCGTTTCTGTGCCTGTAGGCCCCGATAACTGATGGCCACTGGGCGAGCATGGACTCAGCTGTCAATAGCGCAGCAGGCTATTTTGACGAAATTGGCGAAGGTGCTTGTGAGCATGGAGGATTTTACTATAATTCTGTCACTTTTGGAGAGGTCACTAGAAGGATATGCTTGAAGATGCCGGGTTGGCCAGATCACTGGGAAGCCACACGTACTGCTCGACTGCATTAAGTCAAAGAACTCTTTGTGAGTTTGGTAGCAGAGCTGGGCAAGACTTTATGTCAGAGTTGTAGTTCTGGTGGTTGCTTATGCTAAGAGGATTGTGTCCAGATTAGATGCTTTGATGACAAAGTCGGTTTTGAGGAAATCACAGAGCAGTTGCGAAGGTTGAAGTCCACGAGGTGGCATTAGGGTTTCTGAATTTTGAGATGATCTGTGGAGCTCCTTTAACGGCAGGCTGAATCTATGTTGCAGCTCAAGTATTGGGTCCTCATCGTTTTTCAGATCGACGTATTGTGCATCTTGGTGTGCTGTTGAGGCATAACTTATCCGTTTCATTGTGCTGTTTCTTCTGTCATCTCTCCAGGCCCAGTTTTCTGCTCTGAGTGCCCTGAGTTTCTTCGTGAACAATGAGGGGTTTCACACTCTTCTGTAGGCTGAACTTCATCGACTTCCATGTGTTTGTAGAGGGCAGAGATCAGTCAAAGATATAGGTCCTCAACTGAGGCAACGATATCCATTGCTGTTCTTGAGAGTACCTTCAGAGAAGGCTGCCAGGAGGGGCGAGGACTCTAGCCGCCAGTCTGCTTTGTGGCCCCCTTCAGCTCTACGCACTATTCCTGCTCCCGGAGGCACATAAATTATTCCCGGGGGTCCTGCAGTGCGGGCTGCGCCCTGGCAAAGGGCAGGTCCGACTTGCGCCCATCAACGCCAGGAAGAGCCGGGGTGGGGCCACCTCCTTTACATCTGCAGCCAAAAAGGTACTGTTTTACTTGCTGTTACTTTTAGTCCTTTGATTTATTGGCTCCCTGTACTATTGTCCCCCATCTTGCACTGTGAGCTCTTTATCGAGTGACTATGGGGAAACGGAAGGCTGCTCCTGCCCCAGGGAAACCTACCCCGGGTTCCACCTTAGATGGCTTCTTGCAACGTGCTGTGGGGCGTTATTAGCAAGGAAATTGACTTGGCTGAACGGCGTCTGTCCCCGACATCTTTGCCTGAGCCGTCTCCAGAGATATCGCAAGATCTCCCTGAGTCTCATGCGTCCGCTGGGTTGTCCCCCCCAGCACCGCTCCTCCTTCACATACCTCGGGTCCTGACCAGCTGGCCACTCCAACCGGCACTATTAGTTCTCGGGAGTAGGATATCCAGATCTCCTGGGCATAACCTTTTCCAGG
Organism: Calotriton arnoldi; assembly: GCA_963921515.1. Taxonomy (NCBI): domain Eukaryota; kingdom Metazoa; phylum Chordata; class Amphibia; order Caudata; family Salamandridae; genus Calotriton; species Calotriton arnoldi. The sequence goes on along the minus strand of CAWUFW010004332.1, from coordinate 164,741 downwards.
GTGGGCCTCGAAGGCGTCTTCCGATGATCGTTATTGTATTTGTGGTGTTTTATTGTTTGTATGCAAGTGATTTAGTTGTAGTGTGGCTCATCTGTAGCCACAGTGTAGTTTTTTTGTAGTGTTGTGTTGTTGCGGATGTGTAGTGTTTTAGCTGAAGTGATCTAGTGTTGAATTTGCAGTGTTGTTGTGATTTAGTGTCAGAGTGTTAGTGTGGTACTGTAGTTTAGCAGTGATTTATTTCCAGTATTGTCATAGTGTGGTTGCGTGTAGTTGCACTATTTTGGCTGTAGTGTTGCAATTATAGTGCTGCGGTGCTGGAGTATTGTAGTTTTATAGATGTAGGTTCCTGTAATATAGAGTAAGACTTAAATATTCTTAGAAAAAGCTTTGTGAACCTGCTGTTCTGTTGCATCTGTGTTTTTATTAGAGGAGGGGCTAAAAAACATCTATTTCTCTGCCTAAGTGTACTAAATTCACTAAAAATGTGAGTCAACACTTTGATGTACTTTAATTTCTAAAAAGTAAATGTAAAGATTTAGAAGAGTTATTTTGGTAGCAGGGCCCCTTGAAACGCAAGGTATAGCTGCGTGCTTGTGAACTTGTCCGAACTCCAGCACTCGGAGAGAAAGGCAGAAAGTAGTATGTGTGACACAGTCGAGCCACTGTAAAATGTTTTGATAGGTTGACATAAACAGAAATTAGGCACCATGACTCACACCAAGAGAAGGAAGTCCAACATTCGCCCGGAGCATGAGTCTGAATGCTCATAATAGCAATAGCAGGGCGTGCTTTATCACCCAGAATGCATTTGGCTAATTTCCGAGTGTGTTCTTATATTAGTCCCCGCCCAGTTTAAAATAAAAGTACTGCAGTAGATACAAGTGTTTGTACAACGGGGTGAGGGAGGTGTCTAAGTGTGTATTTCCCTTGTTCTGTCATGCAGTTCCTGCCAGTCTCGACAATGTCCTTTAAGAGGCCGGCTATGAATGGCCCGTTTTTTCCCCCCTGCATAAACGTCTGCTTACGCAGGGATGTGCATTGTAAACAATGTGGAATGTACAACACCCAGTAATTGCTGGGCGAGAAACTCCACGCCCGCACAGCTTTCCCCAGGTACAGATCAGCAGGTCGAACCTGCCGAAGTATACCAGTGGAAAATGCCCGGTAAATTCCGGGATATGCGGATTTTGGGGCAGAAATCCGCACGTTCTGCTGCATTTTTAGGGCAAAAATTGTACTAAGCATAGCTGCCAAGGTTTCAGATTGCTATGTGTGACATTTTCAAAATGTCAGTGTAATTATGAGTGACATTTCAACGACTAGGAGTGACACTTTCTCACAAGCAAAATTAAGCAATGAAGATGAGGGAAACATATAAATATCAGAAATTACACCCATTTGAGCAACAAGAAACTCCAAGAACATCTTAAAAGTGCTGCAAAGCACTAGAAATGGTCTCTGTCCACATGGGACCTGGCCCAACAGGAAGGATGTGTGAGGCACCAACATGAACAAGTTACCCACGAAGCCATCTCAGTTATCTAAGTGTCACACTGTCTCAGCTGACACGTGCACAGACAGACTGCCTAGCACCATTCTGCATTATCTTCACAGGCTGAGGCCGGTGCAATAATCTCCCATACAACATAGATGATAGCTTATTGCTGTCAGAAACCTGTTTTAAATTACCCCCGGCAGTTTCGAGAAATAAACCACAAACTTAAAGGAAGGCACAGAAACACACACTTGGTCACAGCTATTATCATTCTTTTAGCACTAAAGTGACAGTTGAAGTGCATACCATATTGCATACTGCATACATGCTGTTTTAAACATGTCCGGTTTTTAACTTGCTGTAGAATACAGGCTGTTTATTAAGACATCACATGACATTCGCTGCAGACTATGTATGTAAACATTTCTAAAAGGTGGAGGTAAAGGGATGAGAAGGAAAAAGAGAAGGAAGAAGAGAAAAAAACTGCAGGAGGGAGAGGAGAGAGAAGTAGGGAGACAATGGGAGTAGGGAGAGGGGTGAGAGGGGAGGAGGTAGACAAAAGGAGGAGAGAGGGAAAGAGATAAAAAAAGAAGGGGTATAGGTGAGATTGGAGGAGAGAGAGATGGCCAAAAACAGAAATGGAAGGGGAAATGCAAATGTGAGGCACTTGACATGGCTATTGCAGCAAGTAAATATAGCCAGACATGCGCTGGACAGCTCAGTTGAATTAGAGATAAGATCTCAGTTAAGGAATGGAACACTGATGTGCTCTGCTGTGAATTACTGTACTGTTCCCTGGAAGCTGGCGAGCTCCCTGCACCTTCCGAGTACAGTGATAAGTAGTGTCAGTGGGCCCCCAAATGTGAGTCAACACGTGTTCCATCTTTGCTGAGGGTCCCCGTCTTTATGTGCCCCACAATTTCCATTGTGCATGCTAAACTAGTACACGCATGCTAGGATAAACTAAATGCTTCTGCACATTGAGGTTGCCAGGGAGTGGTGAGCAGTAATGGTTCAGGTGTGACCAGTGCTTAATTTGAGCCGGTGCTTTCCGGTGCACAGCACCGGCACATAATCAGTTTCCGGTGCTCGGCACCGGCACCTAATTGTCAACACCATACTTGGAACAGTCCACCACATGGTGGCGCTGCTCATCTAATTTAGAGATGAGCAGAACAACAGTAGTTTAAGACTACAATATACATTAAAATTGCTAATACCTGCCTCCCCAGCCATTCCTTTAGCTTTGGGGACCTGGAATAATGTGAACGTCGCATTTACATGTGAGAGAGATGGTTAGTAGTTCTTTTGGCAGCGATGACAAGGGCGATGGGTGGTGCAAGCTTCAGTGGCTCCTGGTCAGAGCCCTGGCACTTAATATTTTACAAATTAAGCACTGGGTGTGACAGGTAATCCTTTATATGTTTGCTTTGTGCTCTACATTTAAAGAGACAGTGGGCATTCTGCGTTTCAGACTCTTCTCCTTCGAGCCGGTGGAAATTGCCCTCGCACTGAGCTCTTTCCCAGCTTCTGAGAGACAAATCCAAGGTTACCAGACCACAGAATGCCGATTCTTTTGAAAAGCATGCGGCATGCAATAAAATTAAAAAACCTTTTTATAGCCCTGTGGTAGGGTGACCAGATTCTCAAAACAAAAAAACGGGGACAAGTCATAGACATAGAAGTAGGACTATGGTTTGCAGTAACCATCGACATAAAAGTAGGACTATTTGACAGCTGTCATAGACATAGAAAAAGGATTACAATGACAGCTCCCTCCACAGACCGAGATGAAGCATTACAGACGACAAATCAGAGGTCTTTTATTGGTTCTAAAGCCAGGAGGAGGGAGAGTAGTGGGAACCTCTGTCTAGTAACACGGAGCAAGCCACAAAGTCTGCTGCAGTTAATTTGTTATGTTGATTTTTGATGAAGCCATCACACTTGGGAGATAAAAGACCGACCAAGGCCAAACCTCTCCACTACCTCAAAAAGCTAATGCCACGCCTCACAATCAAACACGTTTTCAGCATCGAGGGATATGGGTGTGCCTCCTTCCTCCAAGTCTGAAGTATCCCACAATAGATGGCCTATTGTCCTCAGGTGACTCCTAGACGAGCGCCTTAGGACAAAGCCCAACTGAGAGGTGTGGATGAGAGATGGTATCACCTTGTGCAGTCTGGTAGATAACATTTTAGCTAGGATCTTGATATCCACATTAAGTGATTCTGTTGTATAATTTTCACAATTCGGATGATTCTTTCCTCTTGTGGGTAACAGCATTATAATTGGATTATTGGAAATTAGACTTGGGACCCTTTAATTTCTGCTTCCGCAACTCTCCTCAGGCGACTTACACGTGGGAAGACTGCTGTGGCTTAAGGAATTTCGTTATGGAAATCTGTCCCTCTAGAAACTGTGGACCTTCATTTGTAAGACGGGAATGCTAATAGAGTCTAAGAACTCATCCTCTGCATCTGAGAATTCACCAGATGAAGCCCTGTATAATGCCTTCAATTAAGAGACAAATGTCTCTGATGTCCTACGGGTGAGTTTGAATTTGCCCTCATTGTTCCGGATAACAGGGATGGCCAGTTTTGCCTAGTCATTGCAGCTGGAGTGCCAGCATACTCCCAGCCTTTTCATGTCTCCACTTGAGCTTCACCAGAGCCTTTTCAGCCGCCTTTGGTATAGTGTGAATTAGGTGTAAATTTCTCTGCCTCTAGTTGTTGTTGTAGTTAGGGTGTTGGGCAGGTTCTGCCATTATGGTGGCTATATTGCCCACCAGCCTCTTTTGTTCCATCGAGGCCTTTTTCTTGGCCTGGGCTGAGTGCTTCATGAGGAGGCCTCCCCGCGCCACCTTATTTCCTGCCCATACTGTTTGTGGTGAGGTGACTGATTGTTCATTTTCAGCCCTATCTGGGAGGCTGTACAAAGAAGCCTGCATCCTCCACATATAGGGTGAAGGAAGGGGTTGGTGGCCCAAGTAAATGCCTAAAACAACAATAGCCTGTTCAGAGAGGCCCTTTGGTAGAATGTTCAGTTGGGGACAGGAACTGTAGTAACACTCTATGCTCCATGAAAAAAATTGTTTCATGATGAAGTGTAATATACTTGTGAAAAAAAAGTACATTTGTCAGCAGAGTGTTCTATGCACCAGACATCTACCAGTGAGGGATCATTCATGATGTCTCTTAGCAATGCCCTTTCATTTGAAATATATTTTTCGATGGGCCCAGTACTGTCCAGGATAAGGTCAAGGGCAAGGTTCAAAGATCCTCCCACAATAACCTTTGTCTTGCAAAAGCAGTCAGTAGTTTGGATAACTCTCACAGAAAGGAAGACTTGGCATTATCGGGGGTCACTATAGAGCCCACTTACATTGTCTGATCAGCCAGTTTCAGGAAAACGTCATTGCCATCCATATCTGGATATGCAGTTTCCATCACCAAGTTTGATCCTAACCCGTAGGTGGTGCTGCGTTGTACAAAGAGAAGGGAAATCCCGAGAGAAAGTGTCTCTCTTCAAAGGATTTCCCTTCCTGCTACAACGCTCACCTAAGTGACGTCACGCCTTAAGCAGTGCAAAGAGAGCATGCAGGCGCATGCTCAACCGAAACACCAATAAAAAAACGGGACATTTCTATGTTTAACCCGGACACTGTTTAAAAACCCGGACGTTTCATTAACTTGTAGAAAAGTGTCGGGACACCGGGACACTTCTCCAAAAACGAGGACCGTCCGGGGAAAACCGGGACGTCTGGTCACCCTACCCTGTGGGTGTTGCAGGAGGCAGTAGCAGGATGACAGGTGAGCATCGTGCAGGCATCAGTTGGCACGCCTCGGCAGACACACATCCTCAGACTCAACCCCGAGTCTCTGCTTCTCCGGTTATTATAGTTTTGAGCAGAAGGCAAACGGCCGGGAGGCTTCCAGGGCAGCTGCTGACAATTCTAGGCCTGTGACAGGCAGCCCCGGGACCAGAATGCAGCCTGATCGGCTCTGTGCCTACGAACCAGAACTGGAGGGGCGCAAAGCACAGGAGAGCTCCCCCCCCCGAAATTTGGCTCTAGTTGCGCCTCTGGGTGTGAATACACAGTGGGACATTTTCAGTCCTGGAACGGAGTAAAATTAAGGTTATATACATAGTGAAGGGTTTCAACATCATTGCCATAACATCAACGCATTTTTCACTCCTACGTTTGTAATCGAAGGAGGCCCACTTCACCTTTCATCACAATTAGGCAGACAAAAGAACAGTTTCAAACATGGTAAATATATGCTAAATAAATTAGCAATAGTGGAACATGAAGCCAGGACACTACAAAACTTCTGTGAGTTACAGTGAGTTTTGTACACGACCGGCACCCACTGACTGACTGTGGCAGCTGCCTATCGCGCGCTGTCTGAAGGAATTAATTAATCACACGCACACAGTCAGGTGGCTGCATTGCAGCACCGCTCTCTCTCTTACTTCTCTAAGTTGCAGTAACTCGAGCTCGAGCCACCGCAGCAATTACCGCTTGCCGCGTGCCTCCTCAGAGAGTCTTCTGGGTCAGGCCTGGACTCGGGTCAATTGAAAGTCCTGGCCAATGCTGCTGCAACGGTCTGCCTCTCCGTGCAATTCAAATTGCTGCGGGTCTGACGTGAGGCAGAGCTCCGGTGATGAAAAATGTAATTCACCGTGGTACAGCACGCGATGGCGGCCTGGGCAGGTGCAAGCAGCAGGCAGTGCTGCGAGCGCCAAGATTGCGGCGGCGCCTGCACACCTTTAGCCAGCCAAAATTGTTTCCTCCCATAACAAATTCCCCGCAAGCAGGACTTAACATCTCCCAACCTCGCGGCGCCAGACTAATACTGGACACTACCATGACGTCAGGTTGCGTGAAAGCCGCGCCGCGGAAATCACCATGAAACATTGTTGCATTGTGCAGTGCGCCTTACAGAAGCCTCAGGAATATTATTGCAGCCTGGCGCCAGGCACGACACAGGCTGGGCAGATTTGTTACATTGTAGTGCTCTCAGCCACTCCAGAGCTGAGAGCAGATGGATCTTTAACTATATATGAACTCAGAGCCCAGCAAGCAGCTGCTGGCAGCATGTCTCTCGGAGCAGAGCCCGCGCACAGGTGCAGGCGCCGCCGGTGGCGCGCGCTGGCTAGTGGCAAAATGCGTGACAATGCATTTCAGTGCGGTGATGCGGAACACCACACTGAAATGCGTGAGCGTCACACCTGATGCGTGATACTTGGCAGGACTGACTAAGTGGAATATATCACAGCCAATAAATTCCAAATCCCATGGTGTGGGATTTTATCGGGTGCCAGTAATATCACAGTCATAACCGGGAACTCATCACGGGTTTAAAGGAAGCCTAATTAATCTGTTTGTTACACTCAACCATTTAAGACCAAAAGTACATAACTTTTTGTTCTGTTTTGTAATTTTTTATACATATGCAGAAAGGAAAAGAGAAGCCATGCTGGTGAGGTGGAGTACTTAAATGTATGGTGGACTAGTGCTAAGAACTATATTTTAAAATTACTTACTATTGCACCTTCTTCAAATAATTTTAATGAACGGGCGAAATTATTTTAATGCACAATTTCCCAAACACACAGGTAAAGGGCCTTAGGGTTATACAGGTAGTTCTATAGAGGAGCTCACAAAATATGCCAGTGACCCAGGACGTGGCACAGCAGCGAGTGGCATTAGTCGTGCGTGTACTCCCTCAGGCCAGAGTGGAATACCTCTCGCCATCTAACCCAGAAAGCAGCCATCATTGGCCCAGCCTCTCACAGGCTTTGTTTAGTCCGGCATGGATAGAAGCAAAGATACATAAAACGGGATGGTAGAAAAAGTCAAAGATAAGGAAGTGTAGTAACGTATTTCTGTGGGCAAATAAAATGCCTAGAATGGAACAAACCTTAATCCTTAACTAGGAGCAGTCAGCTGGGCCCAGGTCCGTGTATGTTGCGCGCCTTGGGGGAGAATTGAAATATAACACGAAAAAGCGTTGGTATTCAATTAATGAACTAGAGAAGAGCCTCCCTGTAGTGTAGAAACAAATAAATTATTCAACCAGTTATGGCTGAGTGTATGCTGGAATTCGCCTGCGTCCGGACCAGTAAAAGTCACCAGAAAAAAAGACAGTTTACTTGACAAGACCTAAAATCGTAAAGAATGAATAGGGCGCTCCTGCAATGATGGGCACCTGGCTGACTAGTAAACCATACAGTGGGAACACACGCACACAAACCCCCCCCCCCACCACCACCACCAAAACAACCCAAAATAATTGTCCAGCGGGTGGGTGAGGGATTTGCTCACCCAGATCCATTGGGGTCATTGCTCTATTCTGCTTAGTGAACATGGCACGAGCACATCTGAGCAAAGCCATAGAGAGTGGTAAAGTAAGAAAAGATGTTTATGAGAACAAAAACAGTATTACACTCCTCCATCATGGTCAAAAATATAGTCTGCATAAACTATATATCCCATTCCTAGTGGGCCATGTTTATGATCAATGATGCACAAGTATCGTTGGAGGCGCCCAGGCTAGAGATCTCAGAAGAGGTCTAAAACAATAAAACTTTGACTTGAGTTGAGTTGGTATTATAAAACGTTGTGGGAAAAACCCAGATGGAGTGAATAGAATACAATTCACACAAACAGACTTCATTATAGAGATGATCTCTTATTTACGTGAGGCGGCGAAAGGTGGCCTGATTGCTTTCTTAGATGCTGAAAAGTATTTTGCTCTGGTGAACGGGAACTTCATTTTGGAAGTTTTACGAGAGTTGGAGTTCCCACCACTGATCATTAAATCAATAGCATCAGCCTGTAGAGGCTACTCAGCCGGTCTAATTATTAATGAAGAAAGAGCTGCAAAGATATTATTGTCCAGAGGGACAAGACCAGGTTGTACGCAGTTCCCACTTCCTTTTGCTTTATACCCGAACCCCAAGTATTTAACACTGGAAATGACACCTTACTCCTTATCTCTTTACAAGGAGGGCATAAGATAAAAATATATGTCCTTATATATGGCTGCCGAAAAAAATTAGAGAGCACACAATCTTCTGTGGGGTAGCGGGGTTCAAGGCTAATCAAGACAAGATGGAGAGGTTTCTGTTCCTGGCAGATATAGAAGTATTCACTGTGGAGCTAAAAAATGCAATCAACATCTACCCCCCCCTAAAAAAAGAAATACATAGGATTCAGGGTGAATGAGAATTTCTTACACTGCTTATTTAATTATGAAGACATCTGGAAAAATGGAACTAACTGCCTCTCACAGCAAAAGGAAGCGTACATTTACCCAAAATGACAATCCTTCTACAGTGCCTCTTCCTGTTTCAGGTTGACCCATACCACTTAGCTAAGAGATTTTTCGGCTTACTAAATTCAGTGATCAGTCAATTTATTTGGGCTGGAAATGCTGCATGGTAAGCAGGATGAAGATTTGTCAGCCATGTTTTTTCTGGGGATTGGGCCTTTCTGGAATTGTAACAGTACCATTGGCTGTTTTATGCTACCTAATATTTGGTGAACCCAGATTTATCAAGTGGCAGTGATGAAAGGGACATTTCCGAATGGCCCCATGCAACGAAAGTTTTTTAATTTAAATTTGGCCATCCAAATTTTTTAAGAAAATTTGATTTTGGGCCATAGTAAACCTAGTACATATATATCACTATAGGCCAATATGGCGAATATCCTCTAATGGCACAAAACTGTTACCCTCCATGGACTAATCCTCCAGAATTTACAGGGGAGGTGGGGGTAAATGTTGGGTCCAAAAGACCATAAATAAACGTTGCTAAATAGTGACAGAGGTCCAACTCAAGACATTTGAAGAGTTGCAAAATGAATATGGATTGCAAATGCAAGAATTTGTTTAAAGTATCTGCATCTTCACCCCTGATTTCTCATTGTCCAACACATTATAGGTATTGTATGGGAAAAACAAAAGAGCTTAACACTAACACAGTTATAATGAGTCTCTTCTCGATATAAGGCGTTAGAACACTCAGGAAAGGCTAATTTGGCTAAGACGATACACAAGTGGGAACAAGCAGTTCTAGATCTTACTAGAGCGGAACTCTCGCAAATTCTCTTTAAGATGCATACCTTACTATGTGGAGTAAATGTGCGATGCTTATTATTATTCTCATATTTAAGCTGACTATACGCTGGTCAAAATACACACTTGGTTCCCCAAAACCAGTCAGTTGTAATTGGTGCCAGATTCCCATTAGGAACATATGTCAGTGTACTACCCTCACCTGAAAGCTTTTTGGGGCAAAATTGTACAGATTTTGCAGAACAAGATCGAGGAAAGAATGTAAACCAATGCCACTACTGTACTAATAAGAACCATGGTCCCAGCTATGTCGGCTTGGAAATGGAAGAAAATTCAAATTTTTTGGGAGACCCTAGCAACAAGGCGAATAATAGCAAAAAAATGGAAAGATGAAACCCCAGCCCAACATAAAGAATGGAAGAAGGACATGTGCAACATCGTGTAAATGGAGATATGCCACTTGAAGAAACTGAGACAACTAAATAAGATAGAAGTGTGTGGCTGAAATGTCTGGATCAAATAATTGGACGGCCAGAGAAATTTGCTGATGGAATACTAGGCATGCACAAAATTGACAAAAAATGAAATGGATATGATACACCTTTTCTTTCTTCCATCACCCTCCACTCCCACCCCCTTCTTGCCTATACCATTGCTTAAGCAAAATGAACAATTAATGGACGCAATGCTGAACAGTGCAAACATTCACCCCCAGTCACAAAGATCGGGGTTTAATCCATTGTTTTTTTGCTCACCACACCACCCCAGTTTGGACCCATCCATATGCAAATCAGTCTTGACCCTGCTCCTCATGGGAACAGTCCTGCCCGAACTGTCAAGCCATGTTCTCCCTGGACCGGAAACAAGCATCATGGGACCAGTTTCAGGGCATCACCCCTCATCAGCCAGGCTAGCTTGAATCCAGTGGCGCAGTGAGCACGGGAACCACATCTGGGCATACCCTTCCCACTTCGGGCGACAAAAGCAAAAGAAACAAATGAAGTACGGAATGCTGAACAGTGCAAACATTGATACCCAGTCACAAAGATCTGGGTTCGAAGGTAGCAAGAAGGTAAAGGCTTACCTCCCAACTCGCTGACAACTAGGTCTGCAGGAGGCTGAAAGCAAGCACTCCAGTCTTGCTGCCGAATAACTGTGTTGAAAAGTGGTTCTGTCTGAGCTTGTCTCCCTTTTATATGGAAGCCGCGGCCAGGCTAATTTCCAGGGATTCTGGCCTTACAAGATCTCACCAGATGCCACAGGATCCAAGATGTCTGCCGCCATTGTAACCCTGGTAGACTTTGGTCACCTACCTGCTTGGGTTCCAACATGACTCAAGCTACTCCTTGGCCCCCGGTAGCAGCCTTCTATGATGGCTGCGGCTAAAGGGACACAAAAGACCCTGCAACCCCTTGCTTTTTAAATCACTTTTTAAAACTAAACTCAGACAACACAGAGTTACTGATTTTCCCCCCCAATAACAACGTTACCCTTTACTCATAATCTGGTTTTAGACCCAAAGTATCTTGGTACTAGGATGGTTGCTGTGAATTAAGCAAAATCTTTGTTTTTATTCTGGATGTCAAACTCTTTATGCAGGGTCACATAAATTGCATTGCAAAGAATGGTCAATGGCAACTATGCACCCCACACAAACTAAGGACCTGGTACCACCTCAACATCATACTACAGTCCGTAGTTTTATCTTGACTAGACAACAAATTTCTCTACTCACAGACATCTACAAATCAAGGGGCATATTAGCAAGAACGGCGTTAAAATTATCGCCGCTTTAGCGGCAGGAAACTGCCGCTACAGCGGCGATAATGGGCTTGATAATATGCCCTTGAGAATTCCAATAGAAGCCCAGGATCACAGCAGAACATAGGCTTCTATTGGTATTCTCAAGGGCATATTATCAAGCCCATTATCGCCGCTTTAGCGGCAGTTTCCTGCAGCTAAAGCGGCGATAATTTTAACGCCGTTCTTGCTAATATGCCCCCTAGCCTTTCACCCCTGAATGCTGTCCTGAAAACAGCTTCTAGACTTTCCTCCAAAACAAAAAAGACATCTCTCCAGTTCTAAAATCTGTTAATTGACTCCTTGAGAACAGAAAACGCCTTATTCGGACTGCATGCATGAGATGACAGGGTCCTTCATCCATAACTCAACATCATATCTGGCACAGAAATTAAAAGTTCCAGAATAAAAACACTGAATTCTAGGTTTAAAGAGATGCTTACTCTTAAATTCCAAAAATTAAGAAATCCTCAACCAATACTTTCCAAGGATTGCACCAAAAATCTGGAAGACCACCACATCCTCCCCCCGCCCCTAGTACTTCGGATAAAAAATCTTTTAGTGCTTTCAAGAAAGAGATGAAAGAATTCTTAGACAAGAAGCTTGGATTATGGTGGGTAATTTGTTAAAGTATCAGATTGTTTCAGGTGCAGAGTTCAAATTTGGTGACAAGTGGTACCTATTGAGTTTAAGGTTGAAATACACTAAGGATGAATTAGGAGCAGGAATGATACGAAATGTTGAATACAAAGAACACTGAGACAAATTATGAGCTCATGTAATCCAACATTATAAATACATCAAACACCAACCAATGAAGAGAAAGGCACTGCCACTGGAACTACTTCCACTTCACCAACCAAGTACCAGTCTGCAGAGCATGCTTCAACTCTAAAGTGGAACAACGGTTCATATTTCAGGTACCCAGACTATCGAATGATATCTCCATTGACCTCTGCGAAGAGGTGACCAACAACAGCTTTAGAAAGTTACTGAAAACTTAATATCATAATATTATTTTGCACCCATGACACCTTGATGAAGTGTTGTTGCCAGATACCTCCACCACTGCAGAGCTTCCTTTTTTTAGCTTGCAGTTCTAGTTGTACCTTTGTTCGCATGTATTCATTCATTAACTCAATCATTTGCAGAATGATTTGCTGTACAGTGGATTAGGGAGCCTATGAAAGACTGCACAATGATTGTGAAGAACAGAAAACATAATTGGTGTTGAAAGATAGGAGGAACATCTAGGTAGTCCAGAAATTCCAAAGCTACACTTAAGTCATTTTGGATGGATGGGAGAGTAGCATGATACATACTGGAAAACATTCACAAACAAAATCAAACAAAACAAGAATAAAATTATCATGAGCTGGTACTAAAGAATTTTTCATGTGTCTGCCTGTGGTCCTGGTTGAAAGTTGCCAGCAGTACCCAAATGTGAGGAAATGGCTTTTTGCGGGTTGAATCCCACTTTTTAACCCACTTTTTGAGTATTAGGTACTGGTGCAATCATTCTGAGAGTGTAACTGAGGCCTGCTAACCAGACCTCGGTGCCAGTGCTCCGACCCTGAAAAGTGCATGTTTTATTGGCTTACACACAATTGGCATAAGTTAAATTACTTATACGTCCCTAATATATGGGAAATGGGGAACCCATGGCCTGTAATTTAAAGTGTCTCTCATAGACTGCACCATTTATTGTGCCACCATGAGGGTAATAAAGTAAAACATGTCTCCCAGCCTGCCACTGCAGACTGGTAGAGCAGTTTTAAACTGCTAACTTGACTTTGCCATTTAAGCTAATGATAAAGTTCAGACCTTCCCTTTTATTGTATGTAAGTCACCCCTAAGGTAGGCCTGTCGAGCCCTAAGGCAGGATGCTGTATATTAAAAAGTAGGACATTTGTTTGTATATTTCCTAACAGTAAAACCCCCAAAGTGTCATTTTTACTGTTGAAAGGCTAGTAGCTAGCAGCCCCATTGGCAAGTACAGGGTTACATGCTGACAACTCAGCGGTGCTTACTTCTGACTGTGTTTAGGGCTCGGGCGTCGGGGTAGTTTTTAGGGCTCAGGGTGGTCGGGTCGTTTTTAGGGGTCGGGGTCGTTTTTAAGGCTTGTGGGGGTTGGGTTAGTTTTTAGGGCTCAGGGGGTTGGGTTAGTTTTTAGGGTTTGGGAGGGCTGGGTAGTTTTTAGGGCTTGGGGGGGTCGGGGTTCTTTTTAGGGCTCAGGGGTGTCAGGTTAGTTTTTAGGTCTCAAGGCAGGGTCGTTTTTAGGCCTGGGGGGTCGCGGTAGTATTTAGGGCTCAGAGGGGGGGCTCGGGTGTGAACTTTACCACACATATCCCTTTACCAGCAATGCCTTTACCACAAAATAGCGTGGTAAAGGCATGCGTTGTTCAGACACATTCGTGGTTAGGGCAGCGTTGTGGAGGCACGCATGGTTTAGTCATGCGTGCCTCTATCATACAACCTGCTTGGACAGAAGCCTCACTTCTTATGAAAACTCTTTCCTGAAACACCTGAGTAAAGACAAGAAGTTATGTTCCGTGAGCCCACAGGAATTTCACAGCATTTGCTGAAGGTGGTCTCAATCTTGCGTGAAATATATAGTTCCTTGTGGTATATGGTTGCTGCTGCTGGGACTTGTTGTTGGAATCCTGTTTTTTTATCTCTTATGAAGTCGACAAAGACATCTTGGAGCTAGAGAATATCTTGTAAGAATAGACTTGCACTTGTTTCACAAATGGTTATCCATCGCATTTATGAACTCCATATCACTCGTTTATTTCTTAAGGAGTCATATATGGGAATTGCAAACTCTGTAGCACTTGTTTGTGAAGATTCATTCACAGGATTATGAAGCCTATTGCACTGTTTACTTCGTAAGGAATCAGCCATATGGATTATAAACTATTGCAAATTTCAGTGGAAGTATATCAACACAGAAGTAATGTTGTATGAAACACTGGTACAGAGAGGTTAGAAAATATGCATGCAATACTAATGAATGCATTCATGTCAAAGTTACACACTTAGGGGCCTATTATGATGGCGGACGGATCGCCACCGCCCGGCCGGGGGTGGCGATCCGCCAACACACCTCACCGGACGGCCTTTTACCCCCCGCCACATTAGCATGGCGGGGGGTACCGCGGCGGACGGAAAGACTGTCCGCCACTTTTCCGCCGGTAGGCATCGTCTCGATGGGCGGAAAAGGCCCATAATATGGTGGCGGTGCCTTGCAGGCACCGCCATCCATATTAGCATGTGGCATTTTCAATGCCTTTCCATGGCGGAGAGTTTGCCATGGAAAGGCATGCGGTTTTCCCTTCAGGGGCCCGTTGCGGGCCCCCAGAGGGGTGGGGGGCTGCACTTGGGGGGTACCCATGGTACCCCCCAACATTGGCATGGGCAAGGTGGCAGGCACCGCGCGGTGCCTGTCACGTTGTGCATGCCAATGCACAACATGCATATATTGCATTGTGGCGGGTGCTGCTTACAGCACCGCCCGCCGCAATGCAATATATGCGGGATGCCACCGTGGCGGTGGCATCCTAATTGCCATTGCGGGACCGCCGCACCTCTTGCGGGCGGTCCCGTTTGCCGTTGCGGTGGCGGGCGGACACAGTCCGCCCGCCATCGTAATAGACCCCTTAGCTTGAACGCCAACCAAGCACAAAAAGGTATTTCCTAATTTTGAAGGAAGCTCTTGTTGATAAACAGGCTAATTGTAATACTGATGGGTATTCAGTTACTAAAGCAGGGCTTCATTGTTTTTCAGCTCCCAAGAAATTCGGAATTTCAAATTGTAGTAGAAAGTAAAAATACATAGAGCGACAGCAGGTATATCGTAGGCAACACTTCCTGTTAAAACCTCCAAGTTCAAACAACAGTTATGCTAAGACTCTCCTTTGCTTTTTAAAGAACAGTGCTCTGATTGTGCAGATTAAGTCCAGCTTTGTAATCAGGCATGTGACAATATACAGTTCCTCTCTCTTGTCCCATTCCCCTTGTCCCAGGTCTACCGTGATATTAGTTGGATGTGGCTTTGGGAAAGTGTGGAAAATATTCTCACTCCTTTCAGATCCGGATATCGAGGTTCGTGCACCCTGACAATCTACAGGAAGTCAATACTACAAACTTTAGCAATTTGGGCATCCAAAGGATGATTAGCATCAGTATCAATGCCCAATTTATAAACAACCTTTGCAAGCGCAGTAGATGAACATATGACCGGGGGCCATATTTAAGTTTTCCTGCTAGGATTGCCAGTTCTCATAAAAGACTTTTTTTTTTAGTTGATTGAGCTTAAGAAAATTTGTAAACATCCACCATTGGATAAGGGAGAGGTAGTTGGTCAGCGAAGATAATGCACATGCTTTGGAAGAAGTCCAGAGGCCTAAGGAAGTTTATGGAATACTTTCCCAAGATATGTGTGGAAGGAGATAGGGTGAAAGCTATTTTCATGTATTACTGTGCAACATTGGGTGCTTGGGAAAGGAGTAATAAGTAAAAACGTCAATTTTCCTATTTTGGCAAGAATTGTTTCATGGGTAGCCCCGTAAGTGCTCTGCAGAAACTGTATGATAAAATAGGGGCATTGGTAAACCCTGCATTGTTGAAGGGAAAACACAGTGAAACTGGTTTGAATGATGTATAAAACTGACCAAAACAAGGTAAACATGTCTAAGGCATACTCTGAACCAAAATATATGAAAAGAGAGAGTTTAAAAAGCAGCGTATTTTTAAGTGTGATTTCTCTTTTCCTCAACAGTGCCGGAAGATAAGCTGCTTATCATTGAAGATTATGACCTTAACGTGGTCAGGCTGTGTTTTCAGGTGTTCCTCCCTGACGAGCATGGCAACTGTACAATACCGCTTGCTCCTGTTGTGTCCAATCCAATTTATGACAACCGTAAGTATTTCAGACTCCTAGTGGACTTTGGGCTTTCCATTCCCACAATCGAGACATCACACACATTGGGGCTATTCACAAAGGCATTTTGGAATATGTAAAGTAGCACTCTTGTTTTACTCTTTTATGTACATTTACATGCCTTGAAGAATTGCCCCGGAACATCTAAAACGGGAAAAAATGGTAATAAAATAGAATTATGAATTTACAATTAGTAGAAATAAAAAGGACTGTGCCCTCCCTGCACTTTTACCAATAGGAAGTTGGATATTTTGGCGAGGATTCACAAAGGCATGTAAGAGTATGTAAAAGAATATTGCTACCTCCCTTTTCTGAGTTGGCCTCTTTGGTTTTGGCTCGAAATGCATAGATTTGCTTATCTGTAGTATTTGCTGATTCTGATATTTCAGTGGAGTGAGCGTTGAAGCATCAGGGGAGTGGGAGAACGTAACCATCAGAAGTGATCAGAAGACGATTGAGCAGAATCTGTAATCTTATTCTTTATATGGCATTGTGGATCAGTACCATTTTCTCTCAGAAGGCAATTGAAAAAAAAGAATCCAGGCAAATAGGGCACATCAATCAAAGGCATGAGTTCCTAATAACTGATAACACGATTATCACGAATATGGGTTCTAGTCGTATAGCAAGGAAATAACAATAGATAAAGCTATAACTACTCCCACACTTAATAATTATGCTTCCCTGCAGCACTTCTCTCCGATGGACACCTACACTACCATGTACTTCACAAACCTGTTGTGCAGATTGCACATCTGTTGCACCTGGGAAGGCTTCATTGATCTTACACTTGTTTAAGTTTGCTCCTGTGTCACTCCTTGGTGGACTTGAGAGAGCGCGTACCCTTGTTTTTTGTTAGCGGTATCTCCAGTGCTGTTGGGCCTTTGTCACTCTAAAATGGACTCAATGGAACCTATACTATGGTGTTGCTTCAGCTGTGCCTTCCTGTGGGTTACACCTCTTTCGTTCCTAGGTGGACTTCATAGGTATACGTCGGATGTCTTGTAAGAGGCACCTTCTTCCAGGTTGGTCTTCTTTTGCTGCTCGGTGGAGCCTTTCCCTCGCAAGCTAATGCAAGATCCCTCGCGCAGGTGGCCAAGCTTACAGACTTGCAGCCTGCTCTTGCCTTCACTTGCCAATGATTTCCTCTTATTTGTAGAGGATCCCACCATGAATGTATCCCCTATATGGGAGTTTTTAAATTTCGTGAACTGTCAAGCTTGAGCATCAACTTGGGTTAAGCTGGTGATGTTCTGTTAACATCTAGGACAAAGTGCGGTGACCTAGACTTTTCCTTTCAGTTCTGACCCTACCGTCAGGTACCTTGATGTTCGACGTCACCAGGGCATCAGTTTAGTTCTCATAGACACCTATGAGGTGTCTATGTGATGCACTTTCTGAACGGGTGGAGCACTGGGTTTGTCCCCCTCCCCTCTCTGAAACCTAGAGGATAACACTTCTCCTAGAAAGGACTTGCTAAAATGTAACTTATTACTGACAGTCATAATCTGCAAGAGGCACTCACTAAATTAAATTGACTCTCAAATATGAACGATCTTCAAAGTACGATAAGTCTTGCAGAACATATTAATAGAGACCTGAGGATGTCATAGGTTACCCCCATGTGACGAAACTCGTGTTAGAAGGCTGGAACATTCTAAACATATAAGAAGCAGGAAATAAAAAGAAGACTTAGATGAAGGAATGCTGATAAATCAGTTATTTGTGGAGTGGTGTTGCGAGCAGCTTTTTAAATGACTTATTGGGGGTTATGGCAATATTTCTGCTCATGTAATTTATTTAAAAACAATATGGGCCCAGTCTGTTTACTTGATGCATTTAAGGAATGTCTCATGATGAGTTGCAGCAGGTGAAAGGTAAGAAGAAAACAGTCTTCAAAAATATTAGCTTGACTCTATATTATAAACTAGAAAGGATCCTGGAATAATGGAAAACCCTTAACAATGAGTGCATTCAAATACTCCAGAGCAAGCAGTAGCGAAGATGGCGTGCTGTTCTATGGTTACATAGAAATCAGTAGTATTATGGGCAACAGTTACCCTAGTGCCATACCTGTAGCTTATTTTCACTTAGAAATTAATACCATAAATCTGGTTGTTTTTTTGGGCAGATTGAAAGACCAAGTTGACCCTCCAGGGATTCAAATTCCTGATCTTGAAGTCACACCAGTTGTTAGCAGATCACTGAGGCATCTGACCAGTGAATGGTGGCCACGGGTGACATGAGCTCAACTACTGTTGTAAACAAAGTATAACTTAACACACAAGGTGATTTTCCGAGCTACCTGGATGGTGATTCCTCATCGGAGACGCAGAGGATTCCAGTGAGAGAGTCCATCAACAGGACAGACAGCCATCCTTGCAGATAGCACCTGTTGGGCCAGCCATGTAGTTTGCTTATGGGGAGGTCATCACCAGAGAACATCTGATCTGCTCTCTCCTTAGTGCAGTCACCCATACAAACACAGCATAGTGCAAGCAAGGAATAGTGGCAGTGCTTCCCAAGGTTGAGTACTAAACTGCAGTGACATTTAGGGTGAAGTAGGCCCCTGGCCCCAGTGCCACTGAACCTGATGCACTAATGATTGCTCCTCCCCCGCCCCTCTGCTACGGACTCAATAATGCACCAAAATGATACAGACTTTATTCTGAGTGCTTGCAATGAGACAACTTTCTCACCAAATGCTCCATATTATTCCTCAGTGCAATGATATGAGCTTCTGAAAGGCAGAATTTGAGCAGAATCTCACAGCAGAGTGAGGGGCTGCAAGTTTCACTCGCCACAGCTCCATCAATACAATGTGCGTTGTTTTATCAGCTGCAGCGTGGCTACAGAGTCACACCTAATGCATCGTGTACCATTTCAGATGGTGGAAGACCAGTGCAGCTGTGGGTGTTTCTATGCGACAGTTCGCCTACCTCACTTCAGGCCTGATGTATTATTTTTTTAGGAGTTTTAGCAATCTCCCGTGCGCCCCCTTCGCTCTCCCATTGCAGTATACACGGGGGACATACAGCACGATGGGGGGAAAGAAGGATTACTTAAAGTTCAGCCTCATTTGGTCATAAAACGTGATATACAAAGACAGTTGAAAATGTTCTTTAACATATGTGGCCACATCTGTTAACGCCTTAATGGCAGGAAGAGTTATGGACTCGCAATCAATTAAATAATGTTCCACTTTCATAGGATCCCCCAACACCGCCGAGCTGCGGATTTGCCGTGTCAACAAGAACTGTGGGAGCGTCCGAGGACAGGAGGAAATATTTTTGCTGTGCGACAAAGTCCAGAAAGGTATGTTAGTCCATTTACCTCATTTGTTCTTGAAGTGATACAAAACAAAATGCAAGATCTCTGTAAAAAATGTAGTGATTTCTCCTTACTCTATTTCTTAATTGTTTTTTACATGGGCCCTCGCCTTATCCTGACCTTCACCATACCTCTGAAAAAATGTGACCATTTTAGTTTTAGATTAAAAGGCAAAAACTGTAGACGGCCTGGTGGAATATACTCATTTTTATCATTTATGTTGTCACTATTCTGCATTTTTGCAAAAAATATATCTTGCCGGTATTGCATTGTGCAATCAAATATATTTTAGATTGTACCTCATTGTGCAAACAAATATAGCACGTACAGAAAGTGCAAAAACACTGAAGGTATGTTGTATTCTATGGAATTGGTATTTATATACATCTTTCCATACCACTTGCAAAGCCTCGAGCACCTTCCGGGTGGTTCGAAGGCAATGTTTATTTAGTGCTTCATACCCCTGATGAGGCTGTGAAGTGCTCTGGTTTTTATCGGTTCCCTTGGCGCTTTTTGGAGAGTATGGTTGAAAGGTTGTTGCTTATTGTTTGGCATGTATGGGAAATATTGGGTGAGGTTTGTCCCACATGATGCAAGCACGGTGCGCCTAATGTTATAATCAAGAGGTTCAATGGAGAGTGTGAGAATAGATGCCATCGCACATGCAGGTGCTTACAAACTTTAGCTTGGACAGCATCAAATGTAGAACCTGCCTTTGATGTGCATCAGTCGGGTTTGCAAGAGGTATTTGAGATTGACTCAGTATCATCAGAAGAGCCATCCCAGTGAAGGCACTGTCAAGCCATCACTTGAGTGCTATATATAGTTAACCCAGGAGTGACAGACGACACACACGTTGGAGGTGCTGTTAAGCCTCCAAAGGAGTGCTGTGTGGAATCCACTCAGGAGGCACTGTTAAAACTACAATTAAAGCGGTAAATGGAGTCCACTTACGCGCGATAGAGGCCTGTCCCATTTGAGGCACTATAAGCCATCAAAGCTGTGTTGTATTGAATCGATTCCACAGCCACCGAAGGGCAGCTCATCGGAGGCAATGTTGAACCACCAAGAGAGTGCTATATGGACTCCACCCAAGTGGGACGGAGGGTCGACCCGCTGGATGCACTGCTACGCCACCAAAGGAGCGGTTTATGCATTTCATCCAGGAGACACAGCGGGCCAGATAATTTGATGCACCCAAGAGAAAGTGGGCGAGGAGTGGAGGCACAGGTTCTGACCCAAGGCCCCAGTCTAGTCCTTACCAGGCCAGACAGGTAGGACACTACAGTAAGTCTCTCTTAACCTTTCCGCGCAGGCGGAACATTCTATGCGGAAAGGTTAAGAAGTATTAGGTATGCAGGAAGGGGAGGAGCGATCTAGACAACATGACGCTCCTGAGTCCAAAGCTAATGTCGAGGGAGGAGCAGGGGGTCGGGCCAGAGGCACATGGTGGGATGAGAGGACGGCTGACCTTCCAGGGCTGCACATCCCTTGGGGCCAGACGCATTGGTAAATAAACAAGCAAAATGAAAAAGATCAATGTATTGTAGTCCCAGGACGCATTGCACATGAATAATACTGCAAATATGCATGCATTTCAGTTTTTGAAACCATTAATAATAAATATCACAGGCAAAGGTCATTCCGGCAAAAAACACTACAAGATCTGACCCCAATCGAACAGAACAAATACTAATTTCGGAACTTCAAACCATATCAAAGCTGCACCAGATGTCCAGTTACAATCAATTATATCATTTGTCAAAAAATGTCCAATCCGAATTGTCAAGTGTGATCTTGCTTCTTTATTAATCTTTTAAAAAGCCACAGCCAACGCGTTTCGTTCTATACGTAGAACTTCTTCAGGGCGATAAGTGTGTCCGTCAGAATCATAGGTTATAAGTGCGTAGAGTAATATATATCGTTGCTGGCACTGTTCTAAATGATTATCATATCATTAAGCAGCATTCTTCTTTATAAATGATAAATGATTGATATATATTTATGGCAGCAGAGAAACTAAGCACAATACGCCGATTTCTAATGAATAGCGACGGTGACACACGGATGAGACATACGAGTACCATCTCTTGAGATTATACTATTGAGAATTACTACTCTACGCACTTATAACCTATGATTCTGACGGACACACTTATCGCCCTGAAGAAGTTCTACGTATAGAACGAAACGCGTTGGCTGTGGCTTTTTAAAAGATTAATAAAGAAGCAAGATCACACTTGACAATTCGGATTGGACATTTTTTGACAAATGATATAATTGATTGTAACTGGACATCTGGTGCAGCTTTGATATGGTTTGAAGTTTCCAATTTACCCTGAGGCTAAAAGTGGTGCCTTTGGACAGAGGGCACTTTTAAAGCTTGCACAAAGAATTTGGTAGTAGTTTATATAAGATTGGTGATTTTCGGGAGGTGGTGCCCTCTTTTGCAAATTGGTCCACTGTCCAAGTTTTTTGTATTTACAAATACTAATTTCGGACCTGCGGGAGCTTTTACTGCATTCTAAGACTTCCCGAACAAGGCCTGCTCATAGCAAAAAGGCCCTCTGGTCCGTACTGCTCAGTTTCAACCAACGTAAATAGCCACAACAGAGATCTGATAAACAAAAAGATCAGTGTTTACCTGTAGTTACAACCTTCGATCCATTATCTACCAAAATCAGACAGATAATTCGAAAGCACTGGTCATTGTTGGACACTGGGGACAAGAAAATACCACCTCCCAGGTTTGCTTTCAGAAGGGCACCTAATCTAAAAGATAGACTGGTCCACACCCGTCCTATTCAACAAATGAAGGAGTCTAATTTACCAACAGGACATTATAGATGTGGTGGTTGTTCAGTCTGTGACCTGACCGAAAACACTAAGAGTGTCCAACTTGTGAGTGGAAAAACATGGTATCTCAACAAGTTCAGTAATTGCAACACCACACACGTGATCTATAGGATCACGTGTAATTGTGGGTTGCATTACATAGGACTTACAACCCGGAAAGTGAAAGTTCGGATACAAGAACATCTGAGTACCTTGAGAGCAGGGAAGCTAACTACTCGCCTTGTTCAACACTTCCGAGATGTAAAACATGATTTCAGGGATCTGAAATGGACAGCGCTGGAGAGGGTGTTGGGTGAGAAATACAACCTTGATGAGGTCTTGGCTAGAAAAGAAGCAAGATGGATTTTTTCTGAGGGAGCGGACCAAGTGGGATTGAATGATTCCATCGAATGGAATAAGGTTAGCAACTGTTAAAATCTCCATAAAATCTCCTGGAAATTTAATTGGATTCCATGAATCCTCTTTTAGTGGTATTATACCTATAACTAAGTGATTTGATATCTTTGGTAACTTGGTATAAATGAACCCCGCCACTAACATCTTACTAGTTCATCAAGTAGTTTTTCTGAGCCTATGTGGATGTCCTCTATGATTTGATCAAGGATATTTATAAATACTTATATGATTCTATTAGGTCATGAATATTACAGGTGCGCAGCTCCGATACTAATACTGGGGCCCCTGGGAACAGTATCTAATTCATATGACTTTCTACACGAATAAACGGCTTGCGCTAACAAATAATGTGTTAGCTTATGTAACCTCACGTGTAAGCTTTTCCTCCCTATTTAGGTGCTTTATAAGGGACATTTTACATTAGTAGTTGGAAAGAAATCCTTGTAGCCACGAATATACCTTCAAAATAGTGGTGGAATCGATCAGATGTGGTGTGTGATTTAAAAACGAAGTCTGGTTAGGGTGTTCAAGTAGCGGGCATTTTATGTAATTGTTGGATGGGAGCACCTCGAGTTGAATTGAGTTTTGAAAAAACTATCAAAAAAACTATTGTAAGATGGCCGCCATTTCTGTAACACCCCACACAGCCTTAGGGCTTAGATATGCGTCCCTCAGCACGTGATGCTACACTCGCATCACGTGAGAATGGCGCGTTTTGAGAAAAAAAGTTACCGCCACCCACAGGAATTGACCGAGTGGGACGAGGCATGGCTTATGTAACCTCACGTGGAAGCTTCCCCCCTTATATAGGGATATTTTGCACTAGTAGGTGGAAAGAAATCCTTGTAGCCACGAATATAATTTTAAAATAGTGGTGGAATCGATCAGATGTGGTGTGTGATTTAAAAACTAAGTCTGGTTAGGGTGTTCAAGAAGCGGGCATTCGTGTAATTGCTGGATGAGAGCACCTCGAGTTGAATTGAGTTTCGAAAAAACTATTGCAAGATGGCCGCCATTTCTTTAAACACTCTACACAGCCTTGGGGCTTAGATATGCGTCCCTCAGCACGTGATGCTACACCTGCATCACGTGCGAATTGGCGCGTTTGAAAAAAGGTACCGGCACCCACAGGAATTGATCGAGTGGGACGAGGCATGGCGTGTTTGTAACGCGGGTGCGGTAAGGAGGTATTTGGGCCGGGAGGTTGGTTGGTTACTCGATTACCACGGGACATGCTATCGAAGGACTAGTATGAAAGAATGGCTTGTCTGTGATATGATACCTCGTACTATAATGAGTCGGGTAGTCACAAGGAGATTTGACTACATAGGGAAGTTGAGCATAACCCTAATTCTTGAGCAAATAATCCCTTGGGCATAATCCTGTTCATGATTTAGATTGCATACACGGTATCTAGGAGGGACATATTATATTATTTTATTATTTATTAGATACTCATTGCTACATACATATTTACACAATTTGACAGGTGGAGACTGATATTTACAGTCCGACAGGTGAAACGTGACCTATTGGCGCGGGATTCGCCATTGAAGAGGGTTGCAGGTACGAGGGACGACAGCAACCTCTCGGTAAATAAATAACTTCGGGTTGGGGTTTTGGTCCCCGGTCCTTTTCCAAGAGGATGTTTCCAATAATATGAGGTTCATGATCGGCACGTTCTCTTCTTCTTTTTATTATGTCAATAGCCACAGATACGGTGTAAAAATTAAGAGGTGAAGACTGGTTCCCCAATGCTCTGATGAAGTTGCCTTGAGAGTGTTGGCAACGAAACATGTCGGCCTTTCGTGAGTGAAAATGGCCATTTACATGCCTGTTTTTTAATCTGAGGACACTTACAGCATTCAATAAAGTATGTCTTGCATGTGAGCAGTACCTCTTTTTAATTCTGAAAATAGTTTTTCCTATTCACGGTTGGGGTCCAGTGGCCACTGAGTGAACTACACGACTCAGTACGGTTTTGTACACAGTTTTTTAAAATTTATTTTCTGTTTATTTTTCACCTCTGAGGAAGTACTAGCACACACTCTTTTCTGTTCTGGCCATGTAAGCAACCGATGATGATAACGTGGGCATACTGGCGAGTACCATCCAGCAGCTCCCTTGGTTTGCGTACATGAGGTGCTTACTTGCCTTCTCACATTTTTCTTGTCCTTAATTCATTAATACACAATTATGTGAGAGAGTGATGTGATTATACACTGTTGTGGCTATTTACGTTGTTTGAAACTGAGCAGTATGGACCAGAGGGCCTTTTTGCTATGAGCAGGCCTTGTTCGGGAAGTCTTAGAATGCAGTAAAAGCTCCCGCAGGTCCGAAATTAGTATTTGTTCTGTTCGATTGGGGTCAGATCTTGTAGTGTTTTTTGCTCGTTTGAGTGGGGGGCGATCTGACTCCTTATTCCCCCTTTTGCTCCTTTTGTGTTTATGATTGATGTACGGCGGCCCAGCCGTGAGAGCAAATAATTGATTTTTGGAAGGAGCATGCTGATCGTGAACATTAACACCTTTTTGAAAAGGAATTTCTGGGGTTGCCGAGGAAGCTAGGAAACACAATAATCTTAGGATTTACATTGGTGTTTGTGTTCGTATATTTTGATATGAACAAAAATTGCCTAGCTTTTTCGGATGAGCAGATTGCTTTAATTTTATCTGGCCCCTCACTATTCCCTGATGCCCAATTGACTAGCACAACAACAGCTAGGGAAGAATGGGAGAAACTAACTAATACTAGGAAACGTCAGATTCGTGTAGCCCTTCACGGGGCGTTAATGACCGAGTATCTCAGGGCAGGTGCAGCTCCACCAAGTTTGCTTGTGAGAATAGAACCTAAGATTTTCCTGGAGGACAAACAATTCCGGGTGGACTG
The DNA here is from genome assembly GCA_963921515.1 of Calotriton arnoldi. NCBI lineage: Eukaryota > Metazoa > Chordata > Amphibia > Caudata > Salamandridae > Calotriton > Calotriton arnoldi. The sequence continues at coordinate 138,949 of CAWUFW010004332.1, read as the reverse complement.
GAGCTATATAGCCAATAAGTGCACCCGGGATTGGTTGATCCTAATTATAAACACTTAAGAGGCTTAGTGAGGAACTGCTTAAGGAAATCTTTGAGTTAGAAGAAGCAATAAAGGGGGACACAACAATCACTGATGCTAAGGAGCAACTAGAGCGCATTCAGAGTGATTTATTGGATTATAAAACGTACATGGTAAACCAAAAAATTAAAGGTTTAAAAAGAAACTTAGACCGATTTACACACGAGTGGCCTTCCCTTACGTTGAGGACAAATACTATCAGGGTTCCGAACAGTTGCAGTCACAGCGGTTTCAGAGAGAGGGACGTAGACAGGCAAGGAGAGCCCCTTTTAATTGGACATTCGATAACACAAGTAGTGAGGAGGAGGAGTTGGTTGAACAGCCTTCTACATCCAATCAGAGCAGGGTGAGGTTCACACCACAGAGTAGAAACAACGAGGATCTAGGGGCCCTTTTAAGATCTTTTTTGGGCCAGGGCCAGACGGGCAACAGAGGAGGAGGTTCGCAGAGGGGAAGAGGCAGGGGAAGGTCCATCCCACAACAAACATGGCAGACATACTCACCCCGTATAACACGCAGCAGAGGCAGGACACCTCAGCACTCAACATTGTGAGAATGACACAACAGACACAGCATATCCCCATACATGACACGATGGATATAGTTGTTAACCTCTCTAATTACTCACTTTCTGCGGAAGAGATAATAAGGGTCTTGAATAAAGGTTTGGGGTATGTCCCCACACCGAAACTTGATACCTTTAAGTGCAGAATTGAGTTTTTTGAACTGATGTGAAAGATTAAGATCCATAAGTTCTTTGCGGATCGGGAGGTGGAAGGATCTTCAATGTTTTCCACCAACCTACGTCGCCCTTTGCGGTTTTGTCCCCCTAGCACGTCTGTTGGTCCCGAGGTGGCCGTGTTTGAGCAACGAGTACTTCGTGACATTGATACTCTGGAAAAGTTACAAAATACATCTCACCCGTGTAACATGAACAAGACTGATTGGATGGCGGTTAAGTCATTGCAGGACAATAAGTTGATTACAATAAAACAGGCCGATAAAGGCGGAGCAGTGGTAGTGCTTAATACGCAGGATTATGAAAAAGAGGTGCTGAGGCTCTTGGAGGTACGCACTAATTATCATCCATTAGCCCGGGACCCAACACCCCAGCTCCAGGATATGATCGGGGCCCTGGTGGCGGACGCTAGGGATAAAAAATGGATAACTCATAAAGAGGCTGATTTTTTGATAAATGTAAGACCCAGAATGCCGGCATTTTATATCTTGCCGAAGATCCATAAAGCCCAGCGCCCGCCGCCAGGTCGGCCGATCGTTTCAGGGATTCAATCTATCCTGGAACCACTGTCCCAGTTTGCGGACTTCTTTTTAAGGGAAGCCGTCATCACACAACCTTCATTTGTGCAAGATACTACTGATGTTCTGAACATCTTGAACACAGTAGAATATGATTCATCAAGACAGTTGTTGGTTACAATAGACATTGAGTCTTTGTATACCAGCATTCCCCAAGAGGCAACGTTGGTGGCAGCAGCGCGTGCCCTTGGGGCGGCTGAGTGGTTTTACGATGTTCCACAATCTTTTGTACTGCAATGCATTGAAATAGCTCTTACCAGGAATTTCTTTGCATATAAGGATCAGATATACCTGCAAGTGTCTGGAACATCAATGGGGGCAACATTCGCGCCGAGTCTGGCCTGCATTTATGTGGGCCAGTTCGAGGCGAATGTTGTCTACCCTTCCTCCAATCCCTTCCAGGGGAATATTTCCCTCTGGAGGAGATATATTGACAACGTCCTCTGTATCTAGACTGGATCAGAGGACCGATTACTGAAATTCCTGTCATGGTTAAATATGCAAGATGACTGTTTGCGGTTTACCTGGAGTATTAGCAAAGACTCAGCTGTCTATTTGGATGTGGACATCATGGTTGAAGATAACAGATTGGTGACGGCTGTACACCAGAAGCCCACGGACAGGAATTCATTGTTACACTACCGTTCGTTTCACCCTAGAGCGCTCCGTGATAACTTGCCAGTGGGCCAGTTTTTGAGATATCGCCGTTATTGCTCATCGATGGGTGGTTTTATGGAACAATCTGAAGACCTGGCCGTGAGATTAACGAACAGAGGGTACCCTAATAAAGTAGTTAAAAGGGCACGTAAACGTGCTCTAAATACACCTCGTGAAGCTTTATTAGAGAGATCTGATAAACAAAAAGATCAGTGTTTACCTGTAGTTACAACCTTCGATCCATTATCTACCAAAATCAGACAGATAATTCGAAAGCACTGGTCTTTGTTGGACACTGGGGACAAGAAAATGCCACCTCCCAGGTTTGCTTTCAGAAGGGCACCTAATCTAAAAGATAGACTGGTCCACACCCGTCCTATTCAACAAATGAAGGAGTCTAATTTACCAACAGGACATTATAGATGTGGTGGTTGTTCAGTCTGTGACCTGACCGAAAACACTAAGAGTGTCCAACTTGTGAGTGGAAAAACATGGTATCTCAACAAGTTCAGTAATTGCAACACCACACACGTGATCTATAGGATCACGTGTAATTGTGGGTTGCATTACATAGGACTTACAACCCGGAAAGTGAAAGTTCGGATACAAGAACATCTGAGTACCTTGAGAGCAGGGAAGCTAACTACTCGCCTTGTTCAACACTTCCGAGATGTAAAACATGATTTCAGGGATCTGAAATGGACAGCGCTGGAGAGGGTGTTGGGTGAGAAATACAACCTTGATGAGGTCTTGGCTAGAAAAGAAGCAAGATGGATTTTTTCTGAGGGAGCGGACCAGGTGGGATTGAATGATTCCATCGAATGGAATAAGGTTAGCAACTGTTAAAATCTCCTGGAAATGTAATTGGATTCCATGAATCCTCTTTTAGTGGTATTATACCTATAACTAAGTGATTTGATATCTTTGGTAACTTGGTATAAATGAACCCCGCCACTAACATCTTACTAGTTCATCAAGTAGTTTTTTCCGAGCCTATGTGGATGTCCTCTATGATTTGATCAAGGATATTTATAAATACTTATATGATTCTATTAGGTCATGAATATTACAGGTGCGCAGCTCCGATACTAATACTGGGGCCCCTGGGAACAGTATCTAATTCATATGACTTTCTACACGAATAAACGGCTTGCGCTAACAAATAATGTGTTAGCTTATGTAACCTCACGTGTAAGCTTTTCCCTCCCTTTTTAGGTGCTTTATAAGGGACATTTTACATTAGTAGTTGGAAAGAAATCCTTGTAGCCACGAATATACCTTCAAAATAGTGGTGGAATCGATCAGATGTGGTGTGTGATTTAAAAACGAAGTCTGGTTAGGGTGTTCAAGTAGCGGGCATTTTATGTAATTGCTGGATGAGAGCACCTAGAGTTGAATTAAGTTTTGAAAAAACTATCAAAAAAACTATTGTAAGATGGCCGCCATTTCTGTAACACCCCACACAGCCTTGGGGCTTAGATATGCGTCCCTCAGCACGTGATGCGACACTCGCATCACGTGAGAATGGCGCGTTTTGAGAAAAAAAGTTACCGGCACCCACAGGAATTGACCGAGTGGGACGAGGCATGGCTTATGTAACCTCACGTGGAAGCTTCCCCCCTTATATAGGGATATTTTGCACTAGTAGGTGGAAAGAAATCCTTGTAGCCACGAATATAATTTAAAAATAGTGGTGGAATCGATCAGATGTGGTGTGTGATTTAAAGACTAAGTCTGGTTAGGGTGTTCAAGAAGCGGGCATTCATGTAATTGCTGGATGAGAGCACCTCGAGTTGAATTAAGTTTCGAAAAAACTATTGCAAGATGGCCGCCATTTCTGTAAACACTCTACACAGCCTTGGGGCTTAGATATGCGTCCCTCAGCACGTGATGCTACACCCGCATCACGTGAGAATTGGCGCGTTTGAAAAAAGGTACCGGCACCCACAGGAATTGATCGAGTGGGACGAGGCATGGCGTGTTTGTAACGCGGGTGCGGTAAGGAGGTATTCGGGCCGGGAGGTTGGTTGGTTACTCGATTACCACGGGACATGCTATGGAAGGACTAGTACGAAAGAATGGCTTGTCTGTGATATGATACCTCCGTACTATAATGAGTCGGGAGTCACAAGGAGATTTGACTACATAGGGAAGTTGAGCATAACCCTAATTCTTGAGCAAATAATCCCTTGGGCATAATCCTGTTCATGATTTAGATTGCATACACGGTATCTAGGAGGGACATATTATATTATTTTATTATTTATTAGATACTCATTGCTACATACATATTTACACAATTTGACAGGTGGAGACTGATATTTACAGTCCGACAGGTGAAACGTGACCTATTGGCGCGGGATTCGCCATTGAAGAGGGTTGCAGGTACGAGGGACGACAGCAACCTCTCGGTAAATAAATAACTTCGGGTTGGAGTTTTGGTCCCCAGACCTTTTTCAAGAGGATGTTTCCAATAATATGAGGTTCATGATCGGCACGTTCTCTTCTTCTTTTTATTATGTCAATAGCCACAGATACGGTGTAAAAATTAAGAGGTGAAGACTGGTTCCCCAATGCTCTGATGAAGTTGCCTTGAGAGTGTTGGCAACGAAACATGTCGGCCTTTCGTGAGTGAAAATGGCCATTTACATGCCTGTTTTTTAATCTGAGGACACTTACAGCATTCAATAAAGTATGTCTTGCATGTGAGCAGTACCTCTTTTTAATTCTGAAAATAGTTTTTCCTATTCACGGTTGGGGTCCAGTGGCCACTGAGTGAACTACACGACTCAGTACGGTTTTGTACACAGTTTTTTAAAATTTCTTTTCTGTTTATTTTTCACCTCTGAGGAAGTACTAGCACACACTCTTTTCTGTTCTGGCCATGTAAGCAACCGATGATGATAACGTGGGCATACTGGCGAGTACCATCCAGCAGCTCCCTTGGTTTGCGTACTTGAGGTGCTTACTGGCCTTCTCACATTTTTCTTGTCCTTAATTCATTAATACACAATTATGTGAGAGAGTGATGTGATTATACACTGTTGTGGCTATTTACGTTGGTTGAAACTGAGCAGTACGGACCAGAGGGCCTTTTTGCTATGAGCAGGCCTTGTTCGGGAAGTCTTAGAATGCAGTAAAAGCTCCCGCAGGTCCGAAATTAGTATTTGTTCTGTTCGATTGGGTTCAGATCTTGTAGTGTTTTTTGCTCGTTTGAGTGGGGGGCGATCTGACTCCTTATTCCCCCTTTTGCTCCTTTTGTGTTTATAAAGGTCATTCCGGCCCAGTACAGATGATGTAAATCAGGTGTCTCCAAGCTTTTCTATACTGAGAGCTACTTCTGCTCAAGGAAAATCATTCTGAGCTACTAACAGATTTTATCAGAGTGCAACTATCAGCTTTGTATATTTTGCAAATACAACCATTGTGACATTCTCAGCATATCAGTTTCTGAAAATAAACATATTTTTGTATCAAATACCACTTCCATTTTGGGCAAACAAATTACATTTCCCACATTTCTTTTCTGGAAGAAACATGGGTTTTGCCTTTAAAAATACCAGTTTTCAGTTTTATCAAACAGTCATCCCCCAAACATCATTTTGCCATTTTCATCAAGCACCTGCATGCACAAATGCTTCACATTAACAGAATCTGCTTCAAATGTACTTTATGATCACAGGCCATGAATGCTTTCCATAACGCCAGGGAAACCTCTAATATGCCAGTGATGCTCACAAGTATATTAGAAACACCACTGTGCCAAGCGTGGACACCACAGTGTCCAGGATGCTTACAATACAGCAGCGATGGCCATTATTATTCCAGGGATGAAAAAGTAGGTCAGTCATGCTCATGATATGTTACTGGTGGATGAGATTATGCACAACAAGACCAAGGATGTCCAAAATATGTCAAAGATGCTTATTATGCAAGGGCCACTACTGTGCCACAAACTGGGACTATTGTGCCTGAGATGAACCCCAGGATGATGGGGAATCCCATCTACTTTTTGTGGTCATCGACACAAAGCATAGCGTCCAGGGAGCAACAGTGTTCAACGGGGATACAGACAATTCCAAACACACACAGGCAGACACAAACTTTTGTCCTTCCTTCTTCATGTTTCTCTCTCCTTATTTTGCTAGATGACATCGAAGTCCGGTTTTTCACAAACGAGTGGGAAGGCAAAGGAACGTTTTCACAAGCAGACGTGCACCGGCAAGTGGCCATTGTTTTCAAGACCCCTGCATTTTACAAGAGTATTACTGAGCCTGTCACAGTGAAAATGCAGCTTCGAAGACCATCAGATCAAGAGGTCAGCGAGCCAATTGACTTCAGGTTTCTGCCTGATGAAAAAGGTGAGGTTACAACAACAGTTCTGCCTTGTTAGAACTACAATGGTATTAGCATTATTGCTTCTGATGTTAAATGTATTGTTACCAAGAAGATGCTAAAGGTGGCTCTGAAATACTGCATCTTTGTTGTTTCACGTCTGGCTATGATGAGGCTTAGATGTGTTCTGCCTTATGGTGATTTAATTGGACTGGAATTCACAGGCAGGAGGTATTTTCTCCTTGGGGAAGGTCAAGAAAGGCCCCTGTATCTTCCATGCATTCAATACCCTGCATAGTTCCACAAAAATCACCCTTCGTGTCTTCTTTTCAACATTTACTTAGGCCTCTGGTGCAGCTCCTAGATCTGTCTCAGGAGAGCGTCCGATAACTATGTTAACGACACACAAATTGACTTTTGCCTGGAAAGAGGTTCAGAGAATCCCACTGACATCACCACATGCCTGGCCACCAAGTGTCCCACTTGATGGAGAGCTTTCTGTGCTTGAAAGTGCCAAGGTCTTGATTGTAGCACTGGGAGTAACTGTACCCCCAACATCTTCCCTTTGATAGGCCCTCATGCCTTTGCAAGACTCCCCGCCCACCTTCCCCAGCAACTTCTCCAGAAGTGAAGAACTTCACCAACTAAAGGCAACATCCAAAGTGTTTATGACGTGTTTTCGGCAGGAGCCGACACGTTAAAAGCTCTAGAAACTCTGACCAATGCCAAGACATTGAGGAGACTAGTAGCAGCATCATACATGATGGTACAGCTGGACGCTCCCATTTGTACTTCAAACTCGAGGACTAAATGGAAGATATGCTTCAGTGCACACTTCCAGATAAAGTTTGACACTACTGCTGCTCCCAAACAGTGATTCTGACGCAGAGCAGTAGGCTTCGAATGAACCACTTCCAGTACATACATATAATATATCGCACTCCACTTGGCCTTTGCAAGTTGCGTCTACATTCACAATCTAAATGTTTAAGATACTGTGAGACGGGTGCTGACTTTTTGTGTTAGCCTTGAGCTGCCCCTATATATATATAGCTATTGGAGATGTGTTAGTAATATGCTTCAGCTATAACGGGGGATCCTATACAATTAAATCCCATGGTTGCGCTGTTAGGCTGGGTGCACAAGTTCAGTAAGGACCTATTGGAAATTGGTAGCATTAGCCCTTTTAGGTACCCAAACACTGAGTAGAGGTGAAGCCTGACAAAAAAAATCTGGTTGTCTGACTTGGTACATTGCAACGAAAATATGGAAATATATGCAGGCTTACAACCACCCTCCTCCAGACCTAGAGACATATGAAGCCCTCTGCATAAATATTTGTTGAGTGTGGAAGCAGAGGTTGTATGAGACCCCTCTAAATACACCGGCTGAATCGCCAAGGTGACTTTACAAAGATTTTATGAGATATATAATGTCTCAAAATCATGTACATACTCATAGTGACGAAGCTTTTGGGGTTAAGAGATGGGGACACCAGTATAATGTGTTGATGGTTGTATCTGTACTGTTATAGGGGATATTGACACAACTGTGTGATGCATACAATCCTTCCTGATGTTCTACGATATTGGCTATGTAATGAGCATTGTCAGAACTCGGATGAGTCTGTACTGACTGCCTGTATGCTTTTTCTGCTTTAAACTCAACAAATATTCAAATAAATAAAAAGAAGTGAGGAACATCAATTACATTCCCACTTTTGCTCCTGAAGCCAACACAGTGTCAAAGTGTGTGAACCTTCAACTCCCTTTCTGCAGAAAAATCCTCCCACATTTACAAACCAGCCAGAAAAATGAATAGGCCAGAGCCCTCTCCCTAGCGTTCTTCAACAACTGCAGAATTGTCTACTCCGGCTCCCAAAAAGAACTAATTGTGAAGCTTCAAAGACTTCCGAATTGGGCAGTCAGAATGTGCCTTAACTTTCTAAGCAGGACCACATCAGAGCAGCCCTTAAAAGAACTCAGTTGGCGCCAAGTGGATGTGTGGATTAAATTCAAATTGTTGTGCTGCGTCCATAAAGCTTATTGGTTCATACTGGCAGAACTTGTCACCTGAGTATACACTTTCAGAGCACTTCACTCAACCGTTGCCCACCTTTGTAACCAATGATCTTTCAGAGGCTCAAAACATGGCGTTAAGTCACTGGCTGTGCAAAGACGCAGATGCTGGGCCCCAGGGCTTTAAGTGGGATGAGAAAACGGGGGGGTCTATGTAATTATGGGCGTGGCTTAAACACCGAAGCTAAGAATCTGTGCTTAGCATGGTGTGTCCCCGGCTGATATTTTGCTGCAAGGCAGGGCACAAGTTGGGGGTACACACACGTACACGCCGTCCACCCACTCTTTTCACAGGGTGGACACCGTCCCCCCTGCCATGTTTTGGGCCCCACAGAAATATGCTTAACTTGTCCTGGTGTAGTTTTCCGACACCAGGACACGTTCAGCCACGCCTGTATGTTGTCTGCTTTCAATTCCCAGCAGCAACGAGCAGGCAGCGAGGGAACTTTTTGTCACTTCCAGCTGGGCCGAAGTTAAGGGGCCATCAGGCCTACTTTTGTTTGAATAGCCTGACTGGAGTCGGCTTGGAACCTCACACTTAAATGTAATTACCACAGAGGGGAAACAAAGGCACACAGCTTGTTATCTCTTCACATGTACTTAAGAGAGGCAGCTTTTGCCTTTGTTCAGTCCCCATATATAAGAGAATCATGCACTGTAAGAATGTCAGGTGTGTTTGCCTGTCCCAGTATTTACACAATAACAATTTCAATAGCACTATTTATTTTTTTTGTGCTATGCACCCATTGCAGGGTGTCAGAGCTCTTTACGTAACATACACATCATATATTGACAATAAATCATGTACATGTGAAAATCGATGTAAAAGATGAGTTACATGGGACAGTGAGGGTTACAAGGTGTAGGAGTCACATGTCCTCTTTACCTCATTGTGGTCTTTTAGAAGGATTACAATTTATGAACTGCAGGTAACAGTAGGATCTCTGTGTTAAAAGCAGTAACCCACTTTATTAACTACATAAAATAAAAATCTGTCATGTGCATGTTAGATGATGTGCTTTGCAGGAGACACATTTACCTTCTCTACTACTTTGATTCAAATGTGGGACTTTACAAAACACAGATCTCTCCAGCCAGTGCATTAACCACCAGAGTTATCTCACCATTATTACTATTCCCTGAGATTTACTGGGCACCTTCACAGCAGATGCCTTAACCCAATCAAATTTTATAAAATGTAGACTTTGCAACCAATTAAGCATAACAGATCTACTACCATGCTTCTCCTTGTTGCCAATTTCTTTGTGGCAGTGTTTAAAAAAATAAATGTATTAGTTGAGGCCCAGATTTTGCGTCTGGATTGTGCCACTTTTTTGGCACAACCCCGACGCCAAATCTAATTTGTTAAATCTCATAATGCGCTCAAATGTACTCATGATATACCTGATAAACATATGTGTGAGGTCTTAATATCTGATGTCACTTCTTGTGATGTCACTTCCAGTGAGGTTACTTCCTGTGATGTCACGAGCAATGTCACACGTCGTGACATCATGCGCTGTGATGGCACCCGTCATGATTTTACTTGCATAACGCGGTTAACCTGGTTAGTCCCCCCACTTCTTTTTTTAGGACTTGTGCCCTGCTGCAAGGTACAATACAACCACTAACATACTCCTAACTTTTATTGGAAAATGCTGAAATAAATTATTTTTGATTGACATACACCTAAAAGAAGCCAGGACTAATGGCGTTGTCAATGGTTGTTAGTTGCACAAGTTAAACAACAATGGCTTTGTTATTTATAATATTAAAAAATCTTCAGTTCTGAAATGACGAGACTGTGAAATAACTATAACGAGTCTCTTTGAAGTTACATCAAAGGCTGGTGAACGGTGGTAATCTGCCGAGTTAAAATACTTTTTTTTACACTCAGGGTGAGGGGAAAAATAGAGAGCCCGATAGGCACCCGTCTCAGGAACTGCTTTTTAGAACTGCAGGTGCTCAGTGCCTGACCCACTTAAAGCCCTGCTGGGTCCCCGCAATCCGAACTAGAGAGCTGAACCTAACTAGGCGATGTTCAGGAACTCTCGAAAACTTACCTTACCAGACTGGCTTTCAATTAGACTCATCATAAAAGGAGTTGCGAGATAAGTATTTGGACTCTGTTTCACCACGCAGCATAGCACGACACTGCTCATGAGAAGCCTTCCTTACCACCCAGCCCCCAGGTTCCTGGCCTCTGTCCAGGGACTTGTGAACGCACAGACATGTGTGCCTCCTTTAATTGCAAAACCCTTATTTCACCAGGATGATGACATGCCTGTAAATTATTCATCACCACCACGAATTATTTTTGTATCAATTGGGAGACTAGTCACTGGTTGATTTCCCTCCTCCCAGTTAATTTGCCTGTCGGTATGACAGTGCATTTAGATAACAAAATCTCCACACCACTGCGTATCTCCCTTTCCGTTTCTTTAAACTAATCCTCTTTATGAAAGATTAACACAACCTGACCGTTCTGATTGCAATTAGGACCCATTGTTAGCCGAAATATGCAGAGAGCAGCCTTGAAAGCCTCTCACGCCGGCCGGAGTGTACTTCTCAGTACAGCTACATAGATAGTTCATTGCCTTATGACTTTAATAACCACCTGTAGGAAACTTTGCAATGCCAACTACACTAATCTGGCCACACTACGATCCTACTCTGCACTAGCAGACAGATTTACACAGTCACAACACTTCAGCACCCCGTTTAGGTAAGTGGCTGATCACAAAACACTCCTCACTTGAAGTCTTGGGGATATATGGATATATATATATATCCGCCAAACGGTGCTCGCGCACCGTAATCGCCTTACCCCTTCCTCTCCTCAGCGGCGGTCCACAGCAAGGGGGCGAGCCTCATTAACATCCGAACCAACGCCGTTTACGATAAAAAACAGCTACTGTGGACACAGTTTCCTTTTTAAAGTAGCTTTAATACAAATCAATAACCAGCTCGAGTACTCGTGAGCAAGGGAGTGTTTCCCGAAACGCGTCGAACTGGTTATTGATTTGTATTAAAGCTGCTTTAAAAAGGAAACTGTGTCCACAGTAGCTGTTTGTTATCGTAACGGCGTTGGTTCAGGTATATATATATATATATATATATATATATATATATATATATATATATATATATATATATATATATATATATATATATATATATTGCAATCCAAAGTGCCTGTGGCATTTAGGAGGTCACTCGACAGGAACTCGACATACGGCTTCTGCATGTAGCCTGCCTCGATCCTCATTTGCATATTATAAGCCAACGCGTTTCAGGGTTTAAGAACCCCTTCTTCATGGGCTGCCGCATCCAAACACCTGAGCCTCGCATTTCAATTGTCAGCTTTATTTATTAACATCACTGCCCTCCAGTGGGTGTGTACTTAATACAACATTGGTGCATGCTGGGATACGCAGTTCCTAATGCGAGTTACATTCATTCACTTATAGTAAGTTCAAGTGTTCTTTTGCATTTAGGCTTCATTAATGTCCTTAGTAGGTTCAGAGTTACTTGGCAGGCATTTATTAACATATGAGTCTCTGTGCTGACACGTCTTGGTTTGTATGAAAACGACAGCCTCACTTACTGAAAACTCTGTATTTGCTCCGCCGTGTAAAATTTTGCAATCCAAAGTGCCTGTGGCATTTAGGAGGTCACTCGACAGGAACCCTGAAACGCGTTGGCTTATAATATAGGTCTGTAGCTGACATCAATAAAAGATGGAATATACCTACCTGTGGCCTCTTCCTTTGGGGCTACCTTGTTTGATGGATGTTTAGCGGCTGAGCCCAGCCGCGGAAGAGGCCCACCGCACGAGTGCGGGTCCGGGATGGCGCCAACCGGCGTCATCTACATAACGGGAGAACAGTGTTTCCAGGATGTGCAGCACGAAAGAGACAGCTGGCAAAACAAAACGACGCATCAACCCACTGGGGTAAACATTTTATGATATTGTATGCTTTAGCAAGACGGACTCACATGAGAATACATTGTGACACTACTAGGACCAGAAGGCCATAGGAATGGCTCCGCCCACTGGGGCAGGTTCTATTGATTGATAAAAGGTGCGCAATCCATCTTGTTACAAGCGGAGAAAATGCCAATAAATAAGGGATTTGAACACCCGAAACGCGTCTGGCTTATGATGTGATGTTTCTGTTGGTGTCTTGCCGGTCTGTAGCTGACATCAATAAAAGATGGAATATACCTACCTGTGGCCTCTTCCTTTGGGGCTACCTTGTTTGATGGATGTTTAGCGGCTGAGCCCAGCCGCGGCAGAGGCCCACCGCACGAGTGCGGGTCCGGGATGGCGCCAACCGGCGTCATCTACATAACGGGAGAACATTGTTTCCAGGATGTGCAGCACGAAAGAGACAGCTGGCAAAACAAAACGACGCATCAACCCACTGGGGTAAACATTTGATGATATTGTATGCTTTAACAAGACGGACTCACATGAGAATACATTGTGACACTACTAGGACCAGAAGGCCATAGGAATGGCTCCGCCCACTGGGGCAGGTTCTATTGATTGATAAAAGGTGCGCAATCCATCTTGTTACAAGCGGAGAAAATGCCAATGAATAAGGGATTTGAACACCCGAAACGCGTCTGGCTTATGATGTGATGTTTCTGTTGGTGTCTTGCCGGTCTGTAGCTGACATCAATAAAAGATGGAATATACCTACCTGTGGCCTCTTCCTTTGGGGCTACCTTGTTTGATGGATGTTTAGCGGCTGAGCCCAGCCGCGGAAGAGGCCCACCGCACGAGTGCGGGTCCGGGATGGCGCCAACCGGCGTCATCTACATAACGGGAGAACAGTGTTTCCAGGATGTGCAGCACGAAAGAGACAGCTGGCAAAACAAAACGACGCATCAATCCACTGGGGTAAACATTTTATGATATTGTATGCTTTAGCAAGACGGACTCACATGAGAATACATTGTGACACTACTAGGACCAGAAGGCCATAGGAATGGCTCCGCCCACTGGGGCAGGTTCTATTGATTGATAAAAGGTGCGCAATCCATCTTGTTACAAGCGGAGAAAATGCCAATGAATAAGGGATTTGAACACCCGAAACGCGTCTGGCTTATGATGTGATGTTTCTGTTGGTGTCTTGCCGGTCTGTAGATGACATCAATAAAAGATGGAAGATACCTACCTGTGGCCTCTTCCTTTGGGGCTACCTTGTTTGATGGATATATATATATATATATCAAAAGAAAACGCGTACTATTTAGTAAGGTGATGCAGGCCACACCAACAGTGCTTCGTAAAATCCTTTATTTCAAGGCAAACAAGGCATAACGCGTTTCAACTCATGCGAGTCTTTGTCAAATGCTCGTGGCCTGCATCACGTTGCTAAATAGTACGTGTTTTCTTTTGGAATATTTGAGGTGTCTGACGCACCTGGGTAGGCCCCGACCCGAGAGGCTGTGGCGCTCCTCACGTCAGGATTTCGTTTGGAGTTTATGGTAAAGGAGCGCCCGCCAGCTGCAAAATTGGACATTAAACAGAGTATTGGAGGCAGGGCCACCGTTGAGAGGCCCGCTTCTATTTTGGGAAATGGACTTTGAATCAGCCAGGGTTTGCGGTTGGATTCCTGTGCATATGTGCTTCCTTGAACGTGAGCACTCGCCGGCTGGAAATCTGAACATTAACAGAATATCGATGGCAGGGCCACTGTGAAGAGGCCCGCTTCTATTTTTGGAAAATTGACTTTTAATCAGCCAGTGTTGGGAGTATGGAATTCATTTGCCCACAGTGCTTCCATGAACATTATTTTCAAGGCAAGTATGAATTCATTAAGAACTGAGTTGGAGCGGTTCTGTTTCTGTTATGACTGCGACCTTTGCCAGTATATGGAACTTTTCCGTGAATGCGTGATGAAACCACAAGGCACAAAGTGAAAACAAGCTTAAAGTTGAATTGAGAACAAATTATAAATGACTGAAGATGCATGAACAGCAGGAATGGAGCATTATGGTAGTTGTGGTCGAGATGACTGCTAAACAAAGAAATTTAAGGCATGTAATGATGGTAAATTGTAAGTACTATATTTAAACAGGACGAACTTATAAATGAAATTGAAAAGAATACTTTCCATCAAGGCCAAAATGAATTCATTTAAAACTTGAGAAATGTTATTCACCGCTGCTTTAAATCCAATATGTGGGCTATCAGTCCGTTCTCAATGTCTCCAGCTTTGAATATTCAAATGAACTTACCCAATGAATATGAGCATTTGACAAAGACTCGCATGAGTTGAAACGCGTTATGCCTTCTGTTTGCCTTGAAATAAAGGATTCATTTTACGAAGCACTGTTGGTGTGGCCTGCATCACCTTACTAAATAGTACGTGTTTTCTTTTGGAATATTTGAGGTGTCTGATGCACCTGGGTGGGCCCCGACCCGAGAGGCTGTGGCGCTCCTCACGTCAGGATTTCGTTTGGAATATATATATATATATATATATATATATATATATATATATATATACACACACACCTCCACCATTACGACAGTAGGGTGATCCATCTGTCACTAAACTTGCATTCTTTTATTTTCTTTTGTTAACCATATTACTTTTAACATTTAGTCATGCACTTGTCATGTGCGCTTTCCTTTGCTGACAGACCCTTTTTGGAAAATAACTTTTTAAGACACTTTGTTAATCTGCTGTGTAGGAAGATTCTACTGGGGCTTTAAACACAACACTGTGGCTACGGTATTCACACAGTGTTGTGCTCCTCACCACCCTCTCGCTTGTTTTTCTCTTATACACCTCTCTTCTCTCTGGTCACTTCCTGACCCTCCCTCCCATGTGTTTCCTTTTTCTGTGGTCAGAAAGGTTAATATCTACAGGCGCCATATTCTTTCCCTACCTACCCTACAGCCAGTCGCTCCCTGTGCAGTCTTCTCATCTTCCATTAACCTGTCTTTTGTCATAGAATCATCTTTTAATTAGCTGACTTCAAACATGTTTATAGATTGTTAGGGTTGCATGTTTTAGGAGGGTCACGTTCATGGCATGGTTTCTAATCTCCCAGAGTCGTTTAAGGCATGGGCAAAGTGGGCTGTGGCCCAGGGCCCCAGCCTCTTTTGGGGCCCCCTGATAGAGCCAGCTCTGTTCTGCAGAGAGCCTTGCCCTAATGATCTTGAATAATTCTTAAACAGATTGTTTTAAATAAAATTGTCCTTTAATTTATTTTTAATGTGGGAGATGTGTGTGAGTCTATTGCAGACACAATGTTGTGTTTATGTTTCAAGCAATACCCATACTTTTTTTTTTTTTTTAGATCAAAACAGGACTTCACATATGAGAAATGGGAGGGGGTCACAGATTATTTGCAGTAACATTAGAGAGCTGCTGCTGCTGAGTTACAATATTGAAAACAACCATCACTATCCCTGAATATTAGATGTGAACACATTTATAACTTGGACAAGTGTGCCTGTGCACTGTCAGTTACCTGGTCAAAAAGGGCATAAAGGAGCTGAAATGGGATCATTAATTCGAAGCTGTTCCTAACAGGGGCCCCCAAAATACGTTTGGCCCAGGGCCCTCGTAATCCTTAAGATGTCCCTACAATCTCCAGCGTTTGACACAAGTTAGAAAGAAGAACAATACCTCACCTACACATACATCTCCAATTTGTCTAGTCCCTGGTCATACACAGGGAGGCCTGTCACTGTGCATAATGCACCGGATAAATGGGTCCTTGTGGCACATTCAAAAAGGCTGTCCAACAACAATGTATGTTTTTTTTTTTTTTAAAGAAATGTATTTATCATTTTGTCAATAAACATGACATGTAAGCATACAAATAACTCAATTTGGTCTTTGTAGTATATTTCTTTTTATAGTTTTCATATATATATATATATTTTTTTTTAGATCCGTATGGCAACCAAGCAAAAAGGCAAAGAACAGCACTTGCTTTCGAGAAGCTCATGCAAGACTATGGTGAGAGATACATGTATATACTCAGACCTGTTTGTGTCATGAATTACTTTTCTGGCCTTTACTTTATTCGAAATATTGATAAGGTTGGCGATGGTTTCTAAGCTAAAATGTAACATACTTTTTAATACTTTTTTTTTATAGCTCCAAGCTTTTCTGAACGAGTAAAGCCAAGACCAAGCATGCATGGAAATGCAAGATTAATAAAGACAGGTATGTTTCCCTGCGCGTTCCAATAACTATCCTTAACCCAGGGGTTAGGTGAGTTTACAATATTAGTAACAGGTGGACTCATCGTTTCATAAGTCATTGAAAGAAGTACCATCAATTGGGTAATTATAACATCTGTTAATTACTGCGCTCATAAATAGCAATCTTGTGAAATGTAGTGTGATATTAAACACAAGTTATTATAAATATGATTATTAGAAACTTTTACAAACAATTTAATGGTCTGGCCCTCAGAAGGGAGTACAAAGTCACTACAATTGAGAGATTCCTTTCATTAGACCTATCCTTGTAGCTACACATCACACTCCTGCTACACACCCACTACTTAATTCCTTGCCCAACTTACACATCCAGTTCCTGCACATATTTGCAGACCATAGCAGAAGCAGACAGCAAAAAGGGTACACATGTCCCCTGGAGGTATCCTATCGATTCATCCCAGGACATTCCCCATGAAACCATTTCAATTTAAAAAATGTATTTGGAGAAAAACATTTCATTAAAAAAACAAAGCCATAAAAATACAAATTGGAGACTGCGTTTCATTGAAACTTGTAAAATAAGATGAAGGGAAGGAGTGTAGTTAGGATTCGTGGTACGCTGGTGTTATAAACATGGTAAATGCTAAGGATTTAAAAAAAATCTGTTTATTGGTTTTGAATACGATACAAACAGTGGAGTTACCAACAGGGGGCATAGTTATCATTAGCGATTACACTTTGCATACCATTTGCAAGTGTGGTAGTTACACAACAAATGCAAATAACAGACTTTAACATTAGCAATACATATTGCCTAGTTTGTACCCTGCTGCGGTCACCCATCCCCCTCTCCCCTCCCAGGAATGTCCAGGCAAAGGAATGAAAGTGTGCGCACAAAGAACAAGGAAGATTACAAGATGGCAGCTTATCGTGTGTATTCTGGTGGTATGGAGAGTTTGGGTACCTAAGAGTATTATGTAGTCGTACAGAGTACCAGAGGGCAAAAATGGGGAAGGATACAGGTGGGGTCTCGGTGTCTGTCCATGTGGTGCTTGTGTGAGGGGAGAAGCTAAGGAGCCAAGCAGCTGGAAAGTTGGGGGGCGGGTGGGTGAGGTAAAGCAATGTGCATGGAACTCTAATATAAGAGACACCAGTTACACTGGCCTCTCATAATCTTATCCAGTATTACGTTTTGGGGTATTGCCGTAGGCCATGCGCTTTTTCTACATGGAGCGTACAGCTCTTAGCTCCAGTCCAATATTCTAAGTCTCAGCGCCAAGTATTCGCAACTAGGGGAGGAGGGGACTTCTTCTCATAGTGATCGCCCTTTTGGCAAGTATGAGAGCCAGGTTAGTGAATTTTGTTGTAGCTTTTGTGCTTTTTGGATCTAAGGTAAATACCTAACATACAGGCCTCAATGGTGTCAAGGCACGGTCTAGCAGTGATCATGGCTGTACTTTTTTTGACCTCATCCCGAAAAGCATTTAATTTTAACAAGTCCATAACGTTGTACAGGTCAGCCGGGTCTACTCGCCTTCTAGGGCAGGCCGTGGATGTCTTTGGGATTCGCCGATACAGCTTATGGGGTGCGTGCATTATTCTACCAAACCACAGAGATTGACCACACATGTCTGTAGCGGCCCCATCGATGTACAAGTCACCCACTGGGTGGATGCCCGCAGCTTCCCATTTTGTTAACTCTCTGGCCCTCAGTGGGCCAGTGGCAGTAGGTAGGCCCTTCTGTGCGAGTGCAGATGTATATCAGGGTGTCAACTGTGCAGGCTGCAGGCAGTGCCGAAGTGTCAGGGCTGCCGTCTGTACCAGTACTGGTAGTTCCTTAGGGAGTTTGGTGCCCAGAAGAAGCAAGTCGTTAAAATCGCCATTCTGTATCCGCTCACCTGTGTCTCGCCAGGTGGTGTCCTGCCATCCAGTCGGTCACCCATTGTAATTTGGTCGCAAAGAAGTAACCACAGAAGACAGGGGCATCTACTCCTCCCTGGCTAGGTGGTTGTCGTAGTTTGGATAGGCTGATTCTTCGCTGGCCCCGCTCCAAATAATATCAATTAGGAGGGAGTTCATTTTTTTAAAATATAGCGATCGTATTAGCTGAGGGAGGTTAGCAAAGTAATTCAATAAGTGATGAAGGATCACCATTTTTATTGGAGAGACACTCAGACAAACAGCAAACAATTATTTTCAAGTCAATGAGAACACGGCATCCTCCCCACTACCTGAGTGGGAGGCCTTTAAGTCAGTATTCTGGGGGTATTGAATCACTGCCTCTATTGGAATCCGGGAAAACCTTGGAAAATAGCTTTAAAAAAAATAGAAGACTCTCTACTTGAACTCGAGCGAGCGGTCACCAACGATCCAACACAGTTGACCGACCTTACAGAGGGACGAGCAACAAATACTGCCTTGTTAGAGCGACAATGATGCCTTGACCACAGAGTGTAGTTAATGAAGCATTCAGATAATAATATGCCCATTTATACTCTGCAGTCCTAGACACACTGGTCTCAACCACAGATGATTTCCTAACTGACACTCCTATCCCGAATACAGTGAGAGGTGACAGAGGCCCTGGTAACCCCGATATCAGAACAAGAAGTTAGGCAAGCCATTCTTTCCTTGGCCAGGTATACATCTGGCTCTGATGGTCTACCAATTGAATTTTATGCAGCCTACGAAATGCTCTTGGTGCCTAGGCTACTCAAGCTTTATAATGCAGCGAAAGAACACCTCCCTATCATAACAAATGAAGCAGTGGTCACTTCCATCCCTAAACCTGAGCGGGATCCTCTGAGCTGATCCTCTTCTAGCCCACTTTTCATACTAAACACTGATTACAAAATACTTTAAAAAATCTTAGCTGAAGATTCCTCCCTTTGCTTCCAATACTCATACATGCAGACCAAAATGGCTTAATCCCAGGTTGAAATATGTCCCTTAACATCACACAACTCTACTAACTCCTGGACGAGGCCCCACTGACTGGCCCGACTTAGTCTGCATAGCTCTTTATCTCGAACAAGCATTCAATACATTTAGTTGCTTGTACCTTTCACGTGTTATTGGCACCTTTGGCCTCAGGGGGGAAATGATTGCTTAGATCGGGCTCCTTTACACTGCACCCACTGCCAGGGCAAAGCCCGGGAGGCATATCTCGGATAGTTACGCTCCTGGTTAAATAGGTTAAAAAGGACCTGTTCCCTCCTACTAATCACTACATGGATTGCTGCCTCCACCGCCCTTGTGCTGCTTAACTCATGTTGAAGGCTCTTTTGTTGTATGTATTTGTTGATTTTCTCCCTGATGAAGAGTGGTCCTTTGCTATGTATTGCTTTGTGTGTGATACAAAGCAGCGTGAAGGTGGATCTTCTGTCAACTGGTAGCCAGTGTAGGGAACTCAAACCAGGGGATATGTGTACTTGTGGCTTTACTTGTAGGAGTAGTCTAGCTGCAGATTTCTCAATTCTCTGTACACTTATAGTTGACAAAGGTGAGCCATGATACAGTATGTAATGGAACAGTCATCAGATGTGAATCTTGGAATCCTCAGACTGAATTTTGGAGTGTGTTTGCATCCAGTGCCATCGCAAAATCTGTCCTTATTCCTTCATTACATTCAGTTCATTCCTTTAGAATATTTGTTGTCTATTTACATTCACATGTTAATGGGCAGATCACTTTTGGTATCATTTTTGCAAGAATCTAGAACAATGTTTTACTTTTCTTTGTCATGAATCCTACTTCATGTTCGGGCCAACGAGAGATGTTCATATGCCCAAGTTTAACTCTATAAAGTTGGCATTTATATCATCCAGCTCACTTTCTTGTCCAACCTATCTCAAATTCTGAAAATATTTTTCACTCTCTGGCTGTCTTCTACCATGGGTCTGTTTGATTGGTTCTTTCATAGTAGTTTTATAAAAACGAATTACTTGTGTGTTCAGTTTGAGAACATCTCTAAACACAAGAAGCATCCTCCCACCTTGTGTATCTTATAAGATTGGGCCAATGAATAAGATTGACTATTTACAGAACATACAAAACAGTTGATCTTTGTTATACGAGCAACATGCTTCTGCATACAACTAGAGTGTGGCTGAATCCTTGGCGGACAGACAAATCAAATGTCTTTAATATGCACATGTTTCAGTGTGGGCTATGAGACAGTAAATGTCTGTTACTCATTATGGGATTCACACTGATTTGTGGCCAGAGTAGCAGTTTTTGTTAGCAGGTTCTTCTAGCAGTTTTTCTTTGAGTGAGCACCTTATTGCGCTTCTCCACATTAATCGTTAAAGAATTTAGGGTTTGATTTAGATTAGACAGATGTAGGAAATCGAACATTCTCTAAATTGAGCAGACAGGAAATCATATTAATCAATACCATTGGCATTGACCAACCAATACTACTGGTATCTACCAACCATTATACTCATTAGCCACATACATCGTTTCACTTTTTCTGGAACAACTAGGGGATGTATGAAAACAGTACTGTACTAAGGTCTAGTCAACGTAAAAGGTCAAAGATAACTAAGATATTGATATAGATTTGGTGGATCTTGGACATCTGCCAAAATTGGTGGATGTACAGAGGGCATAATTTATAGTGCAGGGCATGTGCAAGACCTAAAGTCACCACTATGTTATCACAGCTTGGCTAGACCATAGTTGTTTACTATTTTCTTATATCCCCAGGTTCTTCCAAATGACTAATAGGTTGATTTAGGCTTAGGTGATGTTGCGCTTCGGCCAATAATTGACAGATGGCCAATCTGTCCTATTTAGAGTATATATAATGGTATACACTCTAAATAAGTTTGATGGGACATCTTCCAATTGTATACACTGTGAATAGTGGGACAGGACATAGGGCAAATTTCAGCAGCTCTCCCACATCTTTCAAACCTAAATCAACCCCTTAGTTATCTATCTATCTATCTATCTATCTAGGTTTGCTACACTTTGATTACTGCTTTCATGCATTCCCATGTTGCTCCAAAAAGGATGAAAATATGTCTGTGGCTAATCAGCATATTAGTTGGTAAGTACCATTAATATTTATCAATCCCTAGGGGCTCCCAATGGATGATGTTGCTATCAGATTTTACTGGTTAGTGAAGTAGCCCTTTAGGGGTCACAAGCCCTCTGATGCCAGAGGAGGAAGCAAAGAGATGGAGTTCTGATAGAGACTTCAAGCTGCGGATTCCTCACCTTTTGAAAATTCCCTAGGCATCAGACTGGATCTGGAAATCCTTCCATAGTACCTCTGCACACTGGAAGGTGGCACATTGTGGCTCCGCACTGATGTCTTTCTGCTCCGGAAATGACATTTTGGGCTATGTAGGGCCACTCCTGTGTGCTCAGGTCAGTTCCTTTCTTGCCTCGCTAACAGATGGAATCCAGAGCTTCCTCCCGTCTCTCAAAGACAATTTTACTGCAATTTTATACACATTTTCCAATGTGCAAGGGATGTCACCTCCTAAAACAATAGGTTTTAAGCCCTTTAGAAACTGTTGCAAACAGATGTCTGTGACAGATCCCTATTAGGTGTGTCCGTGTGTCTGGCATCGAGCCACAACTCCATGCCCTGTGGAGACTGCACGTCGATGAACCCGAAAGCCATCAGAGAACACAAGGTGAAACTTTTCCTCTCCAAGCATAAGAAGAAGTAGCCACGGGAACGCTCGAAGTCTCGCTCTAAGGTTTAATCCCATACCAGCTCCTATTCACTGAGCTGCTCTAGAGGCCGGTCTTTTTCGTGCTTAAACCCGGAGGTAAGCCCAAGAAGCATAAGAAGTTGAAGTGGAGCTCTGCGAATTCTCGCCATTCCCACTATCCTAACATAGCACGTGGGCGGTGCCAACAGACTCCCCTGATAAAGCATATGGGTGGGGCCAACAGTCCCTCTCCCGAAGTCGACTGACTTCAGAGCCGATTCTGCAGCTGGTTCTGGCACAAACCGAGTTTCCGGGGCCTTCAGCTACCCTGCACCAGATCAAAGAGTTCCACACAGCTATGCTTCTGATCCCTACTGACTCCCTCTGGCGCGTCTTTGGGCCCCATGCTGCAGAGAGGCACTCCTCCTGGATTACCGCCAGCAGGTTTGCCCTTTACACCAGCAGGACCCTTTGAGCTGCTACTGCCTTCCAACCCAGTACGGATACCATCGCCCCGGTGCCCACTACCATGCCAGGCCTGGGTACATCAACGCCAATGCCGACTTACCCACCAGAACAGATGGCTCCCATTGTCCTTTCCAAGGCCGGTCCGACTGATTTTGCAACAGAATCCGACCAAGGTCTTGGCATTAGCTTTACCACAAAGCAGGCAACATTCTCTACACTCCTTTTTCGGATGGATTCTGATAATGATGGCGGCCAGGGTGATGAATTTGCTCAGCCCTATACAGAATGTAATTGGTATGAGGACTTGCAAGACAGTTGTGGGCTGGACACCTCCTCAGAAACAGCCCTTGTTTCTCCTCCAGGACCAGGAAGGATCGGCCTCCTACGCACTGGTTATGCATAGGGAGGTAGAATTTTTTGACCTCCACCTCCCCACCATAGAGGTGAAAACAATGTACTGACCGAAGTCCTGCAGCCTGGCCAGACTGCTTCTGAATCTTTCCTCTCATTCAATGAGGCCTTGACAGATACACTGTTAGAGGCTTGGGCTAAGCCTTGTACCAGTCCTCCAGTTAACCATCATATTGCCAGTCGCCAACGTCTTACTCCGGGCTACCTGGACTTTTTGTCTAGGGAATCCAAGAGAGTCGAGACGTTTGGGAAGAGGTTATTCTCCTCAGTCAGTTTGGCACTTCGTTCAGTTAATGCCTCCTGTTTGCTTGGCCGCTACACCCATGCCCTTTGGTAGTCTGGGGCACAAGTTCTCCTCGGTGTTCTGGAAGACATTCGTCCTGCCCTTTTACATGCAATTCAGGATGGTCATAATGCGGCCAAAGTTCACAATTCGTTGTGGCTTGGACACCACCAACTCCGTTGGATGGGTTATAGGCATAAGTTTCACCATTCGCAGCCATGCATGGCTACAGTCCACTGGGTTCTCGGGCAACATTGAGTCCTCACTGGTGGATATGCCGTTTGATGGGACTCGCTTGTTAAGGGAAAAAGCCTGACTCTAGCCTTGAGTGCTTCAAGAAGCAAAGAGCTACTGCTTGCTCTCTGGACCTTTCTACCCAGACTCACCAGCAATTCCACCATTCCTTTTGTGGCTTCGGACGAGGCATTCCCTACTGCCAGCCTATCCCACCCCACGAGGTAACCCAACGGTAACCCAACAGTTTTGCAGGAGAGGCCGTGGTGCCCACCTCCTCCATCAGCCAAGGTCAGCGGGCTACCTGGTTCAACCCCCCCAAGCCCCACTTAAAAAATGTCACAGCACCCTGGTGGAAGGCTGAATCCACAGATTATATCCCGGTTGGCAAGCGATCAAATCGAACAGGTGGGTTCTTCAAATTGTGCACAAGGTTTTAGACATTTAGGCCAAAGTGGCTATAGAGAGGTTGCTGGCGCTAAAAGTAGGATGTCGTTGCTATTCCTGCTACTTTCTGGTGCCCAAGAAGGATGGAAGTCTGTGGCCCATTTTAGATTTGTGCTTTCTCAATCTCTTCCACCGAAAAGAGTAATTCATAATGCTCACCCTGGCTCAGGTCTTGTCCACCGTGGACCCAGGAGACTCTATGGTGGTGTTGGACCTGCAGGACGCCGATTTCCATATTCCTGGCCTGCAGGCCCATCAGCGCTACCTGTGGTTCATGGTGGGAGAGGAGCATTTCCTTTTCACTGTGCTCTGGACTCGCCAGCGCCCCTCGGTGTTCACGAAAGTGATGGCAGTGGTGGCAGCACACCTTTGGAGTTCGTTGGAACCAGTCTTCCCCTACCTCACTGGCAGGCTGTTTAATGTATGCAACATCTTTGTACCAATCCTGTGCTTACTTTTTCTGTACTAATCTTACAATACACATAAAATATTTTGAAAAAAAGGTAAGGGCCTTACGCAACATCAACACCAGAAGAAAGCCTGCTGGATATACGATAGGGAATAGCCCACACAAATCTCCTCCAGCTTTTTCCACCATCTTCTCCAAATGCATAATATCCAGTTCAAAACTGCTGCAAAGCTATACATCACACTTAACAAAGAGCTGCATTTTGTTGGTCTACTTTGGAGTGGTGACTGTGGGGCAGATTTGGCAGTCTGCTGAGACTCGTTTAGGTGTGGGGGTTCCCTGGAACCTCTGCCATATGGAGGAAGAGGGCCAGGCAGGTTCTGTGCTGGAAGTATAGCACAGGACCCCTCCACCCAGACATTTGCTCTTTGTGGTTCAGTGGAGTGATGAGCAGCAAAGTACAGAAAGGCAGGAAAACTGGGTGCTGAATTCTTATGTAATGGAGGGCCTGGAGTTTTTTCAGTTCTGACTGACATTCAGGAAGAAGTAAAATGTGCTTATGTATTTTAAATTAATTATTGTTAATAATTATATTCATATATTCATGTCTTAATTGCTGGAAAATGATGTACTAACCAGAATTCTGAAGAGCTATGACGATCTATAATAAAGTATATTGTACAATTGATAACATACATATTTTGAATTATACAACTTTTTATTGTTTTCTGTCCCTTTTCCAGAACCTCCTAACGTGTTTCCTCAGTCAACCTGTGTGAGACAAACGCCTGGAACATCTTTTGTAGCTACCAACATACCATCTTACCATGCAATGAGAGATTCCAGCACAAGTGCTTTTCCATCTTCAGAAGGACAGTCAGTGGTTCCACAACTCCAAAGTGTGACCATGGCTTCAAGTTGGTCTTCACAATATTCAGCTGCACAAAGAAATACAAATAATACCTCTGTTGGCACTATTAGCATGCGCCCATCAGGACATACAGCTGTCCTTCAATTCAGCCCACAAAGTAGCCTACCTACACTATCTGAAGATCTTTTGAGGTGTTTAGATCTTCCTACTGAGCCCATCAACAAGGATAGCATTTGTTCTAATGTGTTTGGTGCATCATCCTCATCGCAGACAAGTTTGTTTCAGGGCTCAGACAACAGTATAACAAAGCAAGGATGTGCCATGAATGTCATTAATGTTGCAGCTCCATGCAATGATAATATCCAGATTAGCAACCTGCGGTATGTTAGCCAAAACATGGAAAACGTAGTATATCCTCCTGCACCAGCGCTAAATGAGCATGATAATCAAGTTCTCCAAATGCCGCTTGACACTATTATGGAAGCAACGGCATCAGCTCCACTCAGCTCAGGTTCTCTTTCTGGACAGGCCTGCAACTTTGGTCAGATGGACTTCAACTTCCAGAACAGTGACATCCTCAGTGAGTCAAAACCTACTGTTGTTCATCTGCAACGTAATCAGAATAGTACTCAATTGAATTATTTTGGTATGGAAAGCGCTCAAGCTGAGGAACATTACGCTCATAACAGCTCAATAGAAGAACACAGTTTCGCCACAATCTCAGATTACGAAGCATTTCTGCAGAATTTATCAGACATATCGGATGTTTTACATCCACAAAAGTAGTGTTTTGTAAGAAATCATTGGTAAATCAACAAATTCATAGCATAGACTACAAGGCTGCCATTTTCTACAGTTCATGGAATCATTCATGTTCATTTTTTTATTTATTTTATTATTGTGTTTATCGAAGCACATACACCACTTGTAAGTGTTGGAGCACTGTTCATTTTACAAGGGGAAATTCAACTAATTTCCACACATTATCAAATTTTAACAATGAAAAAGCCTTCCAATGCATTTACAGAACCTTGCAGACAAAGACAACAAATCTGTGACCAGTGTACTTTTCATAACAATAGTTCTTTAGGTTTGTTTTACGTCCTACAAGCAATCATTTGAGTCTTAGCAATGTTTTTAATTCAGTCACTGTAATGATATTTTAGTCAATATGTAGATATAGAACTGTTCAAGCTAGATTGTAGAAAACATAAATTTCCACAGTGACAATGTCCTATTTCTTGCTGTGTAACTACACTATGAATATAGCTAAGTGCAATTAGGAAGGAAATGAAACTAGTAATGTACATTTATTGTACGGAGTAGCCATTGTGGTGACATGATTATATTGCTACCTAATTATGTTAGTAAGGTATTTCAGTCTTCATTACTGATCTGTTAAACTTCAGGATCTGAAGCTTTTCCTTCGGAAACAAAGCTCAGTGTTGTATTGCATATAAAGCAGCACAGAGGATCGCTGATCGCCTATGATCTCCAGAATGACTGGTCTCCAAGCATTGACAGCTAATTTATCTCATCTCTTTCCAACTGGATATACTACAAAGCCACTGAAACATCACCTACTATTCATATCTGGTTACAGAGCTTCAAATTGTGTTGTCTATCATGGACTACAAAAGAACCAGGATAAATTTAGTGCATTTTTTGGATGGAACGAACCGCTCAATGTTAGTTAACAGATAGTGTTGGTAAGTAGCTGCTTTGGTAATCACTTTGACAAATTTGTTGGTGTTTAATGCAGACCCAGGATCAAATGGTGTGACCTCAATTAGTGATGTTCCTCTCAGTACTAGAGCCTGTAGCCAAGCCTGCTCACGGAGAGTACATAGATTCACACGAACAGCAAGAACTGTGCCTTTGTGGAGCCTAAGCATGGGTTGTTCTGTGCAAGCCAGCCCCCTCTTACTCCCACACACTGCTGCAGGTGGCTAATGTACATCATCGGCATACTGGTGCACTGCCATGCCTCTCAGCTGATGTAGGTTTTATACAAATAACGTGGAAGAGTGTACAAAGCATTACAGTACCCATTATGGCACCAACTTCAATCCAGAATCCTTCAAGCCTTGTAGATAAATTAGTGAATAATGAGAAGAAGTAGTACGTGATCTTGCACCAACATAGGTAGGTCTCTCGAGGTGTTATTAGTAGCCTGATGGTTGGTGGTATTAACGGCTGCGAAGAGCTGCAACAGAACCAGCGAGCAATTACTAGCTATAACAACTGAGGGAGCATCTGCTGTGACCTGCAGAGTGGCTGTGTAACTCTCTTTTTAACAGTCCTAATTGTAGGCCCTGGCAGCCAAATATTTGGCACAACTGCAAATATTTGGGGTGTCACAAAAGCGTGCTCTTGCTAGTAATAGAATAATTGATTGCCAGGAGGGAAAAAGGCCATAATGCAGTTTAATATTCTAAGCAGGAATATTGCATTCTGTGTAGGCAGTAGCACACATTCATGATATATCTTTGGCAAATCAATCTGTAACAGAAGAGAAGTCATTCAATGGAAGTACTCCTTTTTAGTTGTATTATTTGCCTCATATGCATGTCCTCCTGGATGTCGCCACAGAGCATAAAGATCTTCAGAGCAAAAAAACTTTTGAACTAGTGACCAAATTTGGGTCAACCCCCTTCAAATGAGTGTTCTAAATGTTTGGTATGCCACTATGTAGAACTTCACTTGACACCAGTTCTTCAGAAAATCAGGGGACTGTTGATGTGATAATCTGACCTTTAGGTCACACTGGGATAATGTTGCCTGATGAGCAACTTAGCTCTTGAAAGATCGTCTTGAGCAAAATGTGTTCAGATCTGACCCAATAAAATAGTTGCATATTACAGATCTGACTGTTGCTTCAATTGCTGCTGATGTAATTTGCTTAGAAGGTTGCTTTGATTTTCTTTACTCTAAGCAATTCCTTCTTGTGTTGGTCATATTTATCCTAAATGCAGAACGACTTTTGAAATGATTGCATCAATCTATCTTTAGAGGTGGCTCTCCAGCAATATTTGACATGGGGTGAACCACTTGATGTAACCCATTTTATCCTGGGTCTGATGGGGAGGCAAGAGTTCTGTAAAAATCATTTGCATTTGAAAGCTTACTAAGTAATTCAACAGCTGGTGAATTGAGACAAATCATCCCATTGATCATTACCATACTCAGCAAGAATTGCTTGAGTGTGGACTAAATGTGTAGTACGAAATTCCACAAATTGTTCGTGAAATAATTTAACTTGTCTTGATGGATAATGTCATTGAATCTTAGACAGAAAACTGATAATACTTTACAAAATTGAAAAGTTATATATGAGGTAGGAGAAGCATTTAACATAGATAGGTTTTTTTCAAAAACATTTGTGAATGCTACATTGCCATAGACCAGTGCTTCTATCATGACCTATGACCTCGCTGCATTGCAATATAACAGGTATTCTTTTCAAACACAATTATCTTCGTCAGAATGTGTTTTTACATTTTACAAGCTTTTGTATTTTGTGAATATATATTTTGCAGGAATAACCTTTTTAATTCATTTTTGTGAATTATCTATTGTTTGCTGTAAAGCAAGCCCTATCTTAGCAAATGTAATGACTATGTCATTGTAGAGTCCAAAGTAAATTAGTAAATGAATGAACTGTCTCTTGTAAATCAGAGTAATTGGGGCAGCTCAATCACCATACCTTCCAGGACTGCAGAGAGTTCTGAAAATGCAATAACTGGCAATAAATCTCATTTAAAATTGGCACCACTGGCCATTCGGCAAGAGTGGATACAAGGAGACAATAGCAAACATTAATTTTTTCTCATGAGGTATTTTTTTATGACTCCACGCCTCTAAATCTTCTGCCCTTATCACAGTTGTTTGTAAAATTGAAAGCCATACCAAGTATATCCTCCATCACACCCTATTTTATGACTGTACCGAGGTGTACTCTTTTTGCATCATAGACAGACCTATAAATTTAAATTAGTAATAAAGTAATACCCTCCCCCCCTCTCCCACCCTCACTCAGTACTATATTTTGGCCTGTGACTCAGTTGGGCTAGGTTTTGTTGCACTTCAGTGAGTATACTATTTCTGTCTATTTCTTCATCGTACGGTGCTTTGCATTATATTTACCAGTGTGATCCCTTGGAGAGTATATTAAGAGAGAGAAAACGTTTCTTAATCAGTCATAATAGTTCCCCGCTGATCAAGATGACATACAGCCGTACCTGGAAGCTCAAAACTGTATTGGTTTATCTTCTTCTGAGTAGAAAGTTCATGAACATAAAGTACCACTCATCAACACTTAGTAGCTCTTTCTGTGAGAAACTTTGGTATATACACATTGGTTTAGAATATATTTTTACAAATGTTACACATTCTTAACACTGGGTGGTAGCTCATTCAAGACTGAATTAATCCACTGGAAATACCATTGCCCTCTCATTAACTTTCTCCTTACAGTCATTAATTTATGAGGAGGTTGCCTCCTCTCATAGACCCGTACCTCTAGTTTTTTCTTCAGTCTTTATGACCTAAAACTGGAAGAGACCTCCCTTCCCCTTCAAAGGAGGTTGCCCCTTAATCAATACTACCTGTTCTAGCCTCTGTCTCTGATAGACTTGTATCATTTTATAATTCGACAATCACAAGCAAAATCAGTAATCAAGATTTAAGGAAAGGCTGCCCTATTTTGCCAGTGCAGCATCCCAATAGGTTTGGGTGGTCTTTAAAGTAGGGTGTATGGTAGCGAGATGGACACTGCAGGGCAGGTCGGCCACTGCTTCAGGCGCCAAGGCGGAAAGGAGCCAGAACAAACTCTCAATACACTGGCTCAAAGGGGCTGCTACAGGGAGTTCCAGCTTGTTCTCCCCAACGTGGATCAAGGGGAGATGTCATCAAAAATGCTGTACTCCCATCAGGTGCTTGTCTCCACACTGTAGTTACTGTGCTATTTAATACTGTGGTTTAATAGTCATTACTGACCTACTGTTAAGAATGGAGACTCTCAGTCTGAAGACTTGGAATTTTGTTCTAGTTTCTAAATTGAAATACACAATTACTCAATTACAAACGAGTAACAATTAACACATATATATATATATATATAAATTTACTATTATTGCTATGAGCAGATACCTGGCCTGCAGCACAGTATTTTCTTCTGAGATCCTTAGTGACTGGCCAAACTAAGGAAACCAGTTTTAAGCATTTCCTTGAGACCCTTTCATCCAATCACTAGAAGGGAATACGAAGATTATCCCCTGGATTGGCTACAGCTCATGTCAGCCTATAACTAGTGAACATGTGGTCACATGGTAGCCCTGGTCACTATTTAACAGGCGTGAGGATTTTCTTTTCATTACTCTTGGTGACTATGGAGATAAAGAGAACTGAAAAGCGTAAGCACCATGAAGTGCTTTCTTCAAATGAGGAAAAGCATAAAGGGTGTAGTAGAGCCAGGAGATCTTCCTCGTCAGCCAGATCTGTGGCAGTGGACCCAGATGTGCAGCGCCTTAATGATCCAGCTGTACAAAAGGCGCTAGAAGGAGAGAAAAGAGAAGAAAAATGCAGCGCCATAGAAATGGAAATAATTCTCCTTTTTTTTTTTTTTTTTAATTTTGCAGATTTATATAGCGCAAACTCGACCCGAAGGTATTGGAGCACTTTACATGAGCACTGGTTACGTTACACAAGAACATATTCATTTTTTTTTTTTTGGTAGGCACGGGGAGATTAAGTGATTTGCCCAGAATCACAGGATGTGGACGCGACCCCGAGGCTCGAACCTTGGTTTCCCAGCTCCAAAGTCGGCAATCTAGCCATCAGACCACAACCTCCATCTTCCAATTCTTCTTCACCAGAGACTGCTGGTGCTTCTATGAAGGGGAAATATGTAAGAAAGACTATATTGACCAGATTATGTCACATCTCAGACATGATCTCGGGTTTTCAGTAAATAAATTGATAGAAGATGAATCATCTTAGTTTACCCAATTTGCAGGACCTTCTTGGCCAGCTCTTTCCAGTTCATGACAACATTAAGACCCTTACTTAAAAAAGTGGAAAGATCTAGACCATCTCACAATACCTAGATTCATGCAAAAAATGTACATACTGGAAGATATAGATTCATTTCTAGCTCACAATGTGAAAATTGATTCAGTGTTGGCTAACCTGGCAGGGAAAACGTTGGTCAGCCTCGAAGACTGTACTCCTTCAGTTACAGTGCATAAAAAGACAGAATCCGCACTGAAAAGCACCTATGCTGCATTAAATCTGTCCTTATGCACAGGAATATATGCTGCATATAAAGTGCAGTCTCTTGTTAAAGATTTTAATAATCTGGCTGCAGTAATGAAAGAGGGAAAAGATTGCTCCGACATGTTTACCACAATGGAGTTGCAAGCAAGATGTTTATCTGATGTATACCGTGATGCTCTCAAAGCATCGGCAATATGGCAGGTGATTCCATTCTGAAAAAAATGTAAATTTGATTATGGGACTGGAAGACAGGTAGATCTCACTTGTAGGCTGTGTTGATTGAGTTCAGTTTATTTTTTATTTAGGACAAGGTTTAACCTTCAGTGCATTGCAAGGCTACATGTCATTCTTTCTGCTGCAATAACTCACAAGACTTGAAAGGCTCTGTGGTTTGTGAACCAGGTGAAACTCACAGTGTGGAATGTATCGTTTTATTGTGTAAAGAAGGGCAGGCATTTTTACTCCCATTTAGCACAAAAAAAATCCCTCTTCATAGCTATTGTTTTCCTACGTGCATTTTATGGGATACAAACCACTCATATTTGAGTGGTAAATAAAGTAGCAAAAATAAAATAATTACCATTATATTAGTACTTGTTTTGTGTAGGGCTTGGTACTACAATCGATAATTTTGTATAGTGCTTGGTACCACAAACATTCTTCGCAGGGTTAAAAAGTGCAAATTTATCACACACATCGTTTTTCCCTGTATAGTTTTTACCAGGTTAAACTTTGCAAACTGTATGCAGAGAAAAATTGGTAGAAAATTCTGAAAATACATAATATTACCGTGATATCCCGCATTCTGAGGAAGATGACAACTTGACAGTTTTTAGTAATTCATTTGCACTGATGCAAACATTTTAACATAGATTAATAATTCATAGTGTACTTATGAGGCTGACAGACTGTATAAATTGGTGTATGTATGAGACCGCTGTGTTGGGAAATATGTTTGTATATACTGGCTATTGAACAGTGTTCTCTGGGAATGTGTCATTTGCACTGATCAAGGTATAGATTAGTGCTCTGAATGGATTAGAGGTTATTGTAACATACTATAAACTATTAAGTCCAGAAAAGACATTGAATAGAAATGTTTTACTATAGTTCTCAGCAACTTGCTTTCATATATAATGAAAGCATGTATTTGTACTTTTTGTAATGTAAATAAATATTTTATCACTTCCTAATGGCGTACTGTTTTTACATTTCTAAAAATAGATAATAATAGATAATAAATTGTGAGCTTTTTTTGTGTTATGCAAGGGGGGTTCATCATAGCTTGGTATCAAAGCCGATGCCTATTTCACGTCCTTTGCTATCTCTAGGTCAACCTACCATTTGTAAGTTCTATTTGCACTTTCTGATACCATTATCTTGTTTTTCTCAAAATTCATTTTGAGGCTGATTTGTTTTGTTGTGCATATGTACCCACTAACACAGTCATTACATACATATGTAGATTATTTACTTTAGAATATTTCCCAGGCATCAGACTGGATCCGGAAAATCTTGAGCAGTACCTCGGCAAGCTGATAGACGGCAAAGATCAACTCATCGCCTGCATTGCCCTCGCTGGGTGTGATGTGCATGGTGCTTATATAGGTGCCACCCCAGTGCATTGGCATCAGTTTTTTTCTTTCCCTTCCATCAGCATAGATCCACCTCAGTCCCATTTTTGGACTACTTTTTGTGTTGAAATTCTTTTTGAGCTAAACTCCCAGGGGCATATTCTCAAGAACGTGTGATAACCACCGCAAGATTAGCTTAACGCAACTTTGCATATCGCAGTCGATCGCGGGAAAACAACGCTGTGTTAACGTAGTATTCCCAACCTGACGGCACCATGCGATAGTCCCACGATATCGCGTCAAATGACCGCGTTAAAATCAACGTGACGCCGCAAAATTGCGAAACGCGAATAAAGTTGCGATGAGGCCAACCGCGATACAAAAATCAGCGATAACCAGCGACAGGCCTGCAATTCCCACGAGTCATGCTGGAAAATGCACCATAAAAGCCGAACAAGAAAAACACACCAAAAACAAAATAAACTGCGTAGCAACATGGATGCACCTGGAACGAGTGCCCAGGTCAACGCGAACCGCACAAGCCACACAGACCACCAGCAAGGAACCTCGGGGTCCGGGAAGGCCAAGGAGAAGAGGTAGAGGAAGACGCGGTACAGTCCGCATGACAACCGGATCGTCGTCACGGAGGTGACAGAGCACTAACAACAACTGTCCGTCACCTCCACCGTGTCATTGGCAACACAGACGGAAAAATGGCATTCCATCGTGAATGCAGCCGGAGTGTCGAGGAGGCCAAGATGCGCTGGCACGATGTGAAAAGCCAAACCAAGCAGAAACCCGCTGCCAACAGGAAGGCAGCAACGGCGAATGGAGGTGGGAGTCCTGCGCCACAGGAGGAGCTGGAGCAAATGGTGGCCACAGTCATCAGTGTGGAGACGGTGCAAGGAGTCGGGAGTCCGGACACTGCCCGACATGACCTGACACAACATCAAGAGGGTGAGTAACGAACAGGGACTGTGGGGATGGGCACAATGGCACACATGCACAACGACGTGTAGCACACCGCACACCCACAATGACCCTGGGTCATGTCCCTGATCCCCGTGGCACAATGCAGCACACATACAAACATCAAGGAGGCCCCCATCCACCATGTGCCCAAAGGGCTCCCACCCCACACATCACCAATTCCACAACACACACATGCACCCGTGCGAAACACAGCAAAGATGCGTATGTGAGAGCCACACTGACAATGCAAGTGACACCACATGACGAGCAGCATGGCTGGAGTACAATCACCATGACATTGTGCACGCCACGAGACTGAGGTGGCTGAGTGTGGACCACATCCGGAAAGGAGCAGGTCACACTCTGACACATCCACGTGCACAAACAACCACTGACGTCAACAATACATCTGCAGACAAACAATGCACAAGAGTACAAAAACCGTCCAAGAGCACAAATGACCCAAGTCGCCAACATCACAGCACCTTAAAAGCACAGAAGCCAAAGGCACACCGCCTCCAAGGGATAAGGGGCAGCAAAATCACAGCTGCAGGTGCGACTCTCACACAATGCAGCACAAACACACAGCAATGACAGCACATCCACATGGACGACAATGTGGTACACAGTGCAACACTTACACTGCAGAACAGAGGACACAACTGGGTCCGCCTGTGCGTAGAAAATGGCCAATCACATCTGACATAGCAGGAAACTGTGAGATGCAAATGTACGTGTACAACCTCACCCACCTCATGTAGTCCAAATGTCCAATGTCCCGCATCAAATAGTCCGCCCCTCCCAAACAGTCACAATGTACATTGGCATGCAGTCTGTATGTAAACTTGAACAATGCGGCAACATACATGCCAACACAATGTCAACAAGCATCTCCCCTTCACATTGCAGAGGGACACACAACACCTCCAGCAGGGCAGACCAGACAACTCTACAGTGATGCTGAAGAGGACCTCCACACTTCCGACACCGACGCCCTACAACAGTCCATGGACATCTTAGGCAATCGATCTCCAGGAGCAGGGCAGCACCGCTGCATCGAGGATACCCCACCCCCTGCACAGACAACACAGCTGGACGCACCCACCACCCCAGCTGGCTCCCAGCAGCCCACCGAAGCATGCATCGCATTCCAAGGCCAGGTGTCAGACTGCCAGAAGGGGGTGGCCGAACATGTGCGGGTGGGGTACTACCTCATGGAATCCGAACTAGATCATATACTAAGTTCCATCAGGGACCACCTACACTCCCCAATGGAGACCCACACTGTGACAGAGACACATGCCTTTGCACATTTCCAGTACTGAACCACACCCAGAGCCACGGGATAATCATCCACACCCCCACGCTGGACTGGCGTACGCCAGCCCAGGTCACTCCTCTTACATATTGAGTGGGGGCCGACAAAGCTACATGTGCAATGTCTCACCCGCTGCCTGCGGTGACATGGCTGCGTCCTCTGTACACGGCACAATGTAATGTTGTAGGGCCCGGGGCCCTAATGCATAAATCATGAGCACACGGACACACTCAGATAGTTAGTTGAAATGGCTACGGGCTCGTGCGCACGACACCTTTATTGGCATGGTCACATGTACAGTGACGCATGTGCTGGATGTGTGAGAGGGGTGAGTGTAAGCCAGCCCTCATGGAGTCGTTGGTGCTGGCAACAACTTGAACAGTGATCACAATAAAAGCGGAAACAGAAAACACCAGCATAACAGAAACAACTGTGAAGCATCATGGTGGTAGCTGGAGAAAGTACAGTGTGCACCCAACATGCAAGCAGAATGGTCCATGGTTTGTGGTGCATTGAGTCAGTGGCACCTGAAGAGCTGAGCAGGGTATCTGAAAGAGACACGTTAGTGACAGATTCCTTACCTTAGAATATCCCCAGGCGTCAGGCTGGATCCGGGAAAGTTTTTGCGTAGCAGTACCCTTGCGCGTCGGTAGGCGGCGTCGTGCGGCTCCGCGTCCGTCGTCGGCGTCGTGATCGCCGGGATGACGTCGCGGGCAGTACTTAGACGCCGCCCCTGCGCGCTGACGACAGTTCTTCTTTTTCCGCGCCAGCAAGCGCAGATCCGGGAAGAGCAGTGCCCTGGTCATTTTTTGACCATACTTTTGGTGAATTTTTCACTGTTTTTTCATACTTTCAAGGTGTCGTAGGGATGCCCGGCTTCAAGCGATGCGGCGCCTGTGCGCGGATGATGTCCGTCACCGACCCGCACTGGGAGTGTCTCTTCTGCCTCGGCCGAGGCCACGACACGGAGTCTTGTACCGACTGCCAGGCCCTCCACCCGAAAGCTTTGCGAGAGCGGTCTTGAAAGCTCCTCGAGGCCCGGCATTCGGCTCCGCGGAAGCCCCGGTCGCGTGAGAGGTCCAGGGGTCGATCGCGGAGTCCACACCGGTCGTCGGCGTCGAAGTCTTCTTCGTCCGGTAAGTCGAAACACAAAAAGTCCAAAAGCATCATCGCTCTAGGACTTCGCCTCGCCGGTCTCGCGACTCGGCTGAGGCCCCTCCCGGCACCGTCCCCGCCCCCGCGGCCCCGGACATGCCTGTGGAGTCGCCCCCGCCATACCCGCCCTTCCCGGGTTCGGGGGCGGATCCGGCCAAAGTGCAGGAATTCCTGTCGGCCATGGCCCGCCTCTTCGGGCCTTCAGGCCCCTCCGGTGCGCCTTCGGGCCCCGCGGGCCCTGATGGGGTTGCTCCGGCGTCGCCGACGGCTCCGGCCCCGGCGTCGCCCGTGCCTCCAGCCTCGATCCCGGCTCCGGCTTCGGCCCCGGCCTCGATCCCGGCTCCACAACCCCCATCGACGCCGGTCGACCCTAACGACACCTCCGCCGGCGCCGATGTCTCCGGTGCCGTTCTCGGCGCCGCCCTGGGCTCCGGGCGGCGTCGTCCCCCTGTTCCTTCCGGCTCCGGACATGGATCCGGACCGACGTCGCTCGACGCCGGCTCCGGCGCCGATGGGACCTTGGGTCCCAACTGTCCCTCCTCCTCCTTATTTTGAACCAGAGGAGGACCAGTTGGACTGGGAGGGGTCTGATGACCCTCTGACACGACACTGTCAGTATGATCAGGACTGGACAGAGAGTCTAGGGGAGGCCAGTGGTCTAGATACTTCCCCTGACACTGGCATGCTGTCTCCTCCCATGGCTACGGAGGAGGGAGCCAATTTTGGTACGGTGTTGCGTAGGGCAGCTGGGGCCTTACGTCTCCAACTTCCTACTTTGACGGTCAAGCCTAACATCTTGACAGAGGTGCTTCAGCCGGCAGCCTCCTCTGCGGAGACTGTGCTGCCGTTTAACGACGCCCTCACTGACGTTCTTTTGGGCGCCTGGTCCAAGCCCAACACAGGGGCTCCTGTGGATCGGAACGTGTCACGACGCCATCGCCCAGCTCCGGGCGACCCCCTGTTTCTCTCTGTCCACCCCACTCCTGAGAGCTTGGTTGTCCAAGCCTCCGCTTCCCAAACCGCCTTCCCTACCGCTCCTCCGGATAGGGAATCCAAACGCCTGGATCAGTTTGGGAAGAAGGGTTTTTCTTCCTCCAGTGCTGGCTTGCGGTCCGTTAACACCGCTTGTCTTTTGGGCCGATATACCCACTCCCTGTGGGATTCGGTGGCGGATGTTTTGCCCCAGTGTCCTGAGGAGGTCCAGACACTGCTTTCCGCGCCATTGCGGAAGGAAGGGATGCGGCTAAATACACAATACGTTGTGGCCTTGACACCGCCGACTCGCTGGGCAGGTCTATTGCAACGACGGTGGCGCTCAGACGCCACGCCTGGCTGAGAACCACTGGTTTTTCAGGGGATGTCCAGAATACTCTCATGGACATGCCCTTTGATGGAGTCGGTCTTTTTGGGTCCAAAGCAGACCATGCGTTGGAGCGCTTTAAGGACTCACGGGCTACTGCCAAGTCCCTGGGCCTTTCTGCTACACGCCCTCCGCTGACTTCTGCTTTTCGCCCCTATCGTGGCCACGGTAGGGCGCCCCTTCACGTCAGCAGCCCAGCCACCGGCCCGCGCAGCAGGCGTCTTCGCGTGGCCGAGGACGTGGATTCCGCCGTGGCGGATCGGGCAACCAGCGTGCGGGTCAGGCCACCACCTCCAACCCGTCCGCGGCCTCCAAGCCCTCCTAGTCCCTCCTTTCAGGTGCACAGCACGCCAGTAGAGGGCAGGGTCCGCCATCACCTTCCCCACTGGCGTACCATCACCTCGGACAGGTGGGTCTTGGACATTGTCCGAAGGGGCTACTCCCTCCCCTTCGAGACCACCCCCCAGCCATGCCACCTCAATTCCACCGCATGTCAGGGGATCACTTGGTGCTTCTACAGAAGGAAGTCACGGCCCTCTTGACCAAGAGGGCCATCGAGCGTGTTCCGACCCCAGAAGTAGGGCGTGGTTGCTACTCCCACTACTTTCTGGTGTCCAAAAAGGACAAGGAGGACATGCGTCCTATCTTGGACCTCCGGAACGTCAATCGCTTCCTCCGGAAGGAGAAGTTCAAGATGCTCACCCTAGCTCAGGTCTTGACTGCCCTCGACCCTGGAGACTGGTTGGTAGCGTTGGACTTGCAGGACGCATATTTCCACATCCCCGTCCTGCCGGCCCACCGGCGTTACCTTCGGTTCACGGTAGGCCCTGAGCATTTTCAGTTCACCGTGCTCCCCTTTGGCCTTACCAGTGCCCCTCGGGTGTTCACGAAAGTGATGGCGGTGGTCGCAGCTCATCTGCGCCGGGCAGGGGTTTCAGTCTTCCCCTACCTCGATGACTGGCTGCTGAAGGCGGGCTCGTCCCAGGCAGTCGTCTCCCACCTCCAGACTACGGCCGAACTCCTGCACTCGCTGGGGTTCTCCATCAATGTGCCGAAGTCGCATCTGATTCCTTCTCCACAGCTCCTTTTCATCGGAGCGGTTCTGGACACGACGCAGTTTCGGGCCTATCCTCCCGAACGGCGAGTCCGGGATATTCAGGCTATGATTCCGATCTTTCAGCCTTTATCCTGGGTTTCGGTACGGATGACCCTGAGGCTGCTGGGCCTCATGGCCTCCTGCATCCTGCTGGTCAATCATGCCAGATGGCATATGCGGGCTCTGCAGTGGGACCTGAAGTTCCAGTGGGCGCAGCACCAGGGCAACCTGTCCGATCACGTCCAGATCTCGGAGGGGACTGCAAGACAGTTGCAGTGGTGGCTCTCGAACCGGCAATGGGTCATGGGCAGATCCCTCTCCCTTCCCCAGCCAGAGCACACAGTTGGGACGGACGCGCCCCTTCTGGGATGGGGCGGTCACATGGGAGAGGCGGAGATCAGAGGCCTCTGGTCTCCGGCGGAGTCCCGGCTCCATATCAACCTTCTGGAGCTCCGGGCGATCCGACTTGCACTCAAGGCATTCCTTCCCTCTGTCAAAGGGAAGGTAGTGCAGGTGTTCACAGACAACACCACCGCCATGTGGTACTGCAACAAACAGGGCGGGTTGGGGTCTTGGACCCTTTGTCAGGAGGCTCTGCGCCTCTGGACATGGCTGGAACATCAGGGCATGTTCCTGATGGTTCAACACCTGGCAGGTTCCTTGAACGCCAGGGCGGACGAACTCAGCCGCAGGTGCATGATGGATCACGAATGGTGTCTTCACTCGGAAGTGGCGCAAGGACTCTTTCTACAATGGGGAGAGCCTTGGTTAGATCTATTCGCCACCGAAGAGAACGCGCAATGTCATCAGTTCTGCGCGTTGGAATTTCCAAGGCGGCACTCGCTCGGAGACGCTTTTCGTCACGAGTGGAGTTGCGGTCTGTTGTACGCCTTTCCGCCTATACCACTTCTACCCAGAGTGTTGAAGAAGATTCGGCACGACCGGGCCCAAGTCATTCTTGTGGCTCCGGACTGGGCTCGAAGAGTTTGGTATCCCGAGCTACTCAATATGAGCGTAGATCCCCCGATCCGTCTGCCTCTTCGGGAGGATCTTCTGTCGCAGCAGCAGGGGACGGTCCTCCACCCGAACCTGTCCAGTCTACACCTGCTTGCGTGGAGATTGAGCGGCGGCAGTTGATTCCTTTCGACTTGCCTCCCGAAGTTTGTGATGTAATTCTGGCAGCCAGGCGTCCCTCCACTAAGGTGGTATACGCCTGCAGGTGGAACAAATTTGTGGCATGGTGCACAGCAAAGGCTGTGAATCCCCTTTCTGCCCCTCTGTCTGAGGTCCTTCTGTTCCTTCTCTCTCTGGCCCAACAGGGTTCTGCCCTGGGTACCATCAAGGGTTATCTTTGTGCTATCTCGGCCTTCCTCAGGCTCCCTGATCAGCCCTCCCTTTTCAAGTCCCCTGTTGTTAACAGGTTCTTAAAAGGCATTACTCACCTCTTTCCTCCTGTTCCGTTTGTGATGCCTCAGTGGGACTTGAACTTGGTTCTTACCTTTTTAATGTGCGCTCCCTTTGAGCCTCTACATAACTGTCCTCTTCGTCTTCTGACTCTAAAGACAGCCTTTCTGGTGGCCATCACCTCCGCTCGGCGGGTGAGTGAGCTCCAGGCTCTATCTTGCAAACCTCCCTTTCTGTCTGTTCATCCAGACAAGGTTGTTCTTCGGACGCGTCCGTCCTTCTTGCCAAAGGTGGTTACTGCTTTCCATATTGGGCAGACCATCACTTTGCCCACCTTCTTTCCGCCTCCGCATCCTTCCAGAGAGGAAGAGAGGCTCCACCGTCTGGACCCAAAACGTGCGCTCTCCTTCTATATTGACCGCACAAAACACTTCCGGGTGGATGACCAGCTCTTTGTTGGCTACGTGGGCGCCAAAAAGGTCGGGCGGTGCACA
Organism: Calotriton arnoldi; assembly: GCA_963921515.1. Lineage (NCBI taxonomy): Eukaryota > Metazoa > Chordata > Amphibia > Caudata > Salamandridae > Calotriton > Calotriton arnoldi. Next base: position 97,840 of record CAWUFW010004332.1, on the reverse strand, counting down.
AGAGGACCATCTCCCGCTGGGTTACCTTGTGCAGCAAGACCTGCTATTCTTTGGCGAAGAAGGAGCCTCCTGTTGGGCTGCGTGCCCATTCCACAAGGGCAACGGCTGCTACCACGGCCTTGGGCCGCGGTGTTCCGCTGCCGGTTATTTGTCAGGCAGCTACGTGGGCCTCGCTGCACACGTTTACAAAGCATTACTGCCTTGACAGTCAGGTCCGGAGGGACGGCTTCTTTGGCCGTTCTGTCCTCCAGGACTTCCTTGTCTGATCTTTGTTCGCAGACCCACCACTGGGGTTGGTATTGCTGGGGTATCTATTCTAAGGTAAGGAATCTGTCACTAACGTGTCTCTTTCAGATGCACAAGTTACTAACTTGTGTAACGATATATCTGTAAGAGACAGTAGTTAGTGACAGATTCCTACCGCCCACCCATCCTCCCGTTCTGCGAACTGATTTCTAGGAGTTAAGGACATCCCTTTCAGGGCCCTAGTATTTTTCAGACACCTATGTCAGCTTCTTGCATGGCTCTGCGTTCCTGGCGCGGAAAGTCGTGTACAGAACTGACGTCAGCGCGCAGGGGCGGCGTCTAAGTACTGCCCGCAACGTCATCCCGGCGATCACAACGCCGACGACGGACGCGGAGCCGCACGACGCCGCCTACCGACGCGCAAGGGTACTGCTACGCAAAAACTTTCCGGATCCAGCCTGACGCCTGGGAATATTCTAAGGTAAGGAATCTGTCACTAACTACTGTCTCTTACAGATATATCGTTACACAAGTTAGTAACTTGTGCATCAAGCTGATGATGGCACCCACGACAGGTGTGAGCAACTCTGATAGTCTGGCAGTAAGACACTTCCGACTCTGGCACCTGTTGTTTGGAGTTGGTCCTGGCGGTGGTGGCGTGTGCATCCTGCAGTGATGCGACGTCCGGGCAGGTCAGGACTAGATTTGATGTGTGAGCCCAGGTGGACCGCAGTTGAGGCCGGAGGCTCCGGACAGCGCAGGGCCACAGACACATGGCATTGATGACCCCCAGTCAATCGACCCAGAGGCCATCCAATATGCTATCAGACAGGGGCCATGACTTGAGCTGCACAGAGTTAGTGGCCCCGGATGCACTGCGGCCGGCACAGGCACACCGCCACGGGACGGTGACTTGCGGTGCAGTGAGATAGGGCCACGCGAGGTGAGCGGGTCCTCGTCGATGTCGAAGGTGAATGTAGCGGCGGTTTGCGGGGGACAGTGGAAGGTGTCCTCCAGGGCATGATGCAGAGGGCAGAAGCGGCAAATGGAGGAGTGGAATGCTACAGCCTCGTTTTTGCCACAAAGTTAGTATCACCGACATGATGATGAAGACAACCCCCAGTCCATAGACTCAGTCGCCACCAAAGTTCAACCAGAAAGTGTCCATGGATGTCTGGGAACAGACTTAGTGGCACCGGAGCTGAAAGGGGATGCAGTCTGCGATGAGGCCAGTGCAATGATATCAAGGCTGCCATAAATGAATCATGACTGAATTCCCAATGTGTGACCTACTCGACCGCAGTGTAAGCCGAAGGCGTAGTCATTAAGGGCCCACAGACACGTGTGGTTGAGATGCCATGCACATACTTCGTGTCACCACATCGAAGGGAGTATAGTGATTTAAACTCTGCATTGATATGTGTACTCGGCCATTGTGTAATCAAGACTCAGTTCCAAATGTGTGACCTACTTGACCGCAGTGTAGGCCCGAGGCAGTGGTCAGCAGGGGCCCACAGCCACATGTCGTTGGCCCGCGATGCACAGAGTTAGTGACACAAGAGTAGTTGTCGGCAGTGTTCGATCACCTCCGTAACGATGATCCTTTTCTCCTCCGGGCTGAACCGCGTCTTCCTCTTACTCGTCTCCTTGCGTACAATGATATGAACTCCGTCATGCAGAAATCAAGACTCAGTTCCACATGTGTGACCTACTCGACCACAGTGTAGGCCGAAGGCAGTAGTCAGCAAGGGACCACAGACAGGTGTAGTTCGAATGCTATGCACAGAGTTGGTGGCACCACATCGAAGGGAGTACAGTGATATAAACTCAGCCATAAAGTGTGTACTCTGCCATTGCATAATCAAGACTCAGTTCCAAATGTGTGAGCTACTTGACCGTAGTGTAGGCCGGAGGCAGCGGTGGAGTACGTCAACGAAAAAGGAGTAAAGCGGGCCTGTGTCGCGGAGGCCGTGATGGTCTGAGGAGGCTGCCAAGGTCGCGGGCTTCGGGCTTGGAGCTTGCGCCGGCACGTGGTGGGCCCTCTTTGACACACGCCGGTGTCGGCAGTGAGGCATGGCTGCGCAGGGGCGGGCATGACGGGTTCGGGGACCAGCGGCCCGGGGTGCAGCAGGCGCACAGGATCGCAGGCCACACCGCTCATGGCATCGGCCTCGTGGCGGGGTGGGAGGCGCCGCTCTGGCAGACACGTTGGGCAGTCCGGAAGAGAACCACGCCCAGAGCTACGTGCTTTTTCTTCACACCCCTACGCTGGCCTGGCGTCCTCCGGGCCAGCCCACACGCTTACAGGGGGGGACGTCACAAGCTACATTTCCGCGATCTTCCCCACTGGCTGACATGGTTGCGTCCACTGTCCACTACACTCTAAACACCAGCAGTGCATGTAGACATGGATATGTCTGTGGTCTGCATACTGCAGTCTGTCCAGCACTTCCACGCCACACTTGGCATTGTGTACATTCTCATTCATGGGTCACTTGCCTCCTTCGCACATGCCTGATTCCCACCTCTCCCCACATTCCGCTATTGTGTGGCTGAGGTGCCATGCCGTTGATGGCTCATGTACATGGCTAACCAAGGTTGCCACAGTAAGTCGTGCTGTCGTGTCTGGTGGGTATGTTGTTTGGCATATTGTATGTGATTTTGTGACGTGTGCAGTGCCAGAGTTGTGAGTTGCATGATTGTGGAGTTGAGGTGTGTGGTGTGTTCATTTGGTACTTGCCAACGAGGTGTGCATTCCCATAGGTGCCATCCTGGAAGCACTGGTTGATGATGGACTGTCGGAAGATGAAGAAATCATGCACACTGCCTGGGTAGTTGGCTACGACATTGGTGAAGAGTCCCCTGTGGTCCACTATTGCCTGCACATTCATGGAATGCGTGTGCTTTCTGTTGCCGTAATTGTGTGCAGTGTCGGCAGGGGGCACAAGTAGGACATGTGTGCAGTCGATTGCCCCCAACACGTGCGGGAATCCAGCTATGGCGTATAGTCCTTGCTTGGTCTCCAGCTGTTCCTGCACATTGTGGGGGACGTATAGGTACTGGGGTACCTGGCTGATGATGGCATCCAGGACAGGTGTGAGGAACTTGGATGGGGCTGGCTGTGAGACTCCTCCGACTCTGGCGGTTGTTGGTTGGGAGGTACCAGAGGCCAACAGGTGCAGCACAGCCAGCAGCTTTGTTTGCGGAGGGATGTTGGTTGTCCGCTGTGTTGGTACCGTCAGCCTGTGGGCAATGATGTTCAGGATGCGGAGGATGGTTGTCCTTTTGAGCCTGTAGTGGGCATTGACATTGTCTGGTGTTAGGTCTGTGAGGCTGGTGCGTTTCCTGAAGGTCCGCTGTCTTTGTCTGCGCTGCCTCTGTGGTGGTCCGGGGGGGGGCCAAGGGGGAGGTGGCGATCGTGGGGGTGGTGGCGGTGGGTGTTGTTGCCCTCTCGGGGCTCCGGGATGCATGGTGTGTGGCTCCATGGCATCTGTTGTTCTTCATGTGTGGCTCTGGGCTGGGCTCCCTTGTCTGGTGCAGGTTGTCGTCCGACTTTACACCAGGTCAGAGCAGGTGTTAAATTCCTGCTGCTAACGCGCCTTATCGCCTGTTTTGTGGTCTTATCGCCGATGTGGCTGGTCGTTGAAAATGTTGAGGTGTGATGTTGTCGCAGCTTTTTGCCCTGGGAACGCCTACTCTGCATCTCATTAGCGATAGTTGCCGGGGTCATCTGTGGCGATGTTTTTTGCGGATGCTTTCGCAAGTAAACTGGTGGTATCGGCTGTTAGCATCAGCTTGTGAATGGGGCGTTAAAATTATCGCGACTTTGGCTGCGATAAAGTGCCGATAACTCGGCGATAGCTCCTTGAGAATATGCCCCCCAATGTGCTATAGGGATGTCACCAAAAAAACCTGTGAGTTTAAACACAGTAGATCCTGCCACAGGCGGATGTCTGTGACAAACCTCTACCTGGTCTGTCTCTGGTGCCTGGAGCCAGGCCATGACTTCAAGGCTTGCCCTGACTGTCAAGCGATGAACCCTAAGGTGGTTTGGGAGCGCTTCACGAAGCTACTGGTCATCCAACTCCAGACACCTCCACCACGCTCCAGCTCCCAGTTGCGAGGAAGGGCCCAGCCACCCTTACGGAGCCGTTCTTGTCAGTCGTCATCGCATTCCAAGTCATCGTCGGTAAGTCCCACAAATGGTCCAAGAAGTCAAAGTGCTCTTCGACTTTGCTGCACCAGTCCAAATCTTCGGACGAGGTGCAGGAACAGTGCCACAAATCTGAGCCCCGCTGCCACATATCAGCCATGGAGCCTGAGTCTGGATCCGTTCTGCGCCTCTCAGAATTTCCTGAAGCTGGAGCGCCCCTGCCGGAAGAATTTTATGAGGCCATGCACCGCATATTTGGACAGGCCAACCTCTCCGGAGCGCCTTGAGGTCCCACTGGTTCGTCAGGTGCCTCAACTGGATTCCCGCCGGCTGGTTTGCTCTCGACGCCAGTCAGGCCCTTCGGATCCATTCCTGGATCCGGATCGTCTCTGGTCGCTAGACTGCAGCCTTCCCTGTACCGCATTCCTCTGGTACCATTCCAGTGCCGCTGACTCCCCTTGGCTGCGCCGACCCCTTAGTATATACCTGACCCCGATATGGAGGTGTACCAGCGTCACGCGATGTCTGCTCCGGCATCAACCAGAACTCGACCCTCCGAGTCAGAGACAGGGCCTTTCTTTACTGGAAGAGCTTGAGGACAACTGTTATGAGGACTCGCAGATACCAGTGGTCTAAATACCTCCCCATACACTGTCCTAGTCTCTTCTCCTTGTGTGGCTATGGAGGAAGGGACTTAATTTGCCATGGTAGTGAGGAGGGTGGCTGAGATCCTGGACCTTACGCTGCCCTCAGTGGTAGTCAAGACGAACGTCTTGACAGGTGCTTCAACTGGGAGTTGCCCCCACAGAACCTCTTCTTCTCTTTAATGAAGCCCTCACAGATGTCCTGCTAGTAGCATGGGCCAAGCCCTGTACAGGGGCTCCTGTGCACAGGAAGATTGCCCGCCGCCATTGCCCCACTCCTGGGGACCCAGCTTCACTCACCCAGCACCCCACCTCAGAGAGTCTGGCTGTCCAGGGTTTCACATCCAAAGTCAACCCTGGTGCGTTCCATACCATACCACTGGATAGGGAATCCAAGAGGCTGGACACCTTTGGTAAAAGGATTTTCACTTCCCCCAGCCTTGCACTGCAGTCTGTGATCACTGCGTGCCTCTTGGGTTGGTATTCCCACACAGTTTGGGGCTCGATTGTGCAAGTGCTGCCCATGGTCTCGGAGGAGGCTGGGCCATCCTGTCTCAGGCTATTGCCAATGGCTGGGACACAGTAAAGTTCACTATACGCTGCGGACTGACCAGCCCCACTCTGCCTTGGGGGTACAGAAGGGGCTACCAACCACGCACATTTCCCCCAGCCACCACAGTCAACAGGCTCCTCAGTCCTGTCCTGGCCGCAGATGTGGTTCCCGCAAGCCCCATGGGACCCAAGGGCAGAGATCTGCCATGTCTGCCACCCCCTGGCAGCAACCTCCAAACCCCTTTAATATGCCCTCCTCCCTATCACGGGCAACCAGTCAGCGACGGCAGTCCATAACCTTGGACAAATGGGTACCCCAGATTGTTCAGCAGGGTTACGCCCTCCCATTCACATAAACCCTGCCGCCTATGCCACCATTCTCAGACCGGCTGATGGAGGACCAACTCTCCCTGCTGTGCCAGGAAGTGCAGGCTCTTTTGGCCAGTGAGCCATTGAGAGAGTGCCGACATCAGAAGTAGGACTTGGTTACTATTCCTGCTATTTTCTGGTGCTGAAAAAGGACAGAAGCCTCTGCCCTATGCTAGACTTTCACTCTTTCAACGCATTCTGAAGAAGGAGAAATTCAAAATGCTCACATTGGCTCGGGTTCTGTCTGCCCTAGACCTTGGAAACTGGATTTACAGAATGCATATATCCAAATACTTGCCTGGTCGTTCCACAGATGCTTCTGGCGGTTCACGGTGGGCCACAAGCACTTTCAGTTCACTGTGCTTCCCTTTCCTCTTACCAGCGCCCCTCGGGTGTTCACAAAGGTGATGGCGGTGGTGGCAGTCCATCTGCGGAGGTCAGGGATCCCAGTCTTCCCCAACCCCCCCATGTCTCAGGCACTTGTCGCCCACCTCCAGACTATGGCCGGCCTCCTGCATTTGCTGGGGTTCACTATCAACGTGCCAAAATTGAACCTGACTGCCTTTCATCAGAGCCATTCAGGACACTGTGCAGTTTCAGACCTATCCTCCAGAGCGCTGAGTCCAGGATATTCAGGCCTTGATTCTATGTTGCAGTCTCTATCCTGGACTTTGGTGAGACTGACTATGAGGCTGCTGGGCTCTGCTGTGAGACCTGAAGCCCCTGTGGGTGCAGCATTAGGGGAATCTCCGACCTGATCCTGATATCGAAGGGAACTGCAAAAGATCAGCAGCGGAATCTGAGGAACCACAATTGCGTCGGCAGCAGACCCACAGCAGTGACAGATGCGTCATTCCTGGGTTGAGGCGGCCATCTGGGAGAGATGGAGATGGGAGTACTCTTGTCTCCGGTGGAGTCTCAGGTCCACATAAGCCTATTGGAGTTGAGAGTGATTCACCTTGCATTGAAAGCATTTCTTCCTTCCATCAAGAGAAGGCTGGTTCAGGTGTTCACGGACAATGCCACCCCCATGTGGTATTACAGCAAGCAGAGCGGAGTGGGTTCGTGGACCCTCTGTTAAGAGTCCCTGCATCTCTGGACATGGCTGGAACATCAGGACATATTCAGGACATATTCCATGTCGTACTACACTTGGCGGGCTCTCTGAATGCCAGGGCAGATGAACTCAGCTACTGATGCCTCGCGGATTACAAATGGCATCTCCATCCGAAGGTGGTGCAAGGTCTCTTCTGCAACTGGGAAGAATCTTGGTTAGATCTATTCATCACCGTCAATATCACTCAATGTCTCACCCCCTTCGTGGACCGAGGAGTAGTCGCAGCTAGACCCTGTTTACTGCATCACATCCACAGCATCCTTTGAGCATCTTCACCATCCTTCATCACTTGCATCAGGGCCACTTCCATAGGAAAGCCCTGCAAAGGATAAAAGTGCCTGGAACTGACTAAAGACTGCTTCACCTGCTGGGGTAACTGCTTTGGGGACCTTGCTGGTCCCCCTGACTGGCTCCCCACTGGATTTGGTCAACTTAAATGACTCCAAGTGATTGCATTACACCTAGCCCAAACCTTTTAGTGAAAAAGTTTCTGTCAGCTTCGTTGAATTGGCCATTGCTTGTTTGCTGGTGAGTGGAATGTTTTAATTTACTATACCTTTTAAATTCTATATCTCCAGAACCTTAACGTGGATTTTTTTGTATTTGTGGTCTAAAACACATTAAAATTCAGTCTATTTTCATAAACTAGGGTCAGATTTTTTGTTGTCTCTTTGATTCCTTCTTCAATTGTTTTGGTGCTGTTTAAATGCTTTACACTTGTTCCTTTATGTAAGCCTTGCTGCTCAGAGCCACAGCTACCCAGGGTTGAGCTGAAGGTTTGGCAAATGAAACCCAAGGGTCCTAAAGTGGTTGGTAAGTGTATTACATGTAGTCGCACAAGCACGCCATATAATACACCCCATTTCCTTACATTAGTGCCTATCATTGGGATTCAGAACTTGTGCAGTACCACACAGTTGTTGAAATTGAGACACTGAGAGTCCGCCTAAAGATGACACCCAAAGATAAGTTGTTGTGCCTCCCAAGTAGTTGTTCAGTGGTTGTCGACTCCAAAAGGACTGTTCCAAAGGATTGCAAAAACTTTTTCAAGGAGTGAGAAGTTTAGGAAGTTGTGACAAAGTTCCTAAAAAGTTGACAAGTTTGAAAAAGTTTTCCAAAAGTTTTGACAGAGTTTAGAATCCACATTTCACAGCAAAGGGGCATGGAGCTCGAAATGTCCAGCCTTCTATAGGGACAGGAATATCAATTTGGGAGCTAAGTCCAGGAAAAATGAGTTTATCAGGGCCCTCAAATCATGGGAAGAGGCCCACAGAGTACCTTCACACCTGGAGAGGAAATTGCCCCAAAGTAGTGGGGAAGAAGATAATGTAGAGGATGATGCCAACAGTGCCCTGGGGGTAGCAGGTGAGAGCCTGCCACCCTACATCAGACCAAGGTGGCTTCCAAAGCAGGCTCCATTACTAGCCAGAGGTCCCTCCAAGACAGCCTGGCAGCCTGGACCTAGAAGAAGGAGCGATGGTCTTGGCTGAAAGAAGATTGGCCCTGGAAGAGAGGAAGGCCAGACTGGGATTAGATCTCTAAAAAGATGGTGGCAGCAGAACAGTAACAGGAGGTGACCGGGGTGCCAGTGATGTAAGGTTTCCCAAAGGGATTGTCCCTAGTTATGTCCAATGGCATGACATAGACAAGTGCCTGGCCTCATATGAGAGAGCGCTCAAGATGAGGAAGGTGGGGGGGCGTTGTCTAACCGTGCTGCATGATGGCCGCTTGCTAAGCGAGCTCCGCCGGCCGTGCTAAGATCCTGTCTTAATCCTGCCATCTGGAGAGCCACTGCTAAGCCATAATTGCCCCTGTGTAATGCTGACGATGTGGCGACACGGGTGACCTGCATCCCGGAGCTGTGACCGGCAAATTGACCGACTTTGCGGTGCCCGGTGAGGTGAGGTCCGGCGGAGCGATCAGAGATTACTTGCAGCAACCGAGTAGGTGTCAGATCTGGGTATCCTTGTGCCCGATTTGTGGGAAGAAGGTATCGCCTGAAGGGGCAAGCTCGCCGCGAATCTACTTCCGAAGGCAGACAGCGGCCGGGCCTCCGAGCGACGCGTAAGCCGAGCCGCCATCTTGAAGTCAGGCACGGCCTGGTCAGCGTGTGCGGAGGGTACTGCGTCAGTCCGGGGCCCGGTGAAACTAACCAGGTATGCGGATGTTCCCTCTGCCGCTTCTATCCTTGGACGGGCTGCGGGGCTGAGAACATGACGATCCCCGAGTGAGGACCGGGGCGTCCTTGTGGTGCCGCTCATAGTGGAGTGCGCACGACCCCAGGAGCTGGTTGCTTGCCTTGAGATCACCTCGGTGGATCGGCTCGGGAGCCGTGGGGCCCTTGCGGGGGCGGATGCTGTCGAGGAGAGGCCGGACCCTGCATTACACACATCTGTGCCCTGGTTGTGCAGGTGATGCCCTGAAGCTGACGATCGCCTGTCGCACTGTAAGTGCGCCAGCCACGCATGCTACGCCTGTTGGATGTTGGACAGTTAAGTTCAGATCAGTGCAGTGCAGTCCCAATTGCGCACAGATTTGTCTCTGACTAGCCACAATAGAGTCTGGGTGTCTGGCCCTCAAGGCACGTAGACTCCTGGAACTGCAACACTTAATTTCAGCATAGGCGTCGGCTGCACAAGATACCTGGCGCTATGGGTAAACAGGACGCAAAACAACCCAAACTCACTTTCGAGAATAAAAGGCACATTAGGCCAACGGAGGTTGAGGGAGAGGTAGATGCCGACCGCCAACCTACACCTCAATCAGAGGAACAAGGGGAAGACTTACGCACGCTACTTTTAGAAATGAGGTCTAACCTGAAAACAATAGACACCAAGCTAGATGTACTCACCTCCCAACTCGACGCGGTCAAGAGACAAGTGGACACACATGAGACCAGGCTGGATGTTCTCGAGAATCATAGTTCCGAAAACCATGAGTTTCAAGTGGAGACCAGAGAGCAACTGCTGCAGATGGATAAGGTTCTCAACCTTATTAGGGCAAAGAACGATGATTTAGAGGCAAGATCTCGGCGGAACAACCTCCGTATAACTGGTATTCCCGAGACGACGGCCATTGTCAAAATGGAACCCTTTGTTGCTGAACTACTACACGATCTCTTTGGCCCGGAATTCCTACCCGCAAAGCGTGTTCTGATGCAGGCTAAGATCCCCTACGCCCTACTTTACCCTGCAAAACTCAAAGTGACACACGAAGGGTCTATTCACATGTTCACGGATGCAAAATCTGCATTGAAGTTTGCTTAACATGTGGATGGAAAGACAAACGCGCACAGGTCTCCTGCCGGCAAAACCTCCGAAGCTGGTATAAGGGACAACGATTAACTTTTCTTCCCCCTTTCTTATACCTGCTGAACCAGTCTTGACGTTTATTGTGTCACCATTTTGGAATCTGATTTGTTGGGGGGGGAGGGGGGTTCGCTCATGACGGATGCTGAAACGACACGCTACACTTAGGGTGGTTGCCGGGTTGTGCAAACAGGCCTTACCGTGCGACTAGATGTTATGGCCCTCAATTATAAGCACGGCCACCTTGCCTTTCGGCAGGGAAGTTGGTGTGGTGGTGGGAGGGAAGGTAAAATAATGTTTTATTGTCAGGCAGGACACGGACAGGCAACACACTCGTAGGCAGAGGTGAGCCAGATCCTACCGGAGATGCATGCAGATTGCAGAGGTAAACGGGACATTCAACATTACCACCCAGCAACGCATGGACACAGGTGGAGCTGCGGCTCCGATCACGGGGTGTCCCATCCCATTACAGTTGCCAATAGATATACCATGACGACAATGAACCTATTGACATGGAACATCCGGGGTTTGAATGACCACAGGAAGGCCAGACTAGTCCACACGTATTTACTCAGACACCACATAGATATCTGCTTTCTACAGGAGACTCACCTGAACTGCACCCCATCCACTAGGCTACAACATAGACGTTGGGGACACATATATTCAGCCGTCTACTCCAGCTATGCGCTGGGGTGGCTGTGCTGGTTAGGCAGGGCCTCGACTGGAAACTTTGCGACTCACTTATTGATCCTGAAGAGAGATATGCTATACTGCTGGGCTCACTAGGGGGTACGCTGATCACTCTAGCAGCAATATATGGTCCAAATACGGACACGCCACAGTTTTTTCAGACTATACGGGCGAAAATCAAATTATTATTACTCATTTGTATGGCGCACGAATCATCCCCAAGGGGATCTCTCGGCGCCTGGGAGAAGGTCTGGTGGGACAAACTCGCTTAAAATAGCCATGTCTTAAGCATCTTCTTAAATTGTGGCAGGTTGGTGCAGGACCGTATTTGTTCAGGAAGCTCATTCCAGTATTTGGGGGCCAGATAAGAAAAGGCGCGGCCGCCCATTTTGACTTTCCTGATCCTCTGGCTGCGCAACAGGCAGCGGTTACTGGACCTAAGACACCGTCCAGGTTGATAGCGTCCTATTTTGTTCGTCAGGTAAACTGGACCCAGACCATGTAGGGATTTGAAAGCCATGCACAGCAGCTTGAAAAGGGCTCGTTTCCTAACCGGGAGCCAGTGGAGTTGGCGTAGGAGAGGCAGGGAAGGAGTTAATGATGGCTTATTGAGGGCAAGCCGCGCTGCTGTATTCTGTACTACCTGCAATCTAGATAGCAGGTCTTCACTAATTCCCACCAACAAAGCGTTTCCATAGTCCAGACGACTAATTAGAAGTGACTGGATGAGGGCCTTTCTAGCGTTTAGCGGGATCCAGGGAAAGATCTTTCTCAACATCCGCATGATCCCAAAACGGGTGCCTGTAAGAGTTTTCACCTGTTCTTCCATGGAAAGCTTGTTGTCGATTCTTACTTCTAGGTTTTTGGCCCATTCTTTAGGGGAGGGTGCTTCTCCTAATTCTGGTGGCCACCAGTCCGTGGTCCACAATTTTTCTGCCTTGCGAACAGGAGTATCTCGGTTTTGGAAGAATTCAATTGTAGGAAGTTCTTCCTCATCCAGCTTGCAATGTCCGTCATGCAGTTTAGGAACCTAGCTTTTGTCACTTCAGGGTCGTTTTCTAAGTGTATGATCAACTGCGTGTTGTCAGCATAGGATAAGGTTTCAAACCCATGATTTCTGACGATAGAGGCTAGGGGGGCTACATATAGATTAAACAGTGTTGGGCTCAATATAGAGCCCTGTGGAACCCCCTTATCAATTACAGCCGTGTGAGACACAAAAGCGTCCAACTGGACGCATTGTGTTCTGTCGGACAGATAATTCTGGATCCATTTAAAAGCCAGACCTCTGACACCAATCTCTCGAAGCCTGTTCAATAGGATACGGTGAGAGATGGTGTCAAAGGTTGCCGACAGATCTAACAACACCAGCATAGCTGGAGTATCCCTGTCAAGTGACATTCTTAGCGTATCGGTAACCTCCAATAGGGCTGCCTCAGTGCTATGTGATGCCCGGAAGCCGGACTGGGAGGGATCCAGAATCTTGTTCTGTTCTAAATAGCGGGACAACTATCGATTGATTAGAGTCTCCATCACCTTAGAACAGCAGGGGAGAAGAGAGATTGGCCTGTAGTTCTGTAAATCAGAAGGATCTGCCAGGGCTTTCTTGAGCAGAGGTTTAATACGCGCGATTTTCCATTTCCGTGGGAATGTGGCCGTTGCTAGAGAGATATTACAGATGTCAGCGAGAGTATCCTCTAAGACCGGGGATAACTCAGACATGATTGCCGGGGGCACTGGGTCAAGGGTAGAGCCCGATTTAGCCTGCAATAGTAGGGCACCCACCTGCTCACCGGTAATGGTGGAAAAACAGTCCAAACTCTGGGAGCAGGGAGTTTCCTGGAAAGGGGCACTATCATCAGCAACCTCCACAGACCCAAAAGAACGATATATTATATCAATCTTGTTAGTGAAGTGAGTCGCTAGGTGATCACATAATTCCTGTGTGGGCGGCGGGAGAGGGTTATTCGCCTTTGGGTTAGTAAACTCCTTCAATGTAGTAAAGAGCTCCCTCGAGGAGTCACTGGCCTCCAATATGTGAGCGCCTAAATGAGCTCTCCTAGCCGTATTGCAGTTGTTTAGGTAGGTTCTGTGGGCTTCTCGATAGCCCTGTTCATCTAGGTCGGATTTGGATTTCCTCCATTTCCTTTCTTTACCCCTGCAAAGTGCTTTTTCCCTTCTAAGAGTGTCTGTGTACCAAGGGGCGGGGGATGCCCTGTTCTGAACTTTTACCAGCTTCCGAGGTGCGATTGAGTCAAGAGCATTGTTAGATTTGGGGGTCTCTAGTTGGCAGAGGTAGGTACCTTTGTCCAAATAGGGACCCTTGAGTCTAGTCAGGGAAAGTAGGTACACTCCTGAAATAACCCCTGCTCACCCTCTTGGTAGCTTGGCACGAGCAGACAGGCTTAGTTCAGAGGCAGTGTGTAAAGCATTTGTGAACACATACAGTAATCAAGTGACAACCCTACAAATGGACACCACACAGGTTATATATTTATAAAAATAGGTATACTTTATATAGATTTATCACAAGACCATAAACGACAAAAATAATCCACAATACTGTCAAGAGTACTTAGTTCGGAATAAAAAAAGCCTTAATTCAAGGTTCTGTGCGAGTCGGTAGCCTCCTCCGGCTACGGCGATGTCGAGAACAAACAGAGTCCTACAAATCCAGCTGACCGCGTCGAGACGGGCCTACACAGCGTAGACAGACTCGGTCACAGTACCTTTTACTTGAAGCGGCAGGCACGGGAGTGCGAGCCGGATGGCTGTACGTCGCGATCGCGATGCAAGATGGAAGCGTTGCAGGACGCGTTGTCCCTCGATGCGGTGCAGGCAGCGGCTCGTTGACGTCGTCAGGACGGAGTCGGTGAGACCAAGGCCGTGCGTTGCAGGGCGAGACGGTGCTTCGAGGCGGTGCTGGCAGGTTGCGGTGCGGCGACGGAGCCAGATTCAGGAGCTGGCGTCGATCAGTCCGGACAGCGGTGCGAGTCGGGCGGTGCGTCGCAAAGCGTGCGAGCGGTGCCCAACTCCGGTGCGGTCACAGGACTCGAACTCAGCAGCAGTGACCGTGTCGGTCGGACCAGTTCGATTTGGCGAAGCGTTGCAGGACGCGTTGTCCCTCGATGCGGTGCAGGCAGCGGCTCGTTGACGAGTCGGTGAGACCAGGGCCGTGCGTTGCAGGGCGAGACGGTGCTTCGATGCGGTGCTTACAGGACACCGAGTCGGTCGTGAGAGTCGGTCACAGCTCCCTACCTCTGTAGCCACTGAAACAGAGTTTCCAGCAGCAATTCACAAAGGGGGTGAAGTCCAATGGTCCTGGGACTTCGGTCAGGGGGCAAGCTCTCTTCCAAGCCCTTGGAGATCCTTCACAAGTTGATGAAAGTCACAGCAAAGCAAAAGTTCCTTTCTCCTTTCTTTCAGGCAAACCACTGCAGGCCAATCCCCCAAGCAGCACTTCAGGCTTAGGGATAGTCTCTCCTCAGTTTCTTCTTGGTTCCGCTCCTCAGCAAAGGTTTCTTCTTGTTCCCAAAAGTGATCTAATTTCCTAGGGGTCTGGGTCCCCTTTTTATACACAGTTTCTCTTTGTTCTCTGAAGGCAGAGAGGCCTCTGCCTAGCCCAAAACCAGTTCTGGTCAGTCCTGGAGCACTTTGTTTTTCTGACTCCTTCTTTCCTTTCAGAATGTGGGGCAGAGTGCTCAGCCGCCCGGCAGGAGGTGGAGCCAGCATTGTGGAAGGCAGGCACAGCCCTATTCAGACCCAGGTGCAACTCCTCCCTCCACTCTGGATGCAGATCTTTCTATTCAGCCCTGTGCTGACTCACCCTGTCTCCTGTAGCCACCCCCAGCCCCTGTCACTCAATCTCCAGACAAGGAGTACACAACCTAGCAGAGGCAGGCTTGGATAGTTAGGCAAGAAAATACCCACTTTCTAAAAGTGGTATTTTCAAACACAGAATGTTAAAACCAACTTCACTAAAAGATGTATTTTATCATCCTGAGTTCAGGCATACTAAATTCGTTTTTCTACCATGTTCCCTGGGTCAGTTCTGATTATAAGGTGTAATAGTCAGTCTGCCCATTCTGGCCTATGGGGAGCAGGTAGCCTTGCAATAGTGAAAAACGAAAATGGCTGTAATTCACTATTAGGACATGCCACACACACCAGGGCATGTCCTACCTTATACTTACAATGCACCCTGCCCTAGGGCCTACTTTAGGGGTGACCAACATGCAGTAAAGGGAAGGTTTAGGGACTGGTAAGTGGGTGCACTCACCAAGTCGACATGGCAGCCCTAGGCTGCACACAGGCTCTGCAATGGCAGGCCTGAGACACACTTTACAAGCTGCTTCTGTGGGTGGCACAACCCGTGCTGCAAGCCCACCAGCAGCATTGGATTTACAAGCCCTGGGCACACTCAGTGCACGGTACTAGGGACTGACAAGTAAACCAATCATCCAATCATGGAGTCACTAATACATACATCAATTCACGATAGGGAGCACTTGCACTTTGGCACTGATTAGCAGCGGCAAAGTGCCCATGAGCATCTAGTCCAGGAAAAACATATCGGCAACAGTGGAGGCATTACGAAAAAATGGAAGGGAGACCCACGCCAAGGATGCCAGGTCTAACAAGCATCTATTATAGAGGCCTCAAAGACATCTAATGCCATGTCACAATCCAGACAGTTCATAAGAACAGGGGGAGTATATTCACTTCTAAAGGCAGAGGCTGTCACCTTTTTCCAGGCTCTGCGAAGTTCTTTCCGGGGTTGCGCAGGGCCTCGCGGGTTTAATGGGGCCCAGGAGTAACTTAGTGCCGAGTGGTCTGTCCAACATACCTTCACTGGGGGATCTACTCTTAGTTCTGCCATGTTGGAAAAAATAGTATCCAGTATATGACCTGCCCGGTGAGTTGGGCTAACCACTCTGGCAGAGAGATCAAGGGACTCCATCACTGCAAGCAGAGAAGTAGTATCCACATTGACAGAGGCCTCCAGATGGTGATTGAAGTCCCCTACCAGCAGGAACTTATCAGCCTGCAGCGAAAATGGGGCCAGTCTTTCCAGTAGGGCTGTACAGAAGTCTCTCTTGTTTCCTCCCGGGGGGTGATACACTAGGGCTCCTGTCCATTCTATTGTATGAACACGCAGAACTCTGAAGATCAGCAGCTCTAAGTTTGGGGAGGATACTGAATGCAGGGTCTTGATATAAAAGGGGGATCGCGTGGCAATTGCCAGACCCCCGCCCCTCTTTCCCACTCGGTCTAAACGTACTACTGAGTAATCTGCTGGAAATGCCATTGCCAGAACTGGTGTGGCATCGTTATTCAGCCAGGTCTCAGTAAAGAGACAGATATCCGGCTTTGCGACATCTAATAAGTCCCAAATTCCGGCCACGTGTTTTGGGATAGATCTGACATTAAGATAAAGTCCCTGAAAGGGAACTGTCAGTTCCGTCTCAATCAGCTTTCCCCTCCCCACAGATTGCCCTCTTTCCAAAAGAGTTCCACTCAAGTCGGTAGGAGAGATACCACAAAGGCGTAAAGAGTCTGTTAAGGCCCAACCACAGTAAGGGCAACTCTTCTCTAAGGGGGACTCTGTTACCAAGGGAATGCCCCTCCTCCCAGGGCAGGAGATTGTATCTCCTATTTGTATCAACCTCTCTCTCGAGTAGGATATCCTAGGCCCAGGGCCTACCTTTTGAGAAACGGGCAGCATCTCCTGGCAGCCAGCAGCGTCCATGCGCGGACGGGCGCAGACGGGCTTGCATTAGGCGCGCCTTTGTCGCGCCGGCGGCGCGCCCGCAAAGACGGTGCTTAAATGCCCCCGGAAGCGTCAGCTGCTAGAGTGCTGACCGCTGCTAATGGCGGCGTGCTAGTGTCAGGAAGTAGGTGGGCAGGCTCTCTCCACTCAAACAACCAACTAGCTGGTTGCGGTGGACCGGAGAGCTGCCTAAATCAAAACAAACAATGCGGTGAAAGCAAGATGTACACAGGTATGCCCCACACGTGCGCTTTAAAATGGTACAATAAAACAATAGCCTACTGCTCGAGTTTTAAAAACACAAACCTACTTCTCTGCTGCGCGGCCGCAAAGACGGTGCTTAAATGCCCCCGGAAGCATCAGCTGCTAGAGTGCTGACCGCTGCTAATGGCGGCGCGCTAGTGTCAGGAAGTAGGTGGGCAGGCTCTCTCCACTCAAACAACCAACTAGCTGGTTGCGGTGGACCGGAGAGCTGCCTAAATCAAAACAAACAATGCGGTGAAAGCAAGATGTACACAGGTATGCCCCACACGTGCGCTTTAAAATGGTACAATAAAACAATAGCCTACTGCTCGAGTTTTAAAAACACAAACCTACTTCTCTCTCAAATCCACAGGTTGTGATACTGTTATCTGGGGAGGGGACTTTAATGCTGTGCTCGATGATGCACTAGACAGGAAGGGCCTATCCCGCTCTCTACATCCCAACTCCAGCAACACACTTAACGCAATTATTTCAGATGGCCATCTGACGGATGTCTGGAGAAGCTCTATCCCCAACATAATGGAAGGTACATGCATATCAGATCACCACAGAGCCTGGTCCAGGTTGGACTTCTGGCTGCTGTCTAGAGATGCGGTGACGTGGATGCGGGAGGTTCGCCACCTTCCCAGGTCATTGTCGGACCACGCCCCTTGCCTTTTACGTTTATCCATGCCCAACACACCCAACAGACTGTTCAGCTGGAGGCTCCCTCCAAACGCCTTACTTGACGAGGCTTTCAAGGAGGAGATTCGTGGGGACATTGTCGAATATTTTAATCTCAACACAGGCACGGTCACGACCCAGACATCCCTTTGGGAAGCATTTAAAGTAGTCATTAGGGGCAAATGCATTGCACGACAAGCTGGGGTTTTGAAGGCAATTAGGACTACACTTGCCTCCCTCGAGGCGCGCATTAGGGACCTTGAGACTCAATTTTACAATACAGGCAACCCTGTTTTGCTTGCCCAACTAAAAGAAAGTCGGCTGGAGTTTGAGGAGGAAGCACATCCGGAGGTGAAGTTTATGGGCAAATATGCACAGGACAGACGATACGGAAAGTGGGACAGGCCAGGCAAGACTCTCGCGAACATGGTCAGAGCCCCGCGCAATGCCGCGTATGTCACCGAGATCAGGGGTGGCGACCAGGCCTTAATCAGGGAACCGCCAAAACTCCTAGATAGATTCACCCAATTCTATTCCAATCTTTATACGACCACACACCAGACACAACCAGAGGGCCTGCAACCCTTCCTGGAATCCCTTGAACTACTGTGGCTGGAAAGAGGGCATAGGGAATATCTGGATAATCCGTTTACATTGGAAGACGTAGCACAAGTCATACGAGGTCTTCCGTCCGATAAAGCCCCTGGCTCTGACGGCCTGACCACTACATTTTATAAAACTTACGCCGAGGAGCTCTCCCCACACCTCATCGCAGTATATGAGGAGGCTCAGTCTACTGGAATCCTCCCGCCTTCTATGCGTGAAGCTATTATTATTACACTGCTTAAGCCCGGGAAGCCTAGCGATGAAGTAGACTCATACAGACCACTTCTCTTATAAATGTAGACGTTAAAACTTTCGCAAAATTGCTTGCAAATAGACTACAGCCTCTGCTACCACTAATCGCTCATCCCGACCAGTCGGGATTCATACCTGACAGATCCACGGCACATAATCTCCGCGCTTTTTTCACCGTCCTTCATTATCTACACTCCAATACAAAAGCAGTTGCCGTAT
The DNA here is from genome assembly GCA_963921515.1 of Calotriton arnoldi. Classification (NCBI taxonomy): domain Eukaryota; kingdom Metazoa; phylum Chordata; class Amphibia; order Caudata; family Salamandridae; genus Calotriton; species Calotriton arnoldi. Next base: position 78,981 of record CAWUFW010004332.1, on the reverse strand, counting down.
TTTTTAGACGCCACAAAGGCGTTTGACTCGCTCGAGTGGGGTTACCTATTCGCAACTCTTGCAAGAATGGGCTTCAGACCTTTATTTCTGGGCCTCATACGCCTATTATACACGGCACCTTCCGCTAAAATCTATCTCAATGGCATGCTCTCCAGCCCTTTCCACATTACTCGGGGAATGAGACAGGGTTGCCCTCTTTCCCCCCTCCTCTTTGCTATAGCTATGGAACCATTGGCGGCGCGGATCAGGCAGCACCACGCTGCGAGAGGTTTGGGTTTCAGTACGAGGGGACTGCTAATCTCACTATACACAGATGATATCACGTTATACATAAACAATCCTGAGACAAATACTGCCCCCCTACTACGTGAACTCATAAAATTTGGCAGAGTATCCGACATCTCCATAAATTAGGAAAAATCTACTATCTTTCCCCTCACCGACGCACCAACCCCATTTCCTGTCGAGTACCCCCTACAGTGGGCCAATGGTCCTGTAAAATACTTGGGCGTATGGCTCAGTCGGGATGAGCAGGAGATCTGGGCCATGAACTTTGGGCGACCAGTTATCTATGAGGCAGCAAGCAGTCAAGGTCGCCTCAACCTGCTTCACCATCCTGAAATGGCTCAGAAAAATACTCTGGATGTTGCCTAGTCCCACACAAAGAACAGTGATCCAGGCCTTGATTACGTCCAGGCTGGACTATGGCAACATCCTGTACTTAGGAGCCAATAAGGAGGTGGTTCGAAAACTGCAGGTAGTGCAGAATTCCGCGGCCAGACTGCTCTGCCATGTACCTAAAAAGGCCTCCATCTCAGGTTCTCTCCGTGACCTTCATTGGCTTAAGATAGAGAATCGTACCAAATTCAAGGCCCTATGCTATATGCATAAGATCAAATCGGGCACAGCGCCTCAGTATTTGAGTGCCTTAGCCCATCCTTATCTTCCTACACGCCTTCTTCGATCCTCTTCTCAGGCCAAATTTCTAGTCCCCAGGATCAAACGGACGCGTTTGGGTGGCCGATCTTTCGCTTACTTGGCCCCGCTACTATGGAATTCGCTCACCACGCCTCTCCGGCACGAAACCAGCTATAGCAACTTTCGCAAAGGCCTAAAAACTTGGCTATTTAATCAGTAGATGTCCTCCTTTTCTCTTGCGTTCTGTCTGTTGGCGCCGGGAAACCTCCGGGTAGCTGTGCGCCTTATAAAATTTATAATAATAATAATAATTACATGGATGGAAGGGAAAATAAAGGCCTGGGCTAAGCTCCCTCTCTCCCTAGCCGAGAGGATTGCGGTGGCCAAGATGTGGTCTTACCCAAATTTTTCTATTTATTTGTTAATATCCCGATCCACCTCACTCAGGTTTTGTTTAGCAAACTCCGGTCTTTAATAATAGCCATGGTATGGGCAGGCGGACAAGCACGGATCTCATGGGAACTCCTAACACTACCTCTGTCGCAGGGTGGGCTGGGCGCCCCAGACTTCCAGCTGTATGCCTTTTGTGCACAAGCACAATTTCTACATTTTTGGGTTCATCCTGTCCCGTTCCAACCGCATGCTGCTGTGGAGATGGATGTGGCGGCACTGGTCCCCCTTCAAGTGGCGATACACCAGGCATAAAAACGACTGCGTGATGGCGTTGATACAGTTGAGACCCTGAGATGGGCGTGGGAAAAACTTCGAGATAGAGCCCAACTATCAATACTGTACGCCCCTTCCATCCCCCTGGCGCATAACCTCATGCTCCCTGTGATGTTAGAGGGCGCCAGCAGATCCAAAGCTAGAGGTATAGTCCTACATACCCTCGTGAATCTATATCCAGGAGATACTTTCAGAGATCCGCCGGAAGCCTCAGCTGGGGGATCTGGGTCATTCTCGGAGCTCTTCTTTTATTACAGACTAAGGGCTACCTGCAAGCAAATACATGCAACCTTCCCTGCCCCCGGCCCACATTTCTGGCACTTGAAAACATCATTAAGACGGCCTCCCCTCGCAGGCTCATCACACGCCTCTACAGTAATATGCAAAATACTGCTCCCATAAGCACACCGAAAGCAGTCCAGGGCTGGAACTCAGACCTACAAGTCCCCCTAATGGAAGACCAGTGGACATTTTGCTGTGGGCAGCTAACTGTCCTATCACCCAACTATAAATTACGTTTAATCCATTTTAAATTCCTCTATTGGTTTTATAGAACTCCTATCCAGATGCATAGAATGGGGGTCAAGGCAGATGATAGCTGCTGGAGGTGCGGTTTTAGTCCGGCCACATTCATTCACATGGCTTGGTATTGTAATCGGCTGGCAACATTCTGGGCCAAGATTTTCACTACAATTCATGATATAATCGGTACACCAGTCGACCCCGAGCCGCAAGTTGGCCTACTGGGCTATGTGAGAGACACATCGGCCGAACACAGAAAATTGCATGCCATGCTATTACTCTTTGCCAAACGCAGAGTAGCCATGTACTGGGGCAGGAGAGAGGCTCCCACTTTGGAAGCCTGGCTGCGGGATGTCACCTTCGGTCAAACACAATTAACGACTTTCTGGGAGCTAATGCCAACTGCATCTAGGCCAAAAGACATATGGGAGCCGTTTCTGTCACGGGCCCGTTTACAGCAGGGGGCGAGGGAGGTACCAGCTGATTAGACTAGTCTTTCGGAAGCATGCTAACACATCCCAGAGGTACAGTTTATCCGAGGCATAAGCAAATTAAGTGCTATATCAACCAAGTGGTCTTCCTTTATTTTGCCATGCAGTTTGAGGCCCATGGCTCCCCTGTACAGCTGGGTTAGAGTCGCTCTTCAATACTTGTAAAACTGTTATAGCTGTGGAACTAAATGTATTGACATGGACAAGATGTTGCCTATGTTATAGCCATGCTGCTCTGTACAACTGTAAGATATACGCCTATCACCTGTGTTGTTACTATATTCAACTATCTGATTCCACTGCCTTGTGTTATGTTGGTTGTGTTGAAAATACCAATAAACAAAGTAAAAAAAAAAAAAAAAGATGAAGGTGGGTACACAACACTGCAGGACACTACTGTGGGAGTTAGTGTCAGTAGTTGGCAGAGATAAACTGCTTACACTTAAGGATGAGGTAGCAGAATCCTACCCACACATGAAGGCAACACTTGTCGAATTGTTTGGTGTCACTCCTGAAGAGTGTAGGCAGAAACTCAGAACAACACAAACATGGGTAGACTTTGTTGACACTTCAGTTAAGGCACTAGATGGTTGTTTTAAAGGCGACAAAGTAGACACATTTGAAGGGTTCTACAATTTTATTGTTAAGAAACACATTTTGACGAATTGTCACTCAGAGAAGTTACACCAGCATCTGGTAGACGTTAATCTGTCTAGTCCCATGGAACTGGGAAAACAGCTTATGAGTGGGTTCCTACCAGGGTCCCCAAAAAGTCCCTGGGAGGTGACCAAAAGAAAAGTGGTCATGCCCCCATTCAGCAAAAGAGGGGAGGTAAGGATAACAAGAATGATAGGCCCAAAGAGCCCCCAAAAGATGCCAAAGGGTGGGGGCCCCAAGCCAGATCCCTCTCAAAGGGGAGGTTGTATCAGTGAAAGGAGTTTGAACCCTTGAAGGCTGGGGTGAGGCAGTGCTTAATTTGTGCCGGTGGTTTCCGGTGCTCAGCACCGGCACTTATTTCCAGGGCCGGCACTATAGCCATCTTTTATGCGGGCAGCTGTGGTGCAGATAATATTTCAAAGAGGAATGCACGCAGCAGGGTTGCTGTATTTTCCTAAATCATCTTCCGAGCTGCTTTCACGTTTACCCTTTTCGTCAAAAGGCCTGCACCCCGCCCGAGCCTCTAATTGGGGATAATTATTGCTAGGGGCTGGCTCGTGACTCAGCTGGGGTGAGGCAAGCTTGGAAACAGCAAGCCCAGGACGATGAAGGAACGTGACAAACAAACGAAAATGTGTACATTACGCTAGCCTGTGTGCTTAGCGCCTAGCAATAAAATATTGCACAGAGGCCTACGACTGTGTCTCCCCAGCTAAGCCGGCAGTAGGGCAGAGCCCACAGTTCTTCTCACCCCTCAGACACGGCCTGTGTCATGAGTGCTACAGAAATGTAAGCAGTGGGTGAGGGTAGGTGGGCAAATAAATGTCACTGTGCCTTCTTATTTCAATTAGAAATAATGCCTTAGCTTTGGACCTCTAATTTCCCTCGTCCGTCGTGTGCAGTGGTGACCTGCCATTGCATGCATCTGATTCCTGGGACAGCCTCGTGGGCACTTTGTTGCTGGAGCTAAGCTGGATGGAACCGCTGGGATGCACTTCACTGTGAATCTGCCAGTGAATGCCTGTTTCTGCCTCCTCCTGTACCGGGCCTTGTTGAACATGCTCGGCTACACAGAAAGAGAGAAGCCTTTCAAGAACTAATTATTGTCAACTTAGCTCCGGTAACAAATATGTGCGTGTTTTTATTACATAATCGAGGACTGCTTACTTGTAAAAATCAAGAAAGGCCCAGAGAGCCAACGTCTAGGCCCCACTACTACCACGAATCCTATTTCCAGTGCTTAATTTGAGCTGGTGTTTGCAGGTGATGGCCAGTAGCACTTATTTTTAGGGACTGGGTCAGAACGAGAGAGAAAGGTAAAAATGGGTAAAGGGCAAGAAGGGAACAACTAAAAAATGGGGACAAAGGGAAAAAGTAGAAGTGAAAAGTACCTGCAAAACGGAGATAAAGAGGGAGAGACAGTGGCGGCTGGTGGAATTTGAAAGTGGTGCGGCGTATGCAGAATGAATCAACACATGCGAGCGAGCCCGACGGCAATAAGGGGGGTCCGGGGGGGTTCTCCCCCGTGAAGATTTTTTTTTTAAATTGGCATCTTTTTGGTGCGATTTTCAGCACTATTTCTGTGAAAAATGGACTAAAAATTCAGTTCTTCTAGGCATTCATAACAGAAAACTCATACATTATTTCAGAGAATTTCTGGGTTGCCAAGCAAGTCTGACTTCTGAAGAGGGCTAGGGTACTAAGCAAGACTGCTTTGGCTCTACCCTTTGCAATAGAAAACACTAGTTAGCGATGTGAACAAGTTCAATGGACAAACCTGGGGTCTAGGGACAGTCCCTCTCCTGAGAAGGAAATTTAAAAAAGATTGGCAAATGGTGCATTTTAAAGCAAATGAATGCAGCGATAAAGCAAGGCTTATTACGCAGTGGGAACGTATAGTCTTGAACTATTAAACATTAAAAACTGCCCCGTATCTTCTTGCATTAATTTGTTCAACAGTTACTGTAATATGTAAATTGTTCTGCATGACAACTTTAGCCCTTTAAAATGTATGCTTTCCCAGTGTCTTGCACTGCATGCAGCATTAACTTTGGAAAAATATGCTCTAACCAGACTTCGGGAAGCACCCACAGCTGCTGGCTGTAACCAGTCATATAGAAATATGTGCAGACAGGTCTTTAACTGAGATGAAAAAAGTGGGTGCTCCCTGTAAAGGAATATGCCAAATACATTTCTGTGATTCCCATAGTGTGCCATCAGACTGGTATTTTGGTTTCTCTCTGAGATGTAATTTTATCCAGATAAATGGCACAGCAACTGACATATGCCTAAAGCCTGTCAGTATGATTGGCTTTGTCACTGGAGTGTTAGCTGTTTAAGATAAATGAGTAACAACAATGATTTCTTATAAACAATTAACATTGAAAATTTTTAAATTCTGAAATTCTGAAATAGTGAGTCTGTGAATTAAATAGCATTGAGGCCTGTGGAAGGAGTTTTGGCCTTCAATTATGTGTGCTTTATGTTAGATATATATCCTCTTTTTCTCTGCATATCTTGTCCATCTGCACATCTTCAACAACCCTCTCTTTCCTCTTCAGCATCCTCTTTTCACTCTTCCCCGAATGCCCTTCCTCACATCTCTGTCACTTCACCGCCCCCAACATGCACTGCACTCCCTCAAATATAAGCACTTTAATTTCTCTTACTTTTGCCTTGCAAATATTTTGACATCAGTGTACCCCCTTCACACACATTTCCACAGAATTTCAGTTGCAAATGGAATACACAAATATTGTTCTGTGTGCTCTGCAGTCAGAGAGGCCAACCCACTGACAGGCACTTTGTTTGGCTTTAGCCTTAGCGCCTGCATGCTCAATCAAAGCCCCTCATAAACACCTGGCATGGCTCAAGCCTCAAAGTATGCACAGAAAAAAATACAGATAAACAACAACATTATAAAATAGCTCACTCGTGGGAATGCAAGATCAAGTAAACATGTAAAATAAAAGATTGTACTTATGGAGCGCTGTAAATATCAGGAGTTCGTGCTAGCATTACTCGATTGACCTACTATATTTACAATTTCGGGATGAAAGGCTGAGGCCGACATGCAGGCATTAGAATCAGTGCATTGATCGTAGATCTGTACAACAGGTGCATTAACCGACTTGTATGCATTACTGGCTTGTTTTTTGCTCTATTTTCCGGCGCTAAATGTGTTCTCGGGACCAAGACTGTCGCGAGAATGGAATTTGCCATAAAAATATAAAATGCCCAAAAACAGAGAACAAGAGTCACTCGCATTCGCTCCCTTTGCATTGTTTTGGTGCTCCTGCTATACGATTTTTTTTATCCAAAGCAATCCTCTATTACAACACATGGCATAATTTTGCTCAAAAGCAGAACACAAACAACGTCAGCGTAAATGTCTGACAGGCTGCCTATGATGTCCACGTGTGAAGTAAGGCCGGAAACTGGGTCAGCAATGCAGGAATACGCGATCTGCAAATCACCACATTGCTCAGTGGAAAGCGTTTAACTCCCTCTGACAGCATGCAGATATCCCGATCTCATAAAACTAAAGATAAGACTGTAAGCCTTTGGCACATGACGTGAAGCACATTATGCGGTCCTTTTGCACCCAAAACCTTTCATTAATTGTCGTAAACATGTGCTTTAAACAATTTCATATAAATATTAAAAAATATAATGCCTTTAAACAGCTTCAACTATCACCCTTTAGTCACAACCCAAAACAATCCTAGCAATATCCACCCCTCCTTTGCAAAGTACAAATCGTCGCATACACTGATGATACTTTAGACTTTTAAGAAAAATATATTGAAAATGCAGCTTTTTTGTATACGTGGCATTGCCAAATACATTATTTAAATAGCAAACATAAAAATACGTTCCTGCACTGGATGCCGAAAAGCTGTGTCCTGAAATATACAGTTTTCCTCAATGGGGGGCTGCGTGAACAGTGGCCTCTGACTGCATGAAGGCGGCCTTTATTAATTACATTTTTTTCTTTTTTGATTTTTGGACGGTGTGGAAAACGATCAGAGTACATATAAAAAGAAAAAATACATTTATTACTTCATGTCCTACGTGCCCCCGGTTTTTACCAGCTCTTTGTGGCAGCCATTTCTTCTAGCGTTTTTGAAGATGTAAGCACTGTTCATTATAAAGAAATGGACTGTGAAAACTGCGGTGCAACGCTTTACACAATGTCCGCTATCACTGCTCCAATCGTCTGATAATGGGCAGCTCTCCCTTCTTTCGCACAATTACTGTTTTGCAGCCAGTCGCGGCTCGCAATTCTCGGGGCGGGGGGGGTGTAATGTAAAATAAAAAACTTGACTTACCTGATCCCGGTCCCGCGCGCGCCGCCTCTGCGTCCAGTTCCTGGGCCGGTTCGGACTCCGGAGCAGGAACAGGTCTGGGCAGGTCCGTCCGCAGCAGGAACAACTTCAGACTGCGCGGCCGGTGTCTGCGGCATCTGGATTGGCTGAGACTCTCAGCCAATCCAGACGCTGCTGCATTAGCAGCGCCACTGGATTCATTGGCAAGGGCACAGATACGGCCCGCCCACTAGGAGACCGGGGGGCTGCGATGGCCTCTCAGGTCCCCCCCTCCCTCTCCTACTGAAGCGATACTAGCCTGGGCTGACTGCGCATGTTCGGGATGGTCATAAAAATGACCAGCCCAAACCCGAGCATGCGCACTACGCGCCGCTATCAGTGACAGTCTGACTGTCACTCAAACCTTGTTGAGTGCTGCCGCAGCCCCGCCCCCACCCCCTTCAGCGGCCGATTGCCGCGCATGTTTAGTAGCGTCTGCCGTCTTTTTTCAGCGGCAGCGCGAGAGTGGTGCTTGCACGAATTAGAGCGATGTGGCTAGTGGGGCAACGCCCCAGCGCCCCAATGGACGCACCGCCCCTGGGGAGAGAGTGTCTGGTGGTAGATGAAACAAATGTCAACCTCGCATTCGGCAGCGCTGGTAACGAGGTTCTGAGATAAAACTTTGAGCCCCGGCACTTATTTTTTTACAAATTAAGTACTGGGGTGGGGTTTGACTGCAATTTGCCAGGACACAAGAGGGGAGATGCAGTGTGCATGAAAAAGGCAGCCACCGGTGACCAGTCCAAGGGTTTGGCCACTGTAGGGATGGGGTGGAAGATTGCCCCTAGAGATCCCAAAGGGTAAACAGAGGCCACCTTAGTGTCCCTGGGTGGGGAGAGCATTGAACCTTTGGCTCACTGGCTTCCAAGTATGGAGAAATACCAACAGTGGCCAAAAATCAATGGGGTGGAGGTGAAGGCTCTGAGGGATACAGGTGCCACTGTGACCGTGGTTATGGCCAAACTGGTTTCCCCAGATAAGATCATACCAGAGGAGGTGCACAAGATTGTCAAAGCTGACAATGTCTTAAAGTCACACCTTATGGCTGTGGATGACTTTAAGTGGGGAGGAGTACCTGGCCAAAGAAGGTAGCTGTGTCCCCTGCCATCCCTGTAGAGTGCTTGCTGTGGAATGACCTGGAAACCTCTGCTTGGGCAGAAGTAGAGGGGAGGACCTATGCAATCATGCTTGGTCTACCTGAATAGGTGTGTCTTACCGCAAGAGCACTGAAGGCCCTGAAGAAGAGTCGGGGGATCCTGAAACCTGAAACTATGGACCAGATTCCCAAAGCCAAGAGGGGCAGGAAGGCTGGCCGTCCACTTTCCAAAGGTCCACATGCCCAAAATGAACCCAACCCTGAGGGGGAAGGCATGGTGCCTGCACAAGAGACAGCTCCTGGAAACTTGCCAGACATGGCAGAACTCCGGGAGCAGAGGGTCCCTCTAAGGAGGACCTGAGTAAGGGACAAAGGACCTGCCCTCCTCTAGAAGACCTGCAACAGTTAGCTGTCAAACAGGAGCAAAGGTACACCAGTGGTGCCCATAATGTATACTGGGATGAGGGGCTCTTGTACAGCAAGCCAAGGGACCCATAACGGGGCATTCCGGAGACTGTTGGTCCCCCAGCAGTACAGAGAGTTCCTCCTTAACCTAGCCCATTATATCCCCTTAGTTGAACACCTAGGACAAACCAAGACCCAGGAGAGGCAGGTCTATCACTTCTACTGGCCCCAGATGTCTGAGAAGGTCAAGGAGTTTGGTCACTTCTGCCCCACCTGCCAAGCCAGTGGCAAGGCAGGGGGGAAGCTAAAGGCTCCCCTGATCTCACTACCTGTGGTAGGGACTGCCTTTGAGAAAGTGGAGATTGACAAAGTTGGTCCCCTAGACCCCCCAATAACCTCAGAGGATAAATTCATCTTGGTGGTAGTGGACCATGCCACCAGATACCCTGAAGCTATTACTCTTAGGAGATTCACTGCCTATTCAGTGGCTACAGCCCTCCTGGGAATCTTCACCAGGGTTGGGTTCCCCAAGGAGGTAATCTCAGATAGAGGCACACATTTCATGTCTGCCTATCTGAAAGCCATGTGAGATGAGTGTGGGTGACCATCCCCAAGGAAATGGTTGAGTTTAGAGATCCAACACGACCCAGAAATGCATGATCCTGGGGTGCTTGAGAAACTCAGGAGGAGATGGGATGTCTTTCTCTCATGCCTGCTATTCACCTGCAGTGAAGTCCCCCAAAAAGGAGTTGGCTTAGTCCCTTTGAGTTACTCTTTGGACACCCTGAGATCCACTAAGCCTGGTTAGAGAAGGTTGCGAGAGACCCCTCGAGAAACCCATGTGGGACATATTCAAATATGTGCTTGGCCTTTGCTCCAGGATGGCTGAGTACATGAAGTATTTGTAGGCCAGCCAGGAGCTTGTGAAGCACTGGTATGATCAGAAGTACTCTATGGTTGAGTACCAACCAGGGTAGTTGGTGTGGGTTTTGGAGCCAGTGGCACACAGGGCATTGCAGGACAAATGGACTGGGCATACCCCTGTTATAGGGATTCTGCACACACACAGAGCTATGCACAGGATAATAGGACCTCGGAATATAGTGGTGAGCCAAACATAAACCTTAGCACCTAAAACCCCAACCCAACTAGCCTTAGCGTCCCATTAGCAACAATGTACCAATGATTAGACAACCCAGAACACGGTATCTCTCTCTCTCAGGACTCGCAGTAGCAAGAACACCCTTTCGTCACTCACTCATACCTGTCCACAACCGGCGTAAGAAGAGACACAGTATAGGTTAAAATGTTTATTTCAACATACGTGCTCTAAGATACAGTACACGTGACAGTACTATCAGCATAATGCATAAGAATAATATAATCAGCATAGTTACAACTCCATAGAATACTAACGGGGAAAGCATTTCATAAAGCAGTGGATAGAGGGCTGAATGACCTTACCACCCTCCCCGTGCTAGTAGCTTTTGTATTATAAAAATAGAAGACCTCTGGGCTTTGACAAGCGAACCCCCATACCTCAGTCTCTAGATGCAAAGACTACATCAGCAGACAATCACAGCTCTTCTCTCTGGAAAGGTTTTCTTCAAGTCCCTCTCAAGAGGGAAAAACGCAATAATAAAAGCCCACCAATTTCCCCATGGCAGCTGTACATAGTGTTATGTCTAGGTGCGAGGGACTGGCCATATCAGCAAGAACCAGGGACGTGTTTTTCGACCTTGTAACTGTTGTTCAGACTGAGCCCAAAGGGAACAGGAGAAAAGGTGAGAAACAGAAAATGCAGACAGTTGTAAAATAACTTGGCAGGAGCAGAGGGCGACAGAACAACGGCCAAGAGTAACGTGCGCAAAAGTCATCATGGCAGCCAGGCCTATGCCAACGTATCCAGGCAGGCCAGGAGGCCACAAACCACAAGACACCCTCCCCTGGACAGTCCATCGGCCAAGACTAAGGACGAAGACAGAGTTCAAAACACCTGAGCAGAACAGAGGCGTCCACAGTGGAAGGAGTCCTAATGGAGGACAACGAACGCGGAAAGGTAGCAAAAAGACAGTCAGCGAGGCAGTCCACGGACAGTGAACGGCAAATTAATCCAAAAACGTTGAAGTGCAGAAAAATGCTATACCGTCCAAGAGGACATCATTGGAATCGTCAAAAAACGTAGACGCCATCCAGTCCAACAGGTCAAAGCTGCAGGAATACTCCTCAGAGGACGGAGCATCCAAAAGCAATGCGGGACAGCTTGCGTGATATTCAATATAGCTTTGTTGTAGGAGATTCTGAGCAGCCGCCCAGATATCCCATTGTGCCAAAATCCCCAGTGCAGCCGCACGCGTCATGCAGCCTGCAACGGAACAGTCCCGTTCATGGGCCTCTAAGGGACCCATCAACCGAACAAAATCCGGAACAGACAACGACGTATTGGAGAGGCAATAATCCATGGCCCAGGTGAAAGGGCAGCGAATGCAAGACATCACAGGTTGCACGCAAGTGAAACACGCAAAGCGAAAAGAAAGGGTATAGGACACACTCAGTGTCGCCAACGGCAGAACTCCGAAACCAGATAGAATGCGCTCACGGAGCAGCAGTAGGCGTCCGGGGTCGAGAAGGGCCCATCGGGGAGCAGCCATTGCGAAGGAAGCAGATCAACAGCAGTACACCAGCCGCCAAAGCAAGGATTAATGGAAAGCCACCAAAGACGCTGGAAAAAATAGAATGAATAAACGCCGGTATCACACCAAAAATAGTTTGGAAAGAGGACACTAGGCCGGACCCCACCACCTTAAAAAAATGCACTAGACCTACAGTGTTAGATGCGTTAAAAATACGGTGAATCAATTCACCGAAATGTTGTGGGAGGTTAGTGTTCAAAAGGGCCTGTATTTCACTGTGGGTACTTGCCACCTGGAGAACAAATGTCTCCCGGGCGGACGTGAGCATAACCTCCTCGTTCAATAAAAGCGCCTTTATTCTGCTCAGTTTATTGAAATCCGCCTCCATAGTAGGAATGGAAGGCCAAATAGAATTATCTATGATGTCGTGAGGGGAGGAAAAAGCACATTCTTGCAGCAGACAACCCTGTGCGAAACAGTAACAATATAAGGGATGCCGGCCTGCATGCCACAGCAGTTGTCGTTATTTAAAAGCAAATAGCTACCATTTGTAAGCAAAGTAAAGGTAGGAGAAATAGCAGGAGCAGGAATGCCCCTTAACACACAAGCAAGATTCGGAGCAGAAACATTACAAGCTCCGTGCAATTTAATATGTTTACAAACAAGGGAATGACCCACTGTTGAATCGCATGACTCCCCGTGAGAAAAACTTCCTTGTCATCTCTAAGGCATTTATACATGAAAGGGAGGGACCAAAGTTCATGCAGGAAGGCACTACCCAAAGGCTGGAAACGGCCCACAGGATAATGTTTCATGCATGAACTAAATTCAAACAAGGAAAAAGGCAATGCGATAACCCCATGAACTAGCCACACAGCAGAATCTATTTCCGCTACAGAGAATGGTAAGGGCTCCACTTTCTCGATATGTAACAGAGTGTAAACTGCATCTTTCATGGACATAAACTGCTGTTTGTCAGTTAAATTAAAAGGCAGAAATAGGGCAGTGGTGTTCAAAAAGTGCCAAGGAACCTTACCCAACTTAAGTGTTTGCAAAGTCCACGCAAATTGCATAACTGAACGTAATTGATGCTGACCATGATACAACACAGAAACATCATCTTGTACAATATCAACAACAGAGGACACAATATTCTCCAACGTGTAAATGCGGGAAGACAGGGTATTAATACTATTGTCTACAACAGCAAGCACCTTTTCCAAATTTGCTTGGTCTATTTCCCGTAAACGGGAAGCAGCCTCTATTTGCGATAGCTTCCAGAGTTCATTATAAGCTTCATAAATGAACCTCTTCGGTCTTGGACCACGAGGTCCCAATATAAAGTCGGACAGATCAATATTGCCTGAAAGGAGGGACAAATGTTGTTTAACAGAGTCTAGGGAAGAATGTTGCAACCATTGTTTACATAATTTACCAACAGAATAGGTGGTGACAGTACGGGAGTTAGAAAACCTAGGATCGGGCTTGGTCTGAGTATAGCCAGAAACTGTGTCATGAAAACGCAGTTGGCACTCGTTAGATGATATGGGCCAAGACAACCAAGGTGACTGAACAAGCGTAGAAATATTAAACGAATTGTTCTGAAACAACACCTGTAAAGTCGAAAGGGACATATTAAAGTGCGAGCTGTGGTTTAGAGTGGAAGACAGGGATGGAATTGATGGTGCATTCATTTGTTTTGTGGTAGCCAGACCCCAACACGTAGTCTGATAGATCGAAGCATTCAAAAACACCATTTGGGCTGGGATTAGGCAGGCACGGTGCAAGGCCTCGGTGCCTTGCACCTGCCAAGGCTTGGAGCCCCAGATTGACTTCAAATCCACCATTTCCGTCCAGTATTCATAACCACCCACAGCCAAGGCCTTTAAAAAGGAACTCGAATAAAGCAATTTAGTGTGGGTCAACATGAATTTCTGTGTGAATGGGGCAGGTAATTTGAAATAATAGGACCCAGGGTTCGATCTATTAAAATCAGTGAAATAAGTAAATTTATTTCGAAGAGTCCGGGAGCTACCCGATAAAGGGTTTGGGCAATGTTCCCATTGAGTGTAGGTCACAGGGCTACGTAGTGCACTCGGTTTATGGACAAAATGGTTGCCCCAATGCTGGTAACAGTATAAATCGGCATAATTCGCAGAATTCATATACAAATCCTCAGCATTAAATGAAGCATAATATTTCAAATCAGCAAACAATGCTTCAACTGCATGCACATCCCAATCATCAGAATGAATATTACTTTTTACTACATCACCCATGGAAACTCGAAGGACATTCGGTACATTAATAACTTCTGTTGGTCCATGAATTTGAAAATTTACCGCATCCCATACGATGCCATCAGCAACTGGAAAAGCTGAAATGTTCACCAATGTGTGGTCACGCTTCATGATGTGAGATGAGGAATGTGGAGCCAAAGTTCCAGCAACACTGTTCACAGCAGAGCGTTCAGGCAAATAGTGACCATTGATCAGTAGAAAAAACACTGTGACAAAGCCAATGGACATGAACAAAAAAATCAAGAAAAGTACCAACCAAATGTATGTCCAAGGGGAATCAAAAAATTGTCTCTAAACCAGGATACAAAAATACTGAACTTGGACGGGACAATCGACGTGGTGGAATCCGAGTCAAAGGAATAACGTGTCGGACTCAGTGGCGTTGTTGGTAAATGAGCCACAGATTCTGTTTCGGGATAGGTATACTCGTTCGCGTCAATGCAGGGGGTAACTGGAGGTTCGAGTATACTTTCAGGCAAATCAATCATCTCAATTGTAACATCAGTGACCGTTCGGGCAGTAGGGCCTCGAACACAAGTCCGGTAAATTGCAGGACAAGAGACCGCTGGTGTAACACTATTTAGGATCGGCCAGTTGTTGTAGCTTGACATTTTCCACTGAGATGTATCTGTTCTCCTTGCGACCAGGAAGCGGTGGTAAGATGACTGTACGTGTTCCCTTCAAACCCAGGACTGGAACCGGTGCACGATAAGAGGGGCCGAATTCTTTCTTGTTCTCCACCTTCTCTCGAACCAGGTCTCCAATCTTCGGAAGCCAGCCGGCAACCGGAATCTGCAGGGCAGTATCTGTGGCTGAAGGTAAATGTGCGTTTGCAAGTTTGTCTCGGGCTTCTTGTAAGTCCTGTAACATAGTAGAATGGTTATCTACATCAAACTTGGCGGGTTGCGCCGCCATGTCTAGACCATCAAGGTCAGGCACAAACATTCTTATGCCAAAGAGCATTTCGTATGGGGTCCGCCCACCCAGAGATCTTCTAGGGAGATTATTAAGTGCACGTTGTACGGTATACAAGTGGGCCAGCCAGTTCCTGCCAGTACCTAAGACCCTAGCTGTCAAGGATTGCTTTAAATCACGGTTCATTCGCTCCACAATTGAATTACCCTCAGGTCTGTATGGAGACGAAAACTTCACCCGTACCCCCAGTGAACCCATTGCGTCCTTGTACGCCTTAGAGGCAAACGCTGGACCTTGGTCAGAATGGAAGGTACCGCATGCGAAGATTCCCACAAAGACACGCAAATCCCTGATGACATTTCGAGCGTCAGCACTCCGTTGTGGCCAGACCCAGATGAAACGTGTGCACGAGTCCACTGCAACTAAGATATATTTATAGGCAGTGTCTGAAGAAAATGGACCGCAGTGATCCAAGTAAACACACCCAAAGGGTCTGTTAGAAATGTAGAGCGAGGTCTGTGGTGGTCGTGTAACCGTAGAAGGCTTAATCTGTTGACACACGTCACAAGAAAGCACATAAGTATGGGTGTCTTTATATAAACCACGCCACCAGTACCGCTGCTGCAAGATGGAAACGGTCGCAGACACTCCAGCATGAGCCGAAGCCATGCCTTCGTGTGCTGCCGTTATCAAGGAAAGTCTGCGATCCGCGTTTGGTATCATCCGATCACCAACGTTTGGTATTGTTACATAAGGAGCCTGTTCGGGACCTAACTGATAAGAATATTTGGAAGGAAAACCCCTAGGGTAATTAGCACCTTCCTTTGTCGCAGCAATAGCTGCCATAATATCGGTGTCAATTTTTGACATGGATCTGGTAACTGCTGCTACTGAACACGTGACTACTGCTGATCTGGCTGCTTCGTCTGCCAGACCGTTACCAACAGCGTGTGCGCCCACCCGCTGATGGCCTAGGGTGTGAACCACTTGTGTGAGTGGCAAACGTTGTCTCAATTCTGCCACCCGAACCCAAAGCATCTTATGCTTGATTGTGCTACCTTTAGCGTCTCTATAGTCGTTTTGTGACCAAAAGAATAGATTGTCATTGTATGATTGAACACAGTAATAAGAATCGCATACAATAAGTGTGGTCACATCCGGATTTACGAATTCAAGCGCAAGCACCAATGCGCGCAGCTCGGCCAATTGCGCAGTACTGTCCCCGAGTGTTTGAGTATGTACTACAGTGGACTTGAACTCTCCGTTCACAAAGGTACCTGCAACAATAGCACATGCGGCTGAATAAGCATGCTTGGACCCCGTGGCCGGTTGTGCCGAACCATCGGTGTAGATCACACAGTCGTAATCCTCAAGCGGCAGTAAAGACAGAGGAGGAGGATGAACGAATTCATACTGTAAAAACTCCTGAGTCTGTAGAGAAGAATCGAAAATGAATGTGACATCCGGAGACATCAAAGAGGTTGCCCATTGTATCCAACGGGGATGCAAAGCTTTAGAATTCGGTACACTTGCCTTTGTCACTGCTTCTAGAGCAGGATAGGGTGTTACCACTAGAATGCGCTTTCCCTGTGCCAGTGCGCGCTCCTTCAGAATCGCCATTTGCACTGCAGTCAGAACTTTCTCCACAGATGAAAAGCGCAGTTCTGCGGACGTGTACAGATGTGACTTGTATGCGATGGGTACTGTGTCACCCTCGTTAAAGGTTAAATACGTGAAACCCACTGCCCCCGGAATTATTCTAATCACCAGGTTTGTGTGGTTATCACGCGTCAACAGGTACTTAGACTCAAGAAGGTCTGTCTGCAAAGACCGCAGAATGGAGGAATGCTCCGGAAGCCAACAAGACTTCGAAAAGTTTGGTTGTATCAAGGCATACAATGGCTTGATACGCTGGGCGTATTCGGGAATATAAGTACGCCCGAAGTTCAGGAAACCCAGCAAAGACTGAAGTTTTTTCAGAGTAGTAGGAGGGCACAAAAGTGCACATTTTTCCAAGAAGTGGGGGCTAAGCCCTTACCTTCATTGTTGAGCTCGTAGCCCAAAAACAAAACTGTTAATTCAGCAATGTGTGATTTGGCAAAGTTAAACTTATAACCTAATACCGCAAACTCGAGAATAATGCGGTCCACTCTGGAAAGATGCGGGTATAACTCGTCGTCTGTCAGGTAAATATCATCGACGTACGAACATGCATCTGGGTCTATGCCGTCTAACAAAGAGACAACACGGGCTGCGAACACACCTGGACTATTTTTGTAGCCCATAGGGAGTCGCCTTAATTTGAATTGTTTACCACCGGAGGTAAAAGCGCTCCATTGGCTACACTCCGTGGCTAAGTTGTGCGTGTAAAATCCATTGGATAGGTCAAGTGTCGTTTTATATTTTTTACGAACAAGACTGTCTACAAGCGCAGAACTGTGGGTATTTTGCACCGCAAAGGTCCGACAATGAGAGTTCAAATGCCGGTAATCCAATACTAGGCGGTACGATCCATCGGGTTTAGAAACCGCGAAAAGGGGATTATTCATGGGTGATACGCATGTTTCTATTACTCCCTGATATTCTAACTGCGTCAGAATTTCAGAAACGGGGCCTTTGGCTTCACGTTTAATGGGATATTGGGGTTGTGGCTGCGGTAGGGACCGTAAAGGTATCTCATGGGGGGAGAATCTTCATCCCAACCCACGTGGTTGCGGTATAACGCAGGAGCCAGGGACACAGCCCACTCAGCTGCAAGAGCCTCCGCTTTGTCCTTTGGGACATGTCGAGAAAAGCTCGGAAGGATTACCTCCTCCCCTTTACGCGCAGCAAGTACGAATGGGGGTGGCCAATCCGCCTCCGCTAACAAAATGTCGTATGAAGAGGTCAGATTTTCCCCAAAAATCCCTTTAATTACACGCTGTATATCACCTTCAATTTGAATGGCGATATTAAATAGTCTGTCAGGGGGTGCCACTCTGGTGTCGGCTGTTTCAACAGTAATGAATGTTTCAGTTGCTGTCGCCTCCATATGAGGACGTAGCGCCTCCCGCACTATGGTAACTTCCGCGGCGCTGTCTAGGAGGGTTACTGCCCACGTCCAATTCAGGAGTCTCGTTCTCACCGTCTGTGGCATATTTCGCTGTTACAGCGGCAACTTTCTTCTTCTGAAATTGTGGGCGAGAACGTTGAAAGTCTTCTGCTTTCCCTCTGACTTGTTGTTGAGGTTGATCTCGTCCCTGGGGAGCCTCTCGACCCCTTCCTCTATCCTGGCGATCCCCTCCACTGGCTTGTGAAGTTGTCTGTGCCTGTGAAGAACGAGGAGAACGCGTATCAGGGATCTGAAACCTATCCGGAGATTTAATTCTCGCCCTATCGCGCAAATCATATGTGCGTTCAGAAGAGACAGAAACAGGGGATGCGCCTCGCGACCCCGGCTTCTTCTGTTGCTTACCTTGTTTTTTCAACCTCCAGCTCTTTTTAGTAAAAACTGGTTTCTCATCTTTTTCAGATTGAGTTTTAGGTTGTTGTTGTTTTGTGTTTGTGTTTGCTGTTTTGCAAAAGGCTTATTGCCCAGGCTATTTCGGCCAATAGTTTTATAAGCCTGGGTTATAATTTTCGGTAATTCGCGCGGCTTGTCCAATTCTGGGACTAAAGCCAAAGCATTAGCTACTTGAAAGTTCACTGCATCGCCCTTGACATTCGCAAGGATCAGCTCAGCTACTACTTCGAACACTCCCACCAGTCTCATCCCTAATTCCACAGCCGCTTCAGGGCCATGTTCATCCTGTACTTTTTTAATTACAGAGGGAGAACCGTCATGGAAGGAGTGCCGAAACACTTCGAATAAACTGCTGCGAATACCCTACCCCAGTTGTTGCATGCTGTCAACTCGGGGATTAAGTCTTTTGGCAAACTAATTGTAAGAATTCTATGTTTATCCACCGGTGTTGTATTTGGAAAAACTGCCTCCAACTGGTCAAATTTTTCTGCAAGCCAATAAGGAAAATCATCCTTATTTTGTGGACGTTTGCCCATCACTGAGTTCACCATGACGGGACTTATGGTCACTCCGCCTGCAGCAGCTGGATGGCCCGCAACTCCAGGTGGGGCCCCCTGGATATTGCCTGTAACATATTGCACTAAAGCGCGATGCACTCGCACCAAAGCCGAATACATATTGCGCAGGTCAGCGACTGGTATCTGCATATATCGCGGATGTGGGGTGTACCCGGCCAAAACAGGCCAAGTGGCCCCGTCAATAGACAAGGGGCCTAACCGGACCGTTGTTACCGGTTGTGGGAGGGCACCATCAAACCACACACGGTGCTGCCAAGCCGTGAGCGGTACTTCAAGATTAGTATAAGGTCTATAGACAGCAGGAACAACGGTGGGTTCATATTCATGGAACAGATTATCGTTCGCTTCCACCGCTGGAAAGGTGACCCAAGAGTAGAATACTTCAAAGTGGAAAGCCGGATCGGCTTGAACCACAAAGATTAGTTCGACTCCCGTGTCCGGCACTCCATACACCCTTAAGTGATCACGGAGCGCTGTGCGGCTATGTGCCGCTATGTTTACACCCGCCATTACGATCGGGGTTGTTCGACAACCTAACAGTAGGCAGCACAATAGAGGGTTCGATTAAGAAACCTTTTAATAACTTCAAGCTTGAAAGAACCTACAAAAACGTCAATATAGGAGGTATTACCGTCACACACGCTTCCGGAAGCGTCCGTGAGGGTTGTTGTGGACAAGCACAAGCACTACTCAAGCGTCTCGCAGATAAGCAGCCCCACTCGTTGGTCGCGCCATGTTATAGGGATTCTGTACACACACAGAGCTATGCACAGGATAATAGGACCTCGGAATATAGTGGTGATCCAAACATAAACCTTAGCACCTAAAACCCCAACCCAACTAGCCTTAGCGTCCCATTAGCAACAATGTACCAATGATTAGACAACCCAGAACACGGTATCTCTCTCAGGACTCGCAGTAGCAAGAACACCCTTTCGTCACTCACTCATACCTGTCCACAACCGGCGTAAGAAGAGACACAGTATAGGTTAAAATGTTTATTTCAACATACGTGCTCTAAGATACAGTACACGTGACAGTACTATCAGCATAATGCATAAGAATAATATAATCAGCATAGTTACAACTCCATAGAATACTAACGGGGAAAGCATTTCATAAAGCAGTGGATAGAGGGCTGAATGACCTTACCACCCTCCCCGTGCTAGTAGCTTTTGTATTATAAAAATAGAAGACCTCTGGGCTTTGACAAGCGAACCCCCATACCTCAGTCTCTAGATGCAAAGACTACATCAGCAGACAATCACAGCTCTTCTCTCTGGAAAGGTTTTCTTCAAGTCCCTCTCAAGAGGGAAAAACGCAATAATAAAAGCCCACCAATTTCCCCATGGCAGCTGTACATAGTGTTATGTCTAGGTGCGAGGGACTGGCCATATCAGCAAGAACCAGGGACGTGTTTTTCGACCTTGTAACTGTTGTTCAGACTGAGCCCAAAGGGAACAGGAGAAAAGGTGAGAAACAGAAAATGCAGACAGTTGTAAAATAACTTGGCAGGAGCAGAGGGCGACAGAACAACGGCTAAGAGTAACATGCGCAAAAGTCATCATGGCAGCCAGGCCTATGCCAACGTATCCAGGCAGGTCAGGAGGCCACAAACCACAAGACACCCCATCATAGAAAAAAAGGGGGAAGTCACCTACTTGGTGGACTTTGGCACTTCAGTAATCCTCACTGGGTCATCCTTGTGAACAGGCTCATGTTGCACCATCACAGGGCAGACTTCACCATGTTGACGGTGTAGGAGAGTAGGATCTGCTTCTTATAGTTACCCCCACTTTTTGCTGATGTTTCACTGTTTTCGACTTAGTCTGACTGGGATCCTGCTATTCAGGACCCCAGTCTATCTGCTTTTTCCTCTAAATTGATTGCATGTACTTTAGGTACACTCCAGATTGGATTCTGGGGTACCCTTATAAGTCCCTAGTATATGGTATACTATGTACCCAGGGCATAGGTACCCCAGAGGCCTCCCAGGGGCTGCAGCATGTATTATGCCACCCCTGAGAGGCCATTCAAAATGACACAACAGGTCTGCTACTGCAGCCTGTGTAAGGTGGTGCATGCACCCCTTACTTAGATATAGGTTCACTATATCTATCCTAATCACTGTGACTGATATAAGCCTATCAGTCACCCCTATGGCAGGCCTTATCAATCCTGAAGGCAGGGTGCTGGGTTTTATGTGAGAGGGTGCCCCTGCATGAGCAGAGCCCCTCTGCAGCCTTCGGAACCACTATTCCGGGGTTGTCTGTGATGCAGCCAACCATATACTCTTAAGTGCATTATAACCTCGCGGTAAATGCTAACTTTAAAACGGCTGCATGGAAACATGTTGTGTTTGGTGTCAAACACCTTGGAATCATACCTCCACCCCAGTAACTTGGATGGGAGGTATGATTCCACCCTCCTAGAGGGAGAAACATGGCACCACCGGTACACCCGGTACCAGCTTTGCAAAACCCTGGCATCACAAAATGGATGCTGCCAGCCACAGACACGAGTCTGCCCTCCTGCTGCTGGATGAAACTCCGGCAGGGGCGGCTGGACAATAGGTTTCCTGTCACAGGGAGGTGTGACCACCTCCCAGACAGGCTTTAGTGTATTGGGGCTGGGTGGGTGCACTCTCAGAGTGCTTTGATGTCTGCACTGGGGGCACATTTGGTGTCCTCGTGCATAGTCCAGCTCAAACCGGTTGCAGGGGCACTCAGCCCCTGCTCTGGCATGAAACTGGACAAAGGACATGGGTGTAGCACCCCTCTGTCCTGACCCTCCCATAGGTGGGTCCCCAGAGTTTGTCCCACCCCTTCCTTGGGTATAAAGTAGGAACCCTGACTACAGGACTTTAGATTTTACCTGGACTAAACTCTGCTACAGAAACCAAGTACTTCGATGATCTACACGACGCTGGATGACCGAAGAATCTCCCTTGGAGTAAAGGAGTTACTCCCCTGCACAAGCAGGCACCTTTAACGCATCTGACCGGTTTGCATCTCTGAAGCTCCTGAGGACTCCGAAGAATATTGCAACACAGGAGGTGGGTTCCCGAGGTTTTAGAGGTTGATCTGTGCCCACAGCAAGTCTGAGGCCCGTATCCCTCGTGGTGACCGTGCAACCCGAACCCCTGGACACCGCGTCTATTTGCAGAAGCATCAGCTTTCCGGAGACCCCTGAGGCTGAGCTTTGGGTTACTTTTAGCCCTCACCCCGAGCAATAATTACACCGAAGATTGCTGGCCACTCAACGAGTGTTCCGTGGGCCGCCATTTTGTGATTCCTTTTGAGGTCCCTTCGCGATCCCTGGTCCGTTGACCTGTGGGTCCCTAAGAAGGCAACTCTAACTTTGAACGGGCTTGCCTGGTTGCTCCAGATGTGCCCTGACTCTCCATTGCTTGGGGAGTCCCCAGGACCTTGCTGGTCCTCACAGAAGCATCATAACTCTGACCGCGTGGGTTGCAGTTGCCAAGGCTTGTTGGTCTCCAATCCGGAAACTGACCGCTCAGCAATCGACATCCTTTGTGGGACAGCTCGCCTGCGGAATCTGGTCATCGTCGACATCTCCTGGCCCCCGTGCCTGCAGAGTCAAGCTTCACCTCTTCGCACGTGAAGCACCCGACATTGGTGGGCATTTGATTGCTCCGCTCCTGGTCACGTGAGGTGACCCAGACTTTGTCCCCTCTGCTTTCAGGTTCTTCACATCTTCGATCCAGGCTTGGATCACACCGGACACTTTTCTTCTCCACGGCAGCAGCTCTTCTTCGCAACACGCCATAGAAACGACGAGGGTTTCCGACACCACTTGACCCCTATGCACCCGGCTTCCCTGGGCTAGGTAACACGGGTACCTCGGTACTCACAAGGGTGCTGGCCTTTGAACCTTCTAGGTTTAGCTGGGTTTGCTTGAAGTCCTCTCCGAAGTGTCCTTAAACTCTAAAATTCCAACCGCGACTTTCCCATAGAGTTGTACGGAGCTCGCGTCTGTGTTCCCACACTGCACCCGTCCTCCGTGGGTCCCCTGTGTCACTACCTTGGGTGGTTCCTTGGGGTCCCAGCGATTCTACATGCTATAGGCACTGTGTCTAGTCAAGTCGTGGTTCTTATACCACTTTCTTAGTATATGGTTTGGTCTCCCCCTGGAGGCCACTGTGTATTGTGCTATTTACTGTCGTTCTAGTACTGTGTAATTGTGTGCCTTGTTCTCTAATCTCATAAAGAGGTTAGTAGAGAGTGTTTAGCAATAAATACATATATTTTATATATACCTGGTGTGGTTCTCCTTTCATTTGGTCATTCAAGAGGTTATATACTGGTAAAACAAGCTGCTTTACATTCCTTCAAGACTTAGCCTGAAGGCTGCTCTCCACAGCTACCACTAGGATAGCTTTCTATAAAGGTTGCCTTTAACCTAATCATCGATAAGGGTCGTTTGGACTGGTGCAAGGTGCCCACTTTAATTAGTGGACAGCATATACCAGGCCAACTTCTCACATTGATGTGCAGCGGTTGGGATTCAAGCTTGCTATTGTTTTACCAGATAATCTCAGTGAGTGACTAACTGAAAACCACTAAAGGTACTTAGGTACATATAAATCAAGACTAGAATAAGGTAAGTTCTACTGAACTTAGAGTTGGGTAAGTCAAGGGTCTAGCACACCCTTTCTCCAACTCAAGAGAGTCTCAGTTCCCACTAGAGTAGGTAGGTGCATACACCACACCACACTAGAAATGTCTTCAAGGCCTGAAGTCAGTGACTCCTTGCCAACTAAGTATGACCACCTCACATTCCAGGAATTGAGGAACATGTGTGCATCAAGGAAACTGAAGACTGGGAAAAATCCAAACACCCAAAAGCTTAAAGTAACTTTGCTTTTAGATGACCTCAGAAAGACCCCAGGGTCTGATGAGGTAGGCAAGGCGGGTGGGACAGCAGAAGAGGAAAGGCCAGGGAGTGAAATTCTCAATGACCAGGACTCTGATGCTGGCCAGGAGGATCAAGATGATTCTAACCTGGAACATGCAATCCTTCCAGAGGGTGAGGAAGGAGGCCTCAGTGGGCCTCTCTTTACCCCACCTGAAAGGGTTAACAGTTTACCAAGAAGATCCAGGACTCCTTCTCTGGAGTCCAATCATTCTGGTACATCTGTAGGGAGCTCTGTTTCTCATAGGACTTCTTCTCATAAAAGGGAGTCCTCTTATGAGAAGAAGTGCCAACTGCTTGAGTTTGAGAGAGCTAAGCTCAGGATCAAGAGAGAGCAATTGGCCTTAGACAGGGAATCCCTGGAGCTTCAGAGAGCTTCTCCGAGGCTGGGACTAGAGTCCCAATGGTGGCAGCCACAGTGTCCCTTGAGGTAGAGAACATACTCATGACCACAGGAACCTGAACAAGATTGTCCCTCCTTTACCAGAGTGGGGATGACATCCACAAATGGATAACTGCACTGGAGAGGGCCTGTAAGGTACAGAGGGTCCCCCAGGAGCAGTGGGTAGCAATCTTGTGGCTCTCCTTTGCAGACAAAGGTAGAGACAAGCTCCTCACTGTTAGAGAGGAGGATGCTGATAATTACAAAGTCCTGAAGAGTGCTCTGGTTGATGGGTTTGGCCTAACCACTGAACAATACAGGTTAAAGTTCAGAGACACCCAAAAGGCATAGACTCAGGACTGGGTTGACTTTGTTGATTGTGCTACTAAGGCTCTGGAAGGCTGGTTACTTGGCAGTAAGGTGTGCGATTTCAAAGGATTATACAATTTAATCATGAGATAGCAGATCCTTAATAACTGTCAAAATCAACTGTTGCATCAGTACCTGGTGGACTCTGATCTGACCTCTCCCCAAGAATTGGGTCAGAAGGCAGACAAATGGGTCAGAACCAGGGTGAGGCAGAAGGTTCAGAACCAAGGTGGTGACTCCAAGAAGCAGGATTCTAAAAACTCTGATAAGGGTGGGGAGAAGGGTAAAGACCAGAAGTCTTCTCAAGGGCCCCAAAAATCTGCATCTGGTGGGGAGTCACAATCCAACAAGGGAAAAGGAAAGAAGAAACCATGGTGTCAAATCTGTAAACAGAAGACCCATTGGACAAGTGACTGTAACAAGTCCAAGGACTCAACTCCAACCACCACTGCCCCTAAGGCAACTGTTCCCCCCTAGTTCAGCTCCAAGTGGTGGTGTTCCAAATAATGGTGTAGTAGGGTTAACCCTGGGATCTGAGATGGACTCTGGCCTAATCAGAGTTCCAACTCAGGCTATGTTGGTCTCTGATGGAGGCATGGATATGGCCTCCGTATTTGTAAGCCCCAGTAATCTGGGCAAATACAGACAACAGCCTATAATCAATGGAAAGGAGGCCTTGGCATTCAGGGACACAGGAGCAAGTGTCACCATGGTGACAAAAGATCTTGTGGCTCCTGAGCACATCATACTTGGTGAGATGTACCAAGTGACCAATGCTAGCATTGTCAGGACAGACCATTCCCTGGCAGTTGTTAATTTCACCTGGGGAGGGGTAACTGGCCCTAAAAAGGTTGTGGTAAGTGCAGATCTCCCTGTTGAATGCTTGTTGGGCAATGATTTAGAGACTTCAGCATGGGCTGAAGTTGAGCTCAGGACCCATGCAGAAATGTTGGGCATCCCTGCAGATGTGTTTGCTATGACCAGGTCACAGGCAAAAATGTCTAAAACTGAACAGGCCCTGGACCCTGGAAGAATGGACCAGGTGCCTTCCAAGAGGAGGAGCAGTAGGGTTAAGGCAGTGCCTTCCCCCGCCTCAGAATGCAGATCAGTCTCTTGAGGGAGATGATCTCAGTCCTCAAGAAGGAACTGTCCCAGATGAGCTTGAACCTGATCAGGTTGAGTTATTGGGGACAGGGGGCCCTTCCAGGGCAGATCTGAGCCAGGAGCAGCTGAACTGCCCCTCTCTTGAACCCCTCAGACAGCAAGCTGCTGCTGAGGCTGCTGGGAGTGCTAGTGGGTCCCATAGGATCTATTGGGATGATGGATTCCTTTACTCAGAGTGTAGAGACCCCAAGCCTGGAGCCACCAGGAGGTTGGTTATACCTCTGAAGTTTAGGAGCTTCCTATTGACACTAGCACATGATATCCCATTGGCAGGTCACCTAGGCCAAAACAAGACTTGGGACAGAATTGGTCCTCACTTTCATTGGCCTCACATGTCTGAAGACACCAAGGAGTTTTGTCGCTCCTGTGTCACCTGTCAAGCCAGTGGTAAGGCAGGTGGCACTACAAAGGCCCCCCTGATACCACTACCTGTGGTGGTGGTTCCCTTTAAGAGGGTAGGGATTGACATTGTTGGTCCCCTAGATCCTCAAACAGCATCTGGGCACAGATTTATACTAGTGGTTGTGGACCATGCCACTAGGTATCCAGAAGCAATTCCCCTCAGGACCACCACAGC
The DNA here is from genome assembly GCA_963921515.1 of Calotriton arnoldi. Classification (NCBI taxonomy): domain Eukaryota; kingdom Metazoa; phylum Chordata; class Amphibia; order Caudata; family Salamandridae; genus Calotriton; species Calotriton arnoldi. Next base: position 52,444 of record CAWUFW010004332.1, on the reverse strand, counting down.
TCCTGTGGTGGCAAGGGCCCTCCTGGGAATCTTTTCCAGGGTGGGTTTTCCTAAGGAGGTAATATCAGACAGAGATGCAAACTTCATGTCTAGTTACTTGACTGCTATGTGGAAGGAATGTGGAGTAAATTATAAATTTACCACCCCCTATCACCCACAATGCAATGGTTTAGTTGAAAGGTTCAACAAAACCTTGAAGTGCATGATTAAATGTCTCCCAGAAAAGCTTAGGCGCAGATGGGACATACTTTTGCCCTGCCTTCTCTTTGCCTACAGAGAGGTTCCACAGAAGGGGGTTGGTTACAGCCCATATGAACTTCTGTTTGGACATCCAGTTAGGGATCCATTGTGTCTAGTGAAGGAGGGATGGGAGTTACCTCTCAAACCCCTAAACAGGATATTGTGGACTATGTACTTGGTCTCCGCTCCAGGATGGCTGAGTATATGAAGAAGGCAACTAAAAACCTTGAGGGCTAGCCAGGAATTGCAAAAGGCCTGGCATGACCAAAAGGCTGTGTTGACTGTTTATCAGCCAGGACAGAAAGTATGGGTGTTGGAGCCTGTGGCCCCAGCAGCCCTCCAAGACAAGTGGAGTGGCCCCCATACAATTGTTGAACAGAAGGGAGAGGTTACCTACCTGGTGGACCTTGGAACTCCCAGGAGCCCCCACAGGGTGCTCCGTGTCAACAGACTGAAACCATATGTTGACAGGGCAGACATGGGCTTGCTCATGGCTACTGATGAGGGAAAGGAGGAAGAGAGTGATCCACTCCCTGACCTGCTCTCACAGAACCCTGATGATGGTTCAGTTGATGGTGTAGCCTTGGCAGGCAGCCTCACTGACCAGCAGCAAACTGATTGCAGAAAAGTTCTCAATCAGTTCAGACATATGTTCTCACTGACTCCAAGTCAGACTACCTGGTGCACTCATGAAGTGGACACTGGGGACAGTCTGCCTGTTAAAAATAAGATTTACAGGCAACCTGACCATGTCAGGGACTGCATCAGGACTGAAGTCCAGAAGATGTTGGATTTGGGTGTGATTGAACCCTCAGATAGCCCTTGGGCTAGTCCAGTAGTCTTAGTGCCTAAACCTCACACCCAGGGTGGTAAGAGAGAGATGAGGTTTTGTGTAGACTACAGAGGTCTCAATGCAGTCACTAGGACTGATGCCCATCCAATCCCTAGGGCAGATGAGCTCATAGACACTTTGGCCTCAGCCAAGTTTCTCAGCACATTTGACCTGACAGCTGGTTATTGGCAAATCAGACTAGCTGAGGATGCAAAAGCCAAAACAGCATTTTCGACCCCTAGTGGGCACTACCAATTTGTGGTGATGCCCTTTGGTTTGAAGAATGCACCTGCCACTTTTCAAAGGTTGGTGAACAAAGTCCTTACAGGCCTGGAAGACTATAGTGCAGCCTATCTAGATGATATTGCTGTCTTTAGCGCCACCTGGGAGGATCACCTGGTCCACCTGAGAAATGTTTTAGAGGCTCTGCAGAAAGCAGGCCTCACTATCAAGGCCACCAAGTGCCATATAGGGCAGAGTCAGGTTGTATACCTGGGCCACCTTGTGGGTGAAGGCCAGGTTCAACCATTGCAGAGCAAAATCCAGACCATCATGGACTGGGTTGCTCCAACCACCCAGACTCGGGTCAGAGCTTTCTTGGGCCTGACTGGGTACTATAGGAGGTTTGTCAAAGGATATGGATCCATAGTGACCCCTTTGAATGACTTAACATCCAAAAGAATGCCAAAGAAAGTTCAGTGGACAGTTAGCTGTCAAAAGGCATTTGATGACCTGAAGCAGGCCATGTGCACTGCTCCCATTCTGCAAAGTCCTGACTACTCCAAAAAATTAATTGTCCAAACAGATGCATCTGAGTTGGGGGTAGGGGCTGTGTTATCACAATTGAATGATGAAGGTCAGGATCAGCCAGTAGATTTTATTAGCAGAAGGCTGACCCCCAGAGAGAAACGTTGGTCATCCATTGAGAGGGAAGCCTTTGCTGTGGTTTGGGCCCTGAAGAAGCTGAGGTCATACTTGTTTGGCACTCACTTCATTGTTCAGACCGACCACAAGCCCCTCTTATGGCTAAAACAGATGAAGGGTGAAAACCCCAAACTTTTAAGGTGGTCCATTTCCCTACAGGGGATCCACTATACAGTGAACATAGACCTGGGAGTAACCATGCCAATGCAGATGGACTCTCCAGATATTTCCACTTAGAACATGAAGACTCAACTGGTCAAGGTTAGTTTAATGTCCTGACGTTTGGGGGGGGGGTTGTGTAGGAGAGTAGGATCTGCTTCTTATAGTTACCCCCACTTTTTGCTGATGTTTCACTGTTTTCGACTTAGTCTGACTGGGATCCTGCTATTCAGGACCCCAGTCTATCTGCTTTCTCCTCTAAATTGATTGCATGTACTTTAGGTACACTCCAGTTTGGATTCTGGGGTACCCTTATAAGTCCCTAGTATAGGGTATACTATGTACCCAGGGCATAGGTACCCCAGAGGCCTCCCAGGGGCTGCAGCATGTATTATGCCACCCCTGAGAGGCCATTCAAAATGACACAACAGGTCTGCTACTGCAGCCTGTGTAAGGTGGTGCATGCACCCCTTACTTAGATATAGGTTCACTATATCTATCCTTATCACTGCACATATAAGCCTATCAGTCACCCCTATGGCAGGCCTTATCAATCCTGAAGGCAGGGTGCTGGGTTTTATGTGAGAGGGTGCCCCTGCATGAGCAGAGCCCCTCCACCCCAGTAACTGGGGTGGGAGGTATGATTCCACCCTCCTAGAGGGAGAAACATGGCACCACCGGTACACCCGGTACCAGCTTTGCAAAACCCTGGCATCACAAAATGGATGCTGCCAGCCACAGACACGAGTCTGCCCTCCTGCTGCTGGACGAAACTCCGGCAGGGGAGGCTGGACAATAGGTTTCCTGTCACAGGGAGGTGTGACCACCTCCCAGACAGGCTTTAGTGTATTGGGGCTGGGTGGGTGCACTCTCAGAGTGCTTTGATGTCTGCACTGGGGGCACATTTGGTGTCCTCGTGCATAGTCCAGCTCAAACCGGTTGCAGGGGCACTCAGCCCCTGCTCTGGCGTGAAACTGGACAAAGGACATGGATGTAGCCACCCCTCTGTCCTGACCCTCCCATAGGTGGGTCCCCAGAGTTTGTCCCACCCCTTCCTTGGGTATAAAGTAGGAACCCTGACTACAGGACTTTAGATTTTACCTGGACTAAACTCTGCTACAGAAACCAAGTACTTTGACGATCTACACGACGCTGGATGACCGAAGAATCTCCCTTGGAGTAAAGGAGTTACTCCCCTGCACAAGCAGGCACCTTTAACGCATCTGACCGGTTTGCATCTCCGAAGCTCCTGAGGACTCCGAAGAATATTGCAACACAGGAGGTGGGTTCCCGAGGTCTTAGAGGTTGATCTGTGCCCACAGCAAGTCTGAGGCCCGTATCCCTCGTGGTGACCATGCAACACGAACCCGTGGACACTGCGTCTATTTGCAGAAGCATCAGCTTTCCGGCGACCCCTGAGGCTGAGCTTTGGGTTACTTATAGCCCTGATCCCGAGCAATAATTACACCGAAGATTGCTGGCCTACACTCAACGAGTGTTCCGTGGGCCGCCATTTTGTGATTCCTCTCGAGGTCCCTTCGCGATCCCTGGTCCGTTGACCTGTGGGTCCCTAAGAAGGCAACTCTAACTTTGAACGGGCTTCCCTAGTTGCTCCAGACGTGCCCTGACTCTCCATTGCTTGGGGAGTCCCCAGGACCTTGCTGGTCCTCACAGAAGCATCATAACTCTGACCGCGTGGGTTGCAGTTGCCAAGGCTTGTTGGTCTCCAATCCGGAAACTGACCCCTTAGCAATCGACATCCTTTGTGGGACAGCTGGCCTGCAGAATCTGGTCATCGTCGACGTCTCCTGGTCCCCGTGGCTGCAGAGTCAAGCTTCACCTCTTCGCACCTGAAGCACCCGACATCGGGGGGCATTTGATTGCTCCGCTCCTGGTCACGTGAGGTGACCCAGACTTTGTCTCCTCTGCTTTCAGGTTCTTCACATCTTCGATCCAGGCTTGCATCACACCGGACACTTTTCTTCTCCACGGCAACAGCTCTTCTTCGCAACACGCCATAGAAAACGACGAGTGTTTTTGACACCACTTGACCCCTATGCACCCGGCTTCCCTGGGCTAGGTAACACGGGTACCTCTGTACTCACAAGGGTGCTGGCCTTTGAACCTTCTAAGTTTAGCTGGGTTTGCTTGAAGTCCTCTCCGAAGTGTCCTTAAACTCTAAAATTCCAACTGTGACTTTCCCATAGAGTTGTACGGAGCTCGCGGCTGTGTTCCCACACTACACCCGTCCTCCGTGGGTCCCGTGTGTCACTATCTTGGGTGGTTCCTTGGGGTCCCAGCGATTCTACGTGCTCTAGGCACTGTGTCTAGTCAAGTCGTGGTTCTTCTACCACTTTCTTAGTATATGGTTTGGTCTCCCCCTGGAGCCCACTGTGTATTGTGCTATTTACTGTGGTTCTAGTACTGTGTAATTGTGTGCCTTGTTCTCTAATCTCATAAAGAGGTTAGTAGAGAGTGTTTAGTAATAAATACATATATTTTATATATACCTGGTGTGGTTCTCCTTTCATTTGGTCATTCAAGAGATTATATACTGGTAAAACAAGCTGCTTTACATTCCTTCAAGACTTAGCCTGAAGGCTGCTCTCCACAGCTACCACTAGGATAGCTTTCTATAAAGGTTGTCTTTAACCTAATCATCGATAAGGGTCGTTTGGACTGGTGCAAGGTGCCCACTTTAATTAGTGGACAGCATATACCAGGCCAACTTCTCACAGACGGTCTCAGATGGAGAAGAGGCAGAAGGTAATGAACCTCTCTCTGACCTTTTATCCTCTAATGCCCAGGCTTGAAGTGTGGAAGGAGTTGGTCTCTCCTCCACCTTAACAGTGCAGCAACAAAGAGACTGCCGTCAGCTACCGAGGCAGTTTGCTGGACTGTTCTCTTTGACCCCCCAGTCTGACAACATGGTGTACCCATGATGTGGACACCAGAGCCAGCTTACCTGTCAAGAGCAAAATATACAGGTTCGCTGACCAGGTCAAGGCAAACATCAAAGCTGAGTTTGCTAAAATGCTGGAGTTGGGGGTGATTGAGCCCTATAGCAGTCCTTGGGCCAACCCAGTGGTAATGGTACCCAAGTCCAATCCCAAAGGTGAGAAGCCTGAGATGAGATTCTGCATGGACTATAGGGGGCTCAATGCAGTCACTAAGACTGATGCCCACCCCATACCAAGAGCTGATGAGCTCATTGATAGGTTTGGGGAAACCAAGGATGTGAGTACCTTTGACTTGACATCAGGTTATTGGCAGATAGCCCTCACCCCAGGAACTAAGGAGAGGTCTGCTTTTTCTACACCTGAAGACCACTTTCAGTTCAAAGTAATGCACTTTGGGTTGAAAAATGCACCTGACACTTTTCAGAGGTTGATGAGTAGAGTACTTTGAGGCCCGGAGAGCTTCAGTGCTGCTTATCTTGATATAGCTGTAGTTAGCTCTACCTGGGAGGATCACCTGGTCCACCTCAAGGAATTGCTTCAGGCCCTATAGCAGGCAGGCCTGAATGTCAACGCTAGTAAGTGCCAGATAGGGCAAGGCTCTGTTGTGTACTTGGGCCACCAAGTTGGTGGAGGCCGTGTACAATCTCTCCAGCCCAAAATCCAGACAATGCTGGCCTGGGAAGCTCCTGAGACTGAGACCCAAGTCAGGGGCTTTCTTGGCCTGACTGTATACTACAGAAGATTTGTGAAGGGTTATGGTACCATAGTGACACTACTAACTAAAACTGACCTCCAAGAAAAATTATCTGGACTGAGCAGTGTCAGAAGGCTTTTAACGCCCTAAAGGAAGCTCTGTGCTCAGCAACCGTCCTGAAGGCACCTCACTACAGTAAGGAATTCATTGTTCAGACAGATGCCTTTGAATATGGGATTGGGGCTGTGTTGTCACAAGTGAAATATTTGGGCTAGGATCAACCACTTGCATTCAGTGCATTCATATCTATGAGGCCATGAAAAGCCACACAAAGTGGCTTTACGTGGCCTCGTAGATATGGGTCTGCACACTGCGCCTCCAGAGCGTTACATAAGTGACTCCCTGGTGGTGCAAATGTGCCGCAAGGGGCTTGCAAATGAGCCCCCAAATTCTGAAGTATGGGAAGGGAAAGTGGCAGTTGTTAGGCTCTCAACACAGATAACTCACAACATGTGTCACAACAAATCTCGTATGGGCATGGACAACCCCATCTCAATATTTACTAAACATGATGCAGACCACCGATAAAATGTTGACACCCCATTAAAATGCCTTTTGTGGAATGTAAACAGACTCCTCAACAAGATTAAGAGAGGCGCAGTCTTTAAAGAGCAAAACAATATGGGGCAGACAACTTCCATTGAATATTGATCGCACATGGACAGGTAGCTTGGGGTGGGATATAATGCTAACTGGTCCATATATAATATGCCAATCGCATTAATCACAGTATACTCTCCACCCCCACTATCGCAAGCCTTCCTCACCCATATAAACAATATCATAATGGAAGGCCCCTGAGCTCACAATCATAGGAGGTGGCTTTAATGGAACCAGGAACTACAAACGGGCACGATTGGGCTCTCCATTGACAAACCCTCTGTCTGTTTACCCCCTCAGTCCTTTACAATGGCCCTGGGCTTGAGTGTTTCCTGGAGACATCACCTCTCAGAAGCTGGGGGTACACCTTTTTCTCTGGAGTGCGTAAATCATTCTCTAGAATAGGCAATTTTTTTCACTGCCACAGACTACCTAAATCTCGTAACCGAGACACAGGTACATGCCCAGCTCATGCTCCGATCGAAATCCTGATCTACCACAAAGCCCCGAGATCCCACCCAGCATGGATGCTGAGCCCCTTTAGGCTGACTAAACAGGAGGTCCACGACACATTTAGAGAAGAAACCAGGACATTCTTTCATGTTAAAACTATCGCAGTAGAGTCCCCTGCCATCCTGTGGGAAGCTATAAGGTGGATATTGGAGAGAAAGTTATTTCAATAGTATCCCACTCAAAAAGTGAAAGAAAAGGAATGGTCATTGATTTACAGACAAAAGTACAGGAGGCTGAAAGAGAGAGAGAGAGAGCGGAACTGACGTATATGATACCTTTTACACTTCAGATTCAGAAGCCATCATTCAATTAACATCTGCCAAAAAACACTGAGCCCCAATAGGCATCCAATTAAATTCTTTAAATGTCTCTTGAACTCCCTTTATACAACCTATGCACAAATGCGCAATAGAAGGGCCTCCTCCCACAAGTTTTGAAAGAGGCACACCTGTCATATTGAAACCAGACAAACCCACAGACCATTGCATATCATATAGCGCCACATTCCTTAAATAACTGCAAAGCCAAAATACTGGCCACAGTCCTAGCCAATGACCACTTCGAAGGCATCACCGACAAGGTCTACAGTATACAGAGCCATTGCATTGGCTGACAGAGTGCATGAACCACTCATTAGTCCTATTGCTCATACACTTTGAGAAGGCTTTGAACAGCTTCAGGGGTACTATCTGTCTCTTTCTCCGACATACCCAGGATTTGGTCCGACCCACCCTTCATACACGAAACTACTGTACAGTAGACCAGTGTTGTGGGTAAAATAGGGGGAGCCCTGTTTGAATCTTTTCACCTGGAGAGAGGCACGAGGCTGTTATACCCATTATTGTCCATGCTCTCTGCTCTGGCTATCAAACTATTAGCATAATAACTGAGACAGGATGTGCATATCACAGGGTTTTAGTGGCCAGATACAAAAGAAGACACAGTATCCTTATATGACGATAATCTCTTAATTTACTTAAGCAACACCGAGATCTCCGTTCACAATACAATATGAACACTAAATGAATAGGAAAACCCAGCATACTGAGTTGAACTATGGGATTTGGTTAATAGACCCCCATTCCACTCTATTTATGGGGCCAAGATCCCTGAAAAGTCTCTCCCTGTAACCCAGCTGGTCATTGACTTTTGGAGGGCTTTACTCAGACAGACAAAATTAGGCAACAAAAATAAAGTCATACTTCCATTGTGTGCTCCATTGAGTGCTGCTGCCTGTCGCTACCTCACACTCTGCTTTTACTTTCCTTGTAGGTCGGCTCTGCCGCCATCTTTTGGCCTGGTGGGGGCCATTTTGTCACGGGCTGTGTCCCGTTTTTATTCTGTTTATGCTCTCCTAGGGTAGCCTGGATCTGAATTCAGGGGTTGCTGGATCCCAGTTATATGCCCATACTTTTTCTCTGCCCATCTGTTTTATCGTTGCTCGCCTGGTGCGTTACTACACATGAGCAACCCTTCTTGACACGCCCTCTTGTGATGGAGGGCTATTTACAGCGGCGGCTCACAGCACGTCCACGCAGTGGGCACGCCGCTCAAGCCCGTCTGTGCCCATTCGCGCACGGACGGCACACAGCTTCAGCCCCCTTGTTCGTTCCTCACCAGCTACCTGTCCTAAGATCTCTTACTCCTCAGACTTAGTCCTGGCCATGTCACTCAGGTAAGTCTCCTGGTTGCTTGCATCTTCTTTCAGCTGTCCTCCTCTCCTGTTCTCTCTGTGGTTTTTCGGTTTTGTCGTACTGTTCGCCGTCACCAACGGTCTCACTGTTCAACTGAGCCCCTCATTTCCCAAATGATCCCTGCCCAACCACATGCCCCTTGTGCTCCAACGTTGGGCTGCGCGCTCTCATAAACGCATGCTCGCTAGTTAAGCACAGTGTGGAATGCTCTATATTTATTGACACTTATCACCCGTGGCTCACATTTATCACCGAAACTTGGGCTGACACCTCACCTAACCCGGACATCTTGTCCGCATTTCCCCCTGGCTTCTCTATCTTTAGACTTGATCATCCGGGTAAATATGGTGGCGGTACTGGCATCATTTACCATTCCGATCTTACCATTTGCTGTACCCCTGGTCTTTCTTCTTTCTGTGAAGCTCTCGCATTCAGTATTGTCCTCTCCCGTCTCAGACTTTCAGAGGTCTTCTTGTTATATATCGTCCCCCAGGTCCCCGAGCTACCTTTGCTCAGGATCTCAGTAGACGTCTTGAGGTGGACATACTGCTAAACGATTTTACCGTTCTCGGAGATTTCAATTTCCATTTTGATATTCCATCCGATAAAGAAACAGCCACCCTTCTTTCGAACCATGTCCTCTTTTGGACTTGAACAACTGCTCGTGACCCCTTCGCATTCAGCTGGACATATCCTGGATGGCATCTTCTTTAACAATCCTTTTCTTGGGAACGTGAGAACCCTTCTTGTCTGGTCTGACCATCGGGCTATTCTTTTCGAAATTATTCTGAAGTCATTAGCTCCTCCCCCCTTGGCCAAGCCATCCTAGTCCTTCTCTTGTGCGTGGTATAAAGTTCAAATCCTACTCTTGCACAGCTTTTAGAATCTACCACTCTTTGTCCTTCTTTTGATGTCGATGCAGCTGTCTTGAACTATACCTCCTTGCTAGATTCGACCTCTTCTTCTTAGGCTCCTCTCAAAAGAATCAGGCTCAAACACAGCCATACTAAGCAAAGAAAGATTTTGAAAGAGGGTCCTAGGGAAAGTTTTAAAGACCTGCAAAGGATTATATCCCCAGTTACATATAACAATAAATCAAGCGAAATCATTGGGTCTGAGAGGAAAAGAGAACATGCGAAGGAAGGCACTGACAATATCACACAGACCTAACTGTGGGATAATCCCTTTTAGGACGAAATCCCTCACCCACCATAGGTGGCATGCTTCATCATTTGGGATTCTCCTCTCAGAGGAAACCTAGTTCCTCTGAGGGCTACAAAACCCCTTCTCTGAGAGGGGGGAGCACAGGGACGTTTTGATTTCTACTCTACACGGATATACTAATTACACCAAATGCGAGACAGAGTGTGAGTAAGGGCGCAGCGCAAAAGAAAAATATTGTGAAGGGAGTGATGTTAAAACTAGCTAGAGAGAACACAACACATACTTTATTCCTATGCTCCCACTGCCAGGATTAAAAAACAGTGCTCTTGCGGTATGGATTTAAACCGCATGTGTCAGACGAAATAGTGTGGTCAACATGTTTCAGCCGTGATGACACATAGTATGTCAAGGCTTTCGTCAGGACCTTAAAAATGCTGCTGCTGAGTGATGTGTGAATACAAAAAGAAAAATTAAATACGGAACCACTGGAATTTCCAGTTCCTGTCCTCAGTAAGGTAACTGTACCTAATGGGAACACATACAAAAACATATGATAAAGTCAGTGGCTAACAACACACAGAAGTAAATGCAACGTCTAAGTGGGACCAATAGATTCCTCTCCTTACACCATGTGCATTTAGACAAGCAATTTAAACAACAATTTAAACAACAAGTTCTTACCCGTAAGGACTGGGTAGATTGATTCACCTCAACCTGGCGACAGCTCAGGAAAGGGGGCACCGCTCTATAAACAAGTGTGGAGGGTGCAAAGTGTCAAAAACATAGTTGTTTGTGCGTATACTCTCATACGCCATTTCAAGAACAAAAGTGAGTAAACAAAAAGAGAGAAAGATCTATGTACAGAACCCCAGAGTTCATTCAGAACTTCATTCTAGTTGGTATGCTAGCAAATACTAATCACACATGCATAAGCAACTGTGTGATACAGTACGTATATTGTAACTTCAATAAACATTGAAGATGGAGGCAATGCTGTCTAGATAGAGAGAAAGAGACATGCTATCTATCGCTTTCCTGAATGGAAAGAGGCTTTGTAAATCAAGGTCTTCTCAGGGGTTAAGAGCTGCAAAACTATCTCGTGCCCCATATTTACTTCATTACAGTGGCCCAAATCATTTCGAGAGCAAAGGTATGGTGAAGTCGATAGGTGAAGGTCCCTGGAGCCATGGGTTCTAACAACAAAAGACATCACTCACATATCGTTTATCACCCGTAACACTAACCTGTCCGTCGATACCCCAAACCGGCGTAGAGCTTGTGACCGGAGGTAAAGGTCGCCTGCTTGGGTCGCGCTTTTTAAACGAAATCACAGTAATTCAACAAGGATCCGGTGTGTGCTCCTGTTCCGTGTGAGCGCATCAGCGCATGCGTGTGGTGCTGTTTTACTAATCTCTCACGCATGCGCGCTACAACCAGGGCTGGGACACGGGTTGTAAATCTGATTTGTCTGAAAACTCGAGCGCATGTGTGTGACAGTAGCTCACTCCTCTACTGTGCATGCGCCCGGTAATCAATGCCTATTGAGACATGGCGTTGTGAAACAAAGTATAGTTATCTGAGTGTTCAGGACGCAAACATATATTAAAACGAGTGCAGACAGAACAGCTATAATTAGGGGCAGAACTTCAAAAATAAAACAATATAAAATATATTATAACAATGTCTGAAGTCAGTCCTGACAAATAGCTCTCATTGGAGTCTGATCTTAAAGAAATGATGCACAGCATGTAGTGATGGCTGATGTAGCCGAAAAAGAACATATTACTAGTAAACGTCCTATTTAGATGTGACATGGCATAGTGCCACCGAAGCTCGGTGAATAAGGGGGTATCTAGGAAATGCTGGGCATCATCATATATGGATCACTGGTAACTTGTGTGAATGCAACCAACTCTCCTGAAAGGTATAAGATCTACAAGGAAACCCATGGGATCTCATCATTCAGACCCAATCTGTCACTGAGAACAACGATGGGTACATAAGCTCATTATGTACCCATCGTTGTTCTCGCCTAAAGAGGTAAGTAGAGATGTCTGTGATGTGGGCAGGAATGTATGGTTTTTCTAACACTGTCCATTTAAGATCGTCCGGAGAATGGTTAGACTCCAGAAAATGGTTTGTCAGTTTGGTGGCAGCCTTTTTGCACCGGATGGTGCTCTTATGTTCTAAGATGCGAGTCTTCACCTTCCGGGTGGTCATGCCCACATATCTTAAGGCACACGGACAGGTGATCAAGTAAACAAGTTTTTCACTGTTACAATTCGTGTGTTGTAACTGATTCCATGGTTGTGTGGTCCCAATGTCAATGGAGACCGTATGTTCAGTTTGTGGGCAAGCTGCACACATCCCACACGGGAAATGTCCTTTGACAGCAGGTAAGTTCCAGAGCGTATCCTGCTCTCTTGGTTTTCTGTTGCGTTGACGTGTGTGCACTAATTGATCTTTGATGTTCATACTTCGCTTAAAAGCAAACAGCGGTCGAGGTATGGTAACATTCCCAATGTTCAGTAACTTCCAATTATGAAGAATACTTTTTGATTTTATTGGAGAAACTGCAAAAGGTGTTTACACACGTCAGCCTGGAATTAGCTTCCTTGTGTCTGCTTGGTTCGAAGAGTGCTTCTCTGTTGTTGTTGGCTGCCCGTTTCATCGATCTTTTTATCAACTTTTCCGGATAGTTCCTCTCACCGAGTTGGAGAGCCAGATTTTGAGCATGTTCCTGATATTTGGAGGTAGAAGAACAATTTCTCTTAATCCTCAAAAACTGCCCGAATGGCAGGTTATCACGAAGGGCTTTAGGGTGGAAGCTCTTGTACGATAGCAAGGAATTCCTCGCCATTGGTTTCTTAAAAAGTTCAGAGCCCAAACCGCCGCCCATGGGAAAAATGTGAATATCCAAAAAGGGTAAGCTGATGTTACTGTATTTAAGGAAATCATTCCTATTATTCAGCCACGTCTGGAAATCAGTGATGGTGGTAGATGTACCTCTCCAGATGACAAACACGTCATCAATGTAACGTTTCCATAAAAGTATATAATTTTTATATGGGTTGTCATCTGAAAAGATATGATCTTGTTCAAAGAGGTGCACGTAAAGATTCGCCAGACTGGGAGCGAAAACGCTGCCCATGGATGTGCCTGATGTTTGAAGGAAAAGCTGATCTTGATATAGAAAGACATTTTCTTTCATTGCCAGACGAGCACAACTCATGATGAATTGAACTGGAGTGATGGTATCTAGGACCCTGTTTGAATTTTTCTTTAGAGATAAAGCACAAGAAACAACAGAGGAGACTTGTATTAATACTGGGCTAAAAAACAAGTCTACCTTCAATCCACCGTTACAAGATCATATCTTTTCAGATGACAACCCATATAAAAATTATATACTTTTATGGAAACGTTACATTGATGACGTGTTTGTCATCTGGAGAGGTACACCTACCACCATCACTGATTTCCAGACGTGGCTGAATAATAGGAATGATTTCCTTAAATTCACGTGTGAATACAGTAACATCAGCTTACCCTTTTTGGATATTCGCATTTTTCCCATGGGCGGCGGTTTGGGCTCTGAACGTATTGAGAAACCAATGGCGAGGAATTGCTTGCTATCGTACAAGAGCTTCCACCCTAAAGCCCTTCGTGATAACCTGCCATTCGGGCAGTTTTTGAGGATTAAGAGAAATTGTTCTTCTACCTCCAAATATCAGGAACATGCTCAAAATCTGGCTCTCCAACTCGGTGAGAGGAACTATCCGAAAAAGTTGATAAAAAGATCGATGAAACGTGCAGCCAACAACAACAGAGAAGCACTCATTGAACCAAGCAGACCCAAGGAAGCTAATCCCAGGCTGACGTGTGTAAACACCTTTTGCAGTTTCTCCAATAAAATCAAAAAGAGTATTCTTCATAATTGGAAGTTACTGAACATTGGGAATGTTACCAAACCTCGACCACTGTTTGCTTTTAAGCGGAGTATGAACATCAAAGATCAATTAGTGCACACACGTCCATGCAACAGAAAACCAAGAGAGCAGGATACGCTCTGGAACTTACCTGCTGTCAAAGGACATTTCCCGTGTGGGATGTGTGCAGCTTGCCCACAAACTGAACATACGGTCTCCATTGACATTGGGACCACACAACCATGGAAGCAGTTACAACACACGAATTGTAACAGTGAAAAACTTGTTTACTTGATCACCTGTCCGTGTGCCTTAAGATATGTGGGCATGACCACCCGGAAGGTGAAGACTCACATCTTAGAACATAAGAGCACCATCCGGTGCAAAAAGGCTGCCACCAAACTGACAAACCATTTTCTGGAGTCTAACCATTCTCCGGAAGATATTAAATGGACAGTGTTAGAAAAACCATACATTCCTGCCCACATCACAGACATCTCTACTTACCTCTTTAGGCGAGAACAACGATGGGTACATAAGCTCAGAAGTGACAGATTGGGTCTGAATGATGAGATCCCATGGGTTTCCTTGTAGATCTTGATACCTTTCAGGAGAGTTGGTTGCATTCACACAAGTTACCAGTGATCCATATATGATGATGCCCAGCATTTCCTAGATACCCCCTTATTCACCGAGCTTTGGTGGCACTATGCCATGTCACATCTAAATAGGACGTTTACTAGTAATATGTTCTTTTTCGGCTACATCAGCCATCACTACATGCCATGCATCATTTCTTTAAGATCAGACTCCAATGAGAGCTATTTGTCAGGACTGACTTCAGACATTGTTATAATATATATTTAATATATTGTTTTATTTTTGAAGTTCTGCCCCTAATTATAGCTGTTCTGTCTGCACTCGTTTTAATATATGTTTGCGTCCTGAACACTCAGATAACTAAACTTTGTTTCACAACGCCATGTCTCAATAGGCATTGATTACCGGGCGCATGCACAGTAGAGGAGTGAGCTACTGTCACACACATGCGCTCGAGTTTTCAGACAAATCAGATTTACAACCCGTGTCCCGGCCCTGGCTGTAGCGCGCATGCGTGAGAGATTAGTAAAACAGCACCACACGCATGCGCTGATGCGCTCACACAGAACAGGAGCACACACCGGATCCTTGTTGAATTACTGTGATTTCGTTTAAAGCGCGACCCAAGCAGGCGACCTTACCTCCGGTCACAAGCTCTACGCCGTTTGGGGTATCGACGGACAGGTTAGTGTTACGGGTGATAAACGATATGTGAGTGATGTCTTTGTTGTTAGAACCCATGGCTCCAGGGACCTTCACCTATCGACTTCACCATACCTTTGCTCTCGAAATGATTTGGACCACTGTAATGAAGTAAATATGGGGCACGAGATAGTTTTGTATCTCTTAACCCCTGAGAAGACCTTGATTTACAAAGCCTCTTTCCATTCAGGAAAGCGATAGATAGCATGTCTCTTTCTCTCTATCTAGACAGCATTGCCTCCATCTTCAATGTTTATTGAACTTACAATATACGTACTGTATCACACAGTTGCTTATGCATATGTGATTAGTATTTGCTAGCATACCAACTAGAATGAAGTTCTGAATGAACTCTGGGGTTCTGTACATAGATCTTTCTCTCTTTTTGTTTACTCACTTTTGTTCTTGAAATGTCGTATGAGATTATATGCACAAACAACTATGTTTTTGACACTTTGCACCCTCCACACTTGTTTATAGAGCGGTGCCCCCTTTCCTGAGCTGTCGCCAGGTTGAGGTGAATCAATCTACCCAGACGTTACGGGTAAGAACTTGTTGTTTAAATTGTTGAATAAATTGCTTGTCTAAATGCACATGGTGTAAGGCGAGGAATCTATTGGTCCCACTTACACGTTGCATTTATTTCTGTGTGTTGTTAGCCACTGACTTTATCATATGTTTTTGTATGTGTTCCCATTAGGTACAGTTACCTTACTGAGGACAGGAACCGGAAATTCCAGTGGTTCCGTATTTAATTTTTCTTTTTTGTATTCACACATCACTCAGCAGTAGCATTTTTAAGGTCCTGATGAAAGCCTTGACATACTATGTGTCATCACGGCTGAAACATGTTGACCACACTATTTCGTCTGACAGATGCGGTTTAAATCCATACCGCAAGAGCACTGTTTTTTAATCCTGGCAGTGGGAGCATAGGAATAAAGTATGTGTTGTGTTCTCTCTAGCTAGTTTTAACATCACTCCCTTCACGATATTTTTCTTTTGCGCTGCGCCCTTACTCACACTCTGTCTCGCATTTGGTGGATTTAGTATATCCGTGTAGAGTAGAAATCAAAACGTCCCTCTGCTCCCCCCTCTCAGAGAAGGGGTTTTGTAGCCCTCAGAGGAACTAGGTTTCCTCTGAGAGGAGAATCCCAAATGATGAAGCATGCCACCTATGGTGGGTGAGGGATTTCGTCCTAAAAGGGATTATCCCACAGTTAGGTCTGTGTGATATTGTCAGTGCCTTCCTTCGCATGTTCTCGTTTCGTCTCAGACCCAAGGATTTCGCTTGATTTATTGTTATATGTAACTGGGGATATAATCCTTTGCAGGTCTTTAAAACTTTCCCTAGGACCCTCTTTCAAAATCTTTCTTTGCTTAGTATCTTTGAGCAGCCTTGGCTGCGGGTCCAACATTCACAGAGTCCCCAAGTGGTAGACTCGTTGTCCAAACACACTGTTTTGAGACTTTCTTGAGTCATTGTGAGAGAGATAGTTTCTTTTTTCTTTAAAATAAACCCCATCTTGAGCTGGTATTTTCTTGTGAGGAATGGCAGAACGACAGGGCTTAGCATTTGACGACACAGTGGCACAATCCATTCTGACCACACCGAGTATTATAGACACTTTCCAAGGAGGGACTTCAACACAAGTTGACGATTGGTCAAAGCTTTTGTTATTGAAAAAATCTCATTCCCGCATTTACATTCATGGAGCAATAATGACTGAGTATCTTAGGGGCAACTGCGCCCCTACAGGATTAATAGTCACTAATGCACCGCGTCTATTTCTAGAGGACAAGGTGTTTCTTAAGGATTGGTCTCGCGTGGCGCTGCACCCGCGATTGGCTGATCCTGATCATTAACACCGCTAAACGGATTGCAGACACGATTCTTATAGAAATACAAACTCTAGAATCCCAGATTAAAGTGGCGATTTCAACAACTCTCTTCAAGAAACAAGCTGAGGAGACCAACAAAACCAACAGGGAGTTCAAGGACTCGATTCTGGCTTCGAAGATTACTAAATTCAAGAAGGATCTTGCACGTTTCTCGATGGAAAAGGTGTATCCTTACACCAGCGACAACTTTGTCCCAGTACAATTCAACCACAAGGGCAGAAGATATGGCTCTAATTATTCAACATCGGAAAGTGAAGATTGGTCCAGTGACTCAGACACCTTAAGCTATGGTGTCCCTAAGAATAGAGGAAACAATCGAAGAAACAGAGGCAACTGGAGAGGCTTTCGAGGGGGCCCGCCTCCACCACTTCAGTGGTGGCCACCAGGTCCATTTGGATATCCTAATTTACCCCTCCAAGCGCAGATGTTTCCATATCAACCTCAACCGCAGTTTTTCCCTATCCAGCCTTTTTTAGGATCTGGCCGGGGTTGATCCAGAGGGAAACGTCGGAACCAACAAGCTCACGTGCAATGGAGTCCTCCACCAACATTACGGACAACACGGAGCATGACGGAAGCACAAGCAGGGAGCAGCCACGAGACGATTTAGTCATTAATCTGAGCAAGTGACATCTGAGCACAGATAAATTGGCTCTCCTGAATAAAGGACTGGGGTATGTTCCTTCCTACAAAGGCGACACTTTTGTGATCAAGCAAGAACTGGCCCAATTTTTTCGGAAGATTCGTTTGAATTCTTTCTTTAGAGATAAAGCACAAGAAACAACAGAGGAGACTTGTATTAATACTGGGCTAAAAAACAAGTCTACCTTCAATCCACCGTTACATCAGACTCCTCCACAGGTACTGACCTTTGAGAAAGCCGTGATGGCACAGGTCCAGATCATTTGTGAAGGAGAGGCGAGACAATATCAGAACCTTACAAGACAAGAACAACTGGCGATGAAGACACTGGCGAGTGATACGTCAATCACAATTAAGCCGGCAGACAAGGGCGGCGCAATTGTTGTAATGGATACATTTGCTTACCGCACCGAATGTCTGAGGCAGCTGGGCAACACCCGGTTCTACAAACCTTTGAGAGAAGATCCCACGAAGAGATTACAGTCTGAGATCAAAACGCTAGTAGACGAGGCTAAGTCCAATGGTTGGATTACCACTCAAGAAGCCTCTTTTCTAGTGAAGGCACATCCTGTTATACCATATTTTTACGCTTTGCCTAAAGTGCATAAGGAACAGAGGCCGCCCCCGGTCGTCCCATCATCTGCGGGCTAGGATCACTTTTAGAACCACTTTCTATGTTTGTGGATCATTTCCTCCGACCCCTTGTGAAGGAGATGCCAACATACTTACAGGACACAAAAGACATCCTCCGACTTTTAGAAGAAACTTCGTTTGATGTCACCAGCGATTACCTGGTTTCCTTCGACGTAGATGTTGTGCACCTGTATTCCTCAAGACGAGACACTAGCGGCAGTACAGACCCTTCTCGGGAACATGATCCTAGATACCATCACTGCAGTTCAATTCATCATGAGTTGTGCTCGTCTGGTAATGAAAGAAAATTTCTTTCTATATGAAGATCAGCTTTTCCTTCAAACATCAGGCACATCCATGGGCAGCGTTTTCGCTCCCAGTCTGGCGAATCTTTTTTTGATAATCAAGTTTATTGATTTAACAAATTGTAGCAAAAGAAAACAATACCAGCTCTTAGTACAGTGATTCTTGCATAACAGTAACGAAAAATAAAGAACGCCCCAGCATACACTATTCAACATAGGAGTAGCACGCAACATTGTCCGCACCCAAGTCCATAGGTGATCATCAGGAATGTTCAGTCTTCTACCACCCCGACTCATTTGCCCCATACTCTTCGAAATTTTTTGGGACAGCCTCGGGCCGCATACATCGGTCGCTCCTTCGCTGCGCACCAATCCACCCCCTTGCGCCAACGCGCCATGGAAGGAGCTATCGGGTCCAACCAGAGAGCTGCAATGTCCCGCTTAGCCACCATCAATGCCGTATTTAAACACAGCTTCTCGGCTCTGGACCCATCCAATCCCTCAGCGACACCCAGAAGTATGGTCATCGGGCTCAAGGGAACCTCCCAACCCAGGACCTCCGTAAGTTCCCCTGTCACTAACTCCCAGTAGCGCGTGATTATAGGACAGAGCCATACCATGTGATAAAAGTCAGCCTGGGGGCAACTACAGCGGGGACAGGAAGCATTAGGTCAGAGCCTAGTGCGATGAAGACGCAGTGGCGTGAGGTAGGCCGCGTGTAAGTAGTATATTTGAACTAATCGGAGCCGCGCTGAAGCCGTAACTGTTTTGGGGGCCATCAGTGCATCCCTCCAGTCAGCGTCGTCCAGGGAGCCAAGCCAACCCTCCCACTTATCCCGGAGATGAGAGAGGGAGTTGGGGGTGTTATTCGTGAGGGAACGATAGATGCGGGAAATCCCCCCTTTCCCCAGATTGCCAGTCATGACCTGGGCCTCAGGTGGGCTATATTCGGGTAAGGAGGTCCCTTCAGAGATGTGGGCGTGGAGGGCGTGGCGCAGCTGCAGGTAACGGTAAAACTGGGAGGCGTGGAGGGAGAAGCGGGCCTGCAGATCTGGGAAATCGCGTATGTGGCTCCCGCCCCAGACATCCCCAAGTTGGGAAATCCCGATGAGATCCCAGGCTCTGAAACCCGAAAGAGCGGTGACGTCCTTGAGTCACGTTCCGCACCACAAGGGGGTATATCGGGTTTATTTGCCCGACCAGTGGGTGTGGCGTAGGGAGGCCCGCCAGGCCAAAAGCACCCCGCGCGTGACCTCGGGCAGAGCGTGGGAGATAGCGGTTCCGTAGAGCATCCCCTGAATATTGGAGAAACCTAAGGTATGCAGTTCGAGGCGGTACGCCGGGTCCGACCAGCCACCATTAAACCAGTCATGCACTGTGAGGAGCCAAGTCGCCAAATAATATAAATACAGGTTCGTCATGCCCAACCCACCATCAAAGGGCGGTATCCTGCACTGGGCGAGGGCCAACCTCGGTCTCCAACATCCCCACAGGAATTTAGTGGCCAAACCGTCCATCTCCCGGAACCAGGACCTTGAGAAGGAGAGGGGTGTGTTCTGAAGCATATATAGAAATCGGGGCAGAACCATCATCTTAAAAAGGGCTATTCTGCCCATAGGGTTTAGTGGCAACGTTTGCCATCTAAGGAGGTCGGCACAAACCCGTTTCACCAGGGGAGTGACGTTGAGAGACCAGGCGAGATCGGGAAGGAGGGCCACCCAGATCCCCAAATACTTGAACGACTGCCGGCGAAGAGGAATCGAGGACTGCCAATCAAAGCATTCCCTTGACAGATGGAGGGGGACCAAGACCGACTTGACCGCATTCAAACGGAGGCCGGAGACTTGCTCAAAGAGGCGCAGGGCTCGGAGACATCGAGGCCCTGATCGAGCTGGGTCTGACAAAAAGATCAGAACGTCATCAGCGTAAAAGGCAATCTTGTCCTCCGCCAGACCGGGCCATTACCATCCAGTGAGAAGCGGATCGGTACGGATAAGAGAAGCAAAGGGCTCCATCACTAATGCAAAAAGGAGGGGTGAAAGGGGGCAACCCTGCCTCGTGCCCCTCCCAATGGGGAAGGGGCGTGAGAGGGCGCCATTGACCAGCACCTGGGCTCGCGGCTTGCAGTAAAGTGTCTTGACCAAATTCCGAAAGGGGATCCCAAATCCCATCTCCGACAACACTGCCTCCAGATATTGCCAATCAACTGAATCAAATGCTTTCTCAAAGTCCACGAGGAGCAAAGAGAGATAAGGGGTCAGTTGTTGTCGATTCGCCAGGGCGAGGTGGAGCCGTCTGAGGCAGTGCCTGGTTCCCCGCGAGGGCATGAATCCACACTGGTCCATCTGGACCAGCTTATCCAAATAGGGACGTATGCGGTTTGCCAGGACCAAGGCAAATATTTTGAGTTCCGAATTAATGAGCGAGATGGGGCGATAATCGGAGCAGTGGACCGAGGGAGGTTGAGACTTGGGAATCACTAAGATAGTGGCCAGGTCTGTTTCAGGACGGAAGGAGCCGCGGTCAGCCGCCTCATGATACATTGCTAGGAGATGGGGGACCAGCGTGTCCCGGTAGGACGCATAAAACTCCTGTGGGAGTCCGTCCGGCCCCGGCGTCTTACCCGCAGCCATGCGGGAGATAGCATCGTTAATTTCTTCCGGAGTTATCGGGAGATCCATGTCCTCCGCCTCAGTGTCGCTGAGCCGCGGGAGGGGGACCCTTTCACGCCGGAGGAGCTCTGGGAGTGTGAGGTCTGGAGGCTGGGCAGAGAATAGAGAGGCATAGTACGAGGCAAAGCACTGGGCCACCGCCATGGGGGTCTGATGGGTCACCCCGTGGGAGTCAGTCACTTCAGGGATAATACGGTTAGCCATAGGATAAGTGGCTAAGCGGTGAAGGAGCTTCCCGTTTTTATCTCCACATCCATACACTCGCGCCACGGAGGATCTCCATAGCAGCTTAGCGGACTCCATGGAGGCCTGCTTGATCTCATCCCTCAAAAACGTCAGTTTCCGATCCTGAGCCTCTGTAGTCTCTCCTGGCGGGTGGGCTTCCAGCTGGGCAGCCTGGGCCTCCAGAAGTGTGAGCCGGGCCTCCTGTTTCGTACGTTGGAGTTTGAGTTGGCCTTTGGCAAAGCCACGGATGGTGGCCTTACTGGCCTCCCATAAAGTACCAGGAGATGAGACCGAGCTCTGATTAGTTGTGAAGTATTGACGCAGTTCGTCCCCTATGTGTTTCCGGAAGTCTTTATCCTGGAGAAACCAGGCGTTGAGCCGCCAAATCGGGCGCGATGAGGCCGGGAGGCCGCCCATTTGCATAGAGACTGGGGAGTGATCTGAGAGGCCCCTGGGAAGAATGGTGATGGCCTGGATTGACCGACAGTCCAGGGCCGGAAGGAAGAAATAGTCCAGTCTGGCATGCGTGTGGTGGGAGGCTGATGTGTGAGTGAACATACAAGTAGTCGGGTGCCAGAGACTCCAGGCGTCTCCGAGGCCCAGAGTCGCAGCCCAGTTCGAAAGGAGCGCGGATTGGGAAACCCGAGAGGCAGAAGGGGCCGCGGCAGAGTCAAGGCCTGGGTCCATAACTGCATTGAAGTCCCCCCCAACAACGGTCGTCCCCGGGGGCAGGGCAGCCACAAGCAGAGCAAGACGTAGGAGCGTGGAGGACAGCAAAGAGGGGGGGGGGGAGTACACCGCGATCAGATTCAGGGATTGGTTCCCAATATTCCCTTCCAGGATGACAAAGCAGCCTCCCGGATCATGTACTACTTTACAAGCCACAAATGGAAGAGCGCGGCGCATCAGGACCGCCACACCCCGAGATCCACGGGTAAAACCAGAGTGCCAAATCCCACCGTAGCCATAGCGCGCCAGAAAGGGACAGTGGTTGCCCACTAGGTGTGTCTCTTGAAGCAGCAATATGTCTACAGTGTGTCGCTGGGCATAGCGCAGGACTGCAGTGCGCTTGACCTTATCTAAGAGGCCGTTAACATTCCAGGACATAACATGAAGTGATATCAATCCAGAACGATCGTCAGGCATGGGGAAGCTGGGCTAGTGGTCGAGCACCCGGCACGGGCAGGGAGCGTGGTAGTATAGGTGCGTGGGGTAACAGACATAGAATTGCAATGTCGATCACTGTATGGTCGCGTCATAGCGAAGCGGAAGTGCTGGTGCCAAAAATAAGAAAAAACAAACAATAAAACTCGGGACAGCGGTCCCCCCTCCCCGACCCAACCCCCACCCTATACTTCAGGAACGGAAGCATCTGTCGCCCTAACAACAAGAAACTAACAAAGACCAAACTAAAACGCTTGGGAATGGGGAAGCGTGGAGGACCCCATCTCATATCAGGATGTGCATAATCAAGTTCATCAGGAAGTGAAGTGGTGGTGAGCCGATGCGCCGCCTCCGGCCGCGGAGCTATGCCCGGCAGGCAGAGACGAACTCATGTGGGACCCGTAAGAAGCGTCGGGCTACGTGAGAGATCTGTATCCGGTAGGTCCAGCAATGATGGTCGAGGTGAGGCACCCCCAGGGTCCAGGCGGCCGGAGGAGCCAGACCGCCGCATGACCAGGGGGTCTCCAGGGAGCGGGGTCGGCTGCCGAGAGGGGCCCAGCGGGGAATCCGAGCGGGCTCGCCTCTGGCCACGGCGTCTACAGGAGCGGTTGCGTTGAGGCCGGGGGCAGGGGTCTCCTGATGGGCGTGTCCCCCAGCCGCACCCCCGGGCGATGGATTACGGTCACTGTCTTGTAGGGGGCGCTCCTCCGTGGCCCAAGTCCAAGCCTCCTCAGGGGTGTCAAAGAAGAAGGTCTTGTTGGAAAATACCACTCGCAAGCGCACCGGGATTGTTGAGAGCGCGGAGCTTCTGCTTGACCTCCCCAAACGAGCGGCGCGAACCCTGGACCTCGCGAGTATAGTCAGGGAAGATCATGTTTGCATGATTGTCATATCTGAGGTGTTGCTGCTTGCGGGCCTCGGCCAGGACAGAGTCACGGTCCTTAAAGTTGAGGATCCACATTATGATCAGTCTGGGGGGCGCCCCCGGGGGCGGTTTAGGAAAAAGGGAGCGGTGCGCTCGCTCGACCGCGAACCACAGGGAGAGGGAGCCCTCAGGGATCCAGGAGCGCAGCCACCTCTCCACAAAGTCCGCCGTGCGGCCCTGTTCCGCCCCCTCCGGAAATCCCACCAGGCGAAGGTTGTTACGGCGGGACCTGTTTTCTGCGTCCTCCGCCCGCCGGTGCAGCTCCTGGGTTTGAGATTGGAGGCGAGCGACTTGTCCCTTAAGTTGCTGAACGTTGTCTTCCACGGTAGAGATTCGGGATTCGGTTTCTTTGATCTGGGCCGTGGCGTTCCGAAGGTCTTGCCGGATGAGAGTCATATCCACCCAGACCTCAGCAATCTTGCCCTCCACGGAGGACTGTGAGGCACGGAGAGCTTGAAGGATGGTGGATAGGTCCACAGGTGGTGGGGCATCTCTTTCCGCGCCTCCCCCAGTCACCCCGGAGTCCATGGTAGTGAAACGATCCATTTTAGTTTGGGTTGCCGGGGTCTTGGTTGGCTTATCACGACCCATGGCCGCCACCCAACAGGGCAGGAGGCTCAGATATGCCTCTTACAAAGGTCTCTGCAGCGGGGGCCCCACGGCCAGCCCCGGAGGGCCCCAGATCAAGACAGTCGCAGGGGGCAGTGGAGGAGGCCTTTCCAAGACCGCACGCCGCTCGATACACGCAGCCGGTTCCACCGCTCCCGGTGAGACCCCACGCTGGAAGCAACAGCACAGAGGTCCAACCCCAGGTCCGCAGCAGGGCCTCCGCACCAGGGTCCACGGACCACTCCAGATGCCTCAAGAACAGTTCGGGGGCAGGGAGATGGCGGAGGAGGCTCCCTCCAGGACCCACGCCGCCTGCCAAATGCGGCCGACTCTACCTCCCCGGGCTGCACTCCCAGCCAGAGGCGACGCAGTGGAGACAAAGGAGCAATGCAGGGGGGCAAGGGGGTGGGCGGGGGAGGCACCACCTAGGACCACACGCCGCTCGATGGATGCGGCCAGACACCCACCTCCCCCACGCCACAGCCCCCAGGAGGCAGCACAGCCGCGGGTCGATTTCAAGAGCAGCAAGGGCAGCAGGAGGTCGCCGCAGCACAGGGCCCAAGACAGCACTGGAGACACTGAGGTGAGTTGGAGCAGGGTGTGGCAGAGAGCCCCTGCCAGGGACCTCGTGCCGCCCGATGGGCACGGCCGGGCCCACCCGTCTCAGGGCTCCGTCGCGTCTGGATGATTAGTAAGGTCCCAAGGGAGTGGCACAGAGGCAGCTCCAGGATCCCATTAGGCCGGCCCGGCCGCAGTGGAGCACAGCAGGTGGAGAGAAGCGGGTCAAATGCCAATCGCAGCGCCCAAAGCCCAAGTCACTCCCAGAGCGGGCAGCCCGGGCCTGCGGCGGGGCCTCTCCCAACTCAGTCCCAGCCCCCCCCCCGCCGCCGCCACTCACCGAAACCCCGGGTCGCCGAGTATCGGACCTCCAATCACATGGTCCAGAGAACGGCAGTCGGGCCCCAGCCGCCACCAATCCCGGTCTCCCGCCGCCCGAAAATGGTGGCCGGCACCGCGGCAACGCCGCAGGGGAGCCGGGGCTTCATCTCAGGCGCCATCGATAGCCACAGCCAGCGGCCCCAGCCGTCGATCAGGTGCGTCAGCCCCAGCACCGGCAGGTAGGAATCATCGGGAGCGGCCGCTCATGCAGAATCCCAACCAGGCGGGGAGGGGGAAGGGGAGAACGCGGCGGGCGCCGCGCCGAAGGAATCCCCAGCTCACCGCCAGTCGCCGCAGCCTCCGGGGTCGTCTCCGCCAGCACAGGAGTTCAGGAGCGGGCCGCGGGAGCCCGGTCCGAGGAACGCAGGGGTCCCAGCTCAGAGCAGATAGGCCGCCATTTTAGGAGAAGGCACCCGGCAGGCCGGCCGAGTGCGATGAAACGCTGGATCTCCGGGCTTCCACGGCCTGGAACTGTGCCAGGGGTGTAGCAAGGCAGCGGCAACAAGATTCAGGGCAGGATGGCTCCTGGAACTGGCGGATTACGGGCGGATGGCGGAGGGGTCCGGGAGCACACTCAAAGTGCGGCCGCCAACTTGGCTCGCGAACCCACGCCGACTCTGGCAAATCTTTACGTGCACCTCTTTGAACAAGATCATATCTTTTCAGATGACAACCCATATAAAAATTATATACTTTTATTGAAACGTTACATTGATGACGTGTTTGTCATCTGGAGAGGTACACCTACCACCATCACTGATTTCCAGACGTGGCTGAATAATAGGAATGATTTCCTTAAATTCACGTGTGAATACAGTAACATCAGCTTACCCTTTTTGGATATTCGCATTTTTCCCATGGGCGGCGGTTTGGGCTCTGAACTTTTTAAGAAACCAATGGCGAGGAATTCCTTGCTATCGTACAAGAGCTTCCACCCTAAAGCCCTTCGTGATAACCTGCCATTCGGGCAGTTTTTGAGGATTAAGAGAAATTGTTCTTCTACCTCCAAATATCAGGAACATGCTCAAAATCTGGCTCTCCAACTCGGTGAGAGGAACTATCCGAAAAAGTTGATAAAAAGATCGATGAAACGTGCAGCCAACAACAACAGAGAAGCACTCATCGAACCAAGCAGACCCAAGGAAGCTAATTCCAGGCTGACGTGTGTAAACACCTTTTGCAGTTTCTCCAATAAAATCAAAAAGAGTATTCTTCATAATTGGAAGTTACTGAACATTGGGAATGTTACCATACGTCGACCGCTGTTTGCTTTTAAGCGGAGTATGAACATCAAAGATCAATTAGTGCACACACGTCCACGCAACAGAAAACCAAGAGAGCAGGATACGCTCTGGAACTTACCTGCTGTCAAAGGACATTTCCCGTGTGGGATGTGTGCAGCTTGCCCACAAACTGAACATACGGTCTCCATTGACATTGGGACCACACAACCATGGAAGCAGTTACAACACACGAATTGTAAAGGGTGAAAAACTTGTTTACTTGATCACCTGTCCGTGTGCCTTAAGATATGTGGGCATGACCACCCGGAAGGTGAAGACTCGCATCTTAGAACATAAGAGCACCATCCGGTGCAAAAAGGCTGCCACCAAACTGACAAACCATTTTCTGGAGTCTAACCATTCTCCGGAAGATCTTAAATGGACAGTGTTAGAAAAACCATACATTCCTGTCCACATCACAGACATCTCTACTTACCTCTTTAGGCGAGAACAACGATGGGTACATAAGCTCAGCAGTGACAGATTGGGTCTGAATGATGAGATCCCATGGGTTTCCTTGTAGATCTTGATACCTTTCAGGAGAGTTGGTTGCATTCACACAAATTACCAGTGATCCATATATGATGATGCCCGGCATTTCCCAGATACCCCCTTATTCACCGAGCTTCGGTGGCACTATGCCATGTCACATCTAAATAGGACGTTTACTAGTAATATGTTCTTTTTCGGCTACATCAGCCATCACTACATGCCATGCATCATTTCTTTAAGATCAGACTCCAATGAGAGCTATTTGTCAGGACTGACTTCAGACATTGTTATAATATATTTTATATTGTTTTATTTTGAAGTTCTGCCCTAATTATAGCTGTTCTGTCTGCACTCGTTTTAATATATGTTTGCGTCCTGAACACTCAGATAACTATACTTTGTTTCACAACGCCATGTCTCAATAGGCATTGATTACCGGGCGCATGCACAGTAGAGGAGTGAGCTACTGTCACACACATGCGCTCGAGTTTTCAGACAAATCAGATTTACAACCCGTGTCCCGGCCCTGGTTGTAGCGCGCATGCGTGAGAGATTAGTAAAACAGCACCACACGCATGCGCTGATGCGCTCACACGGAACAGGAGCACACACCGGATCCTTGTTGAATTACTGTGATTTCATTTAAAAAGCGCGACCCAAGCAGGCGACCTTTACCTCCGGTCACAAGCTCTACACCGTTTTGGGGTATCGACGGACAGGTTAGTGTTACGGGTGATAAACGATATGTGAATGATGTCTTTTGTTGTTAGAACCAATGGCTCCAGGGACCTTCACCTATCGACTTCACCATACCTTTGCTCTCGAAATGATTTGGGCCACTGTAATGAAGTAAATATGGGGCACGAGATAGTTTTGTATCTCTTAACCCCTGAGAAGACCTTGATTTACAAAGCCTCTTTCCATTCAGGAAAGCGATAGATAGCATGTCTCTTTCTCTCTATCTAGACAGCATTGCCTCCATCTTCAATGTTTATTGAAGTTACAATATACGTACTGTATCACACAGTTGCTTATGCATGTGTGATTAGTATTTGCTAGCATACCAACTAGAATGAAGTTCTGAATGAACTCTGGGGTTCTGTACATAGATCTTTCTCTCTTTTTGTTTACTCACTTTTGTTCTTGAAATGGCGTATGAGAGTATACGCACAAACAACAATGTTTTTGACACTTTGCACCCTCCACACTTGTTTATAGAGCGGTGCCCCCTTTCCTGAGCTGTCGCCAGGTTGAGGTGAATCAATCTACCCAGTCGTTACGGGTAAGAACTTGTTGTTTAAATTGTTGTTTAAATTGGTTGTCTAAATGCACATGGTGTAAGGAGAGGAATCTATTGGTCCCACTTACACGTTGCATTTACTTCTGTGTGTTGTTAGCCACTGACTTTATCATATGTTTTTGTATGTGTTCCCATTAGGTACAGTTACCTTACTGAGGACAGGAACCGGAAATTCCAGTGGTTCCGTATTTAATTTTTCTTTTTTGTATTCACACATCACTCAGCAGCAGCATTTTTAAGGTCCTGACGAAAGCCTTGACATACTATGTGTCATCACGGCTGAAACATGTTGACCACACTATTTCGTCTGACACATGCGGTTTAAATCCTTACCGCAAGAGCACTGTTTTTTAATCCTGGCAGTGGGAGGATAGGAATAAAGTATGTGTTGTGTTCTCTCTAGCTAGTTTTAACATCACTCCCTTCACAATATTTTTCTTTTGCGCTGCGCCCTTACTCACACTCTGTCTCGCATTTGGTGTAATTAGTATATCCGTGTAGAGTAGAAATCAAAACGTCCCTGTGCTCCCCCCTCTCAGAGAAGGGGTTTTGTAGCCCTCAGAGGAACTAGGTTTCCTCTGAGAGGAGAATCCCAAATGATGAAGCATGCCACCTATGGTGGGTGAGGGATTTCGTCCTAAAAGGGATTATCCCACAGTTAGGTCTGTGTGATATTGTCAGTGTCAAACACAACCATACCTCCACTCCCTAGTTCTCTGATGACCTTAGGTCTCTCAAGCAGACCTGCAGAAGGCAGGAAAAGCGATGGTGGGCCTACTACGACGACCTAGAAAAGGTTAAATAAAAGTACTGTCTGGCCAATTATAATTTCTCGCTTCGTAAGTCAAAAACTACTTTCTTTACCTCCATTCAAAGCAGCATCTAACTCTTCCAAGGAGCTGTTTGCCACAGTCATGCAACTCATCTCCATCTGCTCTCCTACTTCCAAGGTCTCATCACAATCAGTCTGCAATTTGCTGGCTGACACCTTCCGCCATAAGGTCAAGGATGTCTTTAACAACTTTGCCACCGTTACCTCCTCTGCTTCTTCTCCCTCACCTCCCGGTCCATCTCCTATCTTAACATCTTCTCTCAGCAACTCTGTTCCACCTTCTGCTGATGAAGTTATCAAGCTACTCCAACTGTCTAAATTGGGCTCACCTTCAAACCCATGTCCCCTCAGAGCGGGCAGCCTTGTTCCATCATCAATCAGTTAATTTTTGGCCAATATCTACCGCCTGATGTGCATCTCCGGTGTTTTTCACTCCCAATGGAAAAAGGTTTCAATTTCTCCGCTCCTAAACCAATCTTTGCTGGACCCTCTGGAGCCAACCAGTTATCGCCCCTTCGCCGGTCTGCCTCTACCAGCTAAGATTGTTGACAAGAACTTGAATTCTCAGCTGGTCGAGTATATTCACAGCAATAATCTTTTGGATGCCACCCAATTTGGTTTCCGCACTGCGCACAGTACAGAAGCCCCTCTTATTAAGGCCACCTAGGAGAACAAGGCGTCGCTCGACCAAGGGGGCAGAGCTGCCCTGATTTTGCTTGATCTCTCTGCAGCCTTTGACATGGTACATCATGGACTTCTGCTTGAGCGTCTGGGCACGTTTGGGGTGTCCAGATCTTCTTGGAAGCTGCTCAAATCTTTCGTTTCTGGTTGAGAACAACTGGTGCATTTTTTAGACTTTGTCTGACCCTCTTTTTCTCTTCCTTGCAAGGTCCCACAGGGGTACTCTCTTAGCCTGACGCTCTTTAATCTGTATGTTACTCCTTTGGCAGACCTGATTCATTCCTTTGATTTCGCCTTTACATCTTATACGGCCAACACACAAATTGTCGTCTCGCTATCTGCGGAGCAACAAGGGGTTGCCACCAACTTCTGAGATTATATGAAGGCAGTCAGTGCGTGGAGGTCATCTAACTGCCTTAAATTGAACTCCGCCAAGACGGAGGTGCTACTTTTTGGAGCTCAACCCTCCTGGTTCCGAGAATGGTGGCCGCTCGAACTTGGTCCTCTTCCATTACCGGTTAAATCCGTTAAAAATCTTGGAGTTGTTCTCAACACTGATTTTTCCTACACTAATCAGGTTAATTCTGTTACTTTTGCCACCTTCTGCACCCTCAAAACAGTTAATAAGATTCTACCCTTTATCCCTCCTCATTTGCAGAAAACTGTGGTTACATCCTTGGTCTTGTTGAAACTCGACTACTGCAATGGTCTTTACTTATACGCGCGCCAACGTGTTCTCAATAAGTTACAGACCGTGCCGTATGCATCCCCTAGGGTCCTTTGTAAACTTCCTAAATATCATTTTGTCTCCCCGGTTATCCAGCAGCTTCATTGGCTTCCTGTCAGGGCTATAATTATCTTTAAATCGCTCTCTATAGTCTACAAAGCCCTGCATGGTCAGGGTCCTGCGTTTCTGAGGTCTGCCTTTTCCGTCTTCCTCCCATCTAGGTCTCTGAATTCCGCCTCTTCTAAACTTCTGTTGTTTCCTCGTTTTAGTATTAAATCTGTTTTTATTGACAGAACACCAAATGGGTAACTAGCTTCAGTCGCACAAATATGCAGGCCAATCAATGACAGCAATACAACTGTAAGGCAGTAAAGCTTTAAACACAGCAAGCCGCCTACAACCCATCAGGGCCGGCCGCGTCATAAGGCAGGCGGTAGCTAGAGCATCTGTTAGCTAACAGCGCGCTCGCTAGTCAGCAAGTAAGAGGCCCCATAAGCCGCAGGACGGCCCGTGGGGCCTGCTGCACCACCTGGTATTCCGAGGTTAAACACTGGCCTAGGCCAAGAGAACCCATAAAAAAGAAAATCAAAACAAACCCCCCCCTCCCCCCACCCCGTCCCCTCGATGAGCCAAGCAAGAGAAAAAAGTGTGAAAAGGTACGCGCTCCAAGTGAACCGGAGCTCCATTCCGTCAGGCACCAAGTAGAGGCTATGGGCATGCAGGATTAAGGGAGCACTGAGGTATCCTCCGGGACCAGCTTAAGGATGCGGAGGTATTGCGGGCAAGTGAGTTCGCGGAATTCTGTGGAGAGAATCGTTATGAAAGGAGCCCATGTCTTAGCATAGTCTGCCAACTTCCCCGCAGCTGCCACAGAGAGTTTCTCCATTGCCAAGAGGTTCCAGAGTTGATGTATCCAATGGATATGTTCTGGAGCCCTGTCCGATTTCCACCTCGCCACTATAACCCTGTGTGCCGCGTTCAACGCCAGCGCCATTTGCCGCCCCCGGAGCGAGCGCAGAGGAAAGGTGAGCGCATTGGGGAGGCCCAGGATAGTGTATGCAGGGAGCTGGGGTATAAAAGTGTTAAAAGCCCTATCGATGTCATCGAGGATCTGCTCCCAATAGCGAGTTAGCTTTGGGCAATGCCAGAGAAGATGAAGCAAGGTCCCGGGGCTGCCGCACCCCCTCCAACAAAGGCCATCACATTGGGGCTGCCATTTGGAGATCCTAGCAGGAGTGTAGTACCAATAAGTCGCCAGTTTATAGGCCGTTTCGGAGTGGCTTGATGAGTATGTGGTGTGATGTGCGCGATAAAAAACATCCTCCCACTCTTTGTCGGATAGTGTGCGCCCTAGTTCCGCATCCCAACGTTTCTGTCCGGCCGTGCGTGCCCTTGGGAGAGCAGAGGTAAGAAAGGAGTAAATCTCCGAAATAAGGTGTTTGTCATCAGATTTGCAAATCACCCACTTTTCGAAGGGTAACATTGGACGGTACGCCCGGGAGCGCGTTACAGACTCAGATAGCCAGTGTGTCATCTGAGAGTGTAAATAATGGTCTGTCGCCAGTAGCTGGAAGTTCGATTGGAGCTCCTTGAAAGGGATATAACCCCGAAGATCGAAGAGGTGCCCCAGGCGCTTGCAACCTCCCTCAACCCAGCGTGCGGCCACTCCTCCATTCATACCAGGCTGGAAAGCAGGGTTCATGAAAAGCGGTGTCAGGGGGGAGGGAAAAGTGGTCAAATGAGCCTTCCGGGCGACTCTGTCCCAGGCGAGCATCGTGGGGCGCGTGACAGGGGATGAGTAAAGGCCCCAAGCCCTATCCGACCTCGGTAACCATGCATCGCGCCAGATGTGATGTCCCGCCACCGTCTGGTCCATAAATACCCAGTGTTTCTCGGTCATGGGGCGATTCCATTCCACCAGGAACCGGAGGAGGGAGGCGTGGTAGTAGCGAGTGATATTAGGGAATGCTATTCCTCCGTATTTTTTAGAGCGCTGAAGCTGTGATTTCGCCAATCGTGACGCAGTGGGGCCCCGAACAAACCCCTCCATGGCTGCCTGAATCTGCCCCAGGACCCGGGGGGGGGGCTCTAGTGGTAAAGTCTGGAATAGGTATAGGGCACGCGGCAGGACGTTCATCTTAACCGCTGACAGTCTACCAAACCATGTCAGGGGCAGGCGCCGCCACCGCTGTAGGTCAGTGCGAATTC
Organism: Calotriton arnoldi; assembly: GCA_963921515.1. Classification (NCBI taxonomy): domain Eukaryota; kingdom Metazoa; phylum Chordata; class Amphibia; order Caudata; family Salamandridae; genus Calotriton; species Calotriton arnoldi. The sequence continues at coordinate 19,834 of CAWUFW010004332.1, read as the reverse complement.
GCTTTAGTAAGGCCGAATAGTTCACCTCTGCGGTTTGCGCAAGGCTTCTGTGAAGGACCAACCCCAGGTATGGTATGCCGTCCGCCACCCAATCAAAGGCAAGTTCAGCACTCAGCTTCGCCACCGTCGAGGGGGCAGCGGTAAGGTTAAGAACCTGTGACTTCTGCATGTTAATTTTGAAGCCAGAGTATCGGCTAAACACTTGGAGGTCATCCACAACAGCCGACAGGGTAGACAGAGGTTGTGCCAGTGAGAAAATGAGGTCATCCGCGTACAGGCTAATAAGATGCCAATCTAAACCGAATGGGATACCGTGCGCGAGGGGGTTGTCTCGGAGTCGCTGAGCCATTGGCTCCCTATATAAGGCAAAAAGCAGGGGAGACAGAGGGCAACCCTGCCTCGTTCCCCTCCCCACAGCAAAGTAGTCGGAAAGTACACCGTTGACCCGAACGGCCGCCTGTGGCACGCTATAAATGCTCGCAACCCAGTGCCGAAACCGTGGGCCCAGACCGAAGCGCTCAAGGGTCGCAAAGAGGTAGGGCCAGTGCACTCGGTCAAAGGCCTTCTCCGCATCGACAGCTAGTAGGAGGGCCTCCTCCCTTGACCGATGCACCTTATCAATGAGATGGCAAAGGCATTTCGTGTTGTCCCCACATTGCCGCCCCGGGATAAACCCAGATTGGTCGGGATCAATGAGTCCCGGCATATGGGGGTTCAATCTGTGGGCCAGTATGCTAGAGAATAATTTAGCGTCGATATTCAATAGGGATATCGGCCTATAGGAGCCGTGCACAGGTCCGGGTCCTTGCCCGGCTTAAGGATAACTGCGATGGATGCCTGCAGCATGGAAGGGGAGAGGACCCTGTATCTGCAAAGGAGTTAAATAACCGGGTCAGTAAGGGGGCGAGTTCAGCGCAATAAGTTTTGTAAAATAGGGCGCCAAATCCGTCGGGCCCTGGGGCCTTCTGCAACTGTAATCTAGCAATTGCAGATATTACTTCGGCTACCTGGATGGGCGCCTCCATAGCCTCCGCGTCGCCCGCCGGCAAGGGCGTAACCCCCGCCTCCCGAAGGTAGCTGGTGGGATCTGCGTGCAAAGAAGGGTCAGCCGCGCAGAGTGAACTATAGAAGGATCGGAAGGTCGATACAATATAAGCGTCATCAGAGCAGGGTTGGCCTGTCGCATCGCGGAGTGCAGAAACCGAGTGGGCCTCTTGTTGGCTGCGCAGGCAATGCGCCAGCATACGGCCTCCCTTGTTGGAACCTACAAAATACTTGTGCTCCAGACGAAGCACTGCGTGTTCTGCGCGGTCCAGATCCAAACGGCGAAGCTGGAGGCGCTCTGTCTCCAGCTGTCGCCAGATCCGGGGGGCGCCCGTGCGCTGGTGTATGGCTTCAAGTTCTTGAACCGCTGCCTCCAGATCAGTCAGTTTTGATTGCCGTATCTTATTCTCATAGGCCGCCTTAGCGATAAGGGCGCCGCAAACGACCAATTTAAGCGCCTCCCAGACCGAAGCGAGTGGTGTGTCGTCTCTAGTGTTTGTGGCTATGTAGTCAGTGATGCAGCGCCGTATATCCGCAACATTCTCTGGAGACCTAAGAAGGGAGTCGCGCATGCGCCAGCGCATGGTGGAAGCAACACGCTCAAAGGGGAAGCGCATAGATAAAGTAATGTGTGCATGGTCCGAGAGACCTCTCGCCTCGATAGTGGAATCCGCCACCAAGGCCCAAGCGGCTGGGGAGACTAAGAAGTGGTCAAGGCGCGCGTAAGTCTTATGCGCAGCCGAATAGTAAGAATAATCCCTTTCAGTCGGGTTCAGCCCTCGCCACGCATCCCTGATGCCCGCATCGTGCAGCCAGTCCCTACCCATATCAGAAAGAGCGCCCGTATGTCCATAACGAGAGCCCGAGCGATCCTGTTCCCCATCCATTACCAGATTGAGATCCCCTCCTACTACCACCACTGGGTCAGGAGAATGCAAGACATCTGCGCATGCCTCGAGCAGGAATTTCTCTGGGCGTTCATTAGGGGAGTAGATGGAAGCTATAGTGCAGTGTGAGGAACCCAGCTGGAAGCGTAGTGCTAGCAGACGACCCTTGATCTCCGAAAATGATCCAAGGACTTTACCCTTAAACTGTTTAGCAACTAATATGGCTACTCCTCCCCGCTTACTATTGGTGGAAGACCAGTACTGGAAAGGGAATTGTGGATTGCGTAGGCGGTGGGTATCAGACAATAGCAAATGTGTTTCCTGAATGAGGCAAATATCACCCCCTGAGTTTTCTAAAAGGGATAATACTGCCTTCCGCTTAACCAGGTTGTTGAGGCCCCTAGCGTTGAGACTGACTATTTTAAGATCCAGGTGGGAAGTGAGAAAGTAGGTATAGCCTTAGAGAGGGCCCACAACCCCATATCGAAGAGAGGGGAGCGCGAACGTAATGGAAGTGCGCGGGAGAGGGAAGGGAGAAGGAGGCCCGTGCGCGCGGGCCACTTGTGGCACAGCAACGAAAAGGCTCACCGAGGAGAAAACCCACCCCAACGCAACAAACCCAAAAAAAAAAAAAAAGGATGAGGCAAGAACATGACAAAAGTCTGTCAGAATTTAACAGTGGGAACATGACCAAGGTTCAACCCAAGGGAAACAGGAGACCAATGTCTGTCTTGTGTAAAGAGTCAGGGGGGGAGCGTGAGCCGGACGAAGACCTTCCCAATCGCGGTGCCGGCCGGTCCACGGGCCGCCGGTGAAGGTCTCGGGAGTCTGGAAAGGCGGTTCACTCCTGTGCTCCTTCGGCTGCCTGGCGTTATTGCCGTCCCTGCAATGGAGGTTGAATGGTCTCACGGAGTATTCGGGCGTTCCTGGGTCTGAGACAGGGTCGTGAGCACCGCCTCGCGCTCTTTAGCCATCTCCTCCGGGGCTAGTTTCTTGGAGGCCGATGACTTGCCCACGGTCTGCCACCGAGGAGGCGATCGCTTGACAGGGGTTAAGGGGCCACCCCGAGAATTCGGAGTCCCCTCCGCCTCCAGACCTAGCAGGTTTAGGGTGTCCTCGAGGGAGCGCATCTGTCTCAACTTCCCCTGATACTTAAAGATAATACAGAAGGGATGGCCCCATGAGTATGGGATCCCCTTGTCTCGGAGGTGCAACGTGACTGCTCTGAATTCTCTCCTTTTGGCTAGGGTAGACGCCGCTAAGTCTTGAAAGAGGGCCGGTGTGTGTCCACGGAAGAGGAGCGGCTGGGCCGACCTGGCCTTGCGCAAGACCAGTTCTTTAAGTTGGAAGTCGTGCACGCAAACCAACACATCGGGCGGGGGGGCCTTCCCCCCTCTGTGCAGGCCGACGCGATGGACGCGGTCCAGTTGGATTTCCTGTGGGCTATCCTCACCCAAGATGTGCCGGAAGAGGGATGAGACATACTCCCGGAGGTCATCCCCCTCAGCCTTCCAAGGAACTGCACGGATGCGGATGTTATTCCTCCGGGAGCGGTTCTCCAGATCCTCCGCGTGAGCCTGGAGGTCGAGATTCTGGTCCCTCAAGCGGAGGACCTCCTGCTGCAGGTGGTGTAAGTCGTCCTCCCTTGCCAATTCATGCTCCTCTAGAACCGCCACCCTTTCGCCCACCTCATCAACATCTCGCCGCACCTCCCTAAGATCCGACGCAAGCTGGCCCTTCAGCTCAAGGATGTCTTCCTTAATGGCCGAGAACAATTCCAACATGAAGGCCTTCGTCGCTGGTCCATCCGCTCCGTCAACAGAGACGATGTGCCCCTGGTCCTTAGACGCCCCCTGGGACGTCTCTGGGTCCCCATTCGGCGCGCGCAGTAGTTCTTTAAGGGACTTTTCCCTTCTTGCGCGGGCGGAAGTCATTCCGGCGCCCGAATGGGCAGAGGGAAAGTGAAGAGGTAGTACCAGCTCCAAAGTGTCACCACAATCACCACCTCCACCCGGTGCGTCTCTGGTGAGCAGGCTTAGGTGCGGGGCGGAGTGATGTTGAGCGTGTGGAGGTCGGTAGACTGCGTTGCCCCTTCAGTGGATCGGATTGCACCCTCAATAAGCGTCCAGCGTAGGGGCCTTCCAGGCCAGGGGGTCAAGGTGCCCAGGCAGACGCGAGGCTAGGGGGGAAGAGGGTGGGCAGCAGCGGTCAGCGAAGTCCCCTATGGTATCCCTCCGGTGTCTGGGCGTCGCGCCCCTGGAGGAGCAGGGCGAGGCGCACAGTCCCCGGGCCGGTCTGCCAAGGCGCCGGGGCGAAGGGAGCGCGCTGGCCTGCGCAGGATCCGCTCCGCAGCTCCACCAAGCCCCGAGGCCTACTACGAGGGTGCTGGGTCGATGCGGCCTGGGCCCTGTTGCGTAGCGCCACTCACCGGGAGGTCTCTAGCCGCCGCTCCTCTCGCAGAACGCCCATAGTTGCCGGCGGACCAGGCTGCGTCATCGATCGACACCAACCACCTCGGCGCGTAGGGCGGGCTGCAGACCGCACCCCCCAGGCCTCTCCACCCGATGCAAGGTCGATGCCAAAATGGCGGATGCGAGGCTTCACCCCACCGGGCCACAGCGTCGCCCGCTCCCGGGGCACGAGACACCGCCACCAGGCTCCCACTGTCTCAGTGCCGGCCAGTGGGCGCTCGGTCTCCGAGCGTTGAGCAGTGAACGTCAGGCCGGGACCCACTTGTGTTCTATCAGGCCGGGGCACAGAGAGCCGCAAAATGGCGGGTACAGTCCGGTCCGGAACACAGGTCGGATCCTCGGCCCCCCGGACCCAGGCGCCGCCTCATACAGGGCCCCCCGCCGGGGTCGCAGGCATTAGCAGGCAGGCTGCGGGTGGTCTGTCTCAATCCGGGGCCGCGCCGTAGTCCCGTGAGCGAGGGTCCCGCCGATGCAGACCTCGCGGCCCCGGCCCCTCTCACCGCAGTCCCAGCGCGGTCTTCAGCTGGTGCCCGGCAGGGCTTTCAGTCGGCTCGCTGGTGTGTTCTCCCTCTCGCCCGAGCCTCCGGAGATCGACACCCTTTAAATGCGGTGAGTTGCTGGCCAAGGGACAGGGCGATTACAAAGCTGATTCTGCGGTGGGCCGGAGGAGCAGAGATTCGCGTCCTACCGTGCCGCCATCTTGGCCACGCCCCCGTTTCCTCGTTTTAGACGAGTGAAATGGAGCAGACGCAGTTTAATTCGAGGGGCTTCTAAGGCCTGGAACACTCTTCCATTCTTCATTATATCCTTGACCAATCCTTTGGCCTTAAGGAAGGTGCTTAAAACCTGGCTTTTTATTTCTTACTAATTTAGTTTTCTCTGTTGTAGCTCTCACTCTGGTTTGCCACTCAGCTGGCGCCAAGACACCTTATTGGTATTCAAGCGCTTTATAAATCATCATAACATAACATAACATTGTGGATAGGGAGCCACTTCCCACAGGTCAGTGCATTCAGTGGCCACAAAGCATGCGACTTCCTCTGTACCTCAACACTAGGTAACATAACTGCATCTAGTACCATGAAATCCTTTGGGGGTTACATGAGGAGCTTGGCGTAGTAAACTCCCTTTTTTTACAATACCTACAACTTGCAATTTGCAATTAGACCATACATAACACATGACATAGAAATCCCTGATTTCAATCCTGTGGAGATCAAACTTCCCATTTCACAACCATATGCGGGTGGCCGAATATCTGCTCTGTAGGAATCCCATATCATCAACACCTGAGGCACCTTTCACAAACTGAAAGAGGAATGAGAAAGGATCTGGGACTTGTTTAAGATGAGGATGGCTCCAAAGAAATCATTGATATCTACCCGGTATGGTCTGATTCAATTTAAATACTTACACTAAATCCACCTAATCCTGCAGCACCTATGGCTTATGCAGCGATGCCCAGACCTAATGTGTCTTACATGCAAAGCAGAAGTAGGAGATTTTATGAGTGTGATTTGATCATGCAGAATAATCAGCCCTTTTTGGAGGGACAGCGCGGATACATTATAAGGGGTTATTGATCACCTATGAGCTTTAACCCCGAACATGGCCTTATTGATTATTGTAAAGGGCAAGAAGGGGTTTATTTATACTAAAATAAATCCTGCTTAGACTAGGGCCCTGATTACGAGCTGTGCGCAAATCGCAGAGGAATATCGCATTCGTAGAATAAGGATACCGTGGTGAAAATATTGTTTCATTACAGGGGCCTCATTTATGAGTTTTTGCAGTAAGGCAGCGCCTCTTGTGCCTCCCTTACGCCTGCCCTGGGGAGGCGTAAGTTTTTGGCGCTGCCTCAGAGTTACGATTTCTCATAAATCTGGGGCAGTGTCAAAAAGCCATGGATGATGCTGGAAACGCACCCAGCAACACCTATTGCACACCCCTTTAATGCAGAAAACTGCCTTTAAAGGAAAGATATTTACAAGGCAGCATTAAGCCAAAAAAAGTGGCTTAGTGCTGCCCGGTAAATATGGAGCAGGCTCCTGCGCCACAGGAGTGTCACAAAAAGTGACGCACCAGCGGCGCAAGGGGCTTATAAATAAGCCCCCGAGTATTTACCATACCGTACGATATCGTTATTTAACCATGTGCGTAAATCGCTGCATGGGTAAATATCGCATCACAGAAATAGGTATTTCATGTATGCGATCTTTGCCACATGCGCAAAATATCACATGCGTAAAGTAATATGCATGCGCTAAAATCCAGGAAGCAGTGATTTCACGAGGAATGAGCGTAAGGACTATTCCCCGAGAAATAAGTGTTCACAACAATCTAACTCGCCGACGCTAAGATGAGTACAGCTTCTAGAGGCTTAAGAAACATTTAACACTGACTGGAGAGCCAATAGTTGAAGGAGGCAGCCATTTTGCCCACCCATGCATGAGAAAAGAAGACAATTTGCAATCCACATCCATCTTTCCAGAGGAGTCATCAGTGAAGCAAATAAAGTACAAAACTGAAAACAATGGATGGCAGCAGGCAACATAAATATACATTTTCCGAGCCAGAGCTTGAAGCACTTGCTGATGGTGTAGTGAAGCATCACAATAGAATTTTGGGCCACCTGATGTTAAAAACACCTCCCAAAGTCCGTACCCGTCTTTGGAAAAAAATCACAGATAATGCAGTCTCATCATTCCCACATGAGGTGGAGGAAGTAAAGAAACGTTATTAAGATCTGAAGAGAGGGGTACGTGAAATTGTGTTTTGAAAAAGAAACATGCCATGGCAACCAGTGGGAGACCCTCCCATACAATACCCACTCAAACCATGGGAGGAAAATGTACTGGTTACAATGGAGATCTCTGGTCTTGAAGGTATCAGTGGGGGATGAGGTTGGAGGCACCCAAGAAAATACAGATATGTGAATGTATTATCTGGTAAAAATAATGTATGGTTGTTGTCATGTATGAATGTGCAAGCTAAATAGCAAGCATAATGCATCCAAGAGTACTTCCATAGTCACTTAGGGACTTATTTATGAGAGCCCTGCGTCTCTTTTGCACCACGTAAAGTGGCACATGCATCACACATGTACCACTTTACGTGATGCAAAAGCTGGGCTCTCATAAAGATTTATGAAGCCACGGATAGCCACCCTGCATGGATTTGAATGGCCTCATAAATCATGAGTAAGGTGACGCAGCTCAAATCGCTGCATCTCCTTATTCTGTGCCTGGGAGGCGTTCCATGGGCGGTGCAGTAGGTTTTGCCACGCAACACCCATGGAATATTGATGCTGCCCCAGATTACAAAAACATGTAAACCTGGGGAAGCGCCAAATTCGTACGTCTTCCGAGGTGAGGCGTAAGGAGGAGAAATAACTTCATTTATTCTGTGATTTCCTCTTTCCATGTGTGCTGTATTGCTTAAATACAATGCATTCCTGCTCTTTCACCTTGGCGTAAGCAGCGCAGCAAGGTGCCTTGCTGCGTTGCCCTATGCCAAAATGCCACAAATGAGGCCCTTAGGGTACAGTAATCATTAGGAAGAAGTGTGTGTCAGGTTTGAGTTGCATTTAATTTTGTAATTGTGTACTGAAACTGTACCATGAATAACTGTTGGATAATTGAGGTATAGATTTGCAGATCATAACATGCTGGTTGAGCATGTGGAAGATGTGTATCATGTTCTTGGACCACAATCTCAATGTGTATGCTTTATACCATGACAAATAGCACTGCATACAATATGACTAAATTGTGTTTTAAGTGTCACTTCATCAGTCATCTGAAGAAATTTTATATAATGTACATCCAACAAGTGTGTTGTACACGTAGGGTATCAAAAGCGGCATATATATATATTTTTTTTGTGGAGTTTTATATAGCGCAAACTAGACCCGAAGGTATCAGAGCGCTTTACATGAGCACCAGTTACGTTACAGACGGACACATTCTCAGAGCGCTTTACATGAGCACCAGTTACGTTACAGACGGTCACATGCATTTTTGTTAGGCACGGGGAGATTAAGTGATTTGCCCAGAATCACAGAATGTTGAGCGTCCCTGCCGAGACTTGAACCCAGTTCCCCAGCTCCGAGGTTGACCGCCCTAGCTGTTAGGCCACATTCTCTCCCCATTCTTTATGTACATATGGACCATACCTTCTCAATCCCTCCCACGCAGAACACCGTGAGCCTTGTTGCATGCACTATGCACAGGTTTACCCTTATCCCATTCCTTCTGCAATGATTATGGTGATGTAGTAAATTCACATGGTACTATATATATGGTAACTTCAATGTTTTACGATTAAAATATCACTTGCATGTACTTTCAAACATTCATTCTGTATGTACTGGTGCATTGCTTTATTAATTCTCTATCAGTCATCAAATGTGTTAAGGTGGTATGAGAAAATGACTCTCTTCTTTTACAGAACACTGCCCCCCCCCCATCCTCACCCCTGAAAGGCGAGAATGAAGAAGAGAATTGTGGATCACCATCAACAATTGCACCATCTTCAGCCCCAATTACATCTGGCACTACAAGTAAGATCGTTTCACCAAGAAAGACAACTGCTACTTCAGCCCCCACCTCCAAAATCACAAGTAATAAATCATCCAGTGCAACTGGTAAGAAAACAAAGACAGTGACCAGACAGATTGTGCCATGCCAAATAAAAAAGTGTCATCTGCTGAAAAATATGTCAGTTGACATCTAATACCAAACATTTGAAAAGAAATATGACTGTACCCACCACCACTTCAACATCAATCAATGGAGATTGCAGCAGAAGGCAGTGTTCTGGGTACACGTGAGAACACCAACAATTCACAAATTACAGCTTGCTCCACTACCGAATCAATGGTGACTATGGCCATATCACCACTAGCAATCCGTACAGGAGTGGAGGGGCTAGTTCCACCTGAGGAAATGATCCCAGTGCAAATCATTGACACTGATCAACAACAAGAATACACAATCAGCATGCAAACAAATGCTGACAATTTCAGCCCACCAGCATTTGAAAATGTGGACATACAAATTAAAGACGATCAGTATCATGACCCAACATGAAGTAAAATGTATGAAGTGCTATGCCAACGCATAACAAAACTTGAAGAAGGACAAGAGCAATTACTAGAAGCCTTCCAGAAACAGGTTGAGTCACATGCTGCTATTCCTCAAATCGGGAACACTAAAAGAACAGCGACAGCACATGAGGGATTCCGATGCACAACATAGACATCTTCTGCGTTCAAATACCGATGCCATGAACCGCATGAATTGCATCTATACTCACTATCAGTCCTCAGTTGGTGGCTGGACAGACTTCAACTGGGTCAGCCCTAAATACCTTGGGTCAATTGCTGGAGAGACAAGAAATGACCCAAAATGTGCGGCTCCTGAAATGACTACTCCATTTATTCCATCTACTACTTCCACCTCTCTATCCGCTCACACATCTTCACAAAGGAAACTGAGATGTAAAATGTGAATACATTACATCTTGACCGAGTCAATGAGCCTGCTCCAAGGAACTGATTGAAGAACATGTTGTTTATATTGTTTAAATTATATGCATATTCTATGTGCCGTAGATTATTTGCCTGCAAGTGTTTCAATGCATGAATCTCAGGTATGATGACAATACCTGTTGTGATTTGATTTACAATGATTCACAATGATGGCAATTATGTCAATGTTTTGGTGCAATGTAAAGGCACTGATTGCACATGTTATTGCACATTTAAATAAAAGTTCTGCAGCTGTACATTGAATATTGTGTTTTATTTTAATAGTATGAGTATTTCTATTGTGTAATGTAGTATGAGGATATGGCTAGGATATGGCTCGCGTATGGCATGTTGTGGCGAAATTGGGATCCCCATTTTGTCGTAACATAATTTACATGAGCCATGACACTCACAGGCTCTATGACCATCAGAGGTCCCATCTTACAAGGAATGCATTATCAATGAGTATATGACACCAATAAAGAACACAGGTACTTCAAATCTACAACACAAGATCACGTTCTGCTTTTACTACACAGAGAGGATATGCAAAAATAAGAACTCACAGAATTATCGTTACTCATTTCTGGTGAAGCAATCTAGCATCTTGGTGGAGTTATATTGTTCATTTCAGTTTATAGGTACTATTACCTGACACTAGGAAGCTTCACACTTATGTCTGCTCACACAGACAAGACTCCAGTTGCAGGCCCTAAGAAGTCTCTATTTGGAGACGAAACATGTTGGCTAAGTCAAAAATAAAAGAAGAAAAGTTTTAAAAAAAGAAGATCTTGAGTAAAGAAACAATTTTTAAGAAAAGACAAGATGGAGTCTGTGCATAATGATATAACTGCATTTAATTTACTTGTGAATGTTCAATGACAGTTGGTGGGTGCTGAGCCATTTTTCTTATTCCTATTTAGAGTGGGCAGTGTAATGTCTGTTTTTTGTCTGTGTGTCACAGCCAGGAACAACCAGCCCGTGAAGGGCAGGAAAAAATAATAATGACCCACACACCCTGGAAGAAATCTCTAAGGATATGGAGGTCATTAGTTTTTTGTTTTGCAGATACAAACTCACCCTTTGTGAGTTTGTATCATAAAAACAAAACAATAGAAACCGTTTGGTGGACAACGGTCTAAACCGCCGGCAGCAGTCCACCAAAATGTTTGTTCATTGAAAAGAAGCACTGTGATAGCGATTCCTTTCAATGGATAGGAATGACTACTTGGCCAGGGGTCATCTGTAAATTTGGTGGATGGTAGTCCATTGAGGGTAGTAGAAGTAATGTCCTCCGCTACCTTGCCGGACTGTACTTCGTCTGCCAAACCATAAATCAGGCCCTAAGTACTGAAGCTCCTTTACAACCATCCTTAGTAAAGGATAATACATCCATCAACCCCATAACCCCTTCCGAAGAGGAGACCTCCAAGTCCAAATAGAAGCATACTTTCAACTGAATGAGCCTGATGAAGTGGGTCACTTGTGCCAGAGGCACAACTTTAAGGTGGTCACATAAGGCAAATGTATAGATCCCTTAACTGACATTGAGAAATTACAGAAAAGTGAGAGAGACTTACTTCAAAATAAAGGGCCAGATTTATTATGATTTTGCATTGGGGTTGAGTCAGTTTTGTGGTGCAGCCCCAATGCAAAATCCTATTTGGCACTTACTAAGCCACACAAAGTCGATTTGCGTGGTTTAGTAAACACAAAGTAACGCAACACAGCACATATTGCTGCCTTGCATTACTTTGCATCAGGTAGGCATTCTATGGGTGGAGCATGGGTGTTCCCATGCATCTACCCATGTACCTTGACGCAAACTAATAAGAACAAAGACTTGTAATCCTGGTTTACGCAAAAATGATGCACCTACCTGACAGAGGCGATCTTGTTACTTCCTTTTTTCATGTGTGCTGCATTCTGCAGCACATATAGCAAATGCAGCACACATAGCAAGAGAAATATGCCTCTAAGGATTGTGTTTGTGCATGAAGGTTCCCCTTCCTGCTCATAAACCATCCTGTCTTAAACGCAGGCACCCATGCACCATGGTGCCTATGTTGCCCTAGGCAGCCTCTAGTGTGCCAGCCCGGTGCGGAGTGTAACAACCTTAAAATGTAAACTAGGGGGCATATTTACTAATCTTTCAATCAACGCAGAGCAGCAAGAAAGTTGCTGTGCTTTGTTGCGTGAAAGATAGAGAGAGCAGAAATGCTACATATTTACAACGATATGGAGTATTTCTGCACTCTCCTTGCACTGGTGCACTGTGTGTTGGCAAGCACTCTTGCACCTGCATTACAGGCATAAGTGTTTTTGTGCATGAAGGGACATCTTCCTGCAGAAAAACAGTCCTTAGAAGTATTTTCCTCTTTCCATGTGTGCTGCAGAATGCAGCACATGTGGAAAGAGGAAATAACAAGGAGAAATAAAGATGTTTCTCCTCATTACACCTCACTGGGGAAGGAGTCGAATTTTGATGCATTCCCAGGTTTACTGGCTTTATTAAATCTGGGGATGCGCCAAAATTCGTGGGTGGATGCATAGGAATGCCCATGCTCCACCCATGGAACGGTTCCCAAGTTGAAATGTAACACAACGCAGTGCAAGTAGCTGCGTTGCATTACATTTCTTTACTAATCCACGCATGGGGGCGCAAATTGCCCCTTGTGTGGCTTTGTATGTATTACTGAAGTTTTTCGTTGTCTTATGCGATGTAAGGACAACGCAAAGGCTACATAATTCTGGGCCTCAATATACTGGCTGTTAACAAGCCTGAAATGGCTGTTTCTTCGCCTTAAAAATTGTTAATCATTTGAACAGGAAAACAAAACAGGGCCCTCATTTGGTGAGGCAAAAACTTGAGATGGAGTCCATAGGGGATGTACAGACTCCTGGGACACTCATATACCATGGAAGGAGAGAAGACTGAAACATTCAGAGATTTTTATGCTAAATTGTATACAGCTGATTAATTCGCTGAAGAGGACTAAGCTATATAACATCCGTGTCTTTCACCAAAATATTCTACAACCAGAGAAATGAGCTTGAAGCTCTGATTACACATTCATAAGTTCTTGCATCCATTAAATCTCAAGCCTCGGAAAGCACCAGGCCCGACGGCTGTACAGCTAATTTCAGACCTGCCAACTCATATGGTACCACCGTGTGTCACACGATATCGGCTCTCTTTACACCAGGGCCATACTGGGAGCCCAAAACAGCCCTGGCAATTTTGTTAGACCAGCCTCCCTGGGTGGTTGGGGGGGTGCAAATGTGAAGCACTGCTGCTTTTGTTACTGGGGGACGATATTGCAGCACATCTGCAAAACCGTCCACACCACTGTAAAACCGCCACTGCTGCAAAACTGGCCCCCACCCTTCCAGCCTCCTGGGAACCCCATACCCACTATGGCCAGTACCCTGGTGAGGAGCCAATATCACATGGTGGCAGGAAAAACGAGCTGAAAACCACTGCAAAGAGTTGATTTCCAACTTGTGTTTTTTGGTTATGGAGTCTTTTACAAGCTGACGTCCATTATGGGGTGTGAAAATACCCCAGGACATCGGTACCAGCCTTGTTTTGTAGGAGGAGGGAGTTTGGTGGGGGAGGGCGCAGAAGTGCATCATAGGTAGTTATTGCTACAAGGCCCCGCACCCTCCTCACAGGGGGGCATATTTACAAGCCCCTTTTAGTGACGTTGTGGTGGCGATACGGGCTTCACCTTATTTTCAAGGCGGCCTTAAGCCACTCAACGTGGCTTAATGCCGCATTGTAAATAAGGCACCCTTTCACTGTATACTTAGGGGCCGATTCCGATCTCGGTCGGAGGCGTACCCAACACCATTCGGTCGGGAAAAAAGCCATGCGAAAGCCTGTTTCCCGACCGATCCGTACAGTACACCGAACGAGCAAGTACGATGCGCACAACAGCAAAAAATCCGGCCGAGCCGTACTCACCCAAACCAGGTCCTGTTCTCCGACCGAGGCGAATCCGGAAACGCCGAATCGAGTCGCACGGAAGGAAAAATGCAGGCCCGTCCGGCCGGACAAGTACGATGCGCTTCCCGTACGCGCCGAACCCGTCGCTACGCACGGCACGTCAAAGCATCCGGGAGAGGCGCACATAAGCTCCGATTCGCGCCACAACACGATCCACGGCTACGAGACGAACACGGCACCGACGAGGACGAGGCGAAGTGACGAGGACGACGCGAAGCAACGAGAAGGACGAACGACACGAACCAACCATGAATCCCTTCGTCCCGATCATACCAATATTCTACATCTACTACCGGAACAGGCACGGACGCGTACGGCGCAGAAGGTAAGCCAGACACCAACCACAAAACACATACAACACGTACACGACACATCACACACACACACGGGGATGCTGAATATACTTACACCAGCAACAGCAGCACCATAGGGGCGGGATGCCCATCACCAATGCCACATATGCACACAGGGGCCTGAATGCGCACCACCACCCCTACCCAGGGGGGCTGGATGCCTACCACTACTACCACCCTTAGCCAGGGGGCTGGATGCCTACCACTACTACCACCCTTAGCCAGGGGGGCTTGATGCCTACCACTACTACCACCCTTAGCCAGGGGGCAGGATGCCTACCACTACTACCACCCTTAGCCAGGGGGCTTGATGCCTACCACTACTACCACCCTTAGCCAGGGGGGCTGGATGCCTACCACTACTACCACCCTTAGCCAGGGGGGCAGGATGCCTACCACTACTACCACCCTTAGCCAGGGGGCAGGATGCCTACCACTACTACCACCCTTAGCCAGGGGGCTTGATGCCCACCACTACTACCACCCTTAGCCAGGGGGCTGGATGCCTACCACTACTACCACCCTTAGCCAGGGGGGCTTGATGCCCACCACTACTACCACCCTTAGCCAGGGGGGCTGGATGCCTACCACTACTACCACCCTTAGCCAGGGGGGCAGGATGCCTACCACTACTACCACCCTTAGCCAGGGGGCTTGATGCCCACCACTACTACCACCCTTAGCCAGGGGGCTGGATGCCTACCACTACTACCACCCTTAGCCAGGGGGGCTTGATGCCTACCACTACTACCACCCTTAGCCAGGGGGGCTGGATGCCTACCACTACTACCACCCTTAGCCAGGGGGCTGGATGCCTACCACTACTACCACCCTTAGCCAGGGGGCTGGATGCCTACCACTACTACCACCCTTAGCCAGGGGGGCTGGATGCCTACCACTACTACCACCCTTAGCCAGGGGGGCAGGATGCCTACCACTACTACCACCCTTAGCCAGGGGGCAGGATGCCTACCACTACTACCACCCTTAGCCAGGGGGGCAGGATGCCTACCACTACTACCACCCTTAGCCAGGGGGGCTTGATGCCTACCACTACTACCACCCTTAGCCAGGGGGGCAGGATGCCTACCACTACTACCACCCTTAGCCAGGGGGCAGGATGCCTACCACTACTACCACCCTTAGCCAGGGGGGCAGGATGCCTACCACTACTACCACCCTTAGCCTGGGGGGCTTGATGCCCACCACTACTACCACCCTTAGCCAGGGGGCTGGATGCCTACCACTACTACCACCCTTAGCCAGGGGGCTTGATGCCCACCACTACTACCACCCTTAGCCAGGGGGGCTGGATGCCTACCACTACTACCACCCTTAGCCAGGGGGGCTTGATGCCTACCACTACTACCACCCTTAGCCAGGGGGCTGGATGCCTACCACTACTACCACCCTTAGCCAGGGGGGCTTGATGCCCACCACTACTACCACCCTTAGCCAGGGGGGCTGGATGCCTACCACTACTACCACCCTTAGCCAGGGGGCAGGATGCCTACCACTACTACCACCCTTAGCCAGGGGGCTTGATGCCTACCACTACTACCACCCCCACTCATAGGATGGACAATGCATGACACAACAAGCACACCACAACCTAGGGAATGCAAGATAAAGACATCCCCCACCACCATGACAAGCGTGTGTAGGCTGTGTCAAATGCCTACAACACCGAACATGACTTTGAACATACAATGTGACCCCCTAGCACATGTGCCACACATATATGTGTGTGGCACCCACAATGCAAGCAGCCCATGACCATTGTGGCAATGGGGCCTAAACCCCCATCATCACAGTGACCAAAAGGTAAGTGTGGGGTCCATAGCCGAAGCACATTTTGACCATTGTGGCAATGGGGTCTAAACCCCCATCATCACAGTGACCAAAAGGCAAGTGTGGGGTCCATAGCTGAAGCACATTTTGACCATTGTGGCAATGGGGTCTACACCCCCATCATCACAGTGACCAAAAGGTAAGTGTTGACAAAGAAAGAGCTGCAACTGCCAAACTGCATGGATCATTCCTGGTCACAGAACCAAAAACTCATCTGTGGCAAAGTAGTGTATGTGTCCCATTGCAACATAAATTGGGTGAGCCAAATACTGCAGTGCAAATGAGACATTCCTTTGGCCATGTGCAGACAAACAACACCCATGGGGGCTGACACCGTCAACATTCATCAATGACACAATGACAGAAGTGACCATCAGAATGCAGAACCACATATTTGCACCAATGGGCACACAAATGCAGATATCCTGTGGAGACAGCAGATGTGAGGTGAACAGATACCATACCATGGCAGCAATGGGACACACAAACCATGATCACTGTGCTGACCGATGACCTAGGAGTCCCAGGGACAGCAGGGAAACACACCAAACAACATACAGCCAATGGCACACCCAAGATATGCCAATGCAGTGGTGCAGATGCACAAACACAAACAGGCAGACCAACACTGTCATCATACACAGCAGGTGAGGGTGGGGGTGCCAGTGTCCCCAGGCAACCACACAACACATGAGGAGAGCTGAATACCAATCATACAGATGTGCATACACTGCCACACTAAGGTAACTCATGGATCCAAATCCCCTATGTGGGCAAGCAGGCATTGTCAGATGAGAGGGAGCACAAAACACACATGTCACACAGGCACGTAGGAACAACAACTGACACAGCAAGACACAGACACACCACAGCACCACCCCCAGGGCCCCCACAATGTGGTGACCCTGGGCTGAATAAAAATCCCACTGTGATGACAAAGCTAAATGTCGTTCACACTGTGAACCACAGTCAGGTGTCCTGAGCAACAAACTACCATCACACCTACACAAGCACAAATCAATCAGCATGGCCAGTAAGCCAAGGCCAACATGGAGGCAGGGGACTAGCTGGGCAACGACTCCCATCTGCACACACTCAAGACCACACCCTCGACCTCCAACAATGTGCAGCAGTGAAGTACACATGCACTGGTGACATTGCACATGCACCCATGACCATTCCAGGGTGGTGGGTGGGAACCAAGGTGCAGAAACACATCACACATGGCCACTCAACAAGACTCCTGAATGTCTGACACACTGCACACTACGCTGTACATGGACATGACGGCGATACCACACCAACCAATGGGATCCCAGCCACAGTCACACACCAATGAAGAAGCCAAGGTCACCCACAAAGAACACACATAGACAACAACCAACATTGCAGCCCGGACCCTGAGGAGTGCCAGCAGTCACACACACAACGTGTCACAATCACTGAAAGATAACACGAACTGAAAATCACATGACAGGGGCAAACAACAAGTGCCAAGGGAAACCTGACTGTGACCCATCTGCGTCTGCACACAAACTCAGCCCTGACAGCAAACACACCTATGGGTGACACCCTGATGACCAGTAATGTGCCATGCACCCACATCACAGAGAACACAGGGAGAAGACTTTGGGGGAACATAGCTCAAGTCAGCAAGCATCACAAACAGGTACAACACTAGGGATCACAGCATGCGCAGATAAATGGAAGTGAACACACAGACATGCACACACAACACACACCTTGGGCGCAGGCAATGTCACACGTGTACACACTGCCATGAGGGGACTCCACTCCTGTGTGAGGAAAGCTGTGCCATATGTTGCCTCAGTAGGGCCCCATCATGTCAGCTGAGCACTTGGTCACACAATCAACAATTAGCACCAAATGAGGGCTCCCATCACATCAGCCTGGTCATGGATGTGCCAACGGAATCATCAGCACAGATCCAACACACTTGTATAGCAATGTTGCACTGACTACACGGATGAGTCCTTCCCCATTGATGCCCAAACCTGCATGTCCAGTGGAGATGGCAACACGGTCAGGGAAGTAGACAAATCCAACAATGGAAGGCACAACAGATGTGCAGGGGTGGAAGCCACAGATATGAAATTGCTAATGTAAGTAGGAAATCCCATTGCCAAATACTGAACACATGACACCCTCAGATGCTGCTATGGATGACATGGATACACCACATGATAGGACACATTCCCCCTGGACCACATGGGTTCCTGCACAGTAACACCTCATAATCATGAGACCAGATATCACCATCACTGCAGCAAGGGCATGGTTAGCAGCACCAACAACATGTACATCTGAAGCATGAGCACTAGAGAAAAGAAAGTTGCTTTATTCAGCATATGTGTTGATTGAAAACGACGTCCAGAAAAAAAGAGCAAAGGCCAATGGCCAGTCCATTGTCAAAGTTCAAACAGGGTGACACTGGCAGATGTCACCCTACGCATGCCTGCACAAAACCAGGGACAATCCACTAGGAGGGGCAACCGGGGGGCAGGCCAGGCACCGCAGGGACAGGATCAGGGCTCACCAGGGGAGTCAGGGAAGGGGTGGTGGGTGCTGGAGAGCCACTGACAACTGCAGTGGAGGTGTCTGACATGGTGTGTGCCGGCACAACTGGGGGCATGACTCAGATGTCGTGGGTGCCGGCACAACTGCAGTGGACCCTGCAGATGCAGTGGACAGGTCCGCCACTGCAGTGCCCAAGTCAGACAGGGCGGTAGTGGACTCCACTGCAGTGCCTACCTCCAGGGGAGGAGAATGGGGAACAGGCAAGGTGGGTTGGACAGAGGGGAGGACACCCTCACCACATCAGTGGCACAGACAAGCGCAGCGGGGGTGTGGTGCTGGGAGAGCAAGTGGCAGGGGGAGAAGGCCGGAGCATCTTGGGGATGGTATATCTGTGGGTGGGGAACCTGGGGCAGGGTGTGGTGGGGGCACCTGTGGAGTGGGGGCCTGAGGGATGGAGGAAGGAGACCTGGTGCTTGAGCTGCAGGGCGGTGGCGGGGTCTTGCTCTTAGGACTCCGTGGGGACTTGCGGGTGGGGGCCTCAGTCCGTCTGCGCCTGGGGGAGGGTGTCCGGGGGCGAGGGGCACTCTGCTCCGTGTGGGTGGGCTTCCTCTTCCCCGGGATGCTGGAGCAGCTTCATCGGTGGGGAAGAGGCCGAGGTCACAGAGGAAGAGCTGCTGTGACTTTGGGGTTGCAGGTGAGGCAAGGGAGGGTGCTTTGGAGGGAGAGGGAACTGAGGACTGCGCAGTGCATGTGGATGCGTGTGTGTGTTCCAGGGCCCCATCCCCTGTGAGTCTGGCTTCAGTCCCCTGAATGTGCGTGCGTGTGCGTTTTGTCATTGGCGTGCGTGTCAGTGTGCTGGATGTGTGTGTGCTGGTGTGTGCCTGTGCCGGTGTGTGTGTGCTTGGGATGGGTAAGGTGCTGGGGAGTGTGGATGGAGCAGAGGCAGGAGGGGTGAGGGACCGTTTGAGGAGGGACACTGCTGCCGTCAGGGAGGAGTCCATGGACCTATTGCCCCTCTGTAGGTCAGACATGCCCGATGAGATGCCCTCCATGAACGACACCAGCTGAGTCAACAGCGCGGTGTGCGCATGGAGGACACTCAGCATGGCTATCTGCCCTACATGGAGCTGGCGAAGGAGGTACACAGACTC